>JAPTHN010000020.1:10000000-11200000 GCA_026936325.1 Platynereis dumerilii
CCAAACGAGTCGGTGAAATTTTTTTATATTTCATTTTTGGAATGTATGGGTCCAATAGAGTACCTGTGCAAAATTTTAGAAAAATCTGTATGATCAAACTACCACGCTCGAGTCACTTTAAGGTGTCGTCAACATTAGTGTTAAAAGGACACACTGATTTACTCAAAGCTGTCTGTATAACATTGTTTGTTTGATAATAAGCTATCCATACTATGAGGTTATATCATGGGTGGGGGCAGTATATGCCTAGTATAGTCACCCGAGACTCAGATATACTGGGTCAAGGGTGACTATACTGGGATATACTGCCCCCACCCATGATGTAACCTTTTTATCCCATGTCTTTTTTTTTTAATACTTTTTTTTTATAACAGTGTAATACATTTAAAGTGCTCACTTAATGTGAATGCAGTTGTCACAACAAAAATCAATAATCTTAATTGGCAGTACTTAATTACCTTAAGTTATAACAATCTAAAAAGATGCTGGCTTGTTATGCTAATAAGCATGGTATACAGAGGGTCATATACAACGTCTGTTTGTTGATTCTGGTATGCAAATGAGGCAATGCTGTTTTCTGATTTGACCGTTTCAGTATATCCCTGCCATCTAATGAATAAATTAGTATATCCCTGTTAGCTAATTTATTGAAGAGCTCTGATTGGGTGTACTGATATTTGTCCCTCTCAATGCCCACATATTTCCCTCTCTGATTTGGTATTTACCAGGGAAAAACACTGTATCAGGGAAAAAATGTGCCAAGACATGGGATAATGAGGTTTATTCATGATTGACCATATGGTCAAGGCACAGATTAACAGCTCCAGGTGTTATCAACTGCCAGTTCACTTCACAGCTTCAACGATTCTTTTGTATTTGACCACTTCCGGCTCAGTTTTGTTTCAGTCATGGATCAATGAAAAACACAAAATTACTGACAATGGGATGATGGACTTTGATTGGAATTGAGCTGAACATTCTTTAAAAAATTAATGACAACTGTATGATACGTCGGAGGTGACCATGAGATTTACAGGAGGGGGGCTTGGAGTTTGCCTCAACAGGACATAATATTTATGTTGTGGTGACAGTGACAGTAATTTTTTTAATTTCAAGCAGCCCACATTTGCTTATTATATAGATAGGCAATTATCATTGTTTTGCTGCAGCCTAGACGCAGAAAAGTGCTTCGACAGCATCTGGCATGCAGGTCTGATGTACAAACTCTGGCCAATCCTACCACCCCGCCACTGGAGGTTCCTGTATCATTGGTACAAGTCAACTTCAGCCGTCGTCCACTGGAATGGTTCCAAAAGCTTGCCTTTTCAGATAACCAAATGCATCAGACAAGGGAGCTTATTATCTCTGGTACTATACCTTTGGGGGTGTGTCTGATTTATTCACTGAAGGCTTTACTGAAGTGTTTCAGTTATTGACAAATAGAACAATTCCCAGTGTACATGTAGATCTTCATGTTATTGTAGACATGTATAGTCGCCAACAGATGAACATTGTTTGGAAAGGTTGTCATTCACAAACTTTCAAGACCATTAATTGTGTAAAACAGGGAGGAATTGTTCCCCCTACTCTGTTCTGTATTTATACAGATAAATTGAATTCTGGTCTTAGTTGTTGGGTAGCAGGTCACTACTTTTGCCCTCTTGGCTATGCTGATGATTTAATTTTGCTGTCTCCTTCTGTTAAAGGTCTGAGAAAGATGTTAGCAATTTGCGAAAATGCTGGCATTGTGTATGGAGTTAAATTTAATTCTAAAAAGACTGTATGTTATTTTCGAAGCAACGTGTAATGGATAAGCCTGAAGTTCATTTGTGTGGTGCTAAGCTGATATGGGTTGATTATTTTAAACATCTAGGACATAAAATTAATTCTAATATAAGTGAAGCTGAAGATGTAAGAAATGAAAAGGGAGATTTATTTAGCAGAGTTAACACTGTTTTAGCTACACTTGGAAAATGTCCGACATAATTTTATGTAGAGTATTTAATACCCAGTGTGCTCATACGTATGGAACTGCTATTTGGAATTTCTCTAATAAGTCTCTTCATGAATTTGTTGTTTCATGGAATCGATCAGTCAGACGATTGTTTAATTTGCTTTATAGAACACACACTAGGTTCCTACCTGCTGTGTTAGAGACACCTGGTGTCCTTGATCAAATTTATTGTCGTTTTATTAAGATGTGTCAAACAATCAAAAAAAAGTTCAAATGTCAAAATCAGATATTTATATAATCATTGTAGAGCAACTGCGAGATCTATTGTTAGTAAAAACTTCACTTTGACACCTCTGTAGTACTATGTAAGGGTATTCACATACTTAAAGGTGCTTATAAATGTAAAAGATATTTCTGACTGTGATAGGAATGTGATAGCTATGATTTGTGAATAACGTAATAGCCAGATAGGGGAGAGTGGGGACCGACCGGCCGCTTGACAAATTATTGACCATGGAGGCAAATCTGCTTCCGATAAAGGATTCATACTGTGCACACTTTCAGCTGGTGTAATTCTCTTCAAAATGATATAAGATTCACATAGATCAACCTTGGAAGAAAGATGAGAAAACACATTTTCTGTCAAGAAAGATGGTGGCCCATCGGTCCCCAACCATGAGGACCGATGGGCCATCCCATGGGGTCCGATGGACCATGTTAATAACTCGCCAAAGGGTGGATAAAGAATTCAAAATTTGTTCCCAATATGTTTTTGTTGATCCATCTGAGTGTATAGGACAATAAGAGATCGAAAGAATATAGATATGCCCAGATTTTACACTTTGAAAAAAAGCTTAATTTTCACAAATGTCATGAGTTACTTTTTTGTAGTTATAGTCAATCTATTGAGATGAAATTTTAGCGGTACATAAACAGATACATTAAAAAGTGTATTGGAGAATTCCAAAATGATCGGTTCATTGGTCACTAAGAAAAAAAAAAAATTTGATATTTGGTCGATACAGAAGTTTGGCTACCACCGTGATCATCAAAATCTTGTCTAATACCTCAAATTTGTTTATGAATATTAAAAAATGAGAATATTTTAACTTTTTCTCCATTAGTAAATCATTTCTGTCAACCATTTAGATTTTTAGGGGAAAAGTACAATTTTCCAGTTATACTGTACTAGTATGCCACCTGCAGGAGAAATCCTGAATCAAAACAATAAAATTCATCAATCACCCTTTATTAGCTATATTTTGATGAAAATTTAATTTACACTCAATATTGTTTCAATGTCTAACGGGGTCCTTATGTTTAAAAGCTTTGAGAACAGTTAAACCCCTCTTTTTTGGTGAAATATGGTTCTTGTTCCTAAAATTCAATGTGTAAATTGGCACCATTGTATAGGGCAAATCATCATAGGAAATGTATTGCCTCGAGTCTACACACATTTGAGATATTGACAAAAATGATACAATCAAGCTACAAATGCACAGTGTCACTATTATGCAGTATCCTACAAACTGGTTAACTTTCATCATAAAGTTAGGGGGACATATTCAAGTTTTCGTTAAAGGGGACTTACTTTTGTTTAACCCTTTATATACCTCGACTTCATAGAAATCTCGGTGGAAACAACAAAAAACCCCATGGAGAATAAGTTCTTCTTGGTTCAAGGTACACTGTACATCATAAAATAACAAACGCATCAAGTCTTGTGTTTCACTCACATGTGAACAAAACCTCCAACAGGAGAGGTTGAAACAGCAATTTTAAGTTTCTAGGGAACAATAATATCATACATGTACAACATAAATCACAACAAATACATTTCATGCTCCTGACGGCCATTACCGTATTTTTTGCATTAGGGGTCGAGAAGGTAGATTTTATGATGAGATATGCACCAAGCAATTTCACACAGTATGCAGCCAATCACAATCAGCACCAGATTGTATCAACTCTTACAACCAAACTTTGATATAGAATTAGAGTGGACTGTGGCACTGTGGAAATGGCACTTCTTGACTCATGATAGCCGATGAAGTGTCATCCTCTATACTTTCAACATGGGAAACATGGACACTGTGTACCGTTTGCTCTATGTGAAGCGACCCAGTTAAGGCTTGGGTTTGGCTTCAGTCAACGCTTTAGACAGTTTAACAGATGTTTTTTGTGCCTTAAGTGAAACTACATCTTTCATGCAAATTCAATCAAATGTTAATATAGCCAGTATGCTAGATTATATTCTCACCTATACAGTGCTTGTTTTTATATATCAAAATATTTTTCGTTGTCAAAGATTACGTGATTCTAATAAGAGGGACTTTGGAACAACTGGACTATTTTGTGCATTTTTTGATAAAATTGGGTACTTATACTATGTTTGAGGCTGAAATATTCTCCAATGTGCTTCACTATGCTGGTATGGATATATTTGTAATGTATCCTTAAGCTTGCAATGAAAAAATTCTACTGAAACATAGTGTTTTAGTTTAGGTTTGGCTTAGAACTTACGGGTTTGGCTTTTTTGAACGCAGGTGTTGTAAATATGTATGGGTTTCATACATATAATTTTTTGGTTTGGCGTATCAATATAACTGACCTCTTTTTTTTGCATTCAGTAATATGTACAAACTAGTAAAGCCCATTGGAAGCGCAGAAAAGGATAATTAAAGAGGAAGGAAACTTGCGATTTTGAAATGATTTTATGAGAAGAAGGAGAGGGTTAAGGAAGGTTCTGTGAAGGCTGTGGCTTTGAATAGCGGAAACGGCCAGCAATGATAAAACTTCGTATGAAGCCTACAAGGTAAATCTAGTCTATGCAATGCATGTACATATAATTTTACATATTGTACTAATGACTGAAGTAATCTGCTGATTATGCCTGCCAAAATTGGTTGATTTGAGAGGGAATTGTGAATGTGGATTGCGTTTAAAAGGTAAAGAGCAATTGATATAGCTTTGATAGGTAAACACAATTGAAAATGAAAAGCAACTTGTCTGTAGTCTAATTATTGATACCTTCAATTGTTGCTAGGGCAGTAAGGCTATGTGCTTCGACTTGACCCCAGTTGGCAATATAGCCATGTGCATTAGGCTGGAATTTGGCTGCAGTAGGATAGTAAACAAATGTAGGACTATTATGGGATGGCAACCACAATGGGAAAGAGAGCTGAATGGAAGAGGAAACTGTAATAGAAACATGTCGAGAAGGCAGTGCAAGTTGTTGGTATTTGGATAAAAAGGTAAAAAATCAACAAGAAATGAACAGAAGGTGTCAGACCGATGTGTCAGACCCAATTAAAATCTGTCGATGGTGAGCATGTGGTCACATGACTCGGCTGTAATATGATGTATGGTGCAGAATTTCTAGATGCTGCCAACATTTTCAATCACGGGCAGGATGGATGGACATGAAAGAGGAGAAGCCCATGGAAATGCAGGTGAACGTCAGTGCAGAGTTTGTGGATTAAAATTTTTCATGAAGACAGCCAGTATAACAAATATGTGCAAAAAACGGAATTTGTCAGTTTTTTCCTGTATAGTGTGTCGGCTGGTATTGTTGTCATTAGAGGTTGTTTCACTCAGTTTCAAATTGAGCAAGAAAATGAAAATCAGTTTGGCTTAAAACTCCAACTGCATCTTTCTATGGGCCTTCTTGAATGAAATGTCAAAAGGCGCTGGCTTGAGAACTTGGAGCCACACGCTTCGCACAGATGTTCTTGTGGGTCATGCTTCTCTCTTCTGTGCCTTGCTAGGGATGACTTTCTCAAGAGCACATATCACAACATGATTTATGGTGATTAATGCAGTTGTGATATTTTAATGATCTTTCACATTTGTTTGATAACTAATGACAATACTACAGCAGGCATGTCTTGAAAAGTATGATAAAATATGATAATACCACGTACAGGTGATTTCATTAGTACTCGATTCTAAGGTTCCTGACCCTCAAAATACATGGCATTTTTGGTTGATCTGATTGGTTTAGACCTGACAGAACGTCACACATCTGATATATCAAATGTAGCAAGTGCTTGTTTAGCATTGATTCCTCGCAGCCAAGTGTGAATGACCAGAATCGCGTGCTAATGAAATCACCTGTAATTCCAAATAAACATGCTGTATTTTGTAATAATTATCACTTGTGAAGTTACATGCAGCTGTAAAATCACAGTTAGTTATAAAGCTTTTATGTCGCCTGAATAAAATGCTGTCCAACAAAAAGATAAGAGTCATTTTAAGCCTATCCATACCACCAAGTTTACTTTACTGTCATTCAAAGCTATATATATGATTCTTTCAAAAATGTACACAAACAGTTTTCATGCCGTGAAAAAATATTGTTATTGTGTACTAATCAAGAAATGTAGAGCTCTCCTCAAGTAGTTTAAGGCTTCACAATCAACTAAACTCACTTAATTATGGAAAACATGGAATTCTGTTGATTGGAAGTGTATAATGTACTTTAAATCTATCAGTTTATGATCTGTAAATGCATGTTTAATGTTACATAGAATCGGTGGAATTACTATCTTTAATTGAAGATGATGATTAGTAATGTTTAATATTCATTGGCATTAATAAATTTGTTCATTCAGTGGTATTTGTGCTGACATTAAGTTACGGAGATTAATGTGTCATTGTACTTATCCTTTAGGTATCTGGTGATATAGTAATACATGTTTCAAATACGAAGTGATACAGTATTGACTGTATAATTTCCAAATTTTACATGATAAACCGTAGCCTACACGCCATGGTATGTGGTGGAAACTATGTTAATTGGTAAGGGTAAAAGGGTTGACTGTACCAAAAATTCAGATTTTATTTTAAGGTACAGGAAAAAACTGACAAATTCCGTTTTTTGCACATTTTTGTTGTACTTGCTGTCTTCGTGTAAAATTTTAGTTCATAAACTCTGCACTGATGTTCAGCCTCATTTCCACGGGCTTTTCCTCTTTCATGTCCACCCATCCATGATTGAAAATGTTGGCCGCATCTAGCTATTCTGCATTTGTATATTGCTAAATGCAACAATAGAGGTCAGTTACTATTGACCAGCCAAATCAAAAAATTATAAGCATAAAACCCATAAATATTTACAACACCTGCGTTCAAAAAAGCAAAACCCGTAAGTTCTAAGCCAAACCTAAACTAAAACACTATGTTTCAGTAGAATTTTTTCATTGCAAGCTTAAGAATACATTACAAATATACCCACACCAGAAAAGTGAAGCACATTGGAGAATATTTCAGCCTCAAACATAGTTTAAGTACCCAATTTTATCAAAAAATGCACAATATAGTCCAATTTTTCCAAAGTCCCTCTTATTAGAATCACGTAATCTTTGACAACAAAAAATATTTTGATATATAAAAATATGCACTGTATAGGTGTGAATATAATCTAGCATACTGGCTATATTAACATTTGATTGAATTTGCATGAAAGATGTAGTTTCACTTAATGCACAAAAAACATCTGTTAAACTGTCTAAAGCGTTGACTGAAGCCAAACCCAAGCCTTAACTGGGTCGCTACGCATAGAGCAAATGGTACAGAGTGATAATCCTTTCGTTTGGCTGTCACCAACAAGTGGGATAAGTCTCCTTCAATCAAATTAACACTGAAAGTATTGGGTTTGATCATGACAAATCATCAGCATGATGACGCACGAAGTGCCATTTTCACAGTGCCACAGTCCACTCTAATTCTTTATCAAAGTATTTGGCTGTAACGGGGCTTATCCTAAAGTGGTTAACTCCCATAACTTAACTTTTCACAGGGTTACTGGGAAAATAACTTAGCAATGTTTTAAGCTGACCTTATGTTATATAATAATTGTCCCAGTAACCCTGTTAAAAGTAAAGTAGCAGGAGGTAGCCACTTTAGGATAACTATTTGAGCGAAATATTGAGTTGTTGACTGAGTTAAGGATAAGCAACAGAAAAGGTAGAATAAGGTCACATTTTAATGGAATTTTTACTAAATCCAATTCTGGAGAGAGATAGCATTTATTACAGGATGTGCTCTTAATAAAAAATATGCCGTATACAAAAAGAGAAAAGTCTATTTCCAGATATGGCTCCCACGCATCTCAGCTTGCGAATGCCTTGAAAATCTCCCAGAACGTAGGTTTGTCATCTGTAAACATAAATGAATCCCAACCAATACGCAGGCCTTTCAATACAACCTTCACCCAGCCAGCCAGCTGATGTGTGGTAGCATTCCAAACATGATCTCAGACATTTGCAATATTTTGATACCAGGCTGACATCTGGATGATGATTAACATCACCCTCAAAGATGACATCACCCTGAAACATCACTCTGATGTAAAAATGATTCAAAAAGGCCATGGGCTTACGAAAAGGATAAATTCAGTTAGCCAATTATCCTTATAACATCCTTGTAAACATAAAACAGTTAAACCAGGACATATATATATGATATAGGCTACTAATGCATGATGTTGAATCTGGAAAATAGACAAAATATGTTCCAACAAAGTTATTTAATAACGTCACCATGATGTCACTTGCAGTGTTACGCATGTCACGGAAGGTAACATACACCAGGGGTCACATTCAGTGCATTGTACATGATTATGGCTTCCCAGTTCAAAGATCATCAATGTGATATAAAAATTGTATTTTTACACTGTTGTCTATTAGTACAAAAACTTAGGGTATCCATTCTGTCAACAAAGGTGCATCGGGAGAAATACTTTCTCCTTTTGATAAAATGGCACCCCATTGACTGAATGTGCCTTGAGATTGAATAACATGGTCACACATTCCTAAGATGGCGAGATTGACCACTAATGAGTTATCCTCCTGCACCATGAATACATCAGGGTACTCGCTGTGAGGAAAATGTCTTTCGACGAAATTGCGGTCGTCCGTCACGACTATAAAGACAACGTGCTTATCCGATCCAGCATACTTCTCCTTGAAGTAAGTCATTGCTTTTTTGTAATAAGTTTCGTTTGGAAGACGCATTCCATGTATCAGCTCAAATTCATTAATATCATCGCTGTGATGAATATGGACTCCAACCCGGATACCATCAATATGGCCATCGTTACGAAGAGCTTCTTTCACATGACTTCTCGCTTCAGTAATGTGCCTTTCATTGAATTTCAGCCTTTCTGTAATTTTTGGAAGGCATCGAGAGAAGAATCTATAGATTGGAAAAACTCCTTGTATTTTCATATTGTCTTGAAGACCTACGTTAAGGAGCCTTTCATAAACTTTCGATCCATCTTTTCCGCTGAATGCAGGCATTTGGCCTTGGCTTTAACAAAAAAAAAGAAACATAATTATATTAGCGACCATGTACCGAGGCATAAGGCCACACATAATTGATTCTTAGCTTCGCGGACACGCCGTCACTATAGATTTCCTGCAGATTGAAAAAAAAAAAATGTTTTGTTTTTGCTCTACCGACCGACCCTAGAAAAACTGCCTTGAGAGGTTCTGAGAAGCTAAAGATCAATTATGTGTGGCCTTATTGATGATGAGAAGGTCAATTTTATTGACAATGCGATAAAAAAAAGCCAGGACATGTTTCTTAGTTGTGTATCCCACGAGCCCTTGAATCATTGATGATGACGCCACTAATAGTATTTATACGTAATCATCACGTCATGTTCAATGTAGATCCAAGTTTTCATGGTGTATCCTACAGCTTAATGGCATTATCATTAAAAATAAGTTTATAGAGCGGTAAGCATGAGCAACTTGTGATATCTTATCGATCCTTGAACATCCCTCCCATACTATATAGTGGACAGGTGTTTATGGTAGAGCTTCAGCAAAAATGTGGGATCACCATGTTGTATTTTCATCACGGGTGCGGCCATTATTCTAATTCATATGCAGCGTTCTTGAAAGACGTGACGCTGCACATGAAAAACCATTGGCTATGATTTATGACTAGTGAAAAATGTGACAGATGAAATTTTGGAGTACAAACACTTACTTGTTAAACTCGGTTTCAGATATCTCCTGGAAGGGCTGAGTAGCGAAGATGTCATTCATGTTCATAAATGTGTTCACTTTTACGTTCGAACAAGTCGCTTCGGAGAGAGCGATCACAAACCCCATCTCGAAGAGAATGTTACTGAGTTTGCTTGACGTCTTGAGGAAGATCGTACGCTCCTTTATCGACGGATGCATGATGCCATTTTTCAGTTTATCTAATATGTCGAACGGCAGATCGATGCAGCCTAGTTTCGGATTGCACTTCTTCTTTTCGGTAGTCGTTGCCATGGTAGTAGTCGTCGTTGACGTCGTGGTCGGTCTCTCTTTCATTTGTTCCTCGATCATTTTTCCGACGCTCGTCTTCATGTTGCTTATTTGGCTCGTTACCCCATCCCAACTCTCTTGTAGACTGGGCGCCAATAGGTAAATGAGAATCACTATCACTCCGGCATGAGGCAAGTAGTTGCTGTGTCTGTTGAGTTTGGCGCGAATGAATCTCTCTGAATAAATATAAATAGCTTTAATGAATCACTCAGAATAAATACAAATAGCTTTAATGAATCTCTCTGAATAAATACAAATAGCTTCAATGAATCTCTTTGAATAAATACAAATAGCTTCAATGAATCTCTCTGAATAAATACAAATAGCTTTAATGAATCTCTCTGAATAAATACAAATAGCTTTAATGAATCTCTCTGAATAAATACAAATAGCTTCAATGAATCACTCAGAATAAATACAAATAGCTTTAATGAATCTCTCTGAATAAATACAAATAGCTTTAATGAATCTCTCTGAATAAATACAAATAGCTTCAATGAATCTCTCTGAATAAATACGAATAGTTTTAATGAATCTCTCTGAATAAATACAAATAGCTTTAATGAATCTCTCTGAATAAATACAAATAGCTTTAATGAATCTCTCTGAATAAATACAAATAGCTTTAATGAATCTCTCTGAATAAATACAAATAGCTTCAATGAATCTCTCTGAATAAATACGAATAGTTTTAATGAATCACTCAGAATAAATACAAATAGCTTTAATGAATCTCTCTGAATAAATACAAATAGCTTTAATGAATCTCTCTGAATAAATACAAATAGCTTTAATGAATCTCTCTGAATAAATACAAATAGCTTCAATGAATCTCTTTGAATAAATACAAATAGCTTCAATGAATCTCTCTGAATAAATACAAATAGCTTTAATGAATCTCTCTGAATAAATACAAATAGCTTTAATGAATCTCTCTGAATAAATACAAATAGCTTCAATGAATCACTCAGAATAAATACAAATAGCTTTAATGAATCTCTCTGAATAAATACAAATAGCTTTAATGAATCTCTCTGAATAAATACAAATAGCTTCAATGAATCTCTCTGAATAAATACGAATAGTTTTAATGAATCTCTCTGAATAAATAAAAATAGCTTTAATGAATCTCTCTGAATAAATAGCTTTAATGAATCTCTCTGAATAAATAGCTTTAATGAATCTCTCTGAATGAATAAATACAAATAGCTTTAATGAATCTCTCTGAATAAATACAAAATATCTTTTTTCAATTCAATGCAATTATACAAAAAATAAATTACACAAGCATAGTGCTATTCACTATAATTATATCACATGTGGTAGGTAGGCACTACGTCTTTTTAGTTTGGTGTGAATGAATCTTTCTGAATTTCTATGAGTAATTATTTTTCAATTAAATTTAGTTCATTTCAGTTGCAGGCCTAAGACCTAATTGCTTGCTCAATAAAAATACTAAAAATCTGGAATTTTCTGATTATTCAAAGTGGGTCAAAATCAAGATGGTCTCAGATAAGGCCCCTGGAATCTTTGAAGTGCGATATCTCAGCTAATATTCAATCCAGCAAGAGAATGTTTGTGTCCAAACCTATACTATGTTTTCTTATCCAAGAAATGTGGTGTTGCCCTAAAACAACCCACATCTAGTTTGCAGTTTGCACACGTGGAATGGGACTAATCTCACTGTGCACTAACGAGGGGGGTACCCTCACCATCAGGGCAGCCATTACAATTCTCGATTCAAAGTAATTTTCTATCATCCTGAACTTATTATATTGTAGCAGTTGTGGTATCCACAGAGGGCAGCACGAGGCAGTGTGTTACTGACAATATATGCCACATGTGTCACTGCAGTCTGCAAAGGATTGTGGGATCTTCAGATGTGAATTTCCCTCTCTTGGCTCCCAGACACTGAACAGTACAGACCATCCTGATAGGACTTCATATTTGCTTCATTCTGCTGGTATAATTATAGTGTTGTCTCTTATTCTCTCATTCAATTATTTAACAGGGGAGAGTGAGGTGTATTATTTTGTTGCTTTTTGCTTCAGTGTGTTGCACTTGATCATTTTGAGTGTGGTACACACAGAGGCATATGCAACCGTGTTTTTATTTCCTCGATTTTGTGAGACTTGTTACTTTTGTTCTAGTGTAGGCACTTAAGGTTATTGTTTGATAACTGTGAGTGGGACACACTGCAACACTTGTGACATTTTGTTATATTTTCGGTAGATTAAGTTGTGAGACAGAGGTGTGTTACTTTTGCTTTTGTGTGGGTACTTTATTGTCTGGTTGATAACTGTGTACTTTGCACACTGTGACTTTCAGACACATTTTAAGTGTGGTACATACAGAGGCATTGGTGACCTTTTGTGGTGTTTCTTAAATTAACATTGTGAGACACTAGTTGTTGCATTTGCTCTTGTTTCTGTGTGGACACTTGGTTGTCTGTTGGATAACTTTGTTGGAACTTTGTGTTTTAAAACATTGAAGCCACATTGTGTTCTGGCAGGTGATCTTAAGTGAGATGCACACTGAGACAATCGTTTTGTGCATTTTGATGCATTTTGTTGGATTTTTCTGGTTGAACACTTAGATTATTTTTCCAAAGGTGTCTAGGCTATAGTCTTTAGAGCTCCCATGAAGTTTTAAGTGTTTATTATTCTTAGACTTGTCAGCTAGTTTGGTAATATTGCATAACTGCTCAGCCTCTTTGAGTGGAGATACATGTAATCTGATACGGAAACTTCTGAGTTTCCTCAGGTGGTAGTGCATGGTTCCCTCATTCTGACTGTTTGCATAGTGCAGTTTGCCTAGCTGACAACTTAGATTAATTAGTTTTCTTAGTTATTTTGTCTAACATTCACATTCTAGTTGATCATTTGATTGTTTCTGTTACGACTTGCTTTCAGTGTTTGTATTGGGTGGTACATTGCTCTTGTCGTTGACTTGTTGGCAGCGGTCTCCCAACTTTCACTGTCTGCACTTGTTTTTGAAAGTTCATCTTCAGATATCTTAATTTTGGTTTTCTGTATTTCCTTTTGTCCCGTGTAGGCTACAGTGGCTGGCATTCATTTGCCGAGTAACAAGTAGCTGGCCGGGATCATTGGTGATAAAGTTGTCTCAGATTTGTCTATGGTTTCTGTCATTTTTTAAGGAGGCCTCGTGCTGCTGGCATTCATTGCAAGGTAGCTGAGGGAATCCTTGAATTTGTGCAGGAATTGTTCTGGTCTATTGTGTGTTATTCCACAATTAATTCATTGGATTTCTGTTGAAGTGCTCAGGCTCGAGGTAAGAATTGCTGCAGTTCTCCAGTTGCCTTCATTTGCTGCAGACTTGCTGCTTCAAGCAGCTGTACATCTCTTCAGCTGTTCTTATCTTGTTCTGCAGAGGGAGAGTGCAGGATAAAAGATACTTGGTGCAATTTGCAAATTGTCTGTGATGGTTGCCCTGCATATGACTGGCACTTAGCTTTCTAGCTGAGTAGCTGGTGGTGTACCAGGTTTGCTGTTCAGATCTTTTGCCAGATTTTGTAAGGATGGAGCCTCGGAGTTCATCTAGACGGCTGCGGAAAGAAATTGTAGAAAAACTAAGGCGGCTGAACGAACAACATGACCAAGAGCTGCTGTATTGGCAGCAGAAGCAGGACGAAAAGGTGCAACATGAAGTTAAACGTCAAAGTCAGGAGAAAGTGTGGAAACTTTTGGAAGAAAACCAGCCAGAAGAGTATCATCGTTGTAGAGATGAGCGTTTTCAAAAGCAACTAGAGTGGTTACAGCTTGAGGATCATCTGGGTCATCAAAAAGAGAAATGGCTAAATTTCGAAGCTAGATATGCTGTCAGGGTCACCTCCCTGTTGAAACAATATGAATCCTTGAAAGCGGAATCTGAGCAACGACGCTTACTACGCCACTCCAAGAAAGCCTCATCTCGAAGATCTGAGGAAAAGACCCATATTGACTCCAAGACATCTCGGAAAGAAAAGTCATCAAGGTCTGGGGCTAAGTTCAGCAGCCTCACTGATCTGTCAGGACAGAGTACTGTTCCCAGAGCCACATCTTCTTTTGAGGATCCGACACGCACTTCTGTCACTGCTAATCATTTGGCTGCCTCCAAGTACAGACAAACACGTCATCAACTTGTGATTCCAGGTCCAGCGAGGGATGGCATCAATTGTGGGGCAGCTACTGTGTGTGATGGAGTAAAAACTGTCAGTGACTTCATTTCATGTGCTGCAAGTCTGCCTTCAACATTCTCTGCCTGCAATCTACAAGTCAAGGTGACAGAGAATGCTGGTTTGGGAACCCAGGTAAATTCTGGGGATACAAAGCATTCCGTCACCGACGGCCATCCATCCTGCCACAAAGAAAGACCATTACAAATGGTCAGCTGTGACCCTCTCACGCAGGAGACAAATCAACTATCAAGAACTGATGCATTGATGAGATATGAGAACTTCGCTCCTTCTGCTTACTCATTTGATCGTTCTTCTACTACTGAAGTGCAACAAACCATTGTTACAAGTCAGCAGAAGTCTTGCAACAAATTGGAGTTGACAAGGAGCCACCTTTGTATGACCACTGGTCCTGCAAGGCAAAGAAGCGAAACAGTTGGTGAAGTGACTGATCTCCCTGTCACCCAGTCTACTGCTAGGCCAACTTTGAGTGTAACCAGTGATAATCGATCCAGTTACAAAAAAGACCTGCATCTGCAAGATGGTATGGTGCAAGCAGTTGTCAGTGCCCCTAGTTTCCCTCAGGGGGAAACCGAAGTTAAACGGACCATCCAGCATCCAGACCCATTGTCTTCTGTCTACAGTGCTGAAAATCATCAACAGACAGCATCTTCAATCTCCAAGACAGACATCATCATCGTTGTGCCACTTGTCTCCAAAGAATGTTGCCCCTCAACAGCACATGACATCTGCCAAAATTTGGAGAGGGAGGAGGGCAATGGAATGGAACTAGTTGCTGATGCAGTGGATTGGTCTACAGCTCTGCATCTGTTGTTTTGGATGCCTAACCAGCACTTCACTGCAAAGCATCCTCTTCAACCACCTTCCTTTACACTGATGGAGACATTCAAAACCTCAAGATGTACAGCAGCATCAACAGTTCATCACTCTGGATCATCTTATTTGTCATCGTATGTGAATTACGGTCTGACAACTCCAGCCTCTGTTATTTGGAGGCACCTCATCCAGTATTTGCCGGAAGATGCTGAGTCATCAAAATCTTGTGTATACTTTGCACACCGCCAAACGTGGTCTACATTGACGAACATCAGAATGGTGAGTGTGCTAGAAGCTGTTACCTTGCTTCAAGATTCTCCAAGACCACCTGATCCAGATATTCCTCTGTCTTCTGCTTGCCTGAGAGTTGACCAACCACCTGATGAGACGACAATGGAAGGATTCTGCGACTGGATCAAGATGCTGTTTGGCACTTCGACAACTGATGCTGGAGATACCTGCTTTAACCAAGCAGAGAATCTTCATATGAAGTGCCAACTCTTCAGCAACCGCCCAAAAGGGACAGGACAAAGATAGCCTGTCGTATCTTTGTCCATGGTTGCCACGTAGACAGACCACCTCCTCACTGAAGTTCTTCAGCTGTGTCAAGTTTTCGTCTGGTTGATGGCCTGTGTGTTGTATGCTAAGGTACTGTCCTTTTACCTTGCATATGAGCACGTGGGTGCCGCCCAGACAGGCTTGCAGAATAATAGAGAACTCCAGGTTCTCCTCCTTTTGGTTCCTTTCAGGAACCGCAACCATAGATCAATAGTCCATATTTGTAAAATCAAGCCGAGAGAAGATCTACATCCTGAAGTGAATTACCATACTAGAAGAGGAAGGAGATTGTTTCCACCATCAACCCTCCATCCGGAGTACATCCTGTTTGCTGACATTCATCTAAATCGGACATCACTGACATCAACCAACACCTGAGGGAATATCATCATCCAGGACAACAAGTCATCTCCGTTCCATCAAATTTAAGAGACATTTGCACTTGTGCTGCCCCTGACAGTCTTCTTCTCCACCACATAACTTGATGCCATACGAAGAAGGGGAGAATGTAGCAGTTGTGGTATCCACAGAGGGCAGCACGAGGCAGTGTGTTACTGACAATATATGCCACATGTGTCACTGCAGTCTGCAAAGGATTGTGGGATCTTCAGATGTGAATTTCCCTCTCTTGGCTCCCAGACACTGAACAGTACAGACCATCCTGATAGGACTTCATATTTGCTTCAATATCATATCCAAAGTCTATCTTGCTCATGCAAGTAGATTGAATGTTAAACTAACCCACGGCCTTGCCTTCCAAGTGTGATCAGTCTCAGAATTTTTAGATTTTGCATTTGAAATATATCGTTAGGGCGAGGGTACCCACAAAGACCTCTCGAGGGTAACACCATTTTCAATTATTGTCATGGTGAGGGTACCACCTAATATCACTGTTATGGAAAATGGCTCTTTTTTTGGCATTGTTACAGAGTAATATGAAAAACAATATTGTTATTAAGTTTATATAATAGATAGATAGATAGATGGATAAATAGATGGATAAATAGACAGATAGACAGACAGATAGATAGACAGATAGATAGACAGATAGATGTATAGATAGATAGACATTCTTAAAATAATGTTGAATAAAGTCAATCAATCAATCAATTTGTCTATAGATATATAGATAGATAGGTTGGTGTTCTCATGTGGCCTAATAGTTCAAATTGCTGGTCCGATGGCTCTGAGGTCTTGGGTCCAATTCTTACCCCAGAAGCTCACTTTTACCTGAATGCAATGGACATGTCATCTGCTTATGGTGGTCAGTGGTCACCTAACAGACTGTCTAGATATAATAATCTTCAACAGAGTAGTGAACAGGCGTCTCAGAGGACCCTAAAAAAGCCGACTGTAGACGCTCTATATATAGAGTCTAGACATCTGTAGAGGTTACAAAATGAACCCAGGATATGTATGCGAAATATGAAAGCGCAGCTCGTGATAGATAGATAGATAGATAGATAACTGTGGTCCCTGTCTGTTCTGTTTTCCTTGTATGTGATGTAATCATGTAAAGCCTTACCCCTATAACCACACTTTTCAAATACACTCTCCTGGTTTCTGCATGGTAACTGCCAAATTCATTCAGCATTACTTGTTTAATATGTCCAATCTCAAAGGCGTATTATGTTCTGCTGTTCATATACCAATCATATAAGCCAAAAATTGCTGTATGGAAAGTTGGAGACGAGACCGGACAAAGGAATGCTAATCAAAACTGCTGTAACGTGCCTGGTTATCAGTCCAAATTCTCTTAATTTAATTTCCCAGATACTTGAAAGGCAGGTCTCATTTGAATGTACCACGCATTGATCATGTCATTCATAATTGTTAATTTAGGCATCACTATTTTTGTATACATTCTGTGTGATTATTCATTTCTTCAGTATCTCAAGACACATGTGTCAACCTTATCATACTTGCAGCTTACATAGTCTGTATAATTAATTATTGTATTACATGTATAACAAATGTTAGTTGACTAATATCCTCGAAGTGGATTTTAGTTCTCGGAATTAGTATGCTACATAAGAATTGAAACATGACAAATTGACAATCTCAGGTTACAAGCTTTTTAAAAATAAACCACGTCGTCTTATGTCAGCAGTCTGCACAGGGAGAAAAAATAACCATTCATGTAAGTTTCACTGTGGATGGTACTGTTCGGGAAAAGGGCATGCATTTTGGTCAACCTTCTTCCTCCATGTTGGATATCAGTATGAATGTGGTGCCTTATATATTATATGTACATATCTGTGGTCATTGAATTGAATTTCATTGAATTTAATTGAATTCCTGCCTGTCTGAGAGTGTCCAACTGCCCATCATCCCCGTAGACAAAGTCATACAGGTATAAATATAAAATGTGACGAGGAGTCTGTGCATGATTAATTACCCTTTAAAGCTAATGATATTTTAAAAATGTTCTGTAATCTATGTTTAGTGAATCTGACACACAATATTCTTGCAAGATTTTACAGTTGAGAGCTTAACATGGTTTTAGGAATGAAGGACCTTTTATGTAGGCCTACAAACTGAACTGGTTTTGATCTGTGCATGACAACTGGTTGTCACGGGCAAGTATTTTTGTATGGTTCCGTCTGATTTTTTAAATTTGTAGATGTATATCAAAATGTGTCAAATCTGCATTGTGCTCTTCCACTGTACATGGGGTAGAATGGACAGGAATACCATTGTGCAACTATATTCTCATTTGGAGTTAATTAATTTTAAGATTCTCCTTTATTGACACAGTATTGCAATTATGTTCTTGATTTGGGTTTCTGATCATGCTGATTGGTAATTACTTCTAAAGTGCAATCATGTGTCAGCAAATGCTGTTATCTATTGCAACAAAGAGCAAATTGAATAAGCTGATTCATTGGCTTTTCTTCATGGACTGTTTGCTTTGGTTGTTCAGGCAATATCGTGCATTACCCTCGCCCCATCCCTTTTGGTGGTTACCCTCGCCGAACCGGAAGTGACCCTCGCCCAAATCTTGCAGTACCCTCGGCACTTCCGGGTTGGTACCCTCGCCATTTCTGTTGGTACCCTCGCCATTTTATGTTGGTACCCTCGCCAAAATGCTTGTACCCTCGCCCTGCCAATCTTTGGTTTTTGTGGTACCCTCACCTCGAGTGAATTCTAATTTCTTAAATATCTTACTTCATCTTGTATGTGTGAACCTGTCACTTGGCAATCATTCCTTCAACAAGCCATTTTAGCCATCTTCACGATTTGGAGACCTCACTCTCCCTACATTTTTTGCAATTTCACTTTGAAATCACGAATCAGTAGTTGTAATGGCCACCCTAATGGCGAGGGTACCCCTTTCGTTAGTGCACAGTGAATCTAGCTATTTGGAGATATGACAAAATTGTTTAGACCATATAACTCAGCAATCAGAGTAATATGACATGCTATGTTGTTTTGATGCCTTGAATGATTTCAAAAACTGGCACTAAGTAAGTTTCATTAGAAGCAAAACTGTAAAAAGCGCCTAAGAGTAAAAGTCACAATGAGAAAATAAAATCACATTATCGCTTTATCAAATGAAACAGGAAAAATAATATCAAGAACTATTGCCTGAAAGTGCCCAAAACATTACATTTTATGAGTCCTATGAGCCTATTTTTTTGACGAGAGAGGAAAACTTTATGGTGCATGACATAGTAATTGGATCTCTCCATACCCTCTTGCATGGTTATGCCCTTGCTCCTCCGAACAAGCTACATTGAAGTGCCTTAAATTTCAGATAATTGAATAATACAACAAATACATTGGTTTGCCAATAAAACAATACATACCTGCTGTTTTCAAATTAATCATCTTGGATATAAACTATGATATTGCAATAGGTGTGGTGGAGAAAATGGAGCCTGTAAAGAAGTCTTCTCCCTTTGCATGCATGGCTGCCAGAGCTGACAACTTTAGCACAAGTACTATGGTCCACAAATTCTACAAATTGTAGGCCTATAATATACACTAAAGTTACCAATAGAAAATATTTCAACATATTTCTAGGTCTAGAGACCAAATTAAAGTCACCCATGAAGAAAAAGTGTGCAGTAGCTGCATTACATTTAGTGTGGACTGTTGCGCTGTGAAAATGGCACTCCGTGTGTCATCATGCATATGATTTGTCATGATCATACCCAAATACTTTCAATGTTGATTTGATTGAAGGAGACTTATCCCGCTTGTTGGTGACACCCAAACGAAAGGATTATGCATTGGTTTTTCACTCTAAAATCAGTTATGACGAGTCAAATGGCCTTCTCATGATCATGACTAATCAAACTGCCTCCATATTGCCCATTTTGAAACTTGAATGTAGAGAAGATGACACCTCATTGACTATAATGAGTCAGAAAGTGCATTTTTCACAGTGAACTGGTCCTCATTTTTTCTATATCAAAGTGACAGACTGTAAGCCACCTTACTGCAACATGCTCATAAACTAAAATCACAATCAATGCAAATTGGCCCAAATCAATTTCACATGCAAGTCTGACACACCTTAATTCCCGGAGAGTGGAAATAGTGAAGGTGGTAGTTATGGTCACTTGGTGCATTCTTACTCCATTTTGTGAGTTTTGGTTGGTTTTAGTGTCAATTTGGTGTTTATCACAATTGTTTGTCACATCATCAATTTCCACTTTTTCTCGTCATACCCTTGGACAACTGTCATCATCGTGACAAACTTCTAAGTTTGAATGTTGTTGGACGTCCTCCATGGCCTAATGGTTAAGAGTGCTTGTTTGCGCAACTACTGGTTCTGAGGGCGTGTGTTCGAATCCCACCCCAGAACTCAATTTAGTCCGAGCCCATGGGACATTAAATGGAGGCGGGTTGTATCCAGTGTTCTGTGCTGGGGCAGCTGAAAGACCCTGGGCATCCCTGAATTAATAGGGTATGTACCAGACTCCCAGTCTTCTCATCAATCATCATCATACGGCGATTAACAACACTGGAGGGTGCTACGGCATGGGAACCTTGGGCAATATTCCTGTATCCTCTGCCCATGGGCGCTGCTCAGTGGCTGCCCTGAGCTGTATTCAGTGGAAGGCTCACCAGAAACTTCCCTGCACCAGGGGACCAATAATATATACAAATACAAATTTATACAAATCCTAACATTCACAATCTTTAGTTCAGTATATCAAGTGTCAGGGGAGGGGAGCTCTGAAGTTGTGAGAGAATAATGTGAATATTGTGTTTGAAAAGTATTATGTGACTATATGGCATGCAGACTGCTGTTAAGAATAGAGGTGTGGATAGCATACATGTGATACAAATGTCAGAAGTAACAGATAGTTCTGTAAAGATAAAAATTATAAGAAAATGTAAAAACATGAAGATTGGTGTACACCAAATCCAGAACCTCCAAAAATTGACACTTTTCATTCCTCAATGAGACCTTGGTAAAACTGAAAAATATAATGTAGGATAATATTTATATATACAAGGCTAATGAATTGAAGGAAAAACCTTGCTATATATTTATAAGGCAAATGAATTGAAGGAAAAGCCTTGGGTAATAATATTAAGTTTTTTCCTTCAATTCATTTGCCCTGTTGAACTTGTTAAAGAAATCAGCAGGGCTTGTCAATCTGGTCAACAATGATTCTTTCCCATGCATCTCTGGGTGTGACAGTACGGCCTGCACCAAATTGGGCCATAGTACATCTATGTATGTTCATCCCTATGAAAGTTGTATGCCCCAGTTCACAGGGCTTGTTATTCTATGGTGGTATACTCTATATAACTTAAACGATTTCATGGATACCCTTCGATTTACAAGAATTAATGCGTTGATTGCTCATATAATTTGCAATTTTGCATTTAGCATGGACAGAAATTAATCATCATTTTCTGGACAACGATTATATAGGATATATAGGAGCCCATATTATCAGGGTAAGTTGTGCCCCCACAGTTTGGGGCGAAAGTAAAAAGTTAGAGATGAATTTTTGGTGGCTAAATGAGCCACATTCTATTTCTTGATGACTTGTAAGCCCATATAGGACTGGGTGTATATTTTTACACAGGCCAATAAAGAATTTGTCTGTCTGTCTGTCTGTCTGTCTGTCTATTTCTTATGTTAGATCATTGTAGCCTATCCATTAGTCATGCAAAAGAGAGGACCAGTTCACTGTGAAAAATGCACTTTGTTACTCACGTTAGCCGATGAAGTGTCATCTTATCTACATTCACAGGAAACATAGAGGCTGTTTGATTAGTCATGATCAAGAGAAGGCCATTTGATTTGTCATAACTGTTTTTAAATCAAATTAACATTGAAAGTAATGGGTATGATCGTGACAAATCATCAGCATGATGACACACGAAGCGTCATCTTCACATTGTAGCAGTCCACTCTTTTTGCATATCAAACATATCAATTTTCCAGGCAGCAACACCCTTGCAAGGAAATGAAAAAGTTCATGGAAACCCACAAAAGTTGTAAAAACATAAAAAGGGTGATCCAAACAAGGAATTAAAAAAAAAAGATTTTGATTTGCATATCACAGCTGTCCCACCTGCCTAACTCGGTCATCACATTTCCCAGACAGATCGATTCAATGGTTTCACGAGTAGCTTTTGATTGACCTCATATTTGCACAGGCCACAGATCAAATACACACTCAGAATTTAATCCCTGCTATGCATTTTCTGTGTAGCGGGGAGGGAATCTGTCAAAATCTACATGAATTGTGCACTTGGTGACAAGTTTTTGAAATTTGGCATGCGGGTTTATATGACCAAAGGGGTTTCAAAAACCACCGCACACAAAGTGAAACTCCCCCCTGGTGGTAGGTATGCACAAAAACCAAAATGGCCGCCGCGAAACATGAAAAACACATATCTCGGTCACTATTTGTCCTATATTAATGTGTAATACATCATTTTCCACTATTTTGATTATGGAAAATGTGTTTTTGGTGTTATTTTGTAGCTCAAATGTGAATTTTGATGTCAAAGTCAATGTTCATTGCTGCAAAAAGATGTGAAAATTACATCTCTTGATATTTTGTCTTTTTTGGGATCTGTCACTTATATCTGACTTGCATGTGACTTAAAGACATACTTTCATGACTTATCATTGTCATGGAAAGTATATATAGGGTGACCAGATGCTATAACTGTGTTGTTCCTAGAAGATTGGATAATGGTCTGTTTAGTGTGTATGAAGCACAAAAGTTACTGGTACGCTTATTATAATGCATACTCAATAACCTATAAAAAATGTTAATGTACCTTTTATTTAATAAATATGTCACTATGTGAATGACATGCCCCAAGTCATTTATAACTCTCATGAGTCTCATCACTCTTATACACTGTTTAATGTTTGATAACATACATCTGAAAAGTGTGAATCTTAAAGGTGAAACAAATTACATCAACCAGATATTGTTATCACTCAGGACTACTGATAAATCAGAACAATGGTAACTGAGAATTGCTAATTTATATCAATACCAGTGTGTCCTTGGTCAATTCTAAGTTGAACAATACAGGCATACACAGACCTCACTCGAAAAACTGGAACTTGAAAAACCATCATAATTGATGTCGGTCAAAGGGCCGGTGTACACTGTACATACAGTTTTCCACAATTTTGTGAGATAGCCAAATCCATTGCATTGCAGAAGCATTCACTACTTGCAGTGAAAAATGCCATGCAGTTTGTAAATCTAGACCAGTTCCGGTCATGGAATTGTACTGCCCATGGCATGCACAGAAGAAGTAATGTCAGAGATGTTTCCATGCAACATCGAGGAAACAAAGATCATTGGCTTGACAATTTGCTTGTCTAATAATATTGAGATAGGTATCCCAAGACCACAAACCAGGGTAAGCTGTTGTAAGTACATATTTAATCAAAAACACACAAAAAAAGCAAGGTATGTATACCAATTGACACTTGCCTGTCTCCATATCCCTAGGGCAAATAAAGTGATGGGGTGCCTCACCTCAGCTGTATGTTAATTGTGACAAGGTAATGAAGGTATCCCTGCCATTGATATTGTTCTTGTATAATTGTGAATGCGTGTGCCTGTATGGCAAATACAATTATTCTCTCTCTCAAACCTCTTGTCATTGTCTGGGTATGCAGAAGTGAAAAGAGCAACTTGCACTTTTGCACTTGATAGCCCAACAATCTCTCACTGGTTTATATGGCGAGATATTACCTTCTCATCAACTGCCAGTGGCCAGCAACCCAGCAAGTGGCCTACCTTTCTAGAATCATGTAGTGGACACTCTCCATGATTCATGTTTGGAGACATAGGCCTAAGCTATGCAAGGTGAATTCCTGCCCTTCTGTGTGACATAGCACCAACTTCCAAATAAGTGCCCATTGCCCCCTCAGTCAAACAGGCCTTCATGAAAGATGTTTGTTGTCTTGCACTGTTAGAAAAATTTCTCTCTCATCGCCCCTGTCTAATGCTATGAGCATTGCATCAAGTTTGGAAAGTGGATGGAGGAGCAAAGGGTCTTTATGGACCCCAGGAAGAGAAATAAGTGATTGAGCAGTCAAAGCCTGAAGTCCTTAAAGCCGTTGAGGAGTTTCAGAAAAAATCTGACATGGATGAGTTCTTCAGGCATGAGAGACTCCATCCCGATCAGTACATGGTAAACGTGTGTCTAGGACTAAGTCTGCTGCACTGCATTGTCCTCCTGGTATGCCTGATGCTGGTGGCCATCCTGCAGGAAAAGAAGCTACTGTGGCATTGTCACACATGGCAGAAGTAGTTTGCTTTGTGAAACCTTTCCATAAAAGGTAATTATTAAGTAAACACAAAGGCAGTTATTACCTCATTTGTGGAGCTTGGGACAAACAGCACACCCTGAGTAGATGCATTGTGGTTCAGTGGCACACCCATAACCACTCAAATCCCAGACATGAACCAAGGGAGTATAAGATCAGAAAGTCAGTCTTGAGTTTCACAAGCCCCAAAAGAGTTATATCATGGCTGAAGGTCTTGAAAGACAGCCAAAAGGAAGACGTCTTGCTGTTTGTGAGCAAAGATCCAGAGCCAGAATACATCCAATTCTGAATTGTTGTCAACCATACTGGTTAAGCTTGTCCTGAGCACCAACCAAGTTGACCTAAGTGTCTTGTCACCCTGTGAGCAAGAAGAGGGTGACACTCATAATGATGCACCTACAAGCCATCCAAGGCCTTCCTCAGCCCTTTCAATGACAGTGTAATGGTCCTGTCAATTAAAGCTCTTCAATAAGTTTGACCCATTCAAACTGTAAATCAGACTCCGCATGACAAACCCTAAGATATATAAGTCTGAAATCTAAACATGTCAAAGTGCGTGCATTATTTCCTGTCATGATAGGTAGTGATTGGACATCATGATCTGCTTCGAGAGGCTTTTTGAAGTCAATGTGATATTTTCTTAGTATTAATCCGAGATTCAGCATGTGACAAACTTGGTTCTTAGCGCATACAAATAAATGTTGGTGAATGGAGTTATACTTATGAACAGCAAAGAGGGATATAGTCTCCCTGAATGAGATATAACAAGTTTTTATAAGTTGTTTCTTCTTGCATTCAAAGTAGACACTACTGATGGGCGGGCTGGAATGCTGCCATATCGAGATAGCTGGTCCCACACTGAACTGACTGGTCAGATGTAGTACCAGCATGTTCTCTGTCACTGCATGGTACATGTACAGTAGCATGATGATGCAACAGCAAGTGCAGCAAAGCCAGCTACCTGCACTTCCCCGTGTTAATGCATAGGAGATGGTCCAAATTGCTCCATGAAGTTTCTTGATTCACAGCTTACGATATTTTGTTTTGACTGCCATCATACAAAATGGAAGTGTTGTAGACAATTTTCTAAGTAACTGTCCAGCAATCATTATAATTTTTTAATTAAAAAAGAATTTTGTGCTAAGTCTTTGATCACTTGCTACCATTTGCCTTCAACTCTATCTGCCTTCATATTTCATGCCAGTTCTGCATTTGGCCTAGGAAGAATGTTGACTTTAGATGTGCTACATTCAGTTGGATATGATTAAATAGTTAATTAGTTAATAAGTTTAATATGGTTTATTCATCTAAGAAGAGTTAAAGTCCTCTTTGAGAGTTACACCACAATATTTCAATTATCATTGTTGCACAGTATGCAATGATCATCTGACTAAGAACGGACATTGACTCAAAATATGCTGCAGCGGTTGGTTGTCTTGTTGATTCTTTAAGAAGTAAAGACACTATTTAACCAAAACAGGTTGTAGGTTGGACCTTGCTTTCAACTCTGATGAAGTAATATCCAAATTTGATTAAATTCATATGCAAATATTTCACAAAAAATAAGTTGAAGTTTTTACGAAAAAAAAACCAAAATTGCAAAAAAAATCACCTGGAGCTATTCCAAAGACTCTTAAATCACATTTTACAACCAAACTAACCCCAGAAACAGATTTGGCATCATCAAAAATATTGGAAATGAGGTATTGCACTTGAATTTAGAACGAATATTGACCAAGACATGGCGTTTTTTGTTTTTTGCGGCGGCCATATTGGATTTTGCGCATACCGGCCACCAGGGGGCACTCCCACTTTGTGTGCGGTGATTTTTGAAAACTCCTTAGTCATATAAACCACCATGCCAAATTGCAAAAACTTGTCACCAAGTGCACAATTGTTACGGATTCCTTCCCCGCTAGTGTGTTCAAGTGGTAAGGTGACACCGTTCTGAAAAACAGGAAAAGACCATTTCTTTAAATTAACCACTATATAGACAATCCTGTTGTGTCACGTGTGCTAGGCCTATCACAAATATTTCTACCTCACCCAATTCAGATATGAAGATTAATGTTCCATGACTTATTTTTCTATTTTTTAAGTAAAATAGTTGGTTCTAAATTGAACACCACCTCATTGTTAAGACATCCACCTCAAAATCATAGCAACTAATTATTTATTACAAGACTGCAAGGTTAGGAAAATATTTTTTGTTTCCCCAAAACTGGGCTAGAAATTATTTTTAAAAACCCCAAGCCGCACCAGCCCAACCCTCCCGGATATCCGACGATCGCCACCTAAGTTTTTATAGAGAAAGAAGGGCTCTGATCAATTGGCCCTGAATATGGTTACTCTCAACAAAAATAATGAGGTATTTTTTTGTAAGATGAAATTGAAAGAATATTTTTCAAAAATTATTTCTTTCCAGAAATCATGAGGATAAAGAAGAGACGGGTCGCTTCGGTGTTATTGTATGTTCTGGTCATTGTGGCATATTACTGGTTGCTTCCAATGGCAAAGTTTATTTTTAACTCTGCTAAAATGAAACCTGTTAACATTACTTCGACTATTGCAACTACGATAACTACCAAACGACCATTTTATGAATGCAAGCCAGTTTTCGACTGTATTAATCTTGACTCTCCTTCGTTAAAAAAGCTGAAGCAAGGTTCTCTGAAGCCCGATCCGCTTCTTCGATGGATTTACCTCAATACCAGAGACTCCTTGAGCAACTTGCTGCTAGAGTTGAGCGTAGCCATCGCAATATCCCGAGCAACTTGTAGTAAGATCAAAATACGCTCCAATTACTATATGCCATCCCTTTTCAACGACTCATCATTTGTTCAGCAAGTGCCATTCTCCAAATACCAAAGGTTTGTACCACACTGAAAATATTTTAGATCAACTGTCCGAGTCAAAATTATATTGTCATGGTGCCTTAAATTCTCTGTCAAGATAGTCATTTAGTATGTATACGCAGTCTGGTGAAAGTGAGAACTGCATGCTGCTGCCCCCTGGCAAAATGTTAGTTATGCGTCCTCTAGCATTGCAGCTTCCAAAAAATAGTTCCAATTTCATGGCACATTCACAAAGTTTCTATTCAACAACGAGGTGAACCGGAGTAAGACTTGGTAATCACATTCTCTAAGGAAGTGGACAAGGCCATCAGCATACTTCGAAACAGCCCTGGTTTCTTCCAGACAAAATTGTGTGAGTTCCTCATACTCAGTTTATGTGGCGAGTGGCAGTTTATGTGGACCACTCGCCAGAGCTCGCAGAATTACACACTAGCTACTAGAGGGCAACACATGCCAGCATATGTTCTGCCAAGGCTGGAAAAAGCAGTGGCATTGAAACAGTGGTCAACTTGTAGACAGACGTATACATGTACAAGTGCTATCTTATTACATTGTTGTCATGGCAACTCCCACGTACGCGTCACATGGCAACATACAATAAAACCGCCCTATATTAATTATGTAAACAACAAAAACTAATTGGTGCAAACCCCCTGTGATTGGGAGGTGTACTAAATGACGATCTTGACTGAGAATTTATGGAGTAGACATAATGATATGCATAAAAGGGAGTCCTTATGTGTCATTAAACGAGCTTCTCGATGCTTAGGACATGTTTTGGTATATATCCGATGTGCTTCATGATCAAATGATGACATGAAAACATCATTCTAGTGGCTTTGCAATAACTGTATGCTGAACTGATGAAGTCAGTTTCATTTAAGGTATTTAAAAAAACCTAATTTATGAAATGACTCTTTACTTTTAGTTTGACCACAAACTTGGAGAAGTTCGAAGGAAAGACAGGAAACGATACTTATGACAACATCATTCAAAGTGCTCTTCAGCATGATATTGTCATCAGTCAAGTTATGCCATCCCATAATATGTTTTCGGGATGTCAGAATTACATCCTGCAAAAACTGCAATTCAACGAGGACCACGTGAAGGAGGCTAGGGTGGTAATAAAGGATATATTGCGCCAAAATGGCCATATAGACGCCGTTCGAGTTGGCGTTCATATTGCACGAAATGACGACCTGAAAGAATATAACTCCTCACATGAATATACCCCACCTGATGCGGATTATTACAAGAACTCGATGGAATATTTCAGGAATAAGTATCTCATGGAGTCAATTTTTGTGGTATTTATAGTTTCAACTGACGATGTAAATTTTTATGAGCAGCAATTCCGCCACTCTGACTATCCGGATGTTTTTATGATACAAACAGGAGTGACGGAGGTGGAGTTAATTGCAATGACAATGTGTGACCATCTCATCAAATCACCTGGATCGTACGGCAGATGGCTGTCTTTGTATATTAAAGGTGAAACCATTTCACCAGAGACATACAATGAAAAAGTGCCCCGCATCAACTGAATCAAAGTCATCCTCACCTCTGGTAGCGCGCCCGAGCTTGGCTTAGAGGGTTGAACTTACCATATCTGTCTATCTATCTGGTAGACAGACAGATCCATGGTCTACTGGATAGACCCCTCAGGGCATTATTTAAAATACTATACACTGGGCCCGGGACACTCTGCCGGACTGGTGATGATGTAATGGTCGCCGTGATGTCACAAACAAATGTAGGTGAGGCAGGCAAAATTGATGCATCTCTCCAATTTATATAATAGTGAATAATAAAAATAAAATAAAAAATAAATAAAAGGGAGCGACTTTTATCAATATTCACGGATGGCTTGGTGTTTTACTTGAAATGAGTTTGTATTTAGAGAAATGCATGATGCAATTATTCCTTTTGAGCACGCGATGTTCTGAAATATTCATTCATAAATGATAATCCAACGTAACATTGTCAAGTGATCAACCCACCAGAAATGAATCATTCCGAGATTGCCTGGAAAAAAAAGATTTTAGTTTTACCAAAAGAATGCCAAAAGTGTCTAGATTAAAAGAAAAAACTCCAATCCAGGGAGGAGGGGAGGCTTAGGGGGCCCTGGATGGATGGTGACTACCTCCTGACTACATACTTTCACTTTTTGTGGTTCTGCCAGTCAATTCAAGTGCTGACACTTTTGCTGAATGTACTCAACATACCGAATCAAAGTGAGGAAAAATCTCAAGTCACTTCCAATTACATGGCAGTCATATTTTACTTCAAAGGCAGTTTGAGTGCTGTCCCACTAGCGCTTTAAAAATTTTTTCTCCTCCAATTTCATCTACACGCACGTTCATACTTTACTTTTTAAAGTCTTCTTGTTACTTTAACGGTTCATGAATTTCACTCAAATGTTGCATGCATTCTAAAAACTAAAGTCAAAACTGGTCGGCCTATATGAGCTTGTCCTGGATTTTTAAAACCTTTTGATTTGTTGAAATAAGGTGCATTTTTTAAGCGAATTTCAGTGGTGGGGATTTTACCTCACACACAGCGAGGCAAGCTTGAACAAACTTTGGGGTTAAAAAAATTGACCAAGAAAAAGATTAGCACAATGTTGTAGTGGAAGATCAGATGAACATTTAGATGTACTAAACGAAAAAAAATCTGTTGGGTTTTTTTTTAGATATTTGAGTTTTAGATTTTTTATTTATCACACCCTATTCTTAGCATGTAATCTCTATGAAAAAGTTATCACAACTGTCCATTTTTCCTGTAAGGTAACATCTAAGACACAAGTCATAATTCAGAAGTAAAAATATGCAGTCATTGTCTCTGCAGAAAGTATGTACCACTTCATCCAGACTGACAGGGTGTGATAAACCTATGCACTGTAACAGCTAACATTTCTGTTTAAAGGCCTGAGAAAATGTTTGCAATACCAGGTTGTGTTAGTTATATAATTCTGGTAAATAATTTTAGCAAATTTGGTCTCATCTTCTCACTGCAACAGGCTTTGTTGAGTTTTTTGTGCATTTTATCACAAATTTTGCCATGCACCGTGATTTCATAACAATGTAAAAGGATACATTGTAGACAAAGTTGAGTAAATTATCAGAAGATGCATGCATAGAATGTTTGTAAGTGTCTGCTTCACTATGAAGCTGAATCCCTTGATATTACATGGAAAGTCATTGCAATTGGACAAAAAGATTAAAAGCTATAAATGAACAGTAATGTTCATGCTTAATGTATTTTGAGTACTTAAAATGGATTTGGGGTGTTTAATGTTGATTTTGGTTATCTGGCAACCAATCTTTAATCCCATAGAACAATAAAAATAGCATAAATTCAGTAAATTATGTGAAAATGTACTTTTACATGAACAACTATTGCACACTAAGACTGCAATGTCAAAGTATTTTACTCCATACTTAACTAAATGCGCCCAAACATTCTATCTATGTATTTTCTGATGATTCACTGAACATTGGCTACACTTTACATGGTTGAAAAAGTACTTGTTTCACAGTGGTGAAATTTCTTTAAAAAAAAAAAACCCTCAATAATACACCATAGAGTTCAAAAGTGAGGTGGATTCTACTACTATTATTCACCAGAATGATGACACCAAGGACAAGCTGGCAAATAAACATATTTTATAAATTTTCTGAGAAATGTTTACTGTTATGGGTTTATCACAATCTGTCAGTCTGAATGAAGTGGTATACTTGCTCTTGTGGCAATGACTGCACATTTTTACTTCTGAATAATGACTTTTATCTTAAATATTACCTAACAGGAAAAATGGGCAGTTTTAATCATTTTTATATGGAGATTCCATGCTAACAATAGGGTGTGATAAATAAAAAGTTTAAAACTCAAATATCTCAAAAAATTCCCAACAGATTGTTTCGTTTGATACATCAAAATGTTCGCCTGATCTTGCTTTACATCACTGCGCTAATAGTTTTCTTGGTCAATTTTTTTAACCCCAAAGTTTGTTCAAGCTCGCTGTGAAATAATTTGTGTGGACTTTAAATACCTTTTGGCAACATATTTTTTAGAAAGCCAAAACTTTGAATTTTTGAAAATACGGGTACGTGCACTCGTGATTCTGCTGGCTCAAACAAAAATCAATAAAGCTACAAATACACATGCGCGCTTTCAATATGCAGGCCTACAAACTGGCCAACTATCAAAGAAATTGGAGTATAGATCTTCACGTTTTCGTTAAGGGAGACTTATTTTTGTTGAACTGTTTATATTTACTAGGGATCATCGTAAAATGCGAGACGGATTATCAGGAAAAATTACCTTGCTGGAAAGTGTAAAAAAAAGATTTTTGCAGACTGCTAGATAACTTGACCTAAGTGGTTTGTGGGTGAAAGAAAATCATGTTCGGTTTTAGGGCATTGTAGGATTGTCTGAGCAAGTCCATGTTGTTGTACTTCAGCTTTATTGTAAATTTGAAGTTTAAATGACTGAAAGGAGCCTATTAGACCCATTGGAAATGTGAAATGAATATTTTTCGCCATACAGTGTCTGTGATCTTAAAATAAAAGATGGATCCCTTGAACTTGACATACCTTCTTTTGTATGTTCGTTTAAAATGTTTGGATGTGTATTATTTATAAGGTGGGTTTTCATTATTGAAAATATGTGAACATAAACTTTTCATGGCAAAATTGGTAGATGTGACATTGCTGAGTATTATATTGTGGAGGCCAGAAGTAGCATCAAATATGTTGAGGTCAATGGCATACTAATAGATGAAATGAACATTTAGTGAGATATCCCATAGAAAGTTCCCCACACACTTTGTATAGCAGACTGACTTTAGAGTGTGCTGCCATCTGCATAAACTTTCTGGGGCAGAATATTTCTGACCTACTTGACCGCAAGGAGGCTATTCTTGCTAGAGGTGGTGAATCCAAAGTGGATTTAAAGAAAACAATGGGCTCTTGGGTGAATTTTTATGAGCCACACACAAAGGCAAAGTCAGTCCGGTAGCACATGCAAAGTTTGGTGTGTGTAGCTACAACAGGGACTGAAAATTGGAGGTGACAACAAAGTTGAACAGATGCATCTTTTATTTTAAGATGCTGAGGGCATCAGTGTCAAACAGCTATAGCTGACCGATATACCCTTTTAAATTATATTTGTAAATAAAAAAATATATAAAAAATGTTGTGTTTGGCTATTTATGGATACATTATGTCCATTAAAGTAGGGGAGACGGGGGTTAGTTGTGCTGCGGAGTAATTATGCTAAGATCTCACGGCACGTTACGGAGAACTTTAGGCGTCGGCGGGATAGTATTTCCTGGAAATTTGGATGAATTTGGGTGATCCACCGTCGACTTTTCGCATCCCCCAGGGGTAGTATTTGTTCCCCTCAGGGGTTCCTAGAAATGGAAAAACTGCGCCGTGGATGTCATAAAAGATTCAACAGGTTATAACTTTTTTTTCATGACGGCGGAACAGAGCCCAAAATTTTCTTGATTTTTGGATGTCCGGCGGGGATTTTATCAGTGAGAACGTCTCAAAAACATCTCCGGCGGGATATTAGGACATCCCCTGCCCCTGAGGGGACCTCTCCTGCCCCTGCGGGGACCTCTCCTGCCCCTGGGGGGACATTTGCAGCCTCGCCGGCAGTTTTTGACATCCCGTCGACGGTCTTTTGACATCCCGCCGCGGTGAAATAGCTTCCCTGAGGAGCAGTTATAGGTTCCCTGAGGGGTACTTTTTATATCTCGGGGCGATATAAAAGTATCTCGCAGGAGGAGGAAATTCCTTTCCCCCGGCGAACTTTTGGGGACGGCGTACAACTTTTCTTCCCCGCAGGGAACAAAAAGAACCCCGCCGGGCCTTTCGTTGCATGGTTATCGATTAACCTTAATTGATTACATAATTGCGCTTCCCGCCGTCCTAACTCAAAATCTTCCAAGAAATCATCTGCCTCTGCGCTGCCGGCAACAAAAAGTTCTCCGTCATGTCCCGTGAGATCTTAGTATAAGTGGTGCCGCCCACTGTTGGGGTTAAATGAAGAACGAGTCAAAGAAGGCAATGCCACCCATATGCACCCACTTGGTCAACATCATCAGGCACCAAGAAAAAGACTACCAAATGTAATGGCATGAAAAGCTACACTCATAAATTCAATTTTGTTGCTGAAAACTTGAAGTTCTGAGGACTGACATTCTGGTTTCTCAGTCATTTAGTATTTGTAATAAGATGATGTCCCTCTGGTAGGATGGAGTTAAGAGGTATATCTAGACATTTCTGTTGTTAGATTTCATTTTGTATTGCTTGTTTATTTTTGACAACCAGTTTCATCCAGAAAATCAATTTGGGGTAAGTTGTGCCGTTTTGATTGGGGTGAGTTGTGCCAATGGTATGACATAGGAATTAATATTTTATTCATCTTTTTTTGTCTAAATTTTACGCAAGGCCTAAAAATGTTGTGAAATAACTTACACTGAAAGGAACTAGAGAACTGCGCGGGGCGGGTATGTCTGCCCGTGGGTACCCGCGGGCACCTTGCGGGTGCAGGGCGGGCGCGGGTAGAAGATTGCGGGCGCAGGGCGGGTGCGGGCAGGCCCTTGCGGGTGGTTTGCGGGTGCGGGCAGTAATGCGCGGGCACTGTCACTGCCTGCCCGCATTATTTGGCCAGTTTTAGACCATAATGTATTGTATACTACTTCATTAATTTTCACTCAGTAACAGTTAAATATGTGTGTATCAAGTCTGCCATCTGATCACTGATTTTTGATATTAATATGAAACAGTATGATCTTGGTAGGCAATCTATTGTCATTGAATGTGAATTGGTCAATAACGTTTTTTTGGAGGGCATTATGGGGTATTAATCAGTTATGGCCAGAGGGCAGAAATCATTAACTTAATGCCCAAGCCGCCAGGCGAGGGCATTAAATCATTTCTGACCGAGGGCCATAACTGATTAATACCCCATAATGCCCGACAACAAAATGTTATTATCATTATTATCATTTTCCAACATCTCAATGACATGACAAACTCTGAATCTTGACTTTACCTTCATTATAGCGATCGTCGCATTTTGCGTTCTCGCGCCATTATTATTCAATATAGACCGTCGCTGTATCCCTGGATCATCAGGAATTTTTCTCCTGATCATTTTGGTTTTTTAAATTTCCAAAATCGGACGATTTCTAACCGATTTAGCCTGAATCTGACAGGAAATTTTGATCTCTGAAGTCAACAACATCGCCATGATACGGTACAATACACCAGGGGGCGCTTTTGCGCCTGGACTGACGCACGTTGTTTTAGCTCCGTAGATTTTATCAAGTTTTAGATATTTAGTGTGTAGTTTTAGTTGAATAGTCTATGCTTAAATGCTTCTCGCTTCTAGATACGGACATCAATATCTTATCGAGCAACGTCTATGAAAGACTGGGTGGTGAATTCACGGAAAAAAAACGTCGGGAAAATTGCTATGGTGACACCTGAATGGGATCTCAACATGGCCGACCGGCATTGAGCGTGTGGATTCCTCGGCTTCCCTGGCTTCCCTGGGCTTCATCCGACACCATCTGCCCTCCAAAAGGACATAATCTGTTGCATCTACGACCATCGCCTCAACACAGGAACAAAGGGAAGTGGCCTTTAAATATTTTCTGTGTGAGACTTTACTGATTGACTGATCATACACGCTGTGAGACAGTCGCGAAATACACGCTGTGAGACAGTCGCGAAATATATAGACCAATTTCAATTAACAGACCTCCTTCAATAATTTTTATAGGTCTGTTTTGAAAAAGACAATAACAGCCTCCTTTTTGGATAGTGTAAATAAGAGCCGTCATTCTATATATACAAGGTTGAATAAAGCTGTAGCGCATGGACGGACATAGCAGCGGAAAAAAGCAGCTCGCCTCAGCGGTGTCCAGGGTCTATAGCTTTCTCATATGCACAGACTCGAGGGGTGCTGGGCTCAAGGAACTGTTGACACCGGAGCTCCTGAATGCTCCCTGGCAAGCATCTCAAACTCGGGTACGCTTAGAAGTTTGGAAACGGAGTGGGGCAAAACTTGAGGATCTCATTGGTCATGCTAGATCCCACCTATCCTCCCATAGATTTGACTATTTCATAATTATTGGTGGCATTTGCAATCTTACTGTTCTGAATCGGACAGACACGGGCAGATTTCTTACGTATACCGACCGTGAGAGGGTTCAAAGTGTCATTGAGTTGATAGACAGCCAAGCGTGTCAAAGATTCCAATTTGCTTCTGTGACACCTGCCAGTCTTGAGAAATACTACATATTCCAAAACGGAGAGCAACCCTATCAAGCTGATTTGGTGAAGACGCAACAGGAAAACTTGACTGCTGACTGCACAAGACTGAATAAACACATAAGAGATAAGAACACAAGCAAAAATCTACCCACACTAGCCCTTGCTGGCCTCTGCTTCGCATCGTCGAAGAAGAGGGATAAGCGCACAAAAAAGCTTAGAACGGTTTACAGATTCAAAGATGCACGCCTCTATGATGGACTCCATCTAGACAACGATCTGAAAAGACAGTGGGCGGATACAATAATACAATACATCGTAGAATTGATCAACAAGGAGACAGCAGCCAATTCCCAGAGTGACACAGCTGATTCAGCACTATCTGACAACGACAACCAACCAGGACCCTCCGGGCTTCAGGTTCAACTGCTAGACCCTAATCAACCAGGCCCTTCAGGGTGTCAACGTCTAGTGGTACTGGATAGCAGTGAGACTGCCGACACGTCTGAAAGTGAGACAGAGACGGCCAACTTCAAGAGAAGAAGGAGAGACACACTGTAAATAAGCATCTTCTTTGTCAACCTCGCTTGCCTTTCCTGACAGGGTAGCCTGTGCAGCCCAGATAGGAGGGCAGCGTATAACTTCAGGGTAGCCTGTGCAGCCCAGAAGTTCCGCTTTGCCTTACACTGTGTGCGTCAAGTGATATTGAATAACAGTGAGACTGCTGATACGTCTGAAAGTGAGACAGGAACGGCCAACTTCGGGAGAAGAAGGAGGGACACACTGTAAGTAGGCATCTTCTTTGTCAACCTCGCTTGCCTCTCCTGACAGGGTAGCCTGTGCAGCCCAGACAGGAGGGCAGTGTATAACTTCAGGGTAGCCTGTGCAGCCCAGAAGTCCTGCTTTGCTTACACTGTGATCTCTTACTGCCTCGGTCTTAGTGTCCTCTGCCGGTTTTTGACAGGGTAGCCTGTGCAGCCCAGACATCAGCCGGCGGACCCTCTAGGAGCTGAGGACTTCTTGGAGGCTTGCCTCTGTCTCAGGATGGCCTTGATTAGACGCCCACGTCGAGGTGCGCCTGAGGATGCCCATGATGATATCCTTCATTCCCCATCAAAGCTCCGAATGCCCGACCTTAATTGGACCTTCACCTCCGACATTGGAAAACTGGAGGGAGCGATAAGGATGGATAATATCACAGTGAAAACTGTGAACTATAACCTGAACCGTGACAAGTCTGCAGTCAAGAAACTGGCGGCTAGTAACAGAGAAAGTGACTACTCCCTGGAGTATGTGGACCAAGCTGGCAAGAACATCATGTTCCATTTTCAAGCTGGACTCTATGAATTTGTCAGAAGGGCAGCCCTGTATTACTATACACACCTGAGAAGCCATAGATATGACACATACATCACGGCCCTAAAAGAAAAGTCTACAAACCTCATTGTTCAGACCAACTTTAAAATTGCTGGAAAAGGCGGTGGTGCCTCTGCCTACAACATTTCTTTCTATCACACAAAATCTGCTCTTCTAATCAGTGGAAGGTCTGCCAACAACTTCATATCGATTGATTGGCCAGAGCTCTGCAATCTCATCAACCACTTCCATGACCAACACCCAGAGCTCTCTCATGGGCAATTAAATGACAGCATCAGAAGAGCACTCCAAAATGTCACAGAGGATCTTCTCACGAAGAAAATCAAGAGACCCCATGGACAGAATATTGCGGCACCAAAACTTCCAGTTCCTCAAAGTCCCGATACTCCGCCACCAGCACTCCTTCATGACACTCCTCAGTATCATGATAGTCTTCAGCTGACTGCCACAGACACTGTGCATACCACACCCGATAGACCTTCAATCGAGACGGCAGATCCTCAGGATAGTCAAATCCAGACACAAAAAAATAGGGCTGGATTTAGCGGACACCTGTCCAGTGATCTGCTGAGTATCAAAGATGGGGAAAGTTCTGAAGCTGCATCCAGACCGGAGTCTCCAATGAGGCGAAACGAAGAATATATGAGAGCTCTCTACCAAATCCCTGCCCGAAGACTTGACGTCTCCAAGGAAGATAACTCCAGGGACACCAGGCTAACACATGGAGGCGGGAGAGACTTCATTCATATTCATGACACACCCTCCCCGAGAATGACGCCATCCCAAGCCAATGACGAGTTGTGCTGCCAGAACTGTCTAAGTATAAGGAGGGAGGCAGATGATACAATGAAAAGTGTTCAGAACAGAGAGAAGAAACTAGCGTCAACAGAGAGGATACTGAAGCAGAGAGAGAAGGAAGTTGAAAAGCAACTTCTACAAATTGAGACGCAGAAGGCTGTAATAACCGGGCTGGAAGCCAAGGTGAGAGAACTATCCAGCACCAACAAACTTCTGCAACAAATCATTGATGCAACGCCGGACCACTTGCATGCTGGGCAACCAATGAGAGCACGGGAACCGCAAGGAGAGAGGCCCAATGAAGAGATTAGAAATCTCAAAGATGAAATCAGAATAAAGGATATGGAGGCAAGGATGACAGAGAGGATGCACGGTATGGAGATAAGGATGATGAATCACCTGGGACAATGTCAGGGACCTGCCCAACACCCTCAACATCCTGCCAACCAAGCGACGGCTCAAGCTCCTACACCTCCACTTTTTCCTCCGCCATTTGCACCGTGGATCTTCCCATATACCCCATGGACCCATGCCCAACCACAGGGTGTGAATCATCACCAACAGGCATACTCTCATCAAAGAGAACATCTACCGCCCTTTCAACACAACCGATGGACTGGACACAGAGATTTCCAGGACCCTGGTCAGTCTGAGAGGACTACTGACAGAAGACAGACTCATCCAGAGGGTCGCCACTATCCGGCATCGTCACAACGAGTACACCATGCAGACCAACAACCCAAGAGAATGAGTAGTACTACGGAGAAAGCTTATCCTCAAAATGAGTGGAGGGCCACTGGCTCTCAGTACTACACCAAAACATCCGCGGGGGAATCAATCAGCAACCGTACTCCAGATGATAACCGTGATTCAGCAGATGCAGGCTCGGAAAACCAGATGAAGGATACACAACGGCTGAGCAGATGGAAGGATTCTCTTCTGGAACTGGAAAAAGCAGCCCCAAGGTCAACAAGTCCAGCTACTACTACTGAAGAGAACTCCAGACTATGACACGGAGAAGGGTCCCAGGCACAGGAAAAGAAGGTCCTGGTACCCCTAAGAATTTTGTCACTTAATGTTCAAGGCCTGCACCACAATTCTGCATATGTCCGGGATCTATCCCGCGACTACGACATAATTCTTCTGCAGGAGCATTGGCTGCCGGGATATGCAAAAACAGACGTCGAAGATATTGTCCCTGATATGTCTAGCCATTGTGTCTCCCTCGATGAGGATCGGGACGAACTGGACCTGGCAAAACGCCCATCATGTATTGGTGGAGTGGCTACTCTCTGGAAGGGAGATCTGGGGCAGTATGTATCTCAACCAGATCAATTGAGCTCACCTCGCATACTTGTTACAACACTACAGTTCCCTATGAACCCAGTATGCATAATTAATTGCTACTTGCCAGCTGGCAACAGCAAAGAGGCTCATTCTTCTTCTTCTTCTGCTGTGTGCTGGGATACCCCGGGTCACCGGGTAGCTTCACTCTGATCTGCAGATCAGAGGAGCTGCACATTGGATGATAAGGCTGTGAGTCTGGTACATACCCTATTCATTCAGGGATGTCCAGGGTCTTTCAGTTGCCCCAGCATAGAACACTGGATACAACCCACCTCCATTTAACGTCCCATGGGCTCGGACTATGTTCAGTTTTCAGTGTAGTTCAATCAGTGTAGTTCAATCAATCTCCTTTGGTGTCACTGGTGTGCAGGTTTCTATTTTTAGAACTGGTGCTCAGTGTTCATACAAATCTGTTTTTGGAACTGGTTCTTTTCTGTTTCTTTTCTGTTTTCTCAGATTTCTGTCTTGGTACAGGCTTCAATGTGGTGCTGGTGTCTTATCTGGTGTCTGTGAATGATTGATTTTTCAGTGAAGTTCCAGGAGCGGGATTCGAACCCACGTCCTCTCAGGCCATTCGATTCAAAATCAATTGCTATAGCGATTAGGCCACGGGGGAACATTTAAAGAGGATCTTGATAAGATCCACATTCTCCTTACGAAGTACGAGACATATGAAGCTGTTATAATTGGAGACTTGAACCAGAACCATTACACCAGGAGTTCATCCAAAGAGAAGCTCGTGCTGAAGTTGATAAAAGAACATAATCTGGTGGACCTGGGAAGAGCTACAAAAGATGTCACAACATACGAAAATCCCCATCTTGGACACAAATCCAGAATCGATCATGTATTTGTAAGAAGATGCCATAAAAAGATTGAATGGAGTGGCCTGGTGTTCCCTCACTTACAAGAAGACAGTCGGTGTCACCTAAACACCTCTTACCATCATCCCCTGGAGGTATTGGTACGTGTTCCCCTCCATTCAAAGTCAGCTGCAAGAAGAGTGGCCAAGAAACAGACGGCAAAATTGAAGTTTAAGAGAAATGAGACGAACTGGACACTGTACAAGGAGTCAATAGATAGAGAAATCGAACAGCTGAAGCCGGAGCTACTTGACACTGACTCAGCAGTCAAGGCACTACAACACATTATTGGTACTGCCATGTTGGAATCTACCCCCTATTCAAGGAAATGTAAGGAACAGAAACCGAGGAAGACAACAATAATCTGGACAGAAGAGCTGGCTGATGCAGTTAGAAGATCAAAGAAGGCCCACTACGAATGGAAGTTGACAGGAAGACTTTGCGATGACAATGACACCTGGAGAGAAAAGAAAACAGCAAGCAGAAAAGTACGAGGAGTGTTGAGAAGACAACGAGCGCAGGAGAGAGAGAAACTAGCATACGACATAGAGAACGCCACAGAAAACGATCCAAAGCTCCTTTCCAGACTTATTAAAAAACAGAATAGGAACTCATCCAATGCCATTCTCCATAATGGTGTACTGGTGACCGACGAGGCCGTCACCAGGGATCTATGGGCGGACTACTTTGAGAAGTTAGCCTCACCAGGAGAATCTGCAGCAGAAGACAGAATAAGAATACTAACTGAGAAAGTTTCACAGCTGGACCGAGTGGATATCAAAATCAGCACGACACTGATAGAAGACACTCTGAAGCAACTATCAAGAAACAAGGCTGCAGATATAGAAGGTTTCTACGCAGAACAGCTCCAGATGCTGACTCCAAAGGCTGTCAATGTGCTCACCAGCATCATTGGCAATATCTTCATGGAAAGAAATATCCCTGACTGCATCAAGTATTCCTACAAACTCCCCATCCCAAAGAAAGGGAAGGACTCCAAAATACAAGATAACTACAGGGGCATTGCAGTATCATCAATCTTTCTGAAAATCCTGGAAACAGTATGTTTAACATCAGAAATGCAAAGCAGAACAGAGGAGGTTGCAAGTAATCTGCAATTTGGCTTCTCCAATGGAAGATCCCCTAGTATGGCTAGCCTTCTAGTCACTGAAGCCATCTCTGAAGCACGGATGGAAAAACAGCCGCTATACGTTGCCAGCCTAGACGCCCGAAAGGCGTTCGATGTGGTCGACCAAGATCTCCTTCTTAAGAAAATCCATCAGATGGGAGTCAGCGGGAGTATGTGGCAATTAATCAACAACATATACACAGATTCCAGAGAAGTTGTCAGATGGCAGGGAAAGGACAGTCGATCCTACTCCGTTAAACAGGGAGTCAAGCAAGGTGGGATCCTGTCTCCAACTCTGTACAAGACATATATTAACGATCTACTGAAGCGGTTAGAATCGGCTAGCCTGGGCTCCATGATTGGCAGCATATATATTGGTTCTCCGACCTGTGCGGACGATATACTACTGCTGAGTAGCAATCCCTTTCAGCTACAGGGAATGCTGGACATCGCCTACACATACTCACAGGAGCACAAATATGAAATTCATCCACAAAAATCTGTCATCACCACACTTGTAAAAGAGAAGATAGAGCGACCAACAGAATGGCTCCTGGGTAAGAAAATTGTGACAGTCGAAGACAGCTTCACTCATTTAGGACTGCTATGGAGCAAATCTAACACGGCTCCATCTGTAGAAGACCACATCAGTTCAGCAAGAAGAATGGCCTACTCCCTGATGAGAATCGGATTGCATGGAGTAGACGGCCTGGGTCCAGCAACCTCGATGAAAATCCTGAAGATCTACATTATCCCAAAACTACTCCATGGATTTGACTCCGTTGTGTTAAAAAAGAAGGATGTGAGCACCCTAGAGAGGTTCTACAAAAAATTGCTCCGTCAGGTGCAATCCCTACCAGACAATATTGCTTCGGAAGCAATCTACATCCTCGCAGGAATGCCTACACTTGAAGCCCAGTACCACATCAAGCTACTCACTTTATATGGGAATATCTGCCGACTACATCGAGGGCATCAGCTATACCTTTTAGCACGAAGACAAGTGGCACTTCAAACCAACTCGAAAGTTGGCTGGTTCAATTTGATAGTGCAGGTCGGGAACACTTATGATATCAACATCCACAAGCAAATTCTCTTTCCCTGGCCTAAACAAGCATGGAAGAAACACATAAAGGAAATCATACTCGGACAAGACAGGAAAAATCTCCAGGAGTCGGCGAGAGCCAAATCAAGTTTGAAATGGCTAATTCCGGATGAATCCGAGACTGGGACACATCATATATGGCGGTGTGCCTATGGCAGTAGACGTATTCTGGAGGCTTCGAGTATAAGATCTAGAATGGTGACTGGTCGTTACAAAACAGAATCGCTGCTGAGGAAATACAACCAGGACAACGAGGGCATCTGCAGGTTATGTGGAATTGCAGAGGAAGACACTCCACATATGATAGCCAAATGTAAGGAAACAAGGAGAATAAGGGAGCAAGCAATGGATTGTCTTCGCGGGATTTACTATGAAGAGGACATCTCGCCCCCAGGGAAGCCAGAGGAATGGTGCTACGCTCTCCTCAATGGAGGTGACTTCATGAGAGACTCCAGGAGAATCTCGATCGCCGGTCCAGCAAGTGCCAGAGCAAACCAAATCACCAGTCTTTTCTGTTACAAAATAGACGTTGCTATTAACTGTTTTAGCTGTAGTTTTTAGAAATAGCTCTTCTTTTAGAAACAGTTTTATAGAAATGTTTTTAACCTGGATTTTAACCTGAAGTTTTATATCCTGGATTTTAAATATAACACAACTCCTTCAACAGGAGGTTCGTCTAAAACAAAGACGGAATGTAAAACGAAGAAGAAGAAGAAGAAGAAGCGGGCGTTAACGGCCATTAACGCCCGCGAAATGAGCATTAACCCACAGACAATGCCCTCTAAAATGATAATAATGAACAGTTATGACATAATTATGTTTTGAACCAATTGATTATGGTATCATTAGTGAATTTTTATTGTATAAACTGGTCTGGTATGCTATTTCATCATAAACTAGAATTTGTGTCGCAAGCGGAACACATGCGAGTTCACTATGCGTATGTTGTAGATTCTTGGGGGAAAATGGTGTAGAATTTGGGGCCTAGATTTTCATACATGATCAGAGAAATAGAACAGACAATAAACTTAGCAGTGGTATCACCAGGAGGGGGGGGGGCAGTGCAGTAAACAAGAACCCAGGGGTTGCAAAAACCGGAGGATGTAGTTGTGAAGCATAGCAGGGTATGAATACCTAAAAGGCATGTCACTGGTGGATGCAATAATTGGCAGAGAGCAAGTAATTTCACTGGAACTGAACAGTAAACACTGTTTTTTTTTTTTTACACATTTTTAGGCTAAAAACTGATCATTCTCACTGTACAACTATATTATAACAAAACAACCCAAGTCAGGGTCACTGAGTAACAATATCACAAGCTGTTGTGTGAATTAATATCACTCGAGCCCGCAGGGCGAGAGTGATATTAATTCACACAACAGCGAGTGATATTGTACGAAGTGCCCTGACGCGTGGTTGTTTTGTTTTTATCACCTGGTTTTACCTCAACTTTTCAATTATAAAGAGGGACTATTTTCTGCCGTTACAAAAATGTGACGTCACCATGGAGCAACAATGGAGGTGACGTCACAATCCTATTGTTTTGGCCATTGCTTGGTTTGTGACATCATCAGTCATCTGAAATGCCGGTGATGTCACAACCATTGTTAAAAAATATCGCCCTTGAAGGGTGGTATTTTTTACAATATCATAGGCCCTGATATTTTGACTGTAAACAGTGATATTCACAGCCAACCAGGTGATAATTGTTAAATAAACCAACAAATTTTCTAAAATGTCCCTAGTTTTTGCCAAACTAAATGTGTCAGAGCTGGCGACCAGCAAAAGTCAAAGCTCTTTCAGGGAAGGATGTTGCAATGCAATTTTAATTTATTGTTGCATTTTTCCTCTTCTGACTTATCACAAATATTGACATCAAGGAACAGGATCTTTGCAATTAACGTCACAGTAGGCCTATAACATGTCACACAGCTACAATCTTCATTTGGGTGATCCTTTGAAGTAACACTTGTTGCATGCTAGCTGATGCTACATGATACATACAACATTTGAAAAAGACTTTCTCAATCTCAGCTGGTATTGTCCCAAGATATTACAACCTATTTGTCTTGGTTCACTGTCAACTTGGGAAACAAGTTTATATCTCAAGTTTCATGAGCTTCTTTTTACTTTCTGATTTAATACCCGTACATGATATAAGACCACAGACTTCAGCATTCTCCTCATTATCCCATCTGTGAACCCCAAATCATGTCTAACTTTAATGGATCTTAATAAGTTAAAGATGCCATAAACAATATTATTTCCACAGAATTTCATCATCATCTGATTATGAAGTAATCAGATTACAAGTGGGAGAAACTACTAATCTGTTTGATTACTTACAAAAAGTCATACTCGGATTGCAGTTACTTTTCTTTTTTGTTTCAGTTAGTTTTTAGTTACCTTTTTTTTAAAGAGGGCTATGTTCGCACAAAGTCTGCTGGCTCAGACAAAATGAAGCGGCCCAGCTACAAATACACAGGCACAATGTCAATATGCAGGCATACAAATTATTAAACTGTCATAGGAATAGGAAAATATGCCTTTGACATGTTCAAGTTTTAGTAAAGGGGGGCTTATTTTCAGTCACTTATTTTTGTTGAACTGTTTATAACATCAGGCAGCTTTTTGTGTACTTCTGGCAATAGTTTTGTGATGAAAAATGAAAGTGTGCAAATAATTTTTGTGCTGACTGTAATCAGCAGAGGTCCTCTCACAGACTCAATCATATAAAAAAAATATATACTTCCGACATTCTGTGTTTCTGTTTGCATCACATATCTGGGAAATCTTTAAAATTTTTGTGATTTGATGTAGGATTATTGAGACTAGTACAATAATTGAGCAAGGTCTATATTTTTTAAACTGTTGATTTATTAAAAACATCAATAGACCACAGTGATGGGAATTTGAAATTCTGGATTTATGGCAAACAGGTAAATTGAGGTTACAGATAGCAACAGCCAAAACGGGGGGTCTGGTCCACTCCATGATGCTCTTGCTAATGCTGCTCACCACAGCTATGTCAGCAGTGGTCAGGGCAGCAACTGAACTACATCAAGTAGAGCTGTATTAAACATTGTTAAATGGTTGTACTAGTGGAAGGAAGGGTATACCAAATGAATTTAGTCCACATTTCAGGGTTTTCGACATTATAGTTTTAAGAAAGTGCCAGACATCAGAAATTTCTCTTGACTCCAGTCAGCTGCTGTTGACATTGTTCCGCTCCAGTGATTTTGACCTAATTTGACTTTGCCATGTGGGAGGGGCAGGATCTAACTTGAGAATTAGTTTGACAGATACTCAGAAAATAACCTGGTGTTTTGCCCAATTACTGATATGACTTATGATAATTAATATGAAATCCACACCAAGAAGAAAGATGGGCTTGTTTTTGCTCTTATTATCTGTATCTGGCAACTTGAACCCCCTCCCCTACAATGACAGATACTCACCAGTATGTCCTCACTTTGATCAGGAGCACATGACTGAGATTAACAATTTAATAAACCAAATAAAAACTAATACATTAATAGTCCCGATAAACATTAGCACTACTATATGTGATACCCATATCACAGAAAAGGAAGTGCATCTAAGTTTAAGGAGACTTAAAAATAATAAGGCTGCTGGAATAGATGGAATAACTGGAGAATTCTATAAATATATAGCTGATGAGCTAACAGCACCTTTCTGTGCAATTTTCAATCACATACTTGATAAGGGTGAATACCCAACACAGTGGGCAGAAGGGCTCATAAATGCACTTCATAAAAAGGGAGACTACTGTAACCCAGATAACTATAGAAAGATAACTATAACAGTGGCTATGGCCAAGGTATTTGACTCTATCCTGAATGCTAGGCTTTACTTTAAAAATGATGCCATGTCCCTAGATGACCCATTTCAATTTGGTTTTACACCCTCTAGAGGCACAGCTGACTGTGTTTTTGTACTGGACACAATTGTCAACCACCAGCTGTTAAAAAAGAAACCCGTGTACCTTTGTTTTGTAGACTTCACTAAGGCTTTTGACTACATTAACAGGAATGCTCTCTATTATAAGCTATATAAAAAGGGAATGGGTATTAAGATGCTAAGAGTTCTCATGAGTATGTTCGATAAGGCCCAGGCCAAAGTCCACCAACTTGGTAAACTAAGTGCCCCAATTGATAGTATCTTTGGAGTCCTGCAGGGGGGTATCGTTAGCCCAAAACTGTTTAATGAATTTCTCTCAGATCTCCCGGAATATCTAAATGTGACAGATGGTATTAGAATAGATGGTACATTATTTACCCATCTTCTATATGCGGACGACATAGTTCTTATTTCGGAATCAGCTGAAGGCCTGCAAAATAGCATAGACTCTCTTCATAAATTTTGTGCCAAATGGCATCTAATCGTAAACACATCAAAGACTAAAGTTATGCAAATTGGGGTAAAAAGTCAAAAGCATTTCCAGTATAACAGTGAGCAAATCGAAAATGTCGAAGTATTTAAATACTTAGGACATACAATTTGTAATCAAAGAAACATGCATAAAAAGATGGCAGATTACATAGCGACGCAAGCCCAAAAAGCACTCTTTACACTGTATGGACGCATAAAACCTTCCCTAGGCCACATATCCCCTTCACTTGCTTTAAAAATGTTTGATAGTTATGTACTTCCAATCCTTGAATATAACAGCGCCTTTTGGTCTGGCGCGGCAGAAATCCCCCAAATCGAGAAGATACAAATTAGCTTTCTTAAACATGTTCTCAATGTGAGACGGCAAACCCCAACACTAGCTGTGTATGCAGAAACAGGAAGATTTCCCCTTAAGATAAGGCAACAACTAACTGGAGTAAGCTACTGGGCTAAAATCAAAAATCTCCCAAATGACGATATCTTACATAAATGCCTAAATATACAGATAATTAATCACAATGCTGGTCAGAAGAATTGGTACAGTAAGATAGCAGAAATAATGACAGATGCTAACATTGCCTGGCAAACCAATGAGCCTGGCAAAATTTTAAAGGAAATCAGACTTAAACTATATTCTGAGGAACAGTCCAGAATTTTGAATGAGATTAACAACTCGGATAAATTTCCCAAACTGCGCACATATAAAATGTTTAAGACAAATTATTGTCTAGAACCGTATCTAAATCTAAACCTCTCAAAGAAAACATACAGCAACATTGCCAGATTCAGAGTAAGCTCTCATAATCTAAAAATTGAAACAGGTAGACATAACATACCAAAAATTCCGATAGAAGAGAGAAAATGTGACAAATGTAATACTGACGATATAGAAGACGAGATTCATTGCCTCTTAATTTGTACTAATAACGATGCCTCGAGATCAGAGCTTTTTGACAGAGTTAGTAGCCTTATGCCCAACTTAAGTAGTCTTGATGAAAGTGAAAAATTCATTGCACTGATGTCAGATAAAAGACCGGATGTAATACAGGCTATAGGCTCTTACCTAAACAAAGTAATGTAAGTGTTGGTAAAAAAATTGATGATAACTCAATACCCCTCTGTGTATTTTTAGCTGTCTAGCTGCGCCTCCCTACAGTGAGTAGCAATTTTCCGAACCCAATTTTGGACAACTGGCTCTTCATTCCAAGTTAAAGTTTGCAAAATGAATCTCTGTACTGAATATATGTTTGAATGCTAGATATGTGTGGGAATTTTCTTCAGAGTATATATTAAATTTTTACTAACAGCTGTATACCTTATTATAATGTGTGAATGATATGTAAGTTGCTAACTAGATGTAGTTTTTGTTTTAGGAATATCAACAGCACTCATTTCTATGTTGGAGGGCCTTTAAGCAGTTGCTGCTGGTCCATCCGATATATTTTTGTGTAATATTTTAAGGACTTATATCAAATTTATATGGACATTTTTAAAATTATCTTTTACTTGAAAATCTAAACTGATATTGGACACTCTTAAAAAATAAAAAAAAACACCGGACATTTACAAGTTTAATCACTAGAACTGGGACCAGTATTATTGTAATAATAACATTATACTTAACCTTGTTTTTAGCTTTCTGTAGACTAGTGTAGACTTTGATTTTGCTTTGTATTGTGATATTGATGACACATGTATCTTTTTTGATATTCGGTTTGTCATAATAAAAGTTTATATATAATGGGACTAGCCCAAATGCATCATACCTGAATGCTCCCAGTGCCGATGTTGAGACAGTTGGCCGTGATCAGGCCTAGTAAGAGGATGAACCTGGACACCCTGAACAAGAAATGTTATGCTAAAAAACCCTTCTAGGTACTCAAATTTGAAATTGTGTCTCCAAATTTTTGTGCACAAGACCTATAAGCACCTATCTATGTCATAACTGAGTCCAAGAACCTCTTGTGTCAAACGATTTTGCGTATAGTTTGCAACTGGGGAGAGTGGCCAAACATGCCTATAAGAAACCTGCGGCCTACGGCCTCCGGTTTAAAAAGAAAGTACAAGCGGCTTACAACGAATTATGTCAATAGCAGGAAGGCCAGATCTAAAAGGTATTGAGATCAGTAGCATAGCCATTAGGGGGGGGGGGTTGAGAGGGCAGGGGGGACAACTTGCCCCCTGAACAGATTTTGGGGAAATTTCTGCAGATGTATTAGCAAAATTAGAAACGAAAATGGGGAAATGGTAAGAAAAATGGAGAAATTATGAGCAAAATGGGTAAATGGTAAGCAAAATGTGGAAATTATAAGTAAAATGGGGAAAAGGTAAGAAAAATGGGAGAAATGGCCAGAAATTGGGGAAATGGTAAAAAAGAAGTGGGAAATTAACAGAAAAAAGAAACTGAAAGAAAAGGGGATTTATACGAAGAGTTTTAACAGATTTCCCAATTTTTTCTGCACAATTTCCCCATTTTTCTTCACTATTTCCCATTTTTCTGCCCCTGAATGATATAAATTTGTAAAAAACACCACAAAAATTTCCAAAAAGGTAACCAGCACCAGTGGCGTATCCAGGATTTTTTTCAGGGCGGGCAAACCACCAAGATATTTCCCCAAATTGTTTTTCGCGACCAACAGCTCTGTCATCAAGTGTCGCACATTGTACAATGTTCAAAAATTCTTTCAGACAACATTTTCAGTGCACCTTCATGAGGAATATCCCAGCTGGATGTCATTCGGATGAGACGTTAAATTGGCGGACTATTGTATCAGTGTCTATGCCGGGCAAGTAAAAGATCCCTCAGATGGGGTAAATGTGTAACATGTTGAGGACTCCCGCTCTCTCTCTCATCTCATCAATCGACCCTTGTGAGTGCCCAGAACTGGGCTTAGAGGGCTGCACTTACCATATCTATCTATCTATCTATGTGTGTTTAAAGAAGGAAGAGATAGAGCTTTAAAAGCTGACAAAATAAACTTGAGACAAACTGAAACTGTGGTAAATTTTACAAATGCTTGTGATAAGGTCTAGGGAGTAGCCAACTTAAAATTATATATTCTAGTGTGCTCTGATTGGCTGGTTCTCATGACTTTATTTGACATTGGTTAATTTGCTCCATACTTGCGAATTCCAGAGCGCATCTTGTGATGGCAGTGAGCCAGTAACTGATAATTTTAGAAAGACAGATTTAATTGTTTAGATGGACAAATAATTATGTGTTTCTGTTGTAAGCTCCATGGGAGATGTTGGGGATTGCTTGATAGCAATATGTATAGCAAGATAGATAGATAGATAGATAGATAGATCAGATATCTAGATAGTAAGCTAGATAGCTAGAATGGTCAGATAGCTAGATAGATACATAGATAGATAGACACTCAGCTAGCAAGATGGATAGATAGCTAGCAAGATAGATAGATTGATAGACAGATCGAACGATAGAAAGATAGATAAATAGATAGACATAGATAAATGTGAGCTGTAGTCGGAGGGGGGATGTTTGGGATAGCTATACATTATTATATTATCGGTTTAAGTATTTACTGACTGACTAATTAAAACAACTGTGTCATCCAATTCAAGTTTGAACTTCACACCTTTTCCAAACAATAGACCAGCATCAACACCAGGGTTTCTGTTGGGGTGCTCAAAAAGTGAGTCCTGGGGACTCAATGAGGTCTGAAAAAGTGGGTCCCCAGCCAAATTTCTGGGTCCTAGTTTTTTTCATATCATGGCCAAGCGGCCATCACCCAATTACAATTCTTGAATATAAGGGAGGGGGCTAGCCCGGCTGGTAGAGCCTTGGGCTCCCATTTGTTGGGATCCAGGTTCGGAAGCTCTCCACAAAATAGTTTTTGCTTTGCTGAAACAATTCTTTGTCGCATCCCTCAATCTTCAGATATATATCAAAGTAGGAACTCCTAGTACAGGGTGAATTTCCTATAAATCTAAAATGGTAAGTTTAAAAATGTATTTAGGAGTCGTCTGTAGGACTATATTTCTTTATGCATCTTCAAAAATGCCACAGTCTTGTGAAGCAATATTGGCAATAATTTAGTTACTCGATTGATTAAAACTGTAGAAGGCTCCAAATGATCCATTATTGACCTATTGAATATGCAATGACATCACAGTAACACAAGCAGTTTGAAGTAATCACTTGCACTTCCCTGACTGTAACTACTCAAAGGGTGTGACCTGGGTGTCTGCCAGTCCTTGAAAAGCCTTGAAAAAATTGCATTTACCACAAAAGGCCTGGAATCTGCTTCATACTAATAAAAAAAAGAAACACAGCTGAATATTTTGCGATTTCTTGTGACAGTCAGGTCGCAGATACATTTTTACTATCAGAAAAAAATAATCTGCATTCTCTGGAAGATTGGCCTTGATTTTGGGAAAATTTGGGCCAAGAAAAGCCTAGAAAATCCTGGAATTTGGTTCCAAAAATGCTGCAGACATCCTGCACTCAACACAAAGAGACTGCAATGCAAGGGCAATAATGTTCTTCTAAAATTTGAGTTATAAAATACAAGAACTTTTCTGCTGACTTGACTTGTGTTGTGCTGGTATACCCTGGCTGACTTGACTTGTGCTGTGCAGTTGATGTTGATTGGCTAGTAACTGTTACTGTATCCACATATTCATAACATTTTGTCAAGGACCAACCATGCACTGGTATTTTCATTTTATGCACAATATTTCATTAACGTCTCTCTACTCAATCACCCTTAAATTAACAAAATATGAATGCACTATTGCAATGCGCTGAGTGAAGCCTGCCTTATTTGGCTGTCCTATCAAGATGTGTGTGCAGAAGAAAATTTTGAAATGCTAATCTAGTGCATTAATAAAGCACATAGAAGCTTGAAAATGATCTTATAAAATGCCTTGTATTTTTAGCTGTCAACCCCTTCCACAATTTTCCCGAGTTTTTCTTTGTAAATAGCTAAAAAGTGAGTTACAAAGACAAAAGTGAGACACCAGTTGGTAAACAAATATCAAGATGCCTGGGGTTATTTCTAATATAATTTTCCGTTCAGATAAATGTCCCTGCAATAATTCCTTTCATTTAAAGGAGGGCATGGACCTATAAAAGGAGCCAGTCGAGGTACCCTTCATTCTGATTCTGGCACTCAAACAGTCAACATCTCCCATTTTCCTCAGTTAAAATCATCAATACCAGCAATAATACTGTATGAAAAAAGTGCATTTTTCAACTACATGAAATTTCGTAACGAAGGAATATAAATCTGCAGTTTTGAGCAACTCAGGCTATTTTAAGACTATTAAAATAGCATTTTAATACAAATCTGAGCTAAAAATTGAATATGAGCAGCTGTGACCTGATTGGTTATGAAATCTTCCAACTGGAGGGTCATTAGGACTGTCCACTTCCAAGGAATTCTGAATTGCATTGAAATTAGAAACCCTAATTACACTTTAATTACCCTTCATTAGCAGCAATCCACTTTCCTAAAAAAGCCAAAAACTTTTAATAATGCAGATAATAATGTTTATGTTTAGGATAAACGTATGATATACCACTAACCATAAATCCTGAAATTTTCATTAAAATCGGATCATTAACAAAGTTATGGTATATTGACTACTGCACTAGAAATATAGCAGCAATCAAAGACAGATGATTGGTCAATACCCTATCCCAGGCGTCCAATCAGAGAATAGGTAATTAAGAATTCCATATAATTGCTGTACCCGGGTATATTGGTACCCCCTGAATGCCCTCCTTTAACATTATAATATCAAAGCCACTATATGTACATTGTTATTTTTATTCTTTTAAAATATGTTCACTGCCATATATTTGCCTGATAACTGGTTCATGTTAAATTTTAATTAAGTGGATTGCCTCCCCTCAAAGATGGCATTGATTGCTATGAGAAAGTTCACTTTTACAATGGCCTTCAATGATGTGGGACTTCTTAAAAGGTGTTAATTGAAATATACTAACTCAAGGTGTGAATGTAATGGCAAATTGGCTAATTGGTGAAGTCTTGATTGCTATCCTGAATTGCCTGACATGGCACAGGGACAAATATATAGGCCTATGCATTTTCAACGAATTCTCAGCAATTAATTGAGATATCTTCATGAAAAAACGAAATCATAAAGATTAAGGCACCAGGCTTCAAAAGAGCCTAAAATATTAATTCTGGCCCTAATAGAAGTATCCGAAAACTATCGGGAAGACATCGAACCTGTTTCGGCCAATCAGAGGGCAGTAAAACAATAACAAAAATATTTCTATTTCCTGTTTTGCCGTGATTTGGTTGAAACTAAAAACTTAAATTGTAATTAAACAAGACACAAGAGACACAAATGTGAGCAAGGCGCCTCAAGTTAGCCAATTCTTCATTAATTTCATGAAAAAGAAACTCTAAAAAGAGCTTCCTTGTCTCTCACAAACGATCCAAAATTTCTGACTACCCTTATTTGCGAGTTCACTCGCATTTGTGAGCGAACCAGTTAAATAAGGGGTAGTCAGAAATTTTGGATCGTTTGTGAGAGTCAAGGAAGCACTTATCAAAGTTTCTTTTTCTGGAAATTAATGAAGAATAGGCTAACTTGAGGCGTCTTGCTTTTTGGTGTGTCTTTTGTGTCTTGTTTAATTACAATTTAAGTTTTTAGTTTCAACGAAATCACGGCAAAACAGGAAATAGAAATATTGTTGTTATTGTTTTACTGCCCTCTGATTGGCCGAAAGAATTGCGATTACTTCCCGATAGTTTTTCCGATACTTCTAATGGGGCTAACATTACAATTTTAGGCTCTTTAGAATCCTGAATCCTTAAACCATATGATTTCGTTTTTTCATGGAGATATCTTTATTCATTGCCGAGAATTCGTTGAAAAAAAAAAATATATTTTTGTACAGTGTTGGTGCTGGTCTATTTTTCGGAAAAGGTGTGAATCTTTACAGGCTCATTTCATCCACTTAGAATCATCATATCTTCACCAAATTTTCACACATTACAGTTTAGAACCTCCCTGAAGTAATAAAACCATCATTTCCACTCCGACTGTTCATTAAGACCCTTTATTTTCGCTCGTGCGATAACGTCTTTTTACCGCAAATCCCTTCTGTCTTCATTCAACTTTTCGATCATCAACTTCAACTTTGCTGTCAATTTTAAACCACTTCTAATCACCGTAGAAACCTCTAAGTAGGCTCATTTTGTTCGCAATTTCATTCTCTACAAACCGGTAATTTTTATTTTCTCAAATTGTTGAATTTAAGCCCTAAAAAAATGCCCGTTGCACATCGTGATTTCACCGCTACACTTAGTGTATTATAGGCCTACATCCCAACATCCAATCACATCTCTCCATTTCAAATTTCCCTTTCCTCATCTACCTATCCCTCTTATAACCTCATCTATGCCCTCATCACATTCCACTATCCATCCTTTCTTCCCCTTCTCCCTTTCCTCTTCCTATTATTCATATTTACTTAAATGTTTCACTTTCTCATCATACAGTCAGCTCATTGGCTGTCAATGTAAACATTGTATGTCATTTTCATCATCTGGCCTGTATATGATTTTCACCATCTGGACTTCCCAACCACCACATCTCTCATTGTAAACATTGTATTTGATTTTCACCATCCGCCATCCAACCCTTATTTGTAAACATTGTATCCCATTTTCACCATCTAGGAATCAAAAGTAAACATTGTATATGATTTTCACCATCTAGGACCTCAACTCATACTTGTCAACAGTGTATATAATAGCATTTTCACCATCTAGATCATAACTCCTTTGATCCCAAAAAGGATAAAGCCGCTAGACGAGGGCGCAGCCGCTCTGAAAGCCGAAAAGAGTCCAAGCCCCCACCAGTCCCAAGTAAAAATCAACAACTTCACCTCATGGATGCAGACATAGCTGCCCAAGTGCTTAGTCTACAAAGAACAATAAACGAGAGGAGAACCGGTCTCTGCTGTGATAGTATCAGCAACTCATGCAGTGAGTTTGCCAAACAGGGTCTAGGCCCTGACACAATCGCGAATAGATTAAACAACAAGATTAAACTTAAGCAAGCCTCCCAATCCAAATCCCTCTCCCTAAATAAATATCCCTCCTATAAAACTCACTCTCGAGCTCCAAGCCCCCCAAATACCCGTCACTCTTCCCCGGCCCAATACTTCCCGTGCCCACACCTTTGCTGGTATTCTAGACGATGAGACGACTGGGAATCTTAGACAGTTAGACTACCATCAATTTTTGAGAAACAAAAATTTGAGAAAAATATCAGAAATCCTCATTTTTCCCAGTTTTTTGGTTTTTATGAAATTTTCATAAGATTGGCCCTCCAAATGAGCTTAGTCATTTAAAGAGGTATAATTTAGACATCTAAAAGCAAAATTTCCGCAATGTGCAGGGCGGGTAAGGGAAATCTGGAATGATCTTTAAGTTACTGTATAGCCCGAACAGATTATTGGAATGTTATGTGACCAACAACACAACAAACAGTGGTTAATCAGCCGCAAATCAGGTCAATCTTGCAATACTGGGACAAGAAATGGCGACCTAGGAGCAGAAAAGCAAAAGGGTGGCAGATCTCCTGTCAGCCCAAGTGAAGCCTCGGACCATATCTGACATTGTTGGTGTGTCACTGAGCACTGTATATGCCATCAAACTATCCGTAGCCAGTGGGAAAGCGCTGCAGAGGAAGCCTGGCAGCCGTGGGCAGACAAAGAGGTCCAGGAATTTTGTTATTGACCTCCATACTCCAGATTTCTGGCTGTCCTCAAGCCCAGACCTTAACCCTCAGGACTACGCAACCTGGGGCGTTTTGGAGAAGGCCACCAATAGAAACCCTCACCCTAATGTTGACTCTCTGAAAAAAGCCATATAGAGAGAGCGGGGCAAGATGTCAGCTGACGTTGTGACAAACCGTTGTAAAAGTTTTCGAAAGTGTGTTGAGGCTGTGATTGCAGAAAATGGTTGTCACATAGATTGAAATGTTGTCTATTGTCTAAACTTGCTCATTTGCAAAAATAATTGTTCTGTGTTCAGTGGAAATGGTTGAAAATAAATAAGTTCTGCATCTGTCGCAATTTTCCAGTTTTCTCTTACCCACCCTGTAACTCCAAAATAGACAGAATCATGGAGCATTGAAAAAATAACATTTTTTCACATTTTTTGCTGAATTTGCTGTTATTAATTTCTGAAACAGCATTTAGACCCCCAAAAGGAAATTAAGGGTGTTTAATACATAAAATGGTAGAATTGCATGCCCATAGGTAGAACTCTGAAACGAAAAATTTTTTTTTTTTAATTTTCAATATTTTACAAAAACTCTGCCAATTGCGTAAATATGAACACCAAAATGCACATACATGCCGTAAGACCCATTAATGTGCCAAATATCATATACACAAGTGCAATAGTTTAGGCACAGCGGCCAATACACAATGTGTGCAGCCGCCTGCAGTGGATCCAAGCAAGATATAAAAGGAAAACACGTCTTAATTACAACATGCCTGGTATTCATTCCTATGCCAGATGTATGCTCTATAATCAAGTTATGCATATCTCTTGACCCAAACATCTCCAAACAATATAGCCAAGACAGGGCCCAAAAGACATTCTGAAAATGTTCAAATTTCAAATTTCCCGCCAAAACTGTCCATTTTGTCACTGTGACTGCATAAATGTACACACCTCCATTAATAATTGAAGGCCACTACTCGACCGCTATAATACCTATTAGCAATTTCGTAAACGCACCAATTTTATGATATTATTGTAATCTTCTAAAGGTGTTATTCGCTGAAGGATTGCTGCTGCGCAGCCTATGTTTTCACCAACTGTCCCCAGACTTACATGGCAAATTTTATGTTTACATTAAACGAGTGCCCGGGCACGGGTCGGGTAGAAGTTGTCTAGCACCCGGGTAGAAAAATTTGACTCTAGCTACTCTTACATTTTCAGACAAACAACTGTCTTTCCATTTATCTGCAATAATAGAACTGAATGAATGAATAATATTAAAGTGACTAGAATCTAACCTCCCGATTCCATATTTGTAACAAATATAATTCAAAGTCCTACTTGTTCTACCATAACACAACAATGCATTAGGCCTACTAAAAATGAATTTAAAGACTGGGTTATAGCTGTGGTGTTCCTTCTTTGTAGCGGTTACTGCTTACCATGCATATGTGGCAATTGGTATTATGCAGGCCTTTACCACCTGCCACACCGTTCTCATCTTAATACCTTTAAGGTCTGGGCTTCCTGCTATAGCCATAATTGTATTGTAAGCCGCTTGTACTTTCTTTTTTACTTCATTAAGTTGTTTATTCCGTTTCTCCACTTTTTGCAACCATCAGTATCTGAAGTTCAGGGGAAGGGGCACTGCCCCCCCCTCCAGCACCTCGTTCTATCACCGCTAAGTCTATCATCTGTTATATTTCTCCGATCATGCATGAACATCTAGGCCCCAAATTCGACTCCATTTTCCCAAGAATCAACACATTATTTAGGAAAAAAAAATATGTGAGTATGCCATCTGGTTTGTATACATATATCTGAATGAGGTATTTGGTTTGTATTTAGCAGAAATGCCAGAGTGTCATGATTGTAGAGGCCACTGTATACTTAGAGACCCGCTTAGAGACGGCCTATAGATACACAACAGGCACTGCCTCCATGAGAAACATCCTTTTGGTCATTGCTATGGCAAGTGCTGAATACAGGATGTGAAATGCTAATCATCCAAGTTGACAGCATTTTGTTGGGGAAAAAAAGTTAGTTTTGCGTAGAATGGCAGAATTGGAAGTAATATAACAGTTTTCTCCATTTATGAGAGTTGAAATGAATAAAGAAAAAGAACATGATAAGTATGAAAGTGAACACTTGTCAGTGCAACACAGAATGAGTTCAGATGAGTTTATTGAACTATGCAGAGACATTCTACATGATGGATAATTGTGCATAGGAGATTGATAGCACTACAGACCTGTAAAGTGATGAAAATGCACGATTTTAATTGACACTGATGTGCACCAGGGTCAGGATTAACTTTTTGGCAGCTCTGTGCACTGAGCCATGAAAGGCTGTGTTTCACGGTTCAGTGGCCACCTTGCGTAATGGTGCATTGCAAGTTGTGCGACCTCTAACGGGAATAAAGGAAAGCAGTGGCCTTGAACTTAGAAGTTGAAGAAGGTGGATTTCATGGGTATAGGTGTATGATAGCTTATGATGTGCGTGAATTGAGTTTTGAATCGACGGGAAAGAGGGGATTAGAATGTATTTGGACTGCAGCGTATTTGAAAGGCATGTGGAAAAGAGGAAGGAAAATGCATGGTAGGTGGCTATATGAGTTAGCAGTGTGGTGTGCATTGTGTGCAAAGGAATGAGGCAGTAAGGAGGTGACCATTCAATAATCAGGATGGGGGGCTTGGAGTGAATAAAAAATTGAGGAAGAGCTTGTTAAGAAACACGCACTGCAGAAAGTATTTTTTTTCATGAGTGGCCGATAAGAATGAATTGATTAGAGGAAACATAAGGAAGACATAATTTTTTTTTTAAAGCAGAAGCCCCCCTTCGATGTAAAATGGTTATTCCCTAATTAAACGTTTATATAGATAGATAGATGTGTCTTTTACTGACATATGCATTTAGCTATAGATTATTATCGTTTTCATAGCTACATGTTTTTCAAGTTTGCAATTTGCTTCATTCCAAAACTATGATGTCAGAGATTAGTTGAATAATTTTGTTTATTACAGGCACACATTTAAGAAAACTGTCAAATTGCTGTGACACATGGATAATGTATGTTTCACTATGCTCTGTAACTGAACCAAACAGACTACTTGGCCTCAAAGGAGAGTTGCAATTGCTGACAAAAAGAGTTGTTTGAAATTGTGATCATTGGTGTCTTGTGAAACACAGCAACACATTTTGTTTGGAAAACAATGAGGTGCAACACTCAGCTTAGACCTGCGTTGTTTGTTGTGGTTGTACACAAGTAGTAACAATGCCTGACAGTTTTAAATTCCTTTGTCATTAACTGTGATGTCAAACTCTGAACTGATATGTCACAGATTGAAGATTAGACCAATCTCATTGACAGATACCCGATGATGTCACAGTTTAACTGCAAAACGAAGTTTTCAAAAACATATAGCTATGAAAACGATAATAATATTAGTCAATAAATCTGGATCATTGTTTTTAAAATATTTTTATGAATTAAGATTATCCAGGGTTGTAATGCGGGCAGTTACCTGCGGGTGCAGGTACCCACTGTTGCCCGCATGTGGGCGCGGGGCGGGTGCGGGCAGATTATCCTGCGGGCGCGGGCAGCATGCTGCGGGCAGAGACTGCGGGCGCGGGGCGGGTGTGGGCAGGATATTGCGGGCGTGGGGCGGTCGCGGGCAGGAAAAAGGTGCCCGCGCTGATCTCTAAAAGGAACACATGTTAAAAGAGTCATAACACCCTCTTAACAATAAATAATTCTGTTTTTTGTTCAGCATTTTAAATGTGTATAAAATGGCTCATAAATGTCTGATTAGTTTCATGTAACATGTCAGTCAGATGTTAAATACGTGACAGGTGGCGCTTCTGGCTGTGAGCACAGTGAAAAATCAGCAGTAGATATTTTCATCTTTTAAACAAGCTCTGGGTCTATTTAACTGCTGTTCTTGTGTGTGATTGTCGGCAAAGTGTTTCTTTCCTGTTATTTACCCATTTTGTTCTATTTCCATGTGATTTTAGTGCAAAACTTTGTGATTCAACTACCTGCTATCTCCTACATCGTTTTTGGCTCCAATACACATTGTTTTGACCTCGATTTTCGCTCATTTTACCTTCGTTTTTGTACCTGTAAAACCATTTAATTGTCATATTTTAATTCTTCAGCACTCTTCTACTATTCCAGACACTTGCCACAACACCTGACAGCATTAATTAGTGCGAAATTAAGTTTTGAAGAGCTAAATCACTGCCAATACACATCCAAGAACTCAACTCAGCAGCACCTATTCCAGGAACCATAACCTGCAAGACAGCACACCCTCTACAAGATTGATTTATTGCATTTGCTTCTAGCCAACTTCCTTTCAACTCATCACTGTTTTGTATTATTATAATAAATACATTGCTTTATAAAATTATTATTTTTTTAAAACCTACTTTTCATTTTCTATATAATTTGTGCTTCTAGTACCTTTGTTTCTTGCCTAACAAACTAACCTGCTTGTGTTGCCCATAAGTAGCACCTGCAAACCTGCCAACTTGCCAAACTAACTAACCTGAACCAGCCAACTTGCCTAACAAACTAACCTGCTTGTGTTGCCCATAAGTAGCACTTGCAAACCTGCCAACTTGCCAAACAACTAACCTGAAGCAGCAAACTTGCCTAACAAACTAACCTGCTTGTGTTGCCTATAAGTAGCACCTGCAAACCTGCCAAACCTACAAACCTGAACCAGCCAACTTGCCTAACAAACTAACCTGCTTGTGTTGCCCATAAGTAGCACTTGCAAACCTGCCAACTTGCCAAACTAACTTGAACCAGCCAACTTGACCAACTTGCCAAACTAACTAACCTGAACCAGCCAACTTGCCTAACAAACTAACCTGCTTGTGTTGCCCATAAGTAGCACCTGCAAACCTGCCAACTTGCCAAACCAACAAACCTGAACCAGCCAACTTGCCTAACAAACTAACCTGCTTGTGTTGCCTATAAGTAGCACCTGCAAACCTGCCAACTTGCCAAACCAACAAACCTGAACCAGCCAACTTGCCTAACAAACTAACCTGCTTGTGTTGCCCATAAGTAGCACCTGCAAACCTGCCAACTTGCCAAACCAACAAACCTGAACCAGCCAACTTGCCTAACAAACTAACCTGCTTGTGTTGCCTATAAGTAGCACCTGCAAACCTGCCAACTTGCCAAACCAACAAACCTGAACCAGCCAACTTGCCTAACGAACTAACTTGCTTGTGTTGCCCATAAGTAGCACTTGCAAACCTGCCAACTTGCCAAACTAACTTGAACCAGCTGACTTGCCTAACAAACTAACCTGCTTGTGTTGCCTATAAGTAGCACCTGCAAACTTGCCAACTTGCCAAACCAACAAACCTGAACCAGCCAACTTGCCTAACAAAGTAACCTGCTTGTGTTGCCCATAAGTAGCACTTGCAAACCTGCCAACTTGCTAGTGATGCAGACCGGACCACCTTTTAGAGGGTGGTCCGGTATTTACAAAAGTGGTCCGGTCCTGGTCCGGTCCAGGATGAGGTGGTCCAATTTTGTTACTGGACCGGTCCAGAAGCGGTCCATCGGCATTTAAAAATTATGATAAAATGAGGGTGAAAACAAGCTATATAACATAAATTTCATTTTTAAATATGACAAAATTCATGCGATACTCTTCATGACATAAAAAATCACTGGGCCGGTCCGGACCGGCACTGGACCGGTTTTTTGTAGGTGGTCCGGTATTTTGGCGGTCCAGGGCTGGACCGCGGACCGGACCGGTCCAAGGCGGTCCGGTCTGCATCACTACAACTTGCCAAACTAACTTGAACCAGCTGACTTACCTAAAAAACTAACCTGCTTGTGTTGCCTATAAGTAGCACCTGCAAACCTGCCAACTTGCCAAACCAACAAACCTGAACAGCCAACTTGCCTAACAAACTAACCTGCTTGTGTTGCCCATAAGTAGCACTTGCAAACCTGCCAACTTGCCAAACAACTAACCTGAACCAGCCAACTTGCCTAACAAACTAACCTGCTTGTGTTGCCTACAAGTAGCATCTGCAAACCTGCCAACTAGCCAAACCAACAAACCTGAACCAGCCAGCTTGCCTAACAAAGTAACCTGCTTGTGTTGCCCATAAGTAGCACTAGCAAACCTGCCAACTTGCCAAACTAACTAACCTGAACCAGCCAACTTGACCAACAAACTAACCTGCTTACAAGTGTTGCCTACAAGTAGCACTTGCAAAACCGCCAACTTGCCTAACTAACTTGACTGACTTGAACCAGCTGACTTGCCTAACATACCAACTTGCTTGTGTTGCCCATACGTAGCACTTGAAAACCAGCTAACTTGCCAAAAAAAATAATAACCTGAATCAGCCAACTTGCCAAACAAATTAACACACTTGTGTTGCCCATACGTAGCACTTGCAAACCGGCCAACTTGCCAAACAAACCTGAACCAGACAACTTGACTAACAAACTAACCTGCTTGTGCTGCACGTACATAGCACTTGCAAACCTGCCAACTTGTCAAACTAACCTGAACCGACAACTTGCCTAACATAGTAACTAACCTGCTTGTGTTGCCTATACGTAGCACCTTTGTTTGTTTGTTTGTGTTTTACGCCTCAGCAGCACCTTAGTGGGCTATATCGAGGCAGGCGATCGCCGTAGGATGATGAGATGAGAAGACTATGAGTCTGGTACATACCCTATTAATTCAGGGATGCCCAGGGTCTTTCAGTTGCCCCAGCATAGAACACTGGATACAACCCGCCTCCATTTAATGTACGTAGCACCTTCAAACCCGCCAACTTGCCAAACAAAATAACCTGAATCAGCCAACTTGCCCAACAAACTATCCTGCTTGTGTTGCCTAATTATGTCCCTACCAGTCAGGCTGTACTCTGACGTTGTGCGCACTGGATTAAAAGATTCGGAAAATGGACTCAGGTCAAGTCAAATGATAAAACAAAAAGTCAGAACAGGGGAGGCTCCCAACAACAGACAGTCCCAACCACTAAAAGCTTGCTTATGGAACGCGCAACGCCTGCGTCAAAAGACACAGGTGGTGAAGGATTTCAGAGATGAATTCGATCTTGACGTCTTTCTTTTCACTGAGACCTGGCTAAAAGCAGATGACAAAGTTGAAATCGGTGAACTGGAAAGAAATGGTGAATGTTTTTACTTGGGTTCACCTCGTGAGGACAGACCAGGAGGAGGAGTAGGATGCATCGTAAAAACGGGAATTAGAGCGACGAAAAAGGAAACCATGAAAACAAAGACTTTTGAGTATATGGAAATTCAGTTACAATTAAATGGAAGAATCCTCACAATTCTTGTGGTGTACAGGCCTGAACCCTCCAAAAAGAACAAATACAATTTATCAGAATTCTTCGATGAATTTACAAACTTCTTATCCCACTATCAGACGTATCACAATGAAACTATAGTGATCGGAGACTTCAACTTTCATGTGAATAAACCAAACGATGGCAAAGTTATCCAATTCAACAACATTCTTGAAATGTTTGACCTGGTTCAACATGTGTCTTCACCAACACACAAAGATGGAAACACACTTGATTTGGTTATAACCAACAAAATAACAACACTCAAAGATTGTGCTGTCCATGATCTACTGTCAGACCACAATTGTATCCTCTTCAATATCGACATTAACAAAGGCAAGAATCCACAGAAGAAGATCACCTTCCGGAAGACCCGCAGTATAAATTTATCAAAATTCAAGAAAGACATTGAACAGCATCTGTCACAGAAAGTACAACACCATAATCGATCAACCTACCTTAACAGACTTGTAGCCCTCTACAAATCAACTGAAAAGATTTTTGACAGACATGCTCCTGTTAAGACTAAACTTGTGACAGTGCATAAACCTAACCCATTCACAAATCAAGACATAAAACCACTTAAAAAGGAAAAGAGAAAAGCTGAAAAACTGTGGAGAAGAACTGGTCTGGAAAAAGACTGGAACACCTTCAAAGAAAGACGAAACGCACTAAATGAAAAGCTTAATCAGCTGAAATCTGATGATCTTAGGTGTAAAATTAAGGCCACAAAAGGAAATTCCAAGGCGATGTTCAAACTTCTCAATTCTCGCCTCAACAGAAAACAAGATCTGCCTCTACCCCATCACACAAATGAAACAGAACTAGCGAATGACTTCAACAACTTCTTTGACGAAAAAATCAAAATTATCAGATCTAAATTAGATTCAGGACTTACAAACACATCTGAGGCCTCTCAAACCAACCTCAGTCACAATCTACATCAGTTTAAGGCTCTCTCAGAACAAGAAGTTAAGAAACTGATCAATGAGATGCCTGTCAAACACTGCCAACTTGATCCTATGCCAACATGGCTACTGCTTGAATGCATTGATGAATTTCTGCCAATCATAACTAAAATAGTTAATATGTCATTAACTATTGGAGAGATGCCCCTGGAACTCAAGCATGCACTTGTCAAACCACTCTTGAAGAAAGAGGGTCTTGAACTGATCAAAAAGAATTATCGGCCAGTGTCGAACCTTTCTTTTCTCAGCAAAATCATAGAGAGTGCCGTGATCAAACAGTATGTTGATCACCTCAGCAAGAACAATCTTGAAGATGAAAGGCAATCAGCCTACAAGCAATATCATAGCACAGAAACCCTCTTGACAAAAATTCACAATGATATTATGCTTAATCTGAGCAAGGATGAGGTGACAATGCTAGTATTTCTGGACTTGTCAGCTGCATTTGACACAATTGATCATGGAATTTTGCTAGAAAGATTGCAAAACAGGTATGGTGTGCAAAGTGCAGCTCTGAGATGGTTCAAATCCTACATTTCTGAAAGATCACAGTCTGTGATAATAAATGACAAAACTAACTTCAGGCAAACTTCTACTGAATTTTGGAGTTCCTCAGGGTTCCAAACTTGGACCAATCTTATTTAACTCCTATGTTGCTCCAGTCAGTGAAGTAGCACACAGAAATCAAGTTCATGATCAGAAGTATGCTGATGATGAGCAACTTATTCTGTCATTTAAACCAACCTTTTTGGGTCAAGAAAATGCAAAACAGAAAATGGAAAATTGTATTGCTGAAATCCGAAATTTCTTACATGACAACAAGCTGTGCAATAATGGAGATAAAACTGAACTTCTCCTGATTGGAGCACCAAACCAATTGAAGAAACTTCAAATAACATCTATCAATGTAGACAATGTTGAAATCAAAACTGCCAACCATGTCCGCAACTTAGGTGTGCTCTTTGACAAAAATATGACAATGGAGAAGCAGATCAACAAAATGTGTCGTAACGCATATTTCAATTTGAGAAACCTATCAAAACTGCGAAAAAAACCTTGACAAGGAAACAGTTAAAACTGCTGTCAGTGCTCTTGTCACTCGTCATTTAGACTATGGAAATGGATTGTTGTATGGCACTGCAAGCAGATTGTTAAATAAACTTCAGGTTGCTCAAAATTCAGCAGTTCGGTTAATTGAGAGATTGAAAAAGCATGACAGCATTAGCCATAGCAGGAAACAACTGCACTGGTTACCAATTACAGCAAGAATTCAGTTCAAATTGATGACAGCTACATGGAAGGCAATAAACAATCAGGCTCCACAATACATTCAGGAACTTGTTCAAATCAAATCTCTACAGGAGCATAACCTGAGAAGCAACCACAAGCTACTCTTAGCAGAACCTGCCCCATGCAACAAAAGTAAGTTTGAAGATTGGGCATTTTCCTATGCAGCACCAAAGCTATGGAACAATTTGCCTGAAAAAGTGAAAACTGCACAGACATTAGAAAGCTTAAAGAAGAATCTAAAAACACATTTGTTTCAGAATTCCTACATTTGATTGATCTGAAAAGCGCTGATGAGCAGTTTACTGAAATTAGCGCTTTATTAATCCATATTATTATTATTATTACAAATGATCTATCTGAAGAAATGGGTGAAATACAAGCATTTTTTGGACTAAATTAGGCGGCACAACTTACCCCGGCAAGTTGTGCCACTTGACCTACTTTTTTCAAATGCCTGCCATGACCTTCCCAATGGTCAGACTGCCTTGAAAATTTGGTTGATTCTGGCCAACGTATTATATTATGATGTCTGATTTTCAGATTGCATGATTAAGCTTTGGTTTTTCGGAAAATCAGCCTGACGAAAAAAATGGCACAATTTACCCTGGTCTCCCCTATAATAAAACTTAATAATAATAATAATAATAACTTAATATAGCACTAATTCCAGTAAACTGCTCATTAGCACTTAAACTTATTCTCATAATGAAATAATTTATAAAGACTCTCAGCCTGGCATCTGTGATTTGCAAAACCGTCAAGAAAACCAAAACAATGTTTCTTAGGTCTGAGATGGAAAACCTTGAGACGACATCTCCTGGATCAGCAATAAGGGTTGGTCTAAAAAAAATCACAAGAAGGGACATTTCTGTCTCCTCAGTTGTTTTACATTTAATTAGTAAAGTTCCGGGCACAGTTAAAGCTAGTATGTCTCAAGATAAAACAATGTCCAAAAGAAAGATTAGAATCATAGAAAACCTATTCTAACCAGAACATTTACTTAACTGTCATTCTAAGCTCAGTATACGAAGATAAATCCCTTCAAACAAACAAACAAACAAACGGTTTTTCATGCCGAAAACATATTGGCAATGCAGGGCTCTCCTTACATGTAGGTAATTTAAGGCTTTACAATCAATTAAAGTCACTTAATTATGGAAAACACACAACATTTTCTGTTGATTGGAGTGCATATACTATAGGCCTATGTAAAATCTCTCAACTTATAATCTTTAACTGCGATTTAAATTTTACATGGAATTGGAAACCTAATATTCGCGGAGCGATTGGTGGCGAAGCCGCCCATGTCGTCAGTGAACTTAGCATAACAACAGCTCATAAATTTGGAATCTGTCAGTGGAGTGAGAATGAAGGACAGCATGTACCTGCGATGGATTTGGTCCCTGATCAAACAGTCATTAGTTTCGGTAAAAGTAAATATACCTGAATTTCTCTTGCAAGTATGCCGCAGTAGTGTCTGAAAAATTCCATTTGGTTTTTAAATCTCCTATTCTTTTTGGAAAACTTCATTTTCATGCTCATTTGTGTTGTCTGCATGAAAAAAACTTATTTTGCATAGCATCATGCTTGCAGTGCCACACCCAGGCAAAATGACTGAACTAACAGTTTATTTTAGGTGTGAAGTTCAAAAGCTGATTGCTATTAAAAATAGTATTATTGTACTTGAATGGCATATTAATTGATCAATGTAGGCCCAAGTGACGGTGCTGTTGTTTATCACTAATTAAGTTGACACAGAAACCATTGTTTAAAAATCAGAACAGTTACTTTGAGCTCCGCGAATCTATGGCATTGCCATCTATATATATTAACTTTATCAACAAAGAGTAGGACTGCATGTGCTTCGCCTCAACCAGATATTAAGATGAAGCATCTCAGTGGCGTAGCTAGGAAATTTTCCAGGGGGGGCAAAATATTCGAGTCAGCGATGGAAATGGAACATTTTTGTCGGGGGAGCTATTATCGCTGTCGCGGCAGAGGCGCTCCATCGGCAAAATGCAACGTTTAATGACAATGTAATAATTTCTTTCCTGGTCAGGATGCCCCCTCGTAGCTACGCCACTGAAGCATCTTTGAAAACAGCTGCAACTGCCAGTATTGGCCCATGGACAAACCAAAAGCTGCCTTGCTATTGGCTGCTCTTTGCCTGCAGTTGGCTTCTTTTGATGGCCTCCTACATAAATTTCAAAATCATCTTCCCTCAGATGCTCTTCTGGTCTTCACCAGGGCCTCAGGTAGGTGCTATTGTTTATATATATTTTTTGCATTCAGTATAAAGTTGAACTTTTTAAAAATCAAGAAAATGTCACACAGTATCAAGTTGCCAAATCATTCCACATGAATATTTTTAGTTTCTTTCATTGGTACATACACTGAAAAAAAAGGATTTTCAGATAACAGTTAGACAGCATGAAGGATAACTGCATTGTTCAATATTCAGATAATTATGCTGTCCAGAGACATTGCCGTTCAGACATTATGAACACTCACAATTAATTGTTCAACAGTAAGAAGACAACTGTATAGTTGAATTATAGCTGTTTGCAGATTTGTGGTCCGAACAGTTTCAAAATTGAATTTCAACTTGGTCGTGTTATGCATGTCTCTGGCTTAAAAATGTTTCGTTTGTGTCAGTTATGGTTCATCAGTTGATTCAGTGCTTATCACATCTAGCAGCATAGGTGATAATTAACTAATTAAATTACTTAAGGTACTTGTAATAAGAAGATTAAGAGATCAACAGAAAACTGTCAATGATGTGGCAAAGCCGGTTTGCAAATTGGAAAGAAGAAAATTAAGTTTTCCAGTGGACCAGCAACCTGCAGAGAGCTCTAAGCCAATTTTGTTAAGACACACATTGCACTTTGTTCCTGTAAGTAGTGCGGATCTGTTGATCTATCATGAAAAAGAAATGTTTTTATTTTACGTTTAAAAATATCAGCCAAATTACTTCACCTTGCATTACATTCCGCAGTAGGGTCATTCTCAAATTTCGGGACAATTTGCGTCACTCCAGTTCCCTGACATTAATTTGAATGCAATTGATATCTGAAGCATCACTCCACATCTGTTATTCATATTTCTATTTAGAACCTCTGCATTTGGAACAAAAAGTCATTTATTAGACCTTTTTTGGTGCATTGTGTCCAGTAATCCGTGCCAAATCAGTGGTTTTTCCCTGTCACTGGACCTGACATGACAAAATCAGTGTTAATTTTCCTCCTAAAGTACCATCATTTACAAAGTTTCTATGCACGATTCATGAGAATATATACTTGAATTAATATATACATCATATTTAACTTTTTTCTTGTTTCATTTCATTGAATTAATTGATGTAAAAGACGTGTCACTAGTTTATGTTAATTTTTTTGTCCACTCCGTTACCAGGCATAGCTCGGCTCGCTATAGTTTTTAATGAGCAATTTCCACATAATGTCGTAAGATGCACATGCACCAAACTACCACAGCTTTGCAGATTTTCATTGAACAGGTATTCAACAAGTTAAGGCATAATTTTCATTGAAACATTTTTTGGTCCAACTGAAATGTCCACTCCGTTACCTCCAACTCCAAGCTTACCAGTGATACCTTTTCAAAGAAATTTTATGTATATATTGCTGAGGGTGACAGGATTCAATAGAATGCAATCAAAACTTTTTATCTACCAAATAGAAACCACTATTAAGAGAAAACCAAACCGTTCCTGTCCACTCCGTTACCATTCCTGTCCACTCCGTTACCACAAAAAATCGATATTTAATTTAAAAAACGATTGATCTGAGATGAAGCACTTCTGAAAATAAGACTTACATAATTTTTGCATTTTTTTTCTATTTTTAAATTGCTCAAAATGCAAGTTTTATGCATCAAAAGTCCCCTCCTATACCACATTTTCAAGGGCGTTTTGTCCCAAAACTTGAGGCAAAAGTAATGAATTTTTAGCTTGTGGGATTGACCGACCCATCAGAATTTCTGCCTATGAGAAGAAAAAATTACCTTACCACACAATGTTAACTGATTGACATTATAATAAAAAGTTGAGATTATCGCTTTCTTTTTTGTCCTTTCAACCGACATTAGAAAAATTGCCTCAAGAAGGTCGAAGAAGCTAAGATCAATTCTATCTGGCCTGATCTCAAGACTTCTTGGCAGGTGATATATAATATCTTACCATTCGACACCTCTGTCAGCTCATCACATGCCAGTACTTCAAGACCATGATTTCCATATGCTTTGTTGTCCACCAACATGTATCGTCTCATGTTTGACTGTTTGACTGTTTGTATCTTGCTATGACTGTTTGTATCTTGCTATAAGCTGGAATATGTGTTAATCTCTCCTCAGGCTAGTGCCCTTGGTGATAAATCACATATTCCCTGTCCTGTTGAATAACATATACGCTATATCAGCAAACATATTTGATAAATCTGAAAGAGACATGTCATTTCTTGATTAGTAATAGATAACGCCCTCGTTTGTGATGATATGCAATTTATCGTTACTTTCCAAGATTAATTGCATATCATCACAAACAAGGGTGCTATCTAGCTTATACCACAACAAATTCATTTTAAATCTCTTTGTTAGCTGTTAATACTTGTTGTTTGACAACATTTGATTGTAGCAGTTTGATCATAAGCTGAAAGACACCCCTCGACATTCTCCCATTATCATTAATCTTTATTCGTATATAAAATATACAGTTACAAAATAATCAGAAACAAACATAACAATAAAAGACAAATAAAGAACAATTTAAAAACAAATAAGAATAATAAAAAATAAAATTACCCTGTAGCTAAATACTCAATTATATCACAGATTTCTGAATAACTTAAATTAAACTCCTCACATAATGCATCTCTAATAAATACAAGTTCTTTGATCTGAACGCCAATATATTTGTCATTTTCTAGCACCTTTGTATAATATCTCTTTTTTATCGTCTGACTCATAACATTTGCACTAGATTTCATCACAAAATCCGGGCTAATTCCATATTTTCAACAAATGAATTTGTAGTTTCTTGCCATAACAGACTGGTCAAGACCGTTACATAATGTAAACATATAGTTAATGACACTATTTTTAAGATTAAACCCAGTAGACATATGCTTGAGAAATCTGATATCTATCATGACATCAATAGGTAAAAGATCAGTTATAACTGGCAAAAGACCGCAATGTGTTCTACAAGGTAGCTTATATAGGCACCGCATAGCTTTGCGCCAGTTAACATTTAATTTTTCAGCATCCGGAAGATACATTTGACTAAAAACTACACCATACAAACTCGTACAATACTGTCAAAATAACGACCCTTTAACTTCTGATGTTAGACAATCAAGATCTCCGATAAAAGTATTAACTTTTCTATTAGAATCAGAAAGCGCTGGCTTTACAAGTGAATCCATTCTATCACCCTTAATAGCATCTCTTTTACACAAACAACTTTCTGATCACTGACAATAAATTCAGGCTGACTTTTACTATCATCATTTTTGAACACCATAGATTGACATTTACTACCATTAAATTTGATTTTATAATCAGCAGCATATGATTCACAAATCCTAATCATTTTACGCATTGCCGTTTGACTCGGTGACAATAAGAAAACATCATCAGCATAGCCTATAACCCCACAATATTTGTTTCCGACATTACAACCTATTTTACACTCATCTAACAAACACAACATACCATCAATATACACAGTAAACAGAGTTGGACTTAACGCTCCTCCTTGTTTCACACCAATACTGGGACAAAACCATTCTGACTTGCTACTGCCGTATCTAACACACATATTCAGATTAACATACATTTCTAAAATTAATCTAATATACAATAGATTCTTACCACGCTTTATCAATAACTTAAATAGGCTAACATACTCGACTCTGTCGAAAGCTTTGGTTGCATCTAATGCTAACCCATACACTTGACCTCCATTATTTATATAATAATCAACTGTCTGTAACAGAACAGATGTCGCTAAAGCTGTAGAATGCTTGGGCTTAAAACCAAACTGAAATTCTGATGTAACCAAAATTTGCTCTTCTCTTTTCAATACAACCAGATCTAATAATTTGCATCGTACACTTTGTAAACATACAGCTCTAAAGTTGTCAGATGAATTACTTACCCTTTTATTCTTGACAATCAGTAACATAATACTATTTAATATGTCCTTAGGGGACATACCATGTACATTGAAGCATGAAATTAAAGAAGACACTTTCATGGAAAAGGTGATTACAATTTCAAAGAGATATATTTAGTTTAAAGGACTTTCCAAGGGGCTCGGAATATAAGTTTCAATTTTGACAATTTTAACTTTTTTTATAAACCATGTCGCTAAAAAAAATTGACGAGATAGGATTTTTCATTTCTTTGTCATTTATTTCCAAAAATAGTTCTGAACAACACGATGATATAGACAAGCCTTCCTACCACACTTCAAATTGATATAAAAATTTATTTATATCACAAAGTCATTTTTGAGAAATTTTTTGTTTTGAGTATCAAGTTGAATCTGCGGCTGTTTATAGTACTCTTCATTGCGCATCTAATGCTCCGAACGAGAAGTCTCTAACCCCAATAGAAGTGGCGCAAATTGCAAACGAAGCAGCCGACGCATGAAATTCTCGAAATTAAAAAAAATCTTGCTGGCTATAATCCCCTGTCCTGAGCCTCAGGTCAATAGACTCTGAACTTGACACCCATTTAAACTTGATTAAAACTGGATTCTCATTCAAAGGGTTGTGTGACCATGAATACTGTTCCTGCTAAAATTCCTCTTTCCCTTTTTTCGCTTCTCGCCACTACCAACGACTTATTAAAACTATTTCCAAGCATCTCAATTGTTTTAAAATAATTTTAAAAAATCTCAAATTTCGATGACTCAACCTATCTTTTTAGCCTTCACCTGGGCCTCAACAGTATCAAGTCTCATTTATGTTTATGTTTAAATGTTTGTCTCGTCTGAATCATGTGTGTCTTGTCTTGTCCTTCCTGTTCGTCTGGTCCCTTTTTGCAATTACTAGTTTGAATTGCAAATAAAGGTGCACATATTCAGTTCTTGAGCATTATTGTTTATTTGTTTAACTAGTCTTTTTCCTGCTCTCTACTCAATCTTAAAAAATCTACCGCAGGTAAAATTAAATTGTTCATTTGGTTTCCAGTTAAACGTCAATAGTCAGACTTATCACAAGCAAAATATGATAATCATCCAATTTCAAATTAATAGTCGGTGATCAATCACTTTTCTGGGGGTGGAGGGTTGGTCTAGTTGTATAGCGTGCTGGGCTGCCAATCGCTGGGTCTAGCGTTCGAATCCAGCTCTTTCTGGGTCACCTGGATTTATGTAGGACAGCTGTTTCGAACATCCCTCGCCTCATTGCTGTGTCCTACTCCCGTCCTTATTAGCCTATCAAGTGCATAAATACAGGACATAAAGCCCCAATCATCCCTAAATCCATCCATCCATCACTTACCCTTTTCTCTTTTCAGATGTAGGCCTATTATGGGAATTTGAAAACTTTCAGGAATCCTCAAGAAGTCTCATGCCATAATATTGACGACAACTGCAGCTTCGCACCTACAAAATTTCAATCTGCGAATCTCCAAGATATTATCTCTTGTTCTGTTGCAATATTTTGATTCAATGGGCCACTTGAAAGTTGCTGTACCACCAGTAAGTAAAAATTATTCTAATAAATTTTTTGTGTTTTCCATTTCTCTGGTTGGGGTGCATGTATCGGGTAATATAGGTGAATATAACTTGAGTCACTTGATAGTTGTCAAGGCAAGTATGTAATCTTCATTTTGAGACTGGCAGTTATTGGCCATTCTCAAATTTTGGGACTAAGTTTGTGCCATGCAAATTTCCCAGTAATCATTAGATTTTTTGGTTTAAATATTGATTTTGTGCTAAAAAATCAGAAGAACGAACAAAAATGTCATTTTGGGCCGATCGCCCAAGGCTAATTTTGTAGCGGTGTAGCCAATATCATTGCAACGGACCCGGGTGGCTTTGTTCTGCTTGATTTTTGGGGCCACCTGTGAGAGTTCATTGTTCTTGGGAGAGTCAGGGAAAAGGTAATTTTTTTTTGTTACTGAGTATCTTTTCAGTAATCAAAGTCAAGCCAAAATCACCTTTATTTAATCAGGGTAGCCCAATTCAGTGAACTGTTTTGCAATGGAGCCCTGAACTATAAGTGGTGTATATAAGTCAAAAATAAATTAGAATACATGTAAACAAATAAAAACATAATGTAAAGAATGATAAAACTGATAAGAAGAGTTAAGACATCATGTTCTATTAGATAAAATAAACTCCATGAGATCTGTGGGGGTTTTGGGAACCACAAAAGCCAGGGTACAAGGAGAACCTTCATACCTCACGTGTCATTTGCTTTGCAAAAATGTGTGATAATTTGCTTTGGCTTCTCCGAGAGTCACATTTCCCTGTATAAACATGGCTACAGTAAATATATATTTTCCAAAAGATGCTTGCGTGCACATGCACACCTGAACATGTGTGCACTTCAATAATCTCAGAGATGCCAAGATTATTTAACATTTAAAAATAATAATTTTAGATTCCAATAATCACATACATTTCCGCAATAATCATACAAATTTGTGTGATTACTATAGAAATTTCTGAGATAATCGTACAATTTTTTTAGATAATCTTAGCTTTTCTGAGATTATGTGAGAAAATGTTTTTGATTATTGCAGTAAATTTTTGCAATCTAGATTATGCAATTGATACCAGAGGAGCTTTTAACATGAACATAGCGATGACATTTCAATAATAAAGCAGAATAATTGGATTATATATTTTAGCCAATAATAATTCAAATTGGTTTATTTTATATTGAACTAGGAAATTAGGGCATGGATGGGTTAGGGTAAAACTGCAGTGTGGAAAGGCGAGCATATTCGTGATGGCATGGAATTTATGATTTTTTTTTGGATTGTACTGTATGAAAGCAACCGGAAATGCAGTATTTACAAAAAATTGTTGTGAAAATATCAATATGCAGAATCTGACAACAGGGAGGTTAGTAGAGCACTCGCCTCACAAGCGAGGGACCCGTGTTCAATCCCCAGGCTGGTCGTCATGTCATTCCACGGCATTGTCGTGCGGGTCAGACATTAATTGGAGGTGCCCTGGACCCAGCTGTAAATAAGTCCCTGACTTAGTCTGGTTCCCCGCGTTGAATAACGTCTACCTTTACCTTTACCTTTATCTTGCATGTTTACATATCCCGTCCGACATGTTCGTGTATGTGTGCAGTCTAATTAAATTGTTGTCAGTGTGACCTGGTCGTTCACAACTTCACAGGATCCATATAGTGAGTTCCGAGTCGCAAAACCTCTCTTATATTACTGTAAGTGAACAATATGCTGCTGCGTGCTTAGGACTGCGTAGGAAAAAAAGCAGCAAGATCACAACATGCAATAGCATGCATCAAACAATTTCTACCATTGACTTTTTACACAATAATACCATGTTATTTACAAAGGGGAGTTTTTGAAATGTGAAAAAAAATGCAAAACTGTACTATATTTTATAGCCCACAAAAAATACACTAATATTTTAGTAGGCCATATTAGGCTTCTTCTACAAAACTGTTTAGGGGCGACCGTTTAATTTTCAGGGGGAGAGTTTCCTCTGCGGGATATTATTTATTTCACGGTAATGCCGGTAGCATTCCTCTAGGGGGAACGGGAGCACATTGGCATGCTTTTAACTTCTACTAATTTTGCTCAATACTGAAAGCACTGAGGAACTCAGAAGTTTGCATGAATATCACCAATACTATTGAGCTTAAATGAAAGGCATAATAAACTAGACTGCACCTACCCTTTTGCAGCCAGAGAGTCGTAAAAATGACTGTTCCAATATGCCCCGGCGTGGCACAGCCGGGGCACATTGGGACATCAATTAAAAAATCATTTCAACACTCCATGTGCAATAGATATCACATAAAAGTAGTGTGTAAGACAATATATAGTGCATTAACACCTTGCAGTGCCAATAGTTCATAACTTTAAACAGTTTTAAACATTTACCATAAACTGTCCTGGGTGCGGACATCTATGTAAGTAACACACAGTGCTTTGCGACAAATTTGTTCACAGAGCATGGTAATATCAGTAACAACCTGCTCGTTTCGAGGGTACGGGAATATACACCATGAAGGACTCCATACACCACGAAGCCGAAGGCTGAGTGGTGTATGGAGGCCTGAGTGGTGTATATTCCCGTACCCTCGAAAAACAAGCAGGGTGTAACGGTTTTATACTCAGACTTCTTGTTTTATTGATGCCCATAGATTTTCTTGCAAACTGAGTCTGAAATGTCTTTCAGTAACAAAGCAACAGCATTGTGACGTCATCACAAGTGCTGACACCAGGATGACGTCACAATTGCTGTAACAATGGCATTGTGACGTCATGACTATTGTTGCTACAAGGATGACGTCATAACAATCCTATGGTTGCAATTGTGACATCATTGTTTATCTCATACACCCTGTCTGGTGACGACAGACAGGGTGTACGGTGTCATACATCGCGGCTCTCAGCCAATCAGAATCAAGGATTCACACTGGACTGAGGATAATCCACTATACCTCTATTCACTGTGGCCTGAATACCTGTTGTGTGCTGTCCCAGGTCATTCTGTTGCCTGGGACTCTTAAATTCTGCCATATTAAGTGCGTCCTAATGTGCCCCGAATTCACTGTCCCAATGAGCCCCAATATGACTTTTACACCAAAATACTAATTTCTCGGACACCAGTGAGTGTGTTTATCACGATAGCAATTCATTTCTGTTCATTACGATATATAAAATTCATACAAGCACTGAGAAAGCCTCATTGTTCATGGTTTGTCCACGGAATGGTTCAAATTGAACCCATCCATATTTACTTTCGCTCGCTATACTTCTGCATGTGGCTGTAATTTGTCTATAAAACCATGTTTGTATGTATGTTTTTTTATTAAACCATGGAAACATCAGGAAGTGAAATTACAAGACATGATGGCACTACCATATCATATACCTTGCCAGGATCCAAGAAAACCACACCGTCCCACAGTGCCCCTCGTCCCAATGTGCTCCAATTCCCCCTATTTCAAGCGTGCAATGTCCCCAAATATTCATTCCTAAATTAAGCAAGGCCTTACTAAGAATTAAGAAATACCCCTGGCAGGAATTATTTATTTCAGGACTGCTAAAAAATAATTCATTTATCTCATCAAAACTGAGCAAGAAATTATTTATTAAACAACTTCAAACCCCCCCCCCCCAGACATTAAATGGCCTCCCATTTCAATGACTCTCATTTTATTTTCATTTTAATAAAAGATTTATGGAACCTATCAATTACGCATTTGACAGCTCTTATATGAATTCAGATGCGTGACTAATTTTGACATGAATCATGATTTGGAGGAAACATGAGAAACGGTGAAAATGCAGAAGTTAATTTGTTTTGTCTAAAATGGACCCTGACCAACCTGAAAATTGTCTGTATCTCCAAGAGATGTTATTGGTAATGTCTTGTGCACCCAGAAAAGGAATAACAAACACTGTTTTACAAGTGCTCTCTTCGCAGCAACTTCGCAGAAAGCAGAAAAATGGCAGAATTGATCGCCATTTTGGAAAATGGTTGCTATTGGTAACCTGGGCATAACCCGATATAACTCCTTTACTAAATAATATTATGTTTGTAAAGAAGTTTTGATTGTGTGTGCAAAGTTTATGCTTTTGGTTTAAGAGGTTTTGTTAATGTGTGCAAAGTTTATGCTTTTTTGTATAAATACACAATTCTTCTACATACTGGCTCAATATGATAATTCCAAAACGTGAGACAAACTGACAGAAGATGAAGCTGACAGAAAATCGTGTGTGAATGTTCCTGTAAATTTGTACTATTTCTTGGCAGGCGTCCACGGGTGAGGTCACCAATATACATGGGGATTGAACACTGTATTTAACAGTGGTTAATCAATTTTTGCAGACTACCGGCAATGTTTCATGATCCTTGCAGTCATCCCTCAATTCCCTCATCATCCAGCACACAGGTTGGAGCAGACACATCAGTAGATCCATGAAATCCAATGAATTTGCCTCACTAGTCTGTAACTGGGGGCAAGGCCATAAACGGGTCATCTGAGCTTTCTAGTTTGAATTAGCTGTAGAGGGCAACACTGCATAAGACTCTCAATTGCTTGACCAGAAATAAGTGGACTCGTACAATTGAGAGCATTATACAGTGCTGCCCTCTTCAGTTAATAATGCAAGTGTGAGCATCTATTTGGATTTTTTTTTGGTGGATTTTACGGTATGCGTACTATTTTTCAGGATCTGCTTTTCTACAACACAAGAGAAGATAGCAATGGAACAACGCACTATAAAGGACTGGTGTTTGACATATTTCATGAGATCTGCAGGGTGCTCAATCTAACGCAAGTACTTTTCTTAAATGACATAATGTTCTTCGTACAAAATCTGTTGATTCTTCTTATTTACAGACTGTAAACTTGATATGCAAAAGATGAGTGTTGCTTAACAAAGATTTTGGCACTCTGTGAGCCATAACAGCCGATGAAGTGTCGTCCTCTACATTCAATATGGGAAGCATATATAGAGGCTGTTTGATTAGTTATTATCAGGAGAAGGCCATTTGATTTGCCATAAATGATTTTAGAGTGAAAATCAGATGCATAATCCTTTCGATTGCTTGTCACCAAGAGGTGGGATTAGTCTCCTTAAATCAAGTTAACATTGAAAGTGTTGGGTATGATCATGACAAACCAGTATGATGATTCATGAAGTGCCATTTTCACAATGCAAGAGGGGGGGAGGGTTGGTCTAGTGGTAGCGTGCTGGGCTGCCAATCGCAGGGTCCAAGGTTCGAATCCAGCCCCCTACCGGGTCACCTGGGCCTATGTTGGATGGTCACCCGGTCATGCCTCACCATCTATCCTGACTCAATAAAGCAAATTTCACACTTAAAAACAGAACTCTATTTCGTCGTGAAATACTAAAATTTTAGACATCCGGTATTGACCATGCCGCATACAGGTGACACCAAAATTATTCAACCCCTTGATGCTTTCCCATTGAATTCACTTGTTGGCGAGTCTTGCAAAAACAAGTTTGGTGACATTAGCATGCATCAAATCATGACAAAAAGGTAACATCTCATATTAGACAACATAACGCCAAACTGTTGTGAACGATCCTAAATCTGGTAGACGATTTGCATTTCGCATAGGAGTTGTAAATTTCAGAAATTATTCAACCCCCTGCTTCCATTGGAATTGCAGGAGGTTGAATAATTTTTTTCAAAAGTTTTGACCCATATGTGAAATGGTGCCTGCCAAACCCATTTAGTTATGCTTCACAGCAAATTTGGTATATATATTGTGTAGATGGTGATAATATCATACATACGTTTTATGATTTGATGCATTCTGATCTATCTATCTTTTGTGTGCAGGCCTGGGTCTGCTGGGTTGCACCTGCTGCTAATGGGGGGCAGCACTTTTGTGTTGTTTTGTTTTTTTCATTATTTTTCGGAGTTTCCTTTCGGTTCCTTTTAGTTCCATTGTTTCTTCATGGAACACGTCCTTGGTTTTTACCACGAGTTGTTTGTTGTTCCCGTGGATGACTTGGCATTTTTCCAGGAAGTGTTCTTGTGTTTCCAGCTCGTTTCTGCAGTTTCTGCATTGTTGGTCTCGGTATATCTTCCTGTACTTTTTTTTGATGTCCTGAATCCTTGTTTTGAATATCAGGCCTTCGTCTGTTCATGTGCACTCCATCATGTATTTAGCGCAGTGACTCAGTTAACCTAGTTCCCCTGTGGCCTTATTGGTAAGTGCGCTTGTCAACTGGCTTTGAGGGCGTGGGTTCAAATCTCAACCCAGAAACTCACTTTAGTCCGAGCCCATGGGACGTTAAATGGAGGCGGGTTGTATCCAGTATTCTATGCTGGGGCAACTGAAAGACCCTGGGCATCCCTGAATTAATAGGGCATGTGCCAGACTCACAGTCTTCTCATCTCATCATCATAGGGCGATTGCCTGCCTCGATATAGCCCACTAAGGTGCTGGAGAGGCGTAAAACACAAACAAACAAAACTCAGTTAATCTTTTTCCTTGCTGTCAATGTAGAACTTCGTTTTGCTTTTCTCGAATCCTTCTCTTTTTAGATCCTCAATCATCTTTTTCCTGATGGTCAAATCAACCAAGGGGTGCCGGAACAGGGGGGCAGGGGGGCTTGTCCAAGGGGGGCAGGGGGGGCAAGGGTGCCCTTTAGATCTTAAAGAAAAAATATCATTAGGCCTTGTTTCACTAATTTTAGGCACAAATTAGTATGTATAAATTCAAATTATCATTGACTCTCTATTTAAATTTTGTTACGCAAAATTGGCACAAATGTGATTTGCCTTTTTCTTATAACCGCCCCTGCCGCCCGGGATTCCTTCCGGCACCCATGGATCATCAACCCATCGTTTTCTTATCTCCTTTCCTATGCCCTCTACGTTTACGTTTCCTATGGCATCATCCTTCATTTTCTGTGTCGATTTCACCATGCTCATTTTGGCAAAACCAGTTTACTATTGGAGCTATGGGAAAAAGTGACAGGGGTTGAATAATTATTAGCTGCCTCTGGGGGTTACCCCCCTGGGGAGAAAGCTCTTGGTTTCGTAGGGAACATTTTTTGCACACACTAAAATGTTCACATCTAGGCATAACAACTGCAATTTTACTATTGATTTGTATATGACACAAATTTGAGGGGGGCGCTCACTCTCAATTAAGATATTTCTTTATTTATATTATATATTATATATATCTTTAAAACAGGGTAACAATACAGCAAAGCTGTTTAGAATTGGCCCTTCAAATATGTATAACTATAAAAATGATATACATTAGAAGGATCTGAATATATGGGATCCCAAAAATAAAGTCATCTGAATGTTGTGTTTCACACGTAACATACCTACATTAGGCCTATGGTGCAAATAGCATTTTACAAAGTTTTTAAAATTAACCTAGACCTAGCCAATAAAAACATTTTATTGATTAATTCACTCTAACATATCCCCCTTTTTACAATGCTTCCTGACAGGGAGTTGGGTTTTTTTCTTGGTTCCTGACAGTAATAATTCTTTGACTCTGTTATTGTTGTATAATAAATTGTCAATGGCTTTGTGTGATTCGATCAGGGCAGCGCATCACTTACCGGTCTCTGGTTAGTACATGTCTAGTTTTGCTTCCAGGTGCACTTAGCAAAACCTCACAAATGTTTACCCACTGCATGTCTCGAAGTTCTGCAACCTTTTGGTTTTTTTTTTCAGGTATGACGTTATTGATGCAGAAGGTTACTCGACTAAAAATACAGGCATCATCGACCTCATCGCTTTAGGGGTAAGAATAATGTGTGCATGCCCAAAGGATATATAGTCACCAATGAATATCCTAAATATCCGCAAAAGACTACAACTGATTTGGGCATAAACAAAAAGAATGCAGAAAATGAAAGCAACTTTTGTTGATATTTTTTGATATTAGAGTCAATGAGTGATAATATGGCGTGTCAGGCCGATCTAAGGGGTCTCGGGCAGATACAAGGCTCTCGGCATGATACGCAGGCTGATATAAAAAATGCTATGTGACGATATACATTTTGCGCTCAACTGAAGTGTGTATAATTGTATGATATCGACTGACTTAGAAGGAGGAAAACAGAGAAAAGCAGTAACTTATTTAAAGTCTCCAGCTTACCTGAATCTGAAAGCTATGAAACATTTAATATTTCATTGCATTCTTAAATCACCATTCTCTTTTATTTGTTAAGTTTGACATGCAAAGTAACTTTGTAACATCATCGCCAATTACTGGAGAAGCCAGGTGAATTCATCTAACTTGAACTGGTTGAACAGGTGTACGTTTACCGCAATTAAATTAATGTTTGTTAAGCTTGGATAACAGGCTAGCGGAAAATAATCATTATGCTAATGACGATTTTTTAATATCGTGATAGAGAGAATTAAATTGGATAAAACATGTCCAAGGGGCACACAATGTAAACACAATGTTACTAATTGGTGGACTTCTCAACCCCAGATCTATTTATAGCTCAATGAGAATTTGTCAAAACAAAAATAGGTCAGCAATTAGGACAAAATACCACTGCATGCTTCATCAATGTGTTGCTACCTTTGTATGCCCTGTTATGTAGTAGCAACATTAAACACTTGAGACAATCAGGACTTCAGATCAGTAGTTGGATGATGTGCAGAATGCCCTTTACAGTGCCTTGTGCACGTTATTTTTTAAATTGCATGAAACACTGCACAATGTCGCATGCTGAAGTCATATCTTTGACATTGCTTCACAAATTTGTGACAATGTTAATTACTCAATACAATTCTACTGAATTTTGCACAGAATTTTCGCAAACATTGCGAAGTTGTCTCAACATTTCAGCAATGTAGATTTGATCATTGGGTGGTAATTGTATGAATATGACCTTGCAAGGGGCATTTTCGTGCATTTCACTTGTCGGCTTTATTATTTCCACAGCTGCATTAAAAACATTTGAAGGTGTTGCACATTGATCAATTCATGTTGAATTTAAACAAAGAGACATATTACATCTGTCACAGAATTTTGCTCTGACCCTGCCCTGAAGAATATAGTTGAGTATGGTCCATGATTTTTGTCGTTTGCATCTTAGATCATGAGCAGAACCTCCTGCTTAGTAGTATATTTTTTTGCTGTAAACTTATATTGTTGTATTCACTAACCCACAATTTCCAACATGGTTGGGCTCTGCTCAATTCTCATTTGCATAAGATGTGCATGACATAGTCAGTTTATGTGTTGTTTGATGTGAAGACTTCTGCTAAAGAAATCAGTAAATTTACCCTCTATAGTGCTGTTCTGTGCACGGTCCCTCGTGAAATATTATTTGTCATATTATAGCTAACTTTGAAGTGTTGATCGGACAAGAAAGGACAAGAATCAAACAACAGATGATAAGACAGGGATTAATCCTAGAAAGGAAAAAAGCCAAGCTGCATGACAGATCGTTTTAATACTCGTATATAGGGGAATTGTCTTACATCCATGTATTAACCATAATACATTCTTCTCTTTTTCACAGAAGGCAGACATTGGTGTTGCCATGGTTACAGCAACGGCAGACAGGACACGAAAAGTGAATTTTTTGACGCCATTTTACCGTCTTGAGACCTCGTTCACAATTCCAAGCAGTGAACATTACGACCAAAGTTTCTTGTTGAGACCTTTTCAGCCGTTTAGCACATCCATATGGCAAGCCATCATATCCAGCTTAATCATGTTAATGATATTTTTCCAAGTAATACAGACATTTAATCAAACGTCTGATCAAGTAAATTTAACTTTCATCGACAACTGTGTAACTTGTTTCAAGATCGTTCTTCGTCAAAGTAAGTATTCATGAAAGTTTTGTTGATTTCGCATTCGTTAAAATGCACAAGCATGCTAATGTTGTGGATTTTTAGAAGTGATCGAATCTTACTTGTCAGTAGGTTTCCTTGTCTTAAATGCCTCTGATTTGTACACAAATCCTGGATGTGCTTGAGTCCCCTATCCCCCATGTATCTGCCCAGGCCCCCAGTATCTTCCCAGGCCCCCTCACTGTAAATTTTGAATTTTGACTTAGCTTAATTGATTGAGTGAGATGGTTGCACAATTCCTTTGAGCCAAGGTAGCTTGTTCTTTGCAAGTTATAACAACATAAAGATTATCAAAACTCAAAACAGCAAGCTATCATGGCTCAAACAAATAGTGCAACCGTCTCACTCAATCATTTGAGCTAACTCAGAATTTCAGAATTTACAGTGCTGTATCTTCCCAGGCCCCCTAGTGCCCCGTATTTGCCACTGCACAGGTGTGATATTTGAACAGAACAATGAGCTCAGTCATCTCTGAATCCATGCTCACTGCTGCAGTGGCGTTCCTATGGGGGCGGGGTCATGGGGGCACATGCCCCCCATATAGGACCTGTGCCACCCCCCCAATTGGCTAAAATATACAAATAGTGTTATACTATAATAGTGGGTGCTCCTCCATGGAATCGCGTGCCCCCGCTCAAGTTACGCCACTGCATGCCTAATTGCCTGCGATTTAAAAAGCATTCTCATTGAGCATTATACACAGAAAGTCGCTCACTCATTTAATGTTAAAAGCTTAATTAATTGTTTTGACAAACACAAATTAACTCAAGGACATGTCTTATATAAAAAAACTAGCACATTGTGTAATGTTTTTCTATTTTTCTAATCTTGTTGCAGGTATTCCGTCTAATTGTTTCATCGATACAATTTTTTCTCGATTTTTTATCTCCATAATGATGGTAAGCAGCAGTGTATTAATTGCATGCTATACTGCCAACTTGATCGCTATGTCTACGGTTGTGCGGCAAAACAGAATTGACACTTTCGAGAAATTATCCGAGAATCCGCAATATAAAGTTTTATTTCGGGAAGGATCTGCATTCTATGACATCTTTATGATGTCAAAAGGTCAAACGGTGTCTAAAATCAAACAAAATCAAATTCTTGACAAGAAACAATTCATCCGATTTTCAGACATTGATTTTAAAGGACTCGCAAAAAGATTAATCGATAGAAATCTAGCATTTATAACTGGTTATGATGAACTCCTGAAAGTCGCTGAACAGGACTGCCAACTACAACTTTCTAAAGAGAAGTGGACTGGCTTTCTGGAGACTTTCGCCATCTCGAAAACTTTTAAATACGAGAAGCAGTTCAATATGATGTAAGTTTTTTGTTTAATAATGAAGCATAATGTCGTTTGTGTTTGAGTGTACTGTTCATGTACATTCTATATACAACTGCGCAGACAGTGGCATCAGAAAAACAAAAGCCTTGTGAAGTAAAGTTCCAGTATTAAAGTGTGTTGTGTTTAAGTAAAACATACAACCGTCTAGTTGGAAGCCACTTTACTTCTGTTACGTGATGTAGTTGCTGTTGGATGTACAATATCTTGAAGCCATGTGACGCCATCTTGTGACAATGTCAGAATGAGGCATAATATAAATATATTACATTCTTCCCTGACAACCTGATATGAGTGAAAGTTAAGACTCCCAACTGAGTGGCTTTAGTACATTGTAGGGCCAGGCAGATCTTAAATTGGGTGGGGACAACTATGAGAACATGACCAATCTGTCATCAACCTCCACAATTATCACCTTATAAGACCTAATCACATTTGTTGAGTATGGCCATGTCCCAGACCAATCAGATGCAAGTAAGTTGCTGAGTATGGTAATTAGAAAAAATAAGTGGTTGGTCTTTGAGACTCTATGACTGCCCAGTTGTTTCCCTTAAGCCAGTGTGTTCTTTTGTTCAGAGATACATGTAACTCCTCCCGTGGGAATGTCTCAAAAGTGACTGATCAAATGTGCTGATTTCAAATTTTCCCATGGATTATGAAAATATGTTATTCTTTACTGTCTTACCCGAGTCTATTTCTGAGTGACAATTATAAGCCCACTATCTCTTTCTTTTTCTTGCAGAATTCAGCAAATGACGAGTACTGGTATCATCGACAAACTGGTCAAGTATCATAGGCACGTCTACTTTCCCCAGCACAAGACTTGCATCTCCAGGTCCAAGTATCGCTCTTTGAAGGACATGAATGTGCACTTCGTCTGGATGGCCATGGGGATGTCGCTGTCATTTATTGTTCTCATCGGAGAGATCATTTATAAAAAGTTCATCGAACGAGAACCTGCAGTAATTAAAAATTGCCACATGACCTGATCGGAATGTTTCAAGTGAAGGGGGTTATCCCTGTATAATTATACTATTCATCGCTGCAAAAAATTAAACTGAATTTTGTGTTGAAATTCATGGACAACATATTGAAATTTTCTGATCATTTTATTGAAAAGACTAAATTCTAAGGGCCCAAACCATAATGATTTTGTCTGCTGCATTTTCAAATCAGCAAAACTCAAATTTTGCAATCGTCCTGTATTAAAATTTAGATTTGATGTGTTAATTTTTCGCTTTTATCTGTTTGGGCATTGTTTAAAATGGCGCCATTATTTTTGGCGTAACTTGTTGGTAATGCCGTATTTTATTGCAAAAACTGAAATGTCACAAATGTGATAAAAAAGTCCAAAGATATACAGGAAATGGTCACACCCGAATAATTTTTGGCAATAAGACACTTGTTGATGTTAGGAACAATACTGTATAATTTGTTTTGTCGAAAACAACAGAAACCGTGAAAACAGCTTTCAGTTCCATTCATAACACTATTTCATTTACTACTGAATCAGAAATTAGTATCTACCACACGTCACGTACAAGGGCAAGAAGAAAATTAATGTGTGAAAGCGTCAACTAAACAAGAAAAAAATTGTTTGTCACATTTGTAGCCTTTACTTGGATTGTTTACACCTCTGATGTGTTATCTCTGTTTCTGTGTCTTTTCATTGAAATTTCCTGCATATTAATTTTCTTTGACATTTTATTCCCTCCTTAAATTATGTGAGCAGTGTATGATTTGTGCTCCTGATGTGACAGGAAAGTCCTCATTTTGTCCTTTCCATCCTCCATTTAGATAATTATTTGTCTGTTGCATTATATAGATTGTATGAATACGGGATATTCAATACAGTGAGAAGTAGTTGATACACCAATGTAGATTGTTTAATTTTGGTGATTTTAAAAAAGGCTAAGAAACAAGAGAATATACAGAATGTTTTTGTGCAGTTCGGCTCTTGTCCAACCATAAATTCAACATGGCCGTCAAAAAATAAAGGTGCTTCCATAAAAGGGTCATGTTTTGAGGCAGTCCTCGATGATGACAGTACAGATAATGACTAAACTTGTTGCAGAACTTGTTGATGACCTGCTTTAAATAGCAGGAAACCACTTTTCCCATTGACTTTCATCAAGCCTTGGTAAGTGTCAGAAGTCTTCAGATAAGAAATCGGATATTTACCAGCTTTTTTTAATTATTGCATTGTGGTTGGAAGGCCTCTGAGGTTTTTTGGTCACTCTACTTGAGCCATTCTTGATCGAGCGACACCTTCTGGAAAAATTTACAAACAAAATATGAATTTGAGTAACAGGACCGCGTTCTGTGGGATTTCTATGCTGGCCTGCAACTTAAATCAACATCTAACTTATCATGATGCAATTCTCTGATTGGCCCCTTTCTGAAAAGACTGATGTAAGGCGTGAGAGGAAATGGAGCCTTAAGAGAACATTCCAGCTTCTTGGCTCCTTCTGCTGTTCTTAAATATGCATAATCATTAATCAAGTTACTGAATATGCCTCCACTTCCTTTCTTTCTGTTATCTCGATCTCAAAAGGATTCCACAACGATACGATGCACTCTGGTGTGAAGATATTTTTTTCCATACAATGCCACGTGTCTTGGAGGCTGAGCGGTTTGATGCTGGTCTTGTAATCTTGAGTTCCAGGGTTCCACTGCTTAACAGCTAAATTTAAATACTGACAGGGAGCCAGCTGGTGATAGACATACTACAAAGTGGCCAAGAAATGGAACTCAGTTAGGCTTGAAACTCCTAATGCATCTTTCTATGTGGAGTCCAACCACGAGAGATGCAACGCTAATCAGAAGTGTTTTCTGTGAAAGGACGTCTTCCTGCTGCAATGCATTCTGGACAACTTGTTCTGTGACATCACAGATCATACTGTCATAGGTTGCTAGGGCGACAACAGTTGTGACGTCACATGGTGTGAAGCCTGCACCAATCACAGAGCAGTAAAATTTAAACAGGAAGCAGCTAGTGTACAAAATGAGAATTCTGTGAGGCACGTTGCACCTTCTCTTAGTATATTATCTTAACAGTACCTTCAAGCGCATGGGATCTTCGTGAGTCCAACCAGGAAAAAGTTTCTTCCGTTGAGCCTTCAGAATCTGCCAGGTGTCGCTCTCAGATCATTCGCATTAGCTTTACATTAGACCGATTTCAAATCAATGTGAACTTTCAATGGTATTACTTATCAAAGATAGCCTTAATAGAACATTTGATATTTATCATTGAGCCTTCTGAAACATACAATGTAGGAAGTTGACTGAGACCAAAACAAGTGTCTGTAAAAGAAAAAAAAAAGGCAAAAAATAGCCGAGGTGACCAGACACAAATTGTGGGCCATCAAATCTTTTTCGCATAATTTTTTAAACAAACTACCATTGCCAACAATCTATCCTGCTAGTGGATATTGAAACTATGCAAAAACTTTTTTTAGCCCTCCCTAGTGCATAGTATGGATTGCACTAGCTCGAAACTCTCAACTCACATTTTACTCCTCACTATATCTGTCTTTCTGGGCTTGCGTCTTCCTTTAGCAGTTTGATATTCATAGTTTTTGGGAGTGTATTAAAACGCCTTATTCCATTGCACTGAAGTCTGAGTTCCTAGAAGGTCAAAATAATTTATATTCTGAACAATCTATTTATTTATATGTCAAGGGTCTTCTGTTCTTCAGGTGACAATCTGTTTGATGTTGTCAAGCATCTTATTTGCCCTGAGGTGAATAACTGTGCCATTCATAAGCAGCAAAATTGACTTCCTAACCCAAAAGATAATACATGCTTTTTATTTTGACTTAACATACCTCAAGTCCTCATATCAAAAATCTGGGTTCCTTTTTGTAAACCGCTTCTTGTGAAAACTGTCATGGCAAGTGGCGGTCAAACACTGATTTGCATTTTTGGGTTCAAACTCACATTCTGTCAAGTTTCACATCTATAAATCCAGAGGGGCAGATAGAATAATATGTTAGAGCCAAAAAGGAGGAGTTTAACCATAGGCGTACGGGACAGCCGTTTCGCGGGGAGAGGGGGTGGTCGCTATTTTGCCCTGAAATTTAACATGTGACTAGGGCAGTGGATCTGCCCTGATTGGTCAGGATTTTCCATGATATATGCCATTTGCCCTGATGCCAGGGGGGCTGCAGCCCCCTGACCCCCTGCAAAATACGCCTATGAGTCTAACCATTCAATGAATATTAAATTGACAGTTCATTTCAATGCAATAGACAGGGCCTGTAAAGATACACATCAGTGAAACCGTGACATTTCAGGTCAAATTCAACTTTCTTTTTTACATTGCGACATTATGCCAAGCTTTGTCACTGCACTAAGTTGCACTTTCGGTGCATTTTGCGCTGAGACGGTACCCCAGTGATATATATCAATAAGGGATGTGTAAATAAAATGGGAGAGAGACGTCATTATGTAAATTAAATGCATTTATGAGGCCCTGAGTGTATAAAGTATATTTACACATACACATCAAAATTGTCACCATGATGATTGAGTTAGCCTGCATTTTTTTTAAGCCTTAATTCAGATATGGCAAAAGTTTGTACCGCCCAAAATGAAATCAAGCAGACTCTTTTGTCTGTCTGCAAGTGGACCACTGTTGCATTGCCACTTCTTTTTCCAGCCTTGGCAGATCAGAACATATGCTGTTATGTGTTGCCACCTAGTGACTAGTGTACTATTCCGCGAGCTCCTGTGAGCGGTCCACATCATTTCAGTCTGAGGAACTCACACAATTTTGTCTGGAAGAAACCAGGGCTGTTTCTGAGTGTGCTGATCACAGGCATTACAATTTCTTACAAAAAGCTCACATTGCTAAATGTATCCTGTATACAATACATACAAGGTTGGCAACTCCCTCAAGTTTCCTGGTTTGAGAATTCCTGCTGTAATGCTGTCTCAAGCAAGAGCATGAATTCTCAAACCAGGAGTTGCCAACCTTGTATATAAATTCAATAAGTGCAGTGAAAAGCTTTTTACTCAAAATGATTGTAATGCCTGTGGTGCTGATGGCCTTGTCTACTTCCTAAGAGTAACTTAGAGAATGTGATTGCCGAGTCTGACTCTGGTATATATCAATGTTGAATAGAAATTTTATGAATGTGCAATGAAATTGGAAATATTTCTTGGGACAGCACTGCTGCAGCATACAAAATCAACTTTAGTGCCAGGTGGCAGCAGCATGCAGTTCTCATTTTCACCAGACTGTTGTGATGTCGAACTTGCCTGAGGTTTTCCAGAACTAAGTTTAACTCTGACACTGTGTTGAAACTGTGACGCTCAGTTTTGGTGGATTCACAATGACTGGAAGCCGGGGAACCTGATCCAGTTTAAAATGACATCACAGTTCCTAGTTAATCTACATAAATTGCAATGCTAGAGTACAGTCATCTCTGACATCACACTTCCACAGCAAAGAAAATAACTGGAGATTCCAAGTAAATATAACAAGGGCTGTAAACAGCTCCACTTTGACTTATGGCAATTCTTGTCAGCATACCTTTTTGTGTCAATCGGACAAGAGACCGAGAGAGGGAAAAATGGGAGTCTCGTACATTTGTCATGTCAAAACACAAAGGTGTCTGTAGTGTAGTAAAAGCGTATTTTTGTGAAGTAACCCATGTGATCACCCATTCTTTATTGATGAAATGACATTCAATGACACAGCACTTTTCATAGATTACTTCACCTCACTTCATAGATGTCACGTTTTTGTATGGTAAATTACTTTTAAGTGCAGTAACTGTACTAACAGGACTTCTTCTAACAGTTATACACTATATCTTCACATACCATTTGACCTATATGTAATTTGACATGTCTTCTGTGAGCAAACAGTAACGTTTATTTTATATTTATTTTACAAGGCATTTGCATATGACACACAACAGACTGAGCAGAGCCTATCCTTTCAATGTTTTTCTGGTCCCCAGAAATGTTAAGGTCCACTTATTGCCCCCATGCATGAGAAAATACCTCACCGAGCATTCAGGGGGGGTACCCTCAAAATATGAATGAATTTAAAACTGAATTATTAACACCAAAGTCAAAGTCAAAATACTTTTATGTAAGCAGGGTAACTTGATTCAGTACAAAACGTTTTTCCAACAAGGCCCTGAAAAATACCACTATAGATGAAAATGTAGACCAGACTGTGACATATTACACTATGAAAGGTAAGTATAACAATTGTGAAAATACACAAAAACATATGGTAAGAGGTACAATATGCTAAAATATTGAAATAAATATTGTGAAGATCTAGAAGCCCATATACACATGTATGTTGTAATAATTAACTTAAAAAACATTTATACATGATAATGACCTATATAATTTCCTCAGGAAATGCATTTCAGTCTATAGTTCATGCACCCATAAAAGTCAGCTCTCTCTGGCCCATACTTGTGTGGCTCTTATGCATGTGACAAGAACAAATAAAATGTAACCAATTTATAAACAAATAATGTGGAATTGTCACGTAACAGTTTGCAAAAAGAATGACATCTCAGTCTTTAAATTGAACACCTACCATCGAAATCGGTACATGGTTCTATGAAGGATCAAAGTTGGTCCGAAGAAGTATTTTGATACAACATTGAATGAGCCACAAAATCTATTCAGATAACACTTGTAAAACAGCTGTAACATTTTAAAAAATTGGTTCATATATACATGTAGGCTACATCTGACTTTCCTAACAATTTCAAGTACCTACCCTGATTAAGTCTTCATATATTAAGCTTCAAAGCTGAGAATTTTTTATAGAAATTTTCACAAAAATTATCAAAATATGTAATAATTACTTATTCAATACTTTCTACTGCAAATTTTTTTTATAGATAGCCCATGGCTGTATAACTTACGAACCTTCATCCTTTTTTTTTCAAATATTGTCAGATGATCTGGAACGAAGATTTCCAAAAATCTGTTGAAATGAGGTGGAGCGACCCTGCCAGATTATTTTCTATGAAAAATTAATTTCCTTTCACTGTGTTTGGACAAAATAATTGCTTAACAATTCTCAAGATTGACACTATTTTGTTAAAAATTTATTTTTTAAAGGTCTAATGATGATTTGTTGAATTAATTAATTATGTAATGCGAATCGATTTGTGGCAAATTTGCCATGAATGCTGATGGAATAGAAATTACTTGTTGTCATAATCGATAACTGGAAATTTGACCATTATTGATTGATTAATTTATTATTTTGATTAATTTATGGAGTCCTGATGACTGGGTGTTTTTCATTGAACATTTAAGTGAACAATATACTCAGCCAATGCATCATTAATTTTAAGACAACAACATTTTGTAACAAAAACAAAATATACAACCATCACCTGCTTCTTTGTCACGACATTTTCCAGTTCTACCACTTTTAAATTTGCCAGTACTTTTAAAAAAGAATGAAAACATTGACCAAAAAAAACTAAAAATTATCCCATTCACAGTGCAAGACCAGGGGATTTTAAGAGAAGGTGCAAAAACCTACAAGACACGACACATGCCAAAAAAAAAGAACGATTATGTAATTGCCATTTGTGAATGATCTTTCTTCATGAAGATAGAAATAAGTATTTTCTTTCATTATACAACCTAAATCTACATGCTTTTTGTCACAGATGCTTTTAGGTGAAGGGCCAGTTTAAATGTATGACATACTCAACAACGTGTCCATTTAATCTGTGACTACTGCTTGATTTCTGGAAGCAAGACTAATAGTACATCACGGAGGTTAACCAAAGGATGAAATTTGATAGAGTTTTAGAGCTGTCACAGTTGATCAAAAATCATACTGTACGCAAAATCCGGCATTGGAAACAATGTAACCAAGACCGCTAGACTTTGGCAACACTATACTTTTAAAAGTGAACCTGATGCGAAAAAGCCATAAGAACATTTGCAGTTCAGGAGGGGTTACATTTTGGATTATTCCAGTATACTGTCCCAAACTGTTCATCATCCTCAATAAAGGTTGCCGTTTAGTAACCTGAAGATATGGCATGTTCTGTAGCACCATGTTGCTGAGTGCTGTCATTGATTCCTGCCATGCTGCCTGAACTGGACCTTCAGGGGTTTTTTACAGTTATCCAAAAGTCATGTAAACAGGCCATACTCGTGCTCTGTATGGCTATTTTATATTCTTTGATGATGTTTCACATCAGATTCATTTTTAAAAGTAATGTTGCCAAAGTCTAGCAGTCTTGGTTACATTGTTTCCGATACCAGATTTTGCGTACAATATGATTTTTGATCAACTGTGACAGCTTTAAAATTCTATCGAATTTCATCCTTTGGTTTACCTCCATTGTGCACTAAGTGTTATCCATTACATATACACTTAAATGGACAATATGACCAAAAATGAATATTCATGATTTGCGCTTGGTAGAAACCTGGGGAGAAACCTGGTAAAAAAACTAAGGTAGAAAGGCATGGGTAAAATCCAGGTAATAGTAATAACCCATTGGTTATTAACCGATGGTATTTACCTGCCAACCCTGCCATCCAATAACTATGCTTATGTATCCTTTAAATTTGCTTTTTTGCCAGAGAGCATGACCTCATGGTGAGGGTGCATGTGATTGTCCCAGTGTTTTGCAGTTGAAGATCACTAACAACACTGTTCTACTCTATAAATAACACAAACAGGCTGACTATTCATCCAGTCACAAACAGTTAATAAGCGTGTACATGTTATTGTGAAATGCCAAACATGAGGATGATCCACAATCAGTTTTAGCATGACACCATGATCTCTGGCAAAGAAGAAAAATTGAAGGATACACTGGGCGTTTTCGGATAAACTACGCTGGTAACTCGGGTGACACTAGTAACGAGAATTTGTTGACGAACACGCCAGACTCGTCCCTCGTGTTTCCGGGATGTGCCAACGTCAATCTCGAGTGTAGTGTTGCAGGCTACTCCCTGATATGCGGGGACTACTGGGGTCTCGAGTTTTGTACCACGCAACAAAACTGGTTCCTGCTCAAGTGAAGCTCTCCTCTTCTGGTTCCTGGAAACACGAGGGTCGAGTCTGGCGTGTTAGGAAACAAATGCTTGTTACTTGTGTCACCCGAGTTACTAGTGTAACCTTTCCGAAAATTATTAGATATTGGATTGATAATGTCGGACTCAGTTTTTTTTTCACTGGTGTTGGTTTCATGTTGTTGTCAGTGTTATTGGGCTTGTGTTGCTGTCATCGATGTACGCCTTACATAGCTCTTACTGATGTAGGCCTCACACAAATGATGTTACATTAGTGTAGGCCTGGTGTTAATACAGGTCACAGATTTTTTACCAGAAATCTAATTCCACACTCCAGAGGTAAACTCAGTGTCAAATTCAACAACTGTGATGCAGTAGCCCTGAGAAACAATTTAATTTAAAAAAAAGAAAGCAAAAAAACAGTGATGACAGACATTATGTCAATAAAATAAATAATTCATAATACGTTGTTATTGACCTGACTTGAAGCGTTACGCATAGTTGGTTTTTATTTTCACTGAGATGTCTGAATACTACATATCGAGTGCAAGTTTGCCAAACAAATACTACACACACAAATCCATAAAAATATTAAGCAGACATTTATTTAATCACACCAAGAAATAGACTGAAAAACAGGATTCTTGCAAGCAGTAAGCAAGATAGTAAGCAAAAAAATTTGCGACAGATAAAAGATTTCTTTTGAAAGCCTTAGCTCTAAGAACTCAACTACTATTTGCTTAGTCTCACTAGACTGTTGGTACTTGTTTGTCTCTAATCCACAATTTTTCATTATGTTACGTGTGTTTTGTACCGAGCTTCCTATTAAATTGACTTATAAGCCTGTAAGACAGGGTGACGATAATACAGTTTATCTTTGTATCTGAACCATGTCATGTCATAAGTCAATAAAGAATATCTAATCTAATCTAATCTAATAGAAAAGACGAGAGTCGTCAGTGATCTTGTAAATTGTTTCATATTTATACACCGAAGTTTTTGATGTACCAGGTTATTGGATAGAAACTTAAAATAAAAGACAATGTGACAAGTATTTGCACTTACAATGTAAGCTTAACCTCATCACCAATTTCCAATAATAAGCCAGGCTTTTTGGTAGGGATTGGAGTAGCTGGAAGGGATGTATATCTATAAAAAAAATTGACAAACTTTTATTGTGAAATGCGGGCCATTTCCATTGGAAAGTAATCTAAACACCTGCGATGTGACATATCTTTTAAAAAGAAAAACTCCTGAATTGGGTTCTTTGGTAATCCTAACAAAAAGCATTTATAATGTAATGGTGTGATGGTTCACCAACAATTAGACTGTTAAACTTAATCCACAACTGGTCCAGTGATTTTTCATGTCACGACAAGCGTCACTTTCATAAAAAAAAAAAAAAATTCAGACAGACTGCTTCTGAACCGGTCAGACCACCTCATTCTGCATTTGAGAGCATTGGGAAATACAGGTTCCCCTCATGAAGAGAGCCGCCTTGGGGGGGGGGGGAGGGGGGCTGGGGCCTTTCACTAACTTATTTCTTTTAAAAATGCAAATATGACATAAAGACAATGCAACGAAGCTAATTATTATTGTAAGGTGACTTATTGTGAGCACAGGCCGCGGATTGGCAGATAGCATCAGTCATACTCCCTGTTCAATCTGTATGATAGGCCTAATATGGAAGGAGAGCTTGTCAAGCACCCTCTATTGGAAATCAAAGGCATCAACTCCAGTTGGCAAAGACGTACATCACAAGGGAATTCCCTTGACAGCCAATCAGAACTCAACAAATGGGAATATCCCTAACCTAGCCTGGCAGGACAGGTCAGGGATATTCCCACTTCTTGAGTTTTGATTGGCTGTCAAGGAGAATTCGCTTGTGATGCACGACATTGTACGTCTTTGCCAACTCACATCGGCAAGTAGAATCTGCTTTTGTAACTTGTTTGGGTTAAGTTTTAACTGGTTCATACTATCAAGATGTTTGCAAGAATGGTTATGTTATCATTTGAATTGAAATTCCAAGAACTGGGACTCGCAAGACAATTATTTTGACATTTTGGACCAAGTTTGCCTGTGAAATACTCGCCAGGGGCACTGCAGACATCCACCTCCCCTTTTTGTTTGTTTGTGTTTTATGCCTCTGCAGCACCTTAGTGGGCTATATCGAGGCAGGCGATCGCCGTATGATGATGAGATGAGAAGACTGTGAGTCTGGCACATACCCTATTAATTCAGGGATGCCCAGGGTCTTTCAGTTGCCCCAGCATAGAATACTGGATACAACCCGCCTCCATTTAATGTCCCATGGGCTCGGACTTAAGTGAGTTCCCGGGGTGATCCATCTCCCCTAACCTTATCAGTTACAGTAGAACACAATGTTATCAGTATCCATTTTTAGAGATGCTTGCTTGCTTGCAAGCAGCATCTCTATTGTGGGAGGGAGGCTCTGAAACTTATGACAACTGTCTTGGTCATGCTGTTTCATCTCTGTCATTAAAATTTAGCATACAGCCTCAATAGAATTTTATCTTGCGTTGATAAACTTTTGATGTCTTTCTGAGATGAAGAAATTAATAACGAAAACAAACAGGCTGAGTTTCTGCAGGTCAAAGGTCAATCACCAAAAGTAGGTCACAGGCTAGATACCCTCCAGCAGGTTTTAGTGATAAATACCCTTGTGCATGTCTCAAATGCCAGATACCCTTGTGCAGGTGACAGGCAAAGGGGTAGATACCAGTGCGCGCAAAAACCGTCGGACAATCGGCTTTTGCCGATCGTTTTTACGATTGTCCGACTTGTCTCTGTCTCAGGTCAGACAAAATATCCGACAGCAAACTACGGTACATGCTACAAAGACTCAACTGGACAATTTGCTGGTCTTTCACACCAATTCTAATGGCAATTTGCAGTTGTTTCAAGTGAGTCAATCTGAAGTTGAGTGAATTGCAATTATGTTTTTGTAGCTTCCAATGTATTGGCCCCTATTGATTAAATTGCAATATTTGATCATTGGCAGAACAAAGTGTGACACAAGCACTTTCTGATGACCAGTTGCATATGGTACTAATTACAGTCTTCAAAGGAAGATAATTGTGTCACAGAAATTGAGCTTTCACTAAAGGCCAGATGCAACTGACACCTGTCTGCAGTGCAGGCCAAAAGCTACCTTAACTAAAATTTGTTCATTGACAATTCTAAAATAGATCATGCACTGAAATATTTCAAGAGTTTTCTTGAGAATTAACACTATTGTTGAAATGTATTTGACAGAGCTGAAGTCTGATTTGATGATCCAAATTGTCCCTTTACTCCCCAAATTAGCACAAAAGAAAGGGAGGGATTTATTTGATAATCATATATATCATGTTGTGTGTTTTGAGCCATTTTAAATGTATAGGCTAGCTACATATATAGGCCTACATGCTATTATTAGCCAAATGATGGCAAGTCAAATATGTGATTTTTGAAAATTATTATATTTTGCATTTCGCATGACTGGTTGTCTGACAAAATTGAAAATTGTCTGACCAGAGCTGTTTTTCTGTCAGACAAATTGTCTGACCAAAGTCAATTTGCTTTTGCGTGCACTGGTAGATACTATCATGGGAAGTCTACCTACAAGCATCTCTTAAAGTGCTTGCACATTATTTTTGTAACTGTGTTTTCGGGTCTAAGCCTGTGATTTTTAATACCAATCAAATCGATTCCAATTCAAAATGCATACGCAAACACTGACTACTTGGACAAGTTCCAGGACAACCAGATAAACACGCATTCTGAAACAACAAAGCTGACTCTTTTTAAAACCAGGACTAAGTACTGTAATATCATAAACTTTTTTTAGCATCCCAATATTGACTAATTAGCTCATTAGGTTACCGGCAGTCACCGTTCTGGTACTATGACATTCTCTCATTTGTTACGCAAAAATTAGATATTCAACCTCATAGTTGGCAATTTGGTAACAAAAATCGTAAAGATCAAATTCAACAATTAGCATGTTTGTGCAGGTCCTGGATTATTAGTGGGCGTCCAATAGATATTCATTAGATATTTGGGGGGAGCTGGAGATTTTTTTGATAGTAACAACAATCTGTCTCACACACATCTCAAATATTGTCTTTTATTTGGAGACAAGTCTCTGCAACTGGATGTCTCCCTTAGTATTATTAAATGCACTGCTAGTCTTATTATTGCTTCAAGAAGATTCTAATTATTAGATTCTAATTATTGTGATCTCCTACCATACACTGCATGGTGTGGCACTGGCTACCCATGGCACTGTGGGCAGCAGGAGCGGCTGACGGTGCTGTGGTATAGCCACACCATTGCTTTTGTAGTTTAGCTATCTAACAGCACCGTATGAAGTTGGAGGCCCAATTCAAATTTCATGGCTGCAGTGTGATGCATGACTATGGGTATTAATCGTATTATATTATATAGAAACCATGGGATGTCACTGCAATGATGTGTATGTTTCCTTCTGACACCAACTGGACACCATTACATATATAAGCTTATTAGCATTTTTATATCATAAATCTAGAACAAAAGTGAAAATTGTTTTCATGTTTAAAGGTTTAAGGAACATGTGTTTTTTTACAGTCCTCGCATTTCAAACTGGGTCAGATTCCCCAGCTTCTAGCCAACGCGAATCCACCAAACTGAGCATCACAGTTTCAACTCAGTGTCAGAGTGAAATTGGGTCTGGGAAAACCCATACAAGTTTGACATTACAGCCTCTCAGCCAATGGGCTGCCAGAACAAATATACATAACATAAGCCATGTGTTTACAAACAAATTGCCAAAGCCTTCTGTTTATACCAACTTCAATCAAAGTTTAAGTAAGTTAGCAAGTTTGTAGATTAATCAAACAACTCTGTGGGGATTATAACAGTTGTCCACTGTGAATGCTCACAAAGCTGCCATTTGGTAGGATTAGACTGGTGATTGCTGTTATAAATCATTGGGATCACAAATGTAATGCTTCCTTCAATATATCAATGTTTGAACTGTGATATGTTGTTTGCTGTCAGCCCATTGGCTATCAAGCTGTGATGACGTGGTTGTAGGGGCTTTCCCTGATAAAATTCTTACTTTAACACTGTGTTGAAACTGTGATGCTCAGTTCAGGAGGATCAACATTGGCTGGAAGCTGGGGAATCTGACCCAGTTTGAAATGACATCACAGCTTGTAGTTAATTTATATATTGCAATGCTAGAATAGTGACATCTCTGACATCACAGTTCAACAGCATAGAAAAGAATTTGAGATTCCACGTAGGCCTAAGTATGACGAGGACTGTAAATGTTTCAGGCTCATGTTTGTCTGAATAGGGTGGTCCAAAAACACTTTCTTCTAAATTTCCTCTGATTTGAATTATGCATTGTGATCTTATATTTAGACAGAAGATATTGTGTAAAAAGTTCAGCAAAATCAATTAATATTTAGAGGTTACACAAAGCCGTAGAAGTTTAACATGCGATTGCCCATCAACGGACCTCAAAATCAAATCTAGCTATAACAGCAAAATATTTTGATCAAATAACCTTTTTTTCACTATGTTCAGGATGCCGAATGCAGTCCTGATTTTATTTTTGACTAAAAAGGTTTCGTAGAAGGTCAGCATAGATATTACATAGGTCAATTATTAGGCCTTTTTTCCCATAAAAACAGGCGCATGTTCCATGCCCTATGAATAATAAATAATAAATAACCCCCAGATATTACTTTATCATGCCAACTTTATTTTATACTAAAAAAACGTGATAAACTATACACTTCAGGGAAAGATCTGGGAAACTGACCAAATTTTCAGATGCATGAATGAGGAATCACATTATCAACTTCAAAGGCATTGTGCAACCTCTAATAATACTAACCAGTTTGGTTGAAATTGTGCATGTGTTTGTTTTACTAAATGTGGTCATCAATTTCTACTTCAAACTGGGTGTGATTTTTCCCATTGAAATGTGGACCACCCTAAAATTTGTTTGATGAATGAAGTTGAAATTTTACATAAAAAGATGAGCCAAAACGCATTTTTTTCTCTCTACCAACTCAAGACTACTGAATAACATACAAACATCTTTCAACCATCCGCCATCTTCTGGGCACATCACATATGTCATACTATTATATTATAAAATCATACATTTTCTGAGGGTGCCCCCCTTGAAGTCCTTACTTTCTCTGACGTAAAATATGTAGCATGAAAATGCTCATGCATGAACCTGTGTGTCCCATAAGAAAATATTGATCTCTTACTACAAGATAATCACCATTAAGACAATCTGCAGTAAATGTAATTATGACCAAAGGAAGAATTACCTGTCTGATTGTGGTCATAGGCCTTTGGATAACTGGCCTCACTGGAACAAATTACAATGGTAAGTACACATTGAGGGTTCTATTGTAGTTGGGTTTTTTATTGCCCTCAGTATTGTGTAGTATTGTAGCTGCTCACTTGAGGGAATAAGGTGGTAATCATAGTCAAGTTTCAGTTATGGCTGTTTTAACTTTTATGAAGTGTCTTGAATAATGATCATGTAAGGATGTAGGTGACAGGAATTTAATGACAAAACCCAGGTCAACCCATCAGATGTGGTAACAAATCCAGTCTTAGGTTTAAAATTAGGGTTACAATTAGGGTTAAGTTTATGGATAGGGTTACGGTTTGAGTATAGTTAGCTATAGTTGGACCCTGTGTTTTGTTTTTCATCAAGTTTCTGCAGTTGCTCTCCTCACTTCACATGTCAATTTTCTCGGACATCCGATGCATGATATCTTGCTGAGACAGCCATAACTGGCAAATAATGAAGAACCTCTTGCTCCCTGAATTTGTGGGGCACTGCACTTATATAGCTCTTTGCAGATTGGCGGTCCATTGGAAAAATCACATTTTCTTATTTTCAATTTGCAAACTGGCTTTGCCACATCATCGACAGTTTTCTGTTGGTCTCCTAATCTTCTTATTTGATGAAGTACCTTAAGTCATGTAATTAGTTTGTTTGCTGAATCATCGTAACATTCTCCAGTTATGGCGATCTCTGCAGGACCTTTGATAATGAGTGATGAGAAGACAATGAGTCTGGTACATACCTACATTCATTCAGGGATGTCTAGGTTCAGGTTTTTGCAAGCATGCAGGGCTGTTATAATCTAGGACATAGGGTTGACTCCCAAGCACCCTGTAGGTGTTTTACATTGTTCATTACTGACAAAAAAAGCGATTGATTGTATTGAACAGAGGACCTATATAAGTGACGAATGACGATATCTATTATGTTTCCAACAGAAAAAAAAAACACAAAACAGAGAACAAAAACAGATGGTCCGAGTATATGGGATGTAAAATGGAGGTGGGTAGGATCCAACATTCTATGTTTGGGCAACTGAAAGATCCTGGACATCTCTGAATGAACAGAGTATGTGCCGGACTCCCAGCCTTCATCTCGTACATCATACAGTGTACGGCGATCACCAGCGTGGTAGATTGAACATAGCACAAGTGCAGCCGCCTAAAAAATGAGGTTGAGCTACCCAGCGATTTGAGGTATACCCAGTAGGCCTACAACTTGAGAAGAAGAAAGAAGAAGAGTAAAATGCGTAGTCATATATAAGACACATGCACAGTGTACTCCAAATGAATTCAGTCATAAACTCATAATCATGCAAAGGCATGATGAAACAACAAAGCAGAAGCCTCCTCCTTGCTCTCAAAACATACATACCACATGGCCAGAAGCTATATGTAGGTATAGGTACAAAATGTATGTATAGATAGGATAAGGGACCGTTCAGAATTTATGACTGGGAGGGGGGTAGGAGTTTTGCTGGAACTTCCCGTCAAAAATTGATAACCCCCCCTTGAGTTTCATACGGATTTTTAGTACCCCATCCTTAGGTTTCATGCGTATTTTTAGTACCCCCCCTCAACACACAAAGCAACACACACTTATATACTGTTATACACGGCTACGCATACAGATTCGGGTCATTTCGCGGATTTTTACGCATAAAAAAGTCCAAATAAAATGAGTTAATGCGTGTTTTACATTTTTTCTTTGTTAAAATTTCTTGCCCCCTCTTGGAATTATTGTCAAAAATTAATACCCCCCCTTTAAACACGTGTGAAAAGTTAGTGTCCCTTTGGCCAAAACTCCCACCCCCCCCAGTCATAAATTCTGAACGGTCCCTAATACAGTGCCGCCTGCAGGTAAGTAAATGATGATGTTTTGCTACAGTGTCAATGCTAAACAGTCAACATCTTTGACTAATACGTTTGTGGAAGGAAGTCCTCTATGACCCAATTGACCCATATAGGTAGTCAACTCACCAGATTCTTGCTTCCACAAGCAGTTTGGTTAAAGATGTTTGGTATTGACCCAATGGCAAAACATAATAGATAGACAGATACAGTGTCGCCTACATGTAAGTTAGTGAAACGGGATATTTTGCCATTGCCACAATGCAAAACATCCTCCACCAAACTGTTTGTAGAAGCATGAATTCTCATACGATGAGAGGAAAACAGTTTGGGTTATAAAAGCTGATATTTGAGGCATGTCGGATAACAACGGCTGCCAATTTCTGTATTGTGCTTGGAGTTAGGTATGGGTCAAATTCTTTGATAAGTAAGTGAACCACCCCTGCCATTGAAATAACATTGGCCTAGCTTGTGTTTCACTTACTTACACAGCAAAGAAAATTGGCAGCCATTGTTACACCACATGCCCCAAATATGGGCCTTTATGGCCTAATAGGTTTTCCTGTTATCAAATGAGAATTCATGCTTCTACAAGCAATTTGGTGGAGGATGTTTAGCATTGCAGAAATGGCAAAATACTAACTTAGAGGGCATATATAATAGAGGCGGCACTGTAGATAGATAGATAGCATCATCATTGCGGATATATTCCATAGGCTTGCATGTCTGACAAAATTTGGTGGAGGCATATTTTTAACACCACAAAATTGGAAGCCAAAACTGAAAAGAATATGGCCATTTGACTTTACTATTTTGAAATTCGACTTTTTTAACAAAGATAGTTTCAGACAATACAATACAAATGAAAGTGAGAAAATTAATACATGTAGGTCTTTTATAGAATATTTAGTTTGAAGTATTTTTCCATATTATCACTACTTTTTCTTTCTTTCCTCAAAAATACTACACTGACTTTACAATAGTTCATTCACACATTGTAGCATCATCAAATAAAATAAGTGTCCAAAAATAGATGTCCTTAACAAGCCAAACATCACGACGAGTTAAAGAGAAACTCTTAGCCTTTTTTCTAGCATAGTACAATAGTCAACAAAACTATTACCCCCCCCCCCGGGCACACTGGCCTATTATATTAGGCAGAGTGGCAACTGCTACGGACCCAAGCACTCAGGGGGCCCATGCAAGGTGCCAAAAATCGAAAATCAAGAAAAAAAGCCAAAATGTATATATCATCTTTATGACCAAGTTGTGACTGCATTATAAAATCGACATTTTAGATTAGGGCCCCAATTTGAGAGGGCCCTATGCACCTGTAGAAAGAGCCCTTCCACCTTAGCGTAAATGGAGTAATGCCGAAAATAGGAGTATGGGGGTCCAACAATGATTTATTTTGCCGTGGGGCCAAAATGTCGTCAATTCACCCCTACTCTGAGCCCCCCCCCCCATTTTCTTAATACCCCTGCTATAACTTAAATGCTTTCCACTGACATATTTGTTCAAGTGCTCAGCAATTGAGGGAAAGTCAAAATAGATCAAACAAAACCCAGCATAAAACTATGGTAATATATGCAAAATTTAATATCCTGTGTGGTCCTGTACTATGATTATTCAATTAATGTTTACTTCAGTGACATATAAGCCCACGTGAGGGCTGGGTGTGAAAAAAAAGTTCTTTTTTCTCTGCATGCACAATGTCATGTCACAATAATATATTATAATTAGACATAATTGATCTTAGCTTTTTGGATCTTCTTGAGGCACTTTTTCTGGGGTCGGTCGGTAGAACGAAAAAAAAAGGTGAAATCTCAATTGTTTATAATGTCAATTTGATAAAAATTCCGGTTACGCTCATTTCTTTTCCTGTAGGCAGAAAATCTGTTGGGTCGGTCAATCAGAGAACGCTATTAAAAAAAAAGTCTGGCCTATAACTAATGTCGTACCTTAACAAACCAACGCTTTCGCACTTTCGGTAACCATGACCACAATTTGACAATGAAATAGATGCAAATAGACTTATTTTTGTGCTGGTATACCCTTGCTAGATCAGCTGCGCAGCTTTCCTCTTGTTTGTGGAGGGAGTTGCACTTTCATTTTTGTTGACAGCCATATAATGATGATGAGATGAGAAGATCAGGAGTCTGGTACATGACTTATTAATTCAGGGATAATTTTATTTGATCTTTTTTTTTTGTGTGGAAAATCTTCAATATTTTGAAAAAAGGGGTACGTGCACTCAGGGTCTGATGGCTCAGACAAAAATGAAGCATCATGCTGCAACATGCAGGAACAATGTCAATATGCGGGAAAGAGGTCTGAGAGATATGAGAGTATTTGTATAGGGGGACTTATTTTTGTTGAACTGTTCATGTCATCAGTTTAATGGTAAATTACCAGTAGTACAGTAGTATATATGGTAATGACAAGTGAGTGAGTGAGTGAGTGAGCGAGTTTGTGTTTTACGCCCCATCAGCACCGGTGTGGGCTATTTAGAGGCAATTGGTAATTACAAGATAATAGATTATCAGTCAAGAAATTCTCAGACAAGAGCCGACAGTCACAACGCTGAAAAACTATCATGTTTTGGATGAGTTACAGTAGACAAACATCAAGTGCTTACAGAATTGGACTGAATTGTTCCTTGTGAGCTCATAGCCTATCCATGCCATGATATTCCCCATGAGTCATAAGAAATGTATGAGTTCATAGCCTATACTTGCAATACTATGAAAACCTGTCATCAGCTGAGTATCAATGAAGTCACAAGCTATAGTCAATGACAAATTGCCACTTCATTTCAATGCAATGTATAGGGCCTGTTATGAGGTCATTAGCAGCTGAATGTAAACACCTCCGGAGCTCCCAAAATTGTTTTAGTGAATCGTTATGTTCTGTTATATAATGCCAAATAATTTTATAATTTCAGAAAGTTATGTCTGCAATGAAGACGACTGCTATTTTTTAGTGAAATTAAATAAAACGCAAAGCCGCGCAGAATCTTGTTGTAGGTCGGCCAATGGACATCTGGCGGTAATTAACAGCACTGAAGATGAACAGTTATTGCTGCAATTGGTCAATCAGCACCCAGGAGATGATAAAGTTTGGATTGGAGCCCAAATTGAAAGGAAACTGTGGCACTGGGAAAATGGTAGGTCCATTCAGTTCTTAAGGTGACTCAAGCGTGGTACACTGCACATACTTCTGAGCAGCCTGGTTGCCTAGCAACATAGCGTCACAACTGCTGCAGGCCCTGAAAAAGTTGTGACGTCACCATTTTCTGCTCTCTTTTTTTTAACAGCATGGCAGCCAGTAATTTGCTATTTAAATGAGATCTAATGCAGCTAGAAGCATAATTATTTTTTTATTGAATGCAGTAACACCTACTCTATGCTAGTTCAAAGTTTCAGCTTCTCATCTTTATCCAAAGAATTTTCTCAACTAATTTCAGTCAACTGTGTCTAAAATTGTCTTTATTATTTTTAATTGACATTGGCATAGTCATGGTACTGCAGTTAAAAAACGACTAGGTGAATTTTTTATATTTTTGGCCATTTGTTTGACAATAACTTGTTTATGATATATGCAAATTTAAAAAAAAATCTGTATGATCGTTTTCCTAAAATTTGATTACTGCCAAAATTGAGGCATACAAAATCAGCAATTAATTTGTGTATTGGTGACCTTTGAGCTCTTACAGAAAAAAGTATTTTAACCTTTTTCTTCAAATTTGTGGCAAATGTATTGGTTTACATCCACGGGAAGACATTTCTGACGTTTTTGTGTGACAAATGCATGTAATGCTTTATTCTGTGGTACATAACCAAAAACTCAATTTATGACTTTTAAGCAGTCATCAGGCCAAACATACTGTTGCCATGGCAACAAAACGAGTCGGTGAAATTTTTTTGTTTTTCATTCTTGGAATGTATGTGTCCCATAGAGTAACTGTGCAAAATTTTAGAAAAATCTGTATGATCAAACCACCATACATGAGTCACCTTAAGCTGTTACGTATCAGTTGGACACCGATTTGCAGGGTGCTAACATGCATTTTTGTCAGTTATATCCTCCCTCCTGACAAAAATGCAAGTTAGAACCCAACAATGAGGTGTCTAACTGACTTAGACATCATACACTTCTTCTATTATACCTTTTAACTTGTAATTTTTGCAAAATAAACAATAATCTGATTATTTGTTTGCTGTTGTAAACAGTGTTAATCCTTAGCAGGGCGCTAACATGCAAAATTTAAAGTTCGATACCGACTTTTCAAATAGTATAACTAGTAGTTAGCCTAGTAACTACAATAAATTTGTATGAGTCGCAAGGCCAATTGCTCCGCAACATTTTAACTTCCTCTGATTGGTCCTCAACAGATCTTAATTGATAAGCAGCCAATTAGTGAAGCAGTTGACAATTTACAATTAAGTTAGATTGTTCCTTACTTTGCAGGAGGAGAATTTCTATTCAGACAAGGTTGCCGAACTGTTAAAACACCTCAAGGCGTCTGCCTCAATGGCACAGACATCACCCTGGCCAGGTGCTTGGAATTTTGTGACAACGAAAGTTATCCGCTGGCCAGTATGGGGAACATAAAAGAGAACGGAGTGGTAGGGATTATACATATTATATTCAAACCTCAGTAATAAAACATATATGTATATAATTCTACCTGTAAGGAATTGAAACAAGTGCATGTTTTGCTGTTGGGTCCAGTGCGCGCGAAAATGGTCAGCCACCTCAGACATGCATTATCACTGTGTACCAACCAAGTGACCTAATTTAGGATTTTCTTTGTTTACAATCTGCTGGTTTTCATATATAGAGCAAGCAACACATGTTGCCATATAGCCAGTATGCTGTCTTATAGTATACACAATACACATACAAAATTTGGAATCAATCAGTTAAGTTTTCTGGGAGATTAGGCAGTTTTAGTAAATTTTAGTGCATTTTTTACTAGAATCACCAAATCTTTTTATTGCTAAATATTTAAAGCTTGAAATTTCACATTAAGATTTCTGATACATAAATACAGCATACTGGCTATGTTATATTGTAATTACGTTGCTTTCTGGTCAAGAATTTAAGATTTTATGATTAACTAGGTCGCTTCGCATAGAGCAAACGGAACACAGTGTTATACTGGCACTTTTTGCAAATGTCTGACCAGTCTCAAGTTTAGGTCAGACAAATTTACTGGCAGAAAACTCCACAGGAAATATAACCCAATTGAGTGCTTATCCTCTCTGAAATTTAATTGTAGAGTAAGATCTCAAGAAACTTAATTGTAATGTTGCAAAACTATCTTGAACTATTTAAGAACAATATTCCATTAAAATGCCTTTCAACCACTTGAAAAATTATAGATCAAATTTATTAGGTTGTCCGACGAAATGCTAACTAGTCTGACCAGAACTCTCTCTCCATCAGACAAAATGTCTGACCATTGACCAAAGTAAATATGCTTTCGCTTGCACTGATTGGGTCACTCACGCATCAAAGATTTTCACCCATTATGCAACTGTTCGTACAACAAAGAAAACTGGCGGCCATTTGTATTCCACGCGTCTCAACTATCATCCTTTATGACCCTCATCTATATATGTTTTCTTCTCATCGGATGAGCATCCTCGTTTCCGCAAGCAGTTTGGTGGAGGATGTTTTCTGATTACAGGAATTCGTTTTGAAGTTGACTTTCTGCACTTCAGTTCCTATCAGTTTGGCTGTACGTGACGTATGGTAGAAAGATACTCATGTATGACCAATCTCCACTCAATTTTGTGCATACAAGGAAACTGTTAGGTTCAAATGTATTTCGTCAGTTTGTCTGTTTATTTGTGTAGCTTTCAAACCCAAACAAAAATACAGAGTGTGGAATTTGTATAACAAGCTTTTGTAATCCAATGTTAATCATATAGAGTATGCTTGTATGATTGGTCAGAAATCATTGATGAGCATTCATACCTTAAACGAGCACTGATTGAATTGGCCCACATTTGACCATACCTGAACACATCTTTGCTGGCTATGGTGCAGCCTCTGTAGTCAAGGAATAAGATGCATTAAAATTCTATTTAGTGGAGAGATAGGCCCAAGACAGCAGGCAGGATAGGCCAACATAGAAAGAATTTTTATGATACGCAAAAAAATAAAAATATTAAATCAATCAATAAATGAATCAACCATCCATCCATTCAATCAATCAATCAATCAATCCATCCATCCATCCATCCATCCATCCATCCATCCATCAATCAATCAATCAATCAATCAATCAATCAACAAATATATCTATCTATCTATCTATCTATCTATCTATCTATCTATCTATTCTATATATTCTATCTATCTATCTATCTATCTATCTATCTATCTATCTATCTATCTATATGTCTATATGTCTATCTATCTATCTATCTATCTATATATCTACCTACCTACCTACCTATACCTACATATCTATCGATCTATCTATCGATCTATCTATCTATCTATCTATCTATCTACTTCAATTTTTCTAACTAAATTCTATCTGACCTATCTGCCTTTGGATCTGACTAAGTACTACAATTTTCCGAGGCTGGTCAAAATGCGTTTTGAGATGTTCAAATACAGTACACTAAGTCAAGCTCATAATCCAAATTCATGTATCCACCAATCAAAGTATTAGTGTAACAGAAGACTTAATTATTGGAAGCATGAAAACATTATTGTATTTCACAGTAATATGGTCTGTCTTCGACAATTTGCTTGTCAGTTTTATTGACAGCTTGGTATGTTGATATCTGTGTACTGCAGCTCCGATTCAGTGTGAGAATGGACTATGTTCCTACCGCACGTCATGTAGGCTTCCATACGTCATGTACATGTATTTTTAATTTGCAATAACTAATTTATTTCCCAGTTTTCAACCTAGCGCTTAGTGGGTATTTTTTCTAAAGTAATATGCCCCATAACCAGAGCTAAAATAATGGAAATAATCTTGATAGTTTTAGCCCAATATTGAAAATACAATTTTTGCTGAAGATCTCTTCAATGGAAATCAACAAGTCAACTGCAACGCGAATTCCTGTAACACAAAACTGGTCCTTGAAAAGTCTTTAAAAATAGCAAAATTCAGCTGCTCCCTGATTTATGATTATCAGGTGAAATATTCCTTGAAAATCCATTGCTGCATGGATGTAAATTCAAGGTGGACGTTCTCAAAAAACAAAGTTTTGTTTGAGCAAATTGTTTTGAAATGTCGCTAGAGGTCCTGAATATTGAATATCCTGGGAAAGTCCATGAAATTAGTTTTCAAATTTGAGCAGGGGCCATGATAATATTTTCCTCATTACATGACTTTTTTTCCAGTCAAACTTCAGCTGCTGTTGCAACACCATAGAAGAGGTAACAGATTGGAAAATAGCAAGTAAAGACGAGGAATGCGACAAGCCATGTTTAGATGAAAAACATGAATCTTGCGGGGGCAGACAACCGCATGTGCGTTACTTGTATGCTATCAATGGTAAGCCAAATCCTTTTATGATAATCAATCATCAAATGATTAGTCGGTGTAGGTAATGAAATCCTCAAAGACCAGTCCATACCATTGATGGGAATGAGTTGTAGGTACTGAGAGTTAACATGTTACCCATTTACAACTGCACATTTACGTTCCTAGTTTTTAGCACTACATACCACCAGGTCACTATTTCTTAATAAAGCTATGTTTTATACTCTTCATCTGCATTAATTTGACACCGCTCTTTTACAACCAAATATTATATAACTACTGTGGTTAGCCCCAGTTAATGTAACATTATAAAAAAAATAGGAGCAAGAAATAAAAGCTATTTATAAGATCCTTTCATTTCAATTTTATGATCTTGGTGAAAAGACATTTCTTCTGATTTTGGCTCCTATGAAAAGATCTTTTATTTGAATAGTGAAGTCTCTTCTTTCCCACGCTCTACTTTAGTGACCTTGGTCTACAAGAATAAATATATTGCCACCTAGCCATCTTCATGTCCAAGTCTTTTGAGTCTGGAAGACAGCTTTCAAGACAACTGCATTGACAAAGAAAGAATGTTTTGAAAAACCTGTTGACACTCTTCATTAACTAAATAAAAGGAAAAGATGATTATACATGAGTTTAATGAATACAGCATTACCAGTTAAGATATGTTCATTGTCCATGCAGGGACGTCAGGAGAAATTAAGATATCTGTTGAAATGTAAAATTAAACTTTTATGCCCAATGCACACTTGTCCAATGTCTGTGGATGGGATCGCATGCGAGGGTGTTGCGATCCTTTGTTGTTTAGCTTTGGGCCTTTTTTGTATCACATCAATCTAGTTCCAGTCTGTATATCAACCATAGAAATACATAGAAGGGACATGAGGCTCTGGCAGATGAAGCAACCAAATCCACCATCTTGGAACTGCCCTGAATACTGGCACAATGGATCGTGACGTCACCAATAACTGTGATGTCACTTATAACAATGGCATGACGTCACATCATAATTAGTCTATTGTGACGTCATGTCTCAGGGCAGTTCCAATATGGCGGATTTGGTGACCTCATCTTGAGGTGGCATCATACAGCCTCATGTCCGTTCTATGTATTTCTATGATATCAACAGACAAGCAGGGAGTACTGCTTTCTGGACGCTGATTGGTCGAGAAAACAATCAAAGTGACGTCACGGATTCAGAAAAGCTTTGTGACGTACTTCAGTAGGTGCCTAAGGTCATAAATGACCATGGAGCCCAGATTGTATCACATAGGGTAATAATCTGCTTTCACCTTGCAACTCATCGGTGCCATTTCTAGCGATGGACGCAGGGGGGGGGGATGCTTCCCCCTCCCCACCGGACCAAAATTTAAATATACATGTATATATATTAATTTTGTTGGTGTGTGGCGGTGTTATGTCGCAAGTTGTGTGTTCCGCGACACGATGGCCGATAGAATTTTCTAGATCCCCGCCTGGGCCACTTCAGTTCCATTTCATATCCCATGGCTGTTGCTAATCATACCGGTATACTGTGTGGAATTTTGAATTACAAAGGGATATCCAGCTTTATAAAATGAGATTTTCAGACAAAGAACAAAATTCTCCTTCCAGGAACGAGAGTTGGCTACTGGTTAAGAGACTTCTGTAAGGTGACTAAAAACTGCAGGCCACCTGGTGGTTTTAGTGGACATGAATCAGGACCTCCCTCTGATGGACGACCAGGAAATCAAAGGAGTCGGGGAGGACCAGGGGGAGATTTTCCCCCACCACCAGACATGCCACAGCCATTCAAACGCAACCCACCTAGACAATGTAAGTTTCCTGTTTCTATGCATTGAAAAGAAAAAAGTTATCTGATATCAGACAATAACTGAATGATATAATCCAGGGCTTTGGAGTCGGATATGGAGTCAGAAGTTGGCGGTTTTGGGGTCGGAGTGTGTGTGTGTGTGTTTGTTCTTTACGTCTCATCAGCACCTTGTTGGGCTATTTAGAGACATCCTTGGTTTGTGTCAAGGTTCTTGATATGTTAGGTCTTTGAGATGTGACAGGCGCTTTGTTGTTGCTTGTCATTTTTCTCTTGTCTATGCAAGGAAGTTGTTGGTCTGTTGAGCTGGCTTGATTTGTTGTTTTGGATGGTTTCTTGTACTCAGCAGCTGTTTCTTTCTTCTTCGGTTGTTGTAGTGACATTTTTGTCCGTGGAGCTGTTTCTTTCTTCTTCGGTTGTTGTGGTGACATTTTTGTTCGTGGAGCGTATGGAGAGGATGGTCGACTTTGATGAATCTTTTTACTTGGTTGTGTGCATAAGTCAGATTCAGGATATTTCACAGTTTCTCCCGTCGTTGGTCGGTCTGGTGAAGGCGTTGTCCGAAAGAGATCCATGAAAAGGGCATTAAGTTGAATCCTTTTCCGTGGTGACGAATGTAAAACTGGGCTTGGGTAATCTGCGTCATGGTCAATTTTTTCCATGTCCTGTTCAACTATGTGCTTGGCTTCAGGAAAGGAACATCCTGTGTCAATCACATATTGTACAATTTCTTTTTCTCTCTTGAAGACTTCACAGTTGTGGCTAAACGCAGGGTGGTCCCCTCTGCAATTGACACAATGCGAGGGCCTGAAGCATGGTTTGTCTCTCGTGTGAGTGTGATCTCGATCACCACAATTGGCACAAATTGTGAACCGTCTACATGTTGTGCTGATATGGCCATACAATTGGCAATTGAAACAGCGTTTTGGTCGAGGAGAGAGTGGGCAAACTCTGCACTTTTCAAAAGCTACAGGTACTTTCTCGGGTACATTGTTGGTTTTGAATGTCAGTTTTATGGATTCATAACCATTTCGTTGGGACAAACGTTTGAATTGGGTAATGCCATGTTTTCGGAACCACTTTGTGAGTTGTGAGTCCGAGCAAGTCTTGCTCTCTTTTGAGAAGATAATGCCTTTGCCTGGTTTTTGGAAAGGTTCAATGGAGACTTGTGTATTGCCTATTTCTTTGACAAGTGTCAGCTTCTCTTTTTGTGTGTCATTCTGTGGGTGAATGAGAAATGTTCCATTGAATTGACGTTGTATTTTATCTGCTACTGTGTTGTCACAAATGTCAGCAACAATTTCATAAACAGCGATTGCTGATAGGTCCACTAGCGATTTCTCAAGTCCATTTATCACAAGGCAATTTTCATCTTTTGACATGTGTGAGGGACGGTCAGGGTCAATCAAGTCATCTGATGATGTACTTGTCCGTGGGAATCTTGGCAGTCCAGTCGCAAATTTTTCGATCTCAGCCTGGTTTCCCGCTGAGGGACGCGCACCTTGGTAACCCGGTTGACGTACGATCCGGTTTGGAATCATGGTAAATGACATATTCATTGATATTCCCCTGTAAGGTAGGGGACACACCGTGCATGCGCACTGTCTCATGTTGGCCACTAAGGATAGAGGTCTTCACCTTAGTGTTACAACCCACCGCCACGAGGAGGCCCGAGACCTGCGGGGGCTTTTGGGGTCGGAGTCGTACTTTAATTGGTTTTCAGGTGTAGTCAAAAATTAATCTGGTGACTCCTCACTCCTAAATATTAGTCAAATAATTGCGAAAAAACAATGCGAACTGTATTAAATTTTAAAGACCAATCGCACAAAAATTAAGAATAAACTATTAATGTATAAAATCGAATGAAAACTTTGTGGAATTGATATTTTCCTTTCCTTAACCACATGTGTGTGTGTGTTTGGGTTTAACGCCTGTGGCACTGCAGCACCTTATTGGGCTATAGACTAGATGTCGAGGTTTGCTATCATGTGATTCGTCTTAATTTACCTGTTATTTTGTGGTATGCCTGTATTTGGCGCAGAAATATGTTTTCTGGCTTGTCAATGAGAAGTTGAAGTGGGTTTCTTGGAATCAGCAAGTTTCTTTGTATGTGAAAGTTCTTAAATTCTTTTAGGATGTATTTCATCACGATATTAGAAGACAGATTGGAGCAGGGGTTACCAAGAAGGAGATGATAAAGAGTCAATCTCGATTGTCCGATAAGGCATCTGTGGATAACCACTTGGTCCCTTTGTGTTCTGGAGTGAACATTTCGAACGTTCAGTAAGCTCTGAAAAATGGCTTTCAGTTTGTACTGTTCCCGTGGGTAATGGGCATTCTGACCTTAGCCCAAACGTCCGGCCTACCTTGTGTTTTAGGCCGAACATTGGCCTCCATTTTGATTCTTGGTCACGTGATATTTGTTGACGTTTCGGCGCGCTTGACAGGTCGAGGCGGACGATATTTCATGACCGTTTTGCACAATTTTGCAGAATATCTGACACTGCAAAACCATATCAACTTGTTCAAATATGATAGATTTATGTTTAAAACTGATTTCAATGCGTGACAACCCAAATTTTTCTAATAATCAAAGTTTTGACAAGCGTCGCCATCAAAAAACGACCCAACTTTCGGCCACAAAACCCCGTGCAACTTTTTTGGTTATGGACCAATTTCAACAAAACTTTTACACAATAAAGAAAACATTCCAACTGACATCCAAAAAAAAGGTGCAAAAGATCCGCCGTAAATCCATCTTCCAGGAGCGGCCGTTCCAACTCGATCGCCGAGTCCGCCATGAAATTAAACATTGATGATGTATAGTGATTTACTCGAAGCCCTCCAGAAAATCGTGTGCACCTTTTTTCTTGTTGCACCAATCATGGCGATCCGTTCACATGTGATAGAAAAGATTCCGATAGACCATTCTGCCGGGTTTGCATAAGATGTCCCATCAATTTTATCCATTTTCTAGCACAGTTTTGTCAAAATACTGCACATCGTCCATTCTGTGTCACGTGATCAAGTTGACCTAGAAATTATGCGTACTTTCGACGCGAAGCTTTATCCTCAATGTTCAGCAGGATTTCGCAGATAACAATCATTTGCGGTATATTTCTGGACAAAAGCCATCTTATGGGACATAGACTGGGAATAAGCGATGTCAGAGGCCGACATTGAAAAATTCTGGACCGTTGGATTTCAAACGAAGGAAATGTCACATGACTTCTGGGGCCAATCAGCTGAGTGCTGACGCACCCAATGTCTGGCGTAATACACAATCTACACCAGATCGTCAGGCTATTCTGACCTCAGGTGACGTCAAGATAACGTCTGTGACGTCACATTGACATCCGTGACCTCAAAGTAGGTCAAATTGCCCACAAGGCTGAAGGCCTTCTCAGAATCCCACTTCTTGACCAAGAAAACATTTCCCTCAATAATTTTTTTTTGTTATCTGCAGCTCCAATACCTCCAGACGTGGCTGAGTTTTGCGCAGGGGTAAGACTCGACATCAGTAGTCATGTTCCAATCGGCTTCGTTGGAAATCAGTGTGACAAGAAGCTCCAGTTTATCTGTCAATACAGTAAGTGGTTAGCAATGTGTTATAACAATTTGAAACACAATATTTAAAGAATGGCCAGTTAGATATGTGCGCTTGCTATAACTAGGAAAAATTGTTGTTTCATGAGTACCCAACAAGCCCAACATATTGCAACGCATACATAATTCAGGGTGCCCACTCCTCCTATATTTCCTATAATTCCTATATTTTTTAAGGCCTTCTATAATTTCCTATATTTTGGGAAAATTCCTATATTTTTCAAGATATTTTGCGCGCATATGCAGTTTATTATGCACTTTTTTGTCTGCGATACAAAGTTTTAGCATCTTTCCCCCAGAGATATATGAATTTTTAGACACGTTTATGTCCGCGACATGAAATTTTCAGCTTGTGGTGGAAGTGATCCGGTGATTTGCCGATGGTTTACTGTTGAATATTTCCTATATTGTCATATTAATATGGGCGAAAACCTCCTATATTTTTCCTTTATTTTACGGTGAACAATTCCTATATTCCTATAATATTTCGTGCGATGTTTGGTGGGCACCCCTACATTAAAACTTTGCGTTTTAAGCTACAGCTTATAGAAACCCTTTGTCGCACTATAACGCCTTATGACACACTTTCAAATAAATCCTCTCAATTGCTTTTCACTATAAATTTCTACACACTCTTAGAGCCATGGCCGTAAGTTTTCACTCATCTGCAATGCTGCACTATGGTGCAGCTATTGTGACCAATCATAACAAAGCAAATACTTGCACAATCTTCACTAAATTGTGAGCAATTATAGTTTGTACAGAGTAGAAGGTGTTCTGGCAGAAATAATTGCATTAAATGATATTTTCACAGTAATCGTGAGGCAAAATAATGAATAAGTTGAATTTTGAGCATAAAATCAATTATGATGCTATACGTTATTCTCATGGTAGTAACAGCCACGAAGTTTGTGGATGTGTTGCGTACACATGAAATTAAGCATTCATGACAAAATTACTATAAAATACATGGTTGAATTTTTCGTTCATCGGGTTTTGCTAGAACTGGTTTTTCTTTAAATATGGCGAAATTTTATGTAGGTGTAGGAAATAAGTGCACTTCTTCTTTTGAAAGAAAATAGTTTCAAATGCTTTCCATAGATGTGGAATTTTATGAAACAAATTAAATTTCATAAAAAGAAAAACAATTCACTACTTTATTCTTATGTCAGAAATTAACAATTTTTCTAGTCATAAACACATCAAGCGAAACCCGATAAAGCAACGTTAATTTACATATTTAATTGTAATTTTGTCATGAATGTTTAATTTGGTGTGTGCCCAACACATCCAGACACTTCGGTGAATATTACTATCATGTTAATAACAATATCTGATCAGAACTGATTATATGCTTAAATTTCAACTAATTCAGTTGTTTGCCTCACAGCTATTATGTAACATTATTCCATTCAACAATTTTTATCAGAACACCTCCAAATACATACTAACTATAATTCCTGACATTTTGGTGAAGATTGAGCAAGTATTTGCTTTGTTATGATTGGTCAAAATTATAGCACCACAGTGAAGCATGGCTGCTGAGTGAAAACTTACGGCCATGGCTGTATTTACTGCACTACACACAAAACTGTGTTGATGAGATAAGGCCTAAAAGAATTGACCATACTCAAAAACCCACTAAGAGTAAAGCCTGCTTCTCAGGCAAAAATCCTAGTGTGGAAAAATGAGTGTGGAGGGAGCTTTGGTTAGACTTACTATACTGGAAGATAGGCTAAAATATGCGGCTATATTAATATAGATGTATAAACTAAAATGTGTATAAATTTTTTGTTTTATACTTAATATGGGCCTATCTCTCTTTGTCTGACACCCTGTTAATTACCCTTTGCAGCTCCAGAACATAACAACACTTGCAACAGAAAGGACTTGTGGCTGCCTGACATGGGGATCTGTGTGTTTAAGTCAAGACCAGGAATGACGAAAGAAAACCCGTGCGAAAAGATGAACCCAAATTCTTATCCAATAGAATTGACGCATCCCAGTTTCTTAAGCAACAAAGGCAACATTGTAGAAATAACAAGAAAATTAAAAATACCAGCAGAAAGAAACTATTGGACAGGACTCCAGAAATGTAAAGTAACGTGGCCAGTAGGAACGATACCTGGTAAGTTTATGAAATAACTAATTCTAGCTGACTACCAAGAAATCTATGTTTGACTAATACACCGATTAGCTAAATGCTAGCCTTGATTGAGTGTTAACTGGTTGGTATCTGTTGGTCAGTGCCGGTGAGCAGATTTATAGGGAATGGGTGCTCTATAAAATCATGCAATATATCTTTTGTGAACATTTTTGTTTTAATACTTTAAATTGGGAAACAATATATAGCTCCAAGTTACTGATTTTAATATACCTTTTCTCAAGACAACACCTACACCAACTGGGACGAGTACCAACCCGAGATTGACGACACAAAAAACTGTGTGGCTGTGGGAAAGAGCAAACTCTTCTGGTACAGCTGGGACTGCTATCGGCCAAAGCATTTCATTTGTCAGATACGTAAGTAAGATACGACAGTAACGACACTACAAAAAATAGTAGTGTGGCTTCTCTGAGAATTTACAATGAAATCCTGAATATTTGCATGAAGGACATAACAAATTACAGGTGATTTAATTAGTACGTGATTCTAAGCTTCTTGGCCATTAAATACATAGCTTTTTCGGTTAATCTGATTGGTTCAGAAACAACAGAACATCATGCATCTAATAAACGGTTCAACAAAAATAAGTCCCCCTTTACGAAAACTTGAATATCTCAAAGACCTCTTTTCCGATTTCTATGAAAGTTAAGCAATTTGTAGGCTTGCATATCGACATTAGGCCTGTGTATTTGTAGCTCTATTGATTTATTTTTGCCTGAGTCAGTAGACCTTTAGCGCACATACCCCTCTTTTCAAAAATACAAAGTTTTGACTTTTCCAAAAAATAAATTTCCAAAAGGTGCTCTAACTCCACTAAAATGATTTCTAATGTCTCCGAAGGAACCTAGACTGTAAAATCATTACAAAAGAAGTCCCTAGTTATCTTTTAAATATGAATGAGAAACAAATTTTCTCCAGACACACAATGAAGTTTATCCATCAGGTGGCTCCCTCGCATGGTGGAATTGTTCATATCCATTGGAAAAGCCATGGATTTTTGAAAACAGGGGTAGGCTCATTCGAAGACTGCTGGCTCAGCCAGGAATAATACGAATGAGCTATAAATACACACATGTATGGTCGATATGCGAGGCTATAATTCAGCCAACTGTCATAAAAATCAGCAAAGGAATCTTTGAGATATTCAAGTTTATCCAAAGGGGGACTTATTTTTGTTGAACTGTTTATATCAAATGTAGTGAATACTTGTTTAGCATTGATTTCTCACTGCTAAGTGTGAATAAGCAGAATCGCATGGTAATTAAATCGCCTGTAACTAAACAGTTCAACAAAAATAATCTCCTCTTAAATATACTTGAATATCTCAAAGATTTCTTCTTTGATTTTTATGACAGTTGCCTGAATTAAAGGCCTGTATATCGACTCTTTAGAAATGTGTGGATTTGTAGCTCAAGTCATTATTGCTGGCTGAGCCAGCCGCTTTCAAGTAAGCCTACCCCTGTTTTAAAAAATCTGTGACTTTTCTAATGGATATGACAAATTTCACCATGCGGGGTTTGCCACCAGCCACCAGCTGGATATGGTGCATCAAGAAACAGGAGAAAATTTGTTTCTGAATCATACTTAATGGACAACTGAAGACTTGCTTGGTACCACTTTTACTATTTGGGTGCCTTGGATGACATTAGAAATCATTTGAGTGCTGTTTGTAAATAAATTTTTGGATAAGCCTAAAATCAAAATTTATTCAAGTTTTCGTAAAGGCGGACTTACTTTTGTTGAACTCTTTGTTTAAGCAAACTTATAATATGTGGGTGTTTGAGATTTACATCTCATCAGCACCTGATTGGGAGCACACAAAGACTTAGTGGCTCACTATAAGTGATGGAAATGATATGAAATAGTTCATTGAAAGGAGGAACACATATATTTATATATATATTCATTTTAAGTAATTCAAAGTAAACTTCCTGGCATTCTCTTGCAATGCGAGTCTTTTGTTTTTCAAGAGAAGCATGTCGAAGTGACTGTCATGACTTACAACATCAGTCAATTGCTCCATTATTGCTCTTTCTGGCAGAATCTGGAGAACGAATGCTCATGATGATGACATCAAGTCACATGTGAGACACCAAGAGAATCTACCCGAGACGAATCACTCCATCGTCGTATATTATAACAAACCAACTTGTGGGGCAAGATCTAAATGCGTGTGGGATGTCAAAAATCGTCGGCGGGATGTCAAAAAACCGTCAGCGGGATGTCAAAAACTGCCGGCGAGGCTGCATAGGTCCCACAGGGAAAGTAAAAATATCCCACAGGGGCAGGAGATGTCCTAATATCCCGCTGGAGATGTTTTTGAGTCATGCTCACTGAAGAAACCCCCGCCGACGATATTTCACATCCCACAGGTGTACTTTTTGTTTCCCTCAGGGGTTCCTAGAAATGGAATAACTGCGCCGTGGATGTCAAAAAAGTTTTGACAACATGTTGAAATTTTCTTTCCATGTCGCAGGGACAGAGCTCAAAATTTTCTTGATTTTTGGATGTCGGGCGGGGTTTTTTTCAGTGAGCACGACTCAAAAACATATCCAGCGGGATATTAGGACATCCCCTGCCCCTGTGGGGACCCCTCCAGGCCCTCCTGCCCTGTGGGATATTTTTACTTTCCCTGTGGGACCTATGCAGCCTCGCCGGCAGTTTTTGACATCCCGCAGACAGTTTTTTGACATCCCGCCGACGAATTTTGACATCCCACAGGCATTTAGATCTTGCCCCACAGGCATTTAGATCGTTTCCACAGGGATATGATCTTGTCCCCGCCGATTTACGATATTATCACGGCGATTTAACATCTTATTCCACAGTGTCGCCGAGTTGGTCATTTTTTTCCTAGAATTCATCTCAAGCTATCCCTCAGGGATAAAAAGTTCTCCGGTTCTCGCCGTGAGACAGGGGCATAACTTGTACCAAGAAATTTATTAGGCTGCAGCTAATCAAGATAATGCATTTGAATTACAGCAAAATCCTCAGCTGACAAAGCCAAAAACATATGTCGAGTACAAGGACCAATTAGCATCATGGAGCCAACGAACACCAACACCGTCGAGCATAAAAAGTCTACAAGTAAGAACATAACGCTTTCTCGTATCATATATATCTTTCTCGTATCATGCAGATCTTTCTCGTATTATATAGATCTTTCACATATCATGTAGATCTTTCTCGTATCATGTAGATCTTTCTCGTACAATGTAGATCTTTCTTGTATCATATAGATCTTTCTCGTATCATATAGATCTTTCTTGCATCATGTGGATCTTTCTCGTATCACGTAGATCTTTTTCCTATCATGCAGATCTTTCTCGTATCTCGTAGATCTTTCTCGTATCATAAAGATCTTTCTTGTATTATATAGATCTTTCTCGTATCATGTAGATCTTTCTCGTATTATATAGATCTGTCTCGTATCATGTATATCTTTCTTGTATCATGCAGATCTTCCTTGTATTATATAGATCTTTCACATATCATTTAGATCTTTCTTGTACAATGTAGATCTTTCTTGTATCATATAGATCTTTCTCGTATCATATAGATCTTTCTCGTGTCATGTAGATCTTTCTCCTATCATTTCGACCACAACAGAGTGTGTGTGTGTGTTTTTCTAATTGAAATCGCAACAGAGAAGACAATATTTCCTTATTGGCAATTTTCAGGCCAGATCTACAAAGTCAACAATAATTCGCCCAGTAATTCATGTTTTGAAGCAATGAAATTCCATGCATTAAAATGGGGTACAAATACAGCTAAATATAAAAAAAAAATACTTGTTATGCCAGTACATTTAAGCCAAGCATCTTGTGACTCAATGCTATATATATTACATTTTAAATCAGTAACCATTTTTGAAAATAAAAATTTCAAGTCTCTCTGCCAAAGAGACTACCACCCACAAACGATCTAGAGGGCTAATAGAATCTGACACTTTCAATGTGTTTCTTATTTTACTTTATTTTATTTTACAGAAGCACCATTTCCTTCCTTGGAAGTTGGAGTGGCAACAATGGTAATATTAGTGGTCGTCATCTTATTTACCACAACTTGTGCATGGTATGAACCTGGTTTTCATTATTTTAAAATCAATGCTTTATTGCATTTTTCAATGAAAAAATAGATTTCTAAAATAGTTTTCTAATTGCTGGCAAAGTTTAATTTTTGCATAATTTAGTCAATCACATGCTAGAATTTCATTGCAACAATTCCCATATTCTTTGTTATCCACTGATTGTGCAATGTTTATACATTTGAGTGTTTGTCTCCCGTATAAACCGGTTATTCACTATGGGATCAAAAATGTGTTTATCACACCTCAGGCTAAATCCGTCGTTGGATAAACCATATTTTGTCTCTCCCATGGAGAATAACCTGTACTGATAGATAAATATTTATTGCAATCCCTCATTTATATAACTTGCCTGATACCATGGCAGGAAAATTCTATGAGGAATTATTTCAACTGAGCACCATAATAGTACTTGGCTGCTTTAACGTTATTTCTGATATTGAAATTACGTTAAAGCAACCAAGACTTTTTGTCCACAGCTATGGCACCTCTAATTTCATGTTATCATTCTTTGCTTATAAGTTATAAATAAAGGTAATAAATATATCTTTCCCTTTCAGTGTATTTAAAAGAAGTTCAACTGTGACGAAGAATGCAAAAGATGCAAGCATAACTGATGCTGCAGGAAGTGAGAATACGGCATATGGGACGCTTCCTTCGTCCGAAACTTTTAAAGAAGAAATCTATGATGAGATTAACGAAAATGTCATTACTGAGTAAGTGCCTTTCAAATATATTCATTATACTCTTCTGTAGGCCTAAATACACCTTTGTGAAAATACGAAATCAAAATCTATGTCATCCTGATATCTTACCGTCAATTTATTATCTATCCAATAACTGTGTGTCCTTCAATTTTTTGTTTTGCCGGAGAGCATGATGTCACGCTGAGGCTGGTTGTGGATCATCCTTGTGTTTGGCAATTCTAGAGTTACATATCACTGAACTAAACTGTAGTAATCAATAACACATACGGGCTTAAAATTATTGTTTTCCACAGGATATATAGTGAACCTGTATGTGTTTTGGATTACTATAGTTACTTAGCTTAACCAATCTTCAATTACCTAACAAAAGGATGATCCGCACCCGCCTCAGCATGACATCCTTCTCTCAGTCAACGAAAAAAAACTTGGGAAGGATACCTGTCTGCAAGTTGACCGCTATTTGCTGCCACCTAGGGTGCAAAATTCACGAGCTCCTGTGAGCGGTCAACAGAATTTTGATCTCTGGAAGAAACCAGGACAGTGTGGAAGAAACCAGGACAGCTCCATCATTTAGTGATGGTCTAGTTTATTTCCAAAAACTCTGCAAGTGTCTAATCTGACTTTGGTTGGCTTCAATTTTAAGCAGACAGCTTGTAAATACCAAAATAGGTTGGAACTATTTTTTATCATGGAGGATGGATACATTGTAGCTCACATATATTGCCATTATAGAGGGGGCCACTTGTGGCATGGACGGGACATTTTGCTGAGTGTAACACGGCTTTTATGAAATTGTGAATTATATTGTTGCCCTAGTTAATAAATCTCCATAAAGTATAAATACAATTGAGCATTTTTGATATCACAAAGCAAAAACATTGGCTTTGTATGGACACATGAATAAGTGAGAGTGCATTCTTTTTGGACCCTTTTCTGACCACAATTTAACATGCACTATATGGCATAAGTAGATTGCATACCATCAAACCTCTGATGAGTAAAATCATCCCTTTCACAGGCAAAGTGTATGCTAAAGTTTCAAAACTTCTTTTGTCTCATGATTTCCAAACACTTTCATTCAAAGCAGTGGACTGGATATTTGCCTGCAACCATGCTTTGTGAAAGTAGTTTGGCGTAGTAATATCGACAGCTGTTGTGCGACCTGATCTGGTGATCTGTCCAAAAAAGATCAAATTATTGTCGACCCAATTCAATTTTCCAGGGACTGTCAGCATTCTGCTGCCCAGGGTTGCATAAAAATCCGATTTAAATAAAAAAAATAAAAAAAATCGGATTTATTTGATTTAAATCAGATTTTTTTTATTTAAATCAGATTTAAATCAAGCTATCGTATTTTTTGGAATACAATGGTTTTCAAGGAACTTGAAGTCATGATAAATGATGAACTGTCCTTAATTAGGTCTTCTGTAATGGGAAAATTCATTTCACCACCAAAAAGTCATGTAATCAAGTTGAAATTCGAAGTTGTAGATCGCTCACATTTTTTACTTTTTTCAGCTGCAAAAAAATCCCTCAGAATATCAATTTTACATCAATTCAAGTGTGAAATTTTGACAACCTTTTGGAGCTACTATTGCTAGGAATGACCAATGACATATCAAAAGGTTTCCTTGGCTTCCAAAAGAGACTTAACAGGGTTTGATCCTATTTAAAGTCACAATTTTCCACAGAATATCATACTTTGGAGCAAACGAATGATTGAAATTACTAATGATGACCACAGAATCAGTATTTTTTAATTACTATTGTTTGTTATTGTTGTTTTCTTGTTTAATGAGTGCTACTTTTGGCATGAGATTAGGAATTTGATGCATGACAGAGGAGATATTGAATTGCATCTTAAACTGGATTAAGGTAAGCCGAAAACCATTCTGGCATCTGAATGGTAGCTGTGATTCGTCACCAATTCAAGTGTGAAGGTGTCAACTGATCCATTATAGCATTTATACGCAAAATATTTGCAGTTTTCTAACATATAGTGATTTTCAATAAAAATCATTGATTAAAATCACTGATTTAAATCATGATTTAAATCAAGTGATTTAAATCAAATGATTTAAATCATGCAACCCTGGCTATTCTAACCCACTTTATGGCAGAAATGCCAACTTTCCTCACTGACACAGGTGGCAAATTTGCCAAAGAAACCTGTGTCAGTGAGAAAAGTAGGCATTTCTTCCATTAAGTGGGTTAAAATAACCAGCCAACTTTACCCCGGATTGCCAAGTTTACCCTGTTTTACAGTATTTGATGTTTTAATAGTCTATCAGATCAATGTTGTGAAAAAAGGCTTTTCGAATCTCGCTGCTTGTTAACTTAACAACAGGTAAATGTTGGAAGTAATCCTGCAAATCTAACATTTCAGAAATATTGCTGATCAGCATCCTGAGAAGCCCACTGACTTACTGTGTCTCCCTGTTCCCCCAGTGCAAAAATTCTGTGAAAGATCACCGTTTAGTAATAACTATGACTTACACTTGAAAACTTTTCATTCATTCCATTTCAGTTATACATCACTGAATGAAGTGAGATACGGCGCACCTCCTAATGACGAACGATACAAACGATTAACGTCGTCAAGCGAACACAGCGAAAACGATGCTGGGTCCACAACAGAATTGACTAAACACGAAATGAAACCGGCACAAGAGTCTTTTGAAGGACCAGTGCTGCCACCTAGGGATAATCAATATGCTGGATTGAAACAAGTGCTGCCCCCACAGGAACAGCCAGAGGAAGAATCGGAACAAGAAAATTCAGAAGCTGAGCCGCCGGCTGAAGAAAAAGATATTTCAAAAGATGGCACAGTTTCTGATGATGCGCCCCCCAGTGAGTCAGACAATAATCATAAAATGTCCCCTGGGGGACAACCACAAAAAGAACAATTGCAAAAGCAGGCAGAACTCAAAGAGTTACCCTCGAGCGACGTGCCGAAAGACATTTCTGAACAGGACGAAATGGAAAAAGAAAATGACTACCTGAAAATAATTGGATGAGCTGTCGAATTTTAAAAAGACTTGCAAAGCATCAGAGGATGCATTATGATTAATATCAATTCCTTTACAAAATGGAATACCAATTAAGTTAGACATACAATGATATTATAGTCAAAAGTGAATATGTTATAGTATTGTGTGTGTAGCTTAATACCAGCACCTTAGACGGTTCAGCAAAGATTATAACCAGTGGCCAAGGGCCAAGGTGTTGCGGCAAATTCACGCAGCCAGGGATCCGAGCTGGGGTGTTTATAAGGTAGTGCTATTTATAGACACAGCATAGCAGATTTGCTCACCAAGCCCCTGGTGAGAGAACTCTACATGATAATAGATTATATCACAACAGCCCTGCATGAATCGTTTTTGGGACCATTATGTCGCAGGCGATTATAGTCCCGATTTTTTATAATTTGAATTGATACTAACAACAGTTGAGATATCTAGCGAAGGAAGTTGTCATCATTTGTATAACCATAGTGCTTCCCCGTGCTTAACAAAATGTGGACAACACAAGGTCTAGATCTTAAGGCAGTATAAGTTAGGGATATTCCCATTTCTTGGATTTCTGATTGGCTGTCAAGGGAATTCCCTTGTGATTTTTGTCTTTGTCCTCTCAAGTTGATTTCCAATAGAGGGTACAAAACTTCTTTTGGTAACATGGATTCTTATTTGATCAGATTAAAATGGCAACAGTTCAGTGCGAGGAGGTTCAATAGTGTTTAAATGCAGTTTGTTAAAATAGTATTAATTTTCAGCTATTTTAATTGGGTGCCCCTTAAAATACAGATGCATCTTATTAAGTCAGCCTTCGTCAATGCTATTTCAAATGAGATGGCTGTTGACTTGTCACTAGTATATAATCAAACGTACCATGTTCTGAGCCTGCTCCTAAATTCTGGGTAAAATCGGGATACTTTGGAGTCGACCAATCAGAGAAGTTCATAAAAAGTCCTCATTTACAAGTAAGAAAGCCTCTAATTGGCTGAATCCAAAGTGACCTACTTTTCGAGTGACCTACTTTTTGCCCAGAAGTTAGCAAGCTCAGTCAGAGCATTGTACCCTTGAATATACTAATGACAAGTAGAGAAAACATGTTATTAGGCTTGGGCCTGGTTTATCGGCCGAAGCAGTAATATTGGTCTGTGTGTTGGTCTGAAGTCAAATTGCCACTTCCATATAATGTATCATTCTTATTTGACATATTTGTGCATTAAAATTGCAACTTGTCCAAAAAAGCATTATCTCTCACCACGCATGTTTAACACATCAAGAATCATTGAATCAATGTTGTGCATTCTCATCATATCACAATATTTATCATTTAAGTCATCTTTCCGCACGTTGAATACGATTGTACATATATATACTACAAAATAAATGTCTCATGTGTAAAATAAATTGTTACGAAAAGATTTGTTTGCTGTCATGATAAATTAACAGAAAATCATATGCATGGATGGACACAATCTGAACTGAGATAATGGCCATAAGAGAAAAGATCGTTGGTTAATTTTACACAAAAATCGAGGGTTTTCGGAGTCCGAGGGGGGTCTATTTAAAATGCAAATAACTTGAAATGGGCGGAACGGATTTTTGTAAGAATTGCATTTCTGAAATCAGCAAAATTTTCTGCTATAGACCCAACCATCAGACCTTTAGTAAATAAAACACAATAAAACCCTCCGGGCTCCCGGACTATATAGATCACTGATTTTTTCAGAAATCTCATTCTAGACTCTGGAGGTAAAACATTTAAAAAAAAGTTATTGTCAAATTCAACAACTGTGCAGTAGCCCTGAGAAGCAATTTAATTAAAAAAAACATAATGTCAATAAAATAAAGAATTCATGATACGTTGTTATTGACCTGACTTGAAGCGTTACGCTCAGTTGGTTTTTATTTTCACTGAGATGTCTGAATACTACAAATCAAGTGCAAGTTTGCCAAACAAATAATACACACACAAATCCATAAAAATATTAAGCAGATATTTATTTAATCACACCAAGAAATAGACTAAAAAACAGGATTCCTGCAAGCAGTAAGCAAGATAGTAAGCAAAAAAAAATTGCGACGCATAAAAGAAAAGACTACAGTTATCATTGATGTTGTAAATTGTGGCATGTTTACACCGAAGTTTTTGAAGTACCAGGTTATCAGATAGAAACTTAAAATAAAAGACAATGTGACAAGTATTAGCACTTACAATGTAAGCCTTACCTCATTACCAATGTCCAATAATAAGACAAGACTTTTCGGTAGGCATCGGAGTAGCTGGAAGGGATGCACAACTATAAAAAAAATAACAAAATTTTACTTATGAACTTATGAACTGCGGGTCATTTCCATTGGAAAGTAGGGGGAACCAGGGCACATTTGGACATCTACTAATTTTGCTCAATGCTGAAAGCACTGGAGAACTCAGAAGTTTGCACGAATATCATCAACACTATTGAGCTTTTAAAAATGCAAGGCATAAAAAACTAGACTGCACCTACCCTTTTGCAGCCAGAGAGCAAAATGTGAGTCATAAAAATGACTGTTCCAATGTGCCCCGGCATGGCACATTGGGACATCAGCCTGGGCCCATTAGGACATCAATTAAAAAATCATCTTAACACTCCATGTGCAATAGATATTATATATAAGTAGTGCGTAAGACAATATACAGTGCATTGTAGTGCCAATAATTAATAACTTTAAATAGTTTTTAAACATTTAACATAAACTGTCCTGGGTGCGGACATCTATGTAAGTAACACACACAGTGCTTTGCGAAAAATTTGTTCACAGAGCATGGTAATCCACTATGCCTCTATTCACTGTGGCCTGAATACCTGTCTTGTGCTGTCCCAGATTATTCAGTTGACTTGGACACTTAAATTCTGCCATATTAAGTGCGTCCCAATGTGCCCCGAATTGACTGTCCCAATGAGCCCCAATATGACTTTTACAACAAAATGCTAATTTCTCAGGCAACAGTGAGTGTGTTTATCACGATAGCAATTCATAACTGTTCGCTACGATATATCATATCAAATACATTTCTGAACAGGACGAAATGGAAGAAGAAAATGATTACCTGAAAATAATTGGATGACCTGTCGAATTTTAAAAAGACTTGCAAAGCGTCAGAGGATTTATTATGCTCAACATCAATTCCTTTATAAAACGGAATACCAAGTTCAACATACCATGTTATTAAAGTGTCATAAGTGAATATGTTATAGATTATGTCACAACAGCCCTGCGTGAATTGTTTTCGGGATCATTATGTCGCTGGCGATTATAGTCCCGATTTTTTATAATTTCAATTGATACTAACAACTGTTGAGATATCTAGCAAAGGAAGTTGTCATCATTTATATAACCATAGTGCTTCCAAGTGCCCTAACAAAATATGGACAGTACAAGGCCTATATTATGGCAGGAAAGGTCATTCCCATTTCTTGAGTTCTGATTGGCTGTCAAGGGAATTCCCTTGTGATGTATGTCTTTGTCCTCCCAAGTTTATGCCTTTAATTTCCAATAGAGGGTGCAAAACTTATTTTGGTAACATGGATTCTTATCTGATCAGATTAAAATGGCAACAGTTCAGTGCGAGGAGGTTCAATAATGTTTAAATGCAGTTTGTTAAAATAGTATTAATTTTCAGCTATTTTAATTGGGTGCCCCTTAAAATACAGATGCATCTCATTAAGTCAGCCTTCGTCAGTGCTATTTCAATTGAGATGGCTGTCGACTTGTCACTAGTATATAATCAAAGGTACCATGTTCTGAGCCTGCTCCTAAATTCTGGGTAAAATCGGGATACTTTGGAGTCGACCAATCAGAGAAGTTCATAAAAAGTCCTCATTTACAAGTAAGAAAGCCTCTAATTGGCTGAATCCAAAGTGACCTACTTTTCGAGTGACCTACTTTTTGCCCAGAAGTTAGCAAGCTCAGTCAGAGCATTGTACCCTGGAACATACTAATGACAAGTAGAGAAAACATGTTATTAGGCTTGGGCCTGGTTTATTGGTCGAAGCAGTAATATTGGTCTGTGTGTTGGTCTGAAGTGAAATTGCCACTTCCATGTTATGTATCATTCTTATTTGACATATTTGTGCATTAAAATTGCAACTTGTCTAAAAATGCATTATCTCTCACCGCGCATGTTTAACACATCAGGAATCATTGAATCAATATTGTGCATTCTCATCATATCACAATATTTATCATTTAAGTCATCTTCCCGCACATTGAATACGATTGTATATATTACAAAATAAATGTCTCATGTGTAAAATAAAATTGTTACGAAAAGATTTGTTTGCTGTCATGATAAATTAACAGAAAATTATATGCATGGATGGACACAATCTGAACTGAGATAATGGCCATAAGAGAAAAGATAGTTGGTTAATTTTAGACGAAAATCGAGGGTTTTCGGAGTCCGAGGGGGGTCTATTTAAAATGCAAATAACTCGAAACGGGAGGAACGGATTTTTTTAAGAATTGCATTTCTGAAATCAGCAAAATGTTCTGCTATAGACCCAACCATCAGACCTTTAGTAAATAAAACATAAAAAACCCTCCGGGCTCCCGGACTATATAGATCATGACTTTTTCAGAAATCTCATTCTGGACTCTGCAGGTAAAAAATTAAAAAAAAAAGTTATTGTCAAATTCCACAACTGTGCAGTAGCCCTGAGAAGCAATTTAATTAAAAAAAACTGATGACAGACATTATGTCCATAAAATAAAGAATTCATAATACGTTGTTATTGACCTGACTTGAAGCGTTACGCTCAGTTGGTTTTTATTTTCACTGAGATGTCTGAATAATACAAATCGAGTGCAAGTTTGCCAAACAAATACTACACACACAAATCCATAAAAATATTATGCAGACATTTATTTAATCACACCAAGAAATAGACTGAAAAACAGGATTCTTGCAAGCAATTAGCAAGATAGTAAGCAAAAAAAGAAACGTGCAAGCACTTCACAGACAGTGCATGGTTCCAACACAGGCACACCGGTGACGGATACACTGTATACGAAGGAGAAGAAGAGGAAGGCATGGTTGACCTTTGACTCATGGAAGCCAGTCCATTTTAGTTTCTTTATAATTTTTTCCATCACAGAAGGGCACCAAAAGTCACTGGTGGAAAGTTAAAAACTTACAGAGAATGAAGATTAAATTTGAATGAGATTGGTGAAACATTGACCTCCAGAGTGCTAACGAGATTGCATGAAATTCTTGGGGTAAGAGCAGCCGTGCTGTTAAAAATGGCATCAGGTAAAAGAAAAGACTAGAGTCAAAGACTAGAGTCACCATTGATATTGTAAATTGTGTAATGTTTACACCAAAGTTTTTGATGTACCAGGTTATCGGATAGAAACTGCAGATAAAAGACAGTGAGACAAGCATTTGCACTTCTAATATAAGCCAAACCGCATTACTACCAATGTCCGAAAATAAGACAGATTTTTTGGTATGGAACGGAGTAGCTAGAAGGAATGTATAAATTTTTTAAAATGTGAACTGGGGTCATTTCCATTGGAAAGTAATCTAAACACCCACGATATGACATAATTATCTTTTAAAAAAGAAAAACACCTCAATTGGGATCTTTGGCAATCCAAACAAAAAGGATTTATGTAATGGATCAGGGACGGACGCAGGGGGGGATGGGGGGGATGCATCCCCCGCCACCAGACCAAAATTTATATATTTTTACATGTTAATTTCATCAGCTCGCAGTCACGTTACGTCGTGAGCTATGCGTTCCGCGACGCGATAGCCCAATAGACCCCCCCCACCAGAATTTTCAGGATCCCCCCCTGTAATGGATCACCAACTATTAGACTGTTAAACTTCAGAATTAATCCACAACTGGTCCAGTGATTTTTTGAGTCCCGACAAGCGTCACTTTCATTAAAAAAAAATTCAGACAGACTGTGTCTGGACCGGTCCTGTAACAAAAGCATGAGTATTACACCCTGTTCAATCTGTATGATGGGTCTAATATTATTAGATTATATGGAAGGTGAGCATGTCAAGCACCCTCTATCGGAAATCAAAGGCATAAACTTGAGTTGGCAAAGACGTACATCACAAGGGAATTCCCTTGACAGCCAATCAGAACTCAAGAAATGGGAATATCCCAAACCTAGCCTGGCAGGACAGGTCAGGGATATTCCAATTAAATCTATTACAATTCAAAACGCATACGCCAAAATCGATGCATGGACGACCAGATTTACATGCACTTCTGAAACAAGAAAGCTGACTCTTTTGAAAAACTAGGACTACTGTAACATTACAAACGTTTTTCAGCATCCCAATATTGACTCATTAGGTTAAAGGGCCGGCAGTCACCGTTCTAGTACTACATTTTATTACAGTCTCATTTGTTACGCAAAAATTAGGTATTCAACCTCATAGTTGGCAATATGGTAACAAAAATTGTTCAAATCAAATGCAACAATTAGCATGTTTGTGCAGGTTCAGGATTATTAGTAGGCATCCATTAGATATTCATTAGATATTTGTAGGGGGGGAGCTGGGGATTTTTTTAATAGTAATTTTATCTATTTCACAAAAACAACCACAGACCATCACTCACCTTATCGCATTGTGTCAGTACGTAAGCCTTCTGAAGTGTGAATTGGCAACTGCTATGACGTGGGAACCTAGGGTGATGTTCCCCTATACCACTTCCTGTAGATGCTCTTATGGGCCTGTCTGTGCAGTGCTGCTTGTGGTATTATCCTCCAAGCATGCCATTCTCAGCAACTTGTACCCCTGTCCAATTAAAGTAGAGGGAAAAACATTCAACTCCACAGAACAATACATTCAATATTCTAAAGCTCTACTTTTCAATGACCAAGACTGTGCTGAGAAAATTCTCCAAGAAACTGACACTGTAAAAATTATGGGGCTTGGCAAATCCGTGAAACTTTTTAAGAAAGACATTTGGCAAAATAAAGCCAAAGGAATTCTGTATAATGCAAACTATGCTAAATTTTCTCAGAACCCAGAAGCAAAAGAAGCACTTGTGAAAACAGAAAATAAATTCTTGGGTGAGGCTACAATGGACCCATTCTTTGGAATTGGCCAAAATCTGAACTCAAAAACTGTGAGCAATCACATTACATGGAAAGGAGGAAATGCTATGGGTGAAGTGTTAAATGAAGTCCGTGAAAAACTGTGAAATTTAAGATTAACTGACAATGAATGATTTTCAATGTGTGACTTAGTTGTACAAAGAAGCTTTGCTTTTCGTTTTATTCTCTTGCCTGTTTCTCACTTTTGTCACTCAGTTTTTCTACAGCTATGATTTGACTATGCATTATATATCCATTTGATTGCTTAATCTAATTGCTATCAATAGATAACTGTGAAGCATATTGCTACTATTATACAGATATTATATGACATACATTCGCTTATTGGAATGGACATGTATAAAACGAAATTGATTGTGGCACTTAGGAAATCTTACCTTGTGGTTCTTAGGAAATCCAGTTTTTGGTAAGTCATTTTGTTTTGTCTATAACTAGCTCTATTAAATACCTCCGTTGCACCTAACTCTATTACAAATTATTAGTATGTATATATTTATATTTTGTGTGTTTGTTTCATATTGTGTCTTTGCAATTCATGAATGAATTTGCATTCTGGTAACAACTCTGTCAATGTCTCATAAGTTTCTTACCCGAAATATCCAGCAAAATGTTCACTGTGATTTTACTCTGTTGACCATGATCATTATTGCCATTATATCTTTATTAACATCTCCTGAACCTCCTGAGTTACAGAACAAGGGCATTTTGTTACTTATCTTTGCTTTTCACTCTGTCGCTCGGTGTTTATTTTTAGAGCAAATCAATGTGCTATTTGAACTACCTTTCGTTTACTCAGCTTGCATTCATACTTTTCATTTAATGGTCCTAAAATTATGTCTAGTTTGTCAATGACGACTAATAGTAGCCCCAGTTTGATGCAAATTGTTGATGAAGATGCATTAAATGATGACGAATCCCCTTCAGTATTTATGCCCTCCCCCTACTATGAAAATGAAAGCCTCGAAGAATTATTTGCAGAAAAGTCTGGCAGCTTTAAGATATTGTCTCTAAATGTGCAATCCTTAAATGCAAAATTTAATGACCTCAAACTGTATATTGAAGGTGGTTCTCATTCTCATTTTACAGCAGTTTGCTTGCAAGAGACATGGTTAACTGACCAGTCAGATCTCTCACTTTTCCAACTTGATGGCTATAATTTAATTTCGAAAGGTAAAATTTCAAGCCAACATGGTGGTGTAGCAATTTATTTAAAAGAAAATCTACGTTACAATGTCCTCTCACTCTCAAGTCAGTCGAATATTTTTGACGGGATCTTTATTGAAGTGTTTATTAATAATTCACTTTCCCCAAACTCCAACAAAAAAATTATTATTGGAAACATATATAGGCCTCCACGTGACAATTGTGACGTTTTCATATCTGAAATAGACCATATATTTCATACTTTACAATCAAATAATAAGGAAGTTGCAATAGTAGGTGATTTCAACATAGACCTCTTAAAGATAAAAGAAAAACGATCATTCAATGATTACTTTGAAACTATACTAGGAAATGGCTTTATACCCAAGATCACTTTTCCAACAAGAATAACAGAACATAGCAATACTCTCATAGACAACATTTTTCTTAAACTTTCAAATGATTTCTCTCAAACAACTTCTGGCATCCTAATGATGAACATATCTGATCACTTGCCCTGCTTCATATCTATAGATTACTTGAAACTTCAGAAATGTTCATTTAAATATGTTAAAAAATGGTCAAGAAGTAATCAGTCTTATTTAAACTTTCGAGCCATGATTGCCAATGAATGTATTCAGATAGACCAGTTTGTTTCAGATTTAGCTGTTGATCCAAACCAAAATTACAACAGACTTGATGAAATTATCCAGACAGCTTACAAAAAGCACATCCCTGTCAAAATTGTTAAGTGCAATAAATATAGACATAAATTGAATGAATGGATGACTCGGGGAATCCTATCTTCAATTAGTTTTAGAGATAAACTTTATAAAAGACTCCAGAATACTGATAGAGATTCTGACTTATATTTCACTTTAAAAACCAATCTTTCACTTTATAACAAGATATTAAGAAATTTAATCCGAAGTGCTAAAAAGGCCTACTATGAGTCATGTTTTAAGAAATTTCGAAATGACATACAAAAAACGTGGAATACTATTAAAAGTATCCTAAACAGAAATAGTAAGAAAAAGGACTTCCCCAAATTATTTCTTATAAGTGGTACATATAATTCAGATGTCAATTTTATTGCTGATAAATTCAATGAGTACTTTATCAATGTTGGTCGTAATCTTTCTTCACAAATAATTTCACCTGAAGGCCTGTCATTTAAGGACTACTTACAGTCACCAACTACGCAGGAATTCTCCTTTAAATGTGTTACCCATGACACAGTCCTAAAAATCATTGATAGCCTTAAACCAAAATCTAGTAGTGGAATTGACTACCTGTCCAACAGATTGCTCAAAATGATAAAAAATGAAATTGTAATACCTCTTACTCTTGTGATTAACCAATCAATTCAAAATGGTATTTTCCCAGACAAACTCAAGACAGCAAGGGTGGTTCCTCTGTTTAAGAAAAGTGAAGACTATCTGTTTGAAAATTATAGACCTATCTCTGTCTTGCCCAGCTTATCAAAGGTGCTGGAAAGAGTCATTCATTCACAGTTAGTTGATTACTTTAACAGAAATGATTTGTTTTACGAAAATCAATATGGTTTTAGAAACAGCCACTCTACTGAATTTGCTGCTTTGGAGCTGATAAGCAGAGTCATTGACACGCTTGATAATAATGAAACGTCATTAGCTATATTTCTTGATTTATCAAAGGCGTTTGATACCATTGATCATAACATTCTACTGCACAAGTTGCATTACTATGGCATAAGAGGGCAGTCTTTAGAATTAATGAGAGATTATCTGAACAAGCGTCATCAGTACATTTCCTTTGATAATCACAACTCGTCATTATTGCCTATAACTGTTGGTGTCCCTCAGGGGTCCATTTTGGGGCCTTTACTTTTTATTATATATATTAATGACCTGCATCTTGCGAGTACACTTTTTCATCCTATCATTTATGCTGATGACTCAACCCTTTCTGCCTCTCTTAGAGCTTTCGACAATGCTGACCAAGACAGAGATGTCAATATTAACACTGAGTTAGCCAAAATTTCTGACTGGCTTAAACTGAACAAGTTATCTTTAAACTCCTCCAAAACTAAAGCCATTCTTTTTCATACTTCAAGAAGACGTATCACTTATCCTGTGATAAGCCTGGATGGTTCAAGCATTGAATTTGTTGAATCTTTTGATTACTTAGGAATCGTGTTAGATAAGCACCTCAGCTGGAAACCCCATATGCACAAGATTTCTGTAAAACTATCAAAAGTGGTGGCGATTATGTCCAAGTTGAAACATATGCTACCAAGTGAAATTCTATTAACTTTGTACAATACTCTTTTCCTACCATATCTGAACTATGGAATTCTCTGCTGGAAGCCAAAATTAAATGCTGTGGTGAAATTACAAAAAAAGGCAGTCAGAACTATTGTTAAAGAAAAATATAATGCTCACACTGAACCAATTTTCCGAAAATTGAAACTTTTAAAAGTGGAAGATATCTGCTCACTTCAAGAATTAAAATTTTGTTACAAATTAGAAAATAGAGCTTTACCAGGTTATTTTCTGAGAAATCTCTTTGTCAGGAATGCTAGCATTCATCATCATCATACAAGATCTGCCAATGCTTTACAAATTCCAAGAGTGAAACATGAATTTGCAAAATCCAGCATAAGATATTCCATTACTATCGCCCTAAATAACTGCCCTCACATTATGAAAGAAAAGTTTTCTACTCATAGTCTCTCGGGTTTTACAAGATATGTCAAGATATATATGATTGATAAGTACAAACTTGAATGCAGCTGCTTGCAGCATCAGACACTGTTACATATGTCAGTAATCACATGTATTGCAGGCTTTTGAAATTTTACGTAATTCGTTCAATCATATGAAAATGTTCATCTGATATTCGTTAAGAAGAACAGATGCTACACAGCTGTCTCTGGTTGCCTTTGCTAGGCTGTCAGGTCAGATTTCCCCATCCACCCTGAGGGGTGGTAAACGTGATTTGGCAGTCTTAAATGCAGGGCAGCCAGAGGCAGCTCCTTAACCTTAACTTTGACGTGCAACTTGTTAATTAGGTGTATGTTGTGTGCATTTCCATTTTTCTTGTGAGTAATCCAATTTAAATATCAGATCTTTTTCAATCAGTTTGAAGTACATTAATTTTGATTTGACATGAATTTTCATATTGTTGAAATTGTCAATTACATCACGTGCATTTGTTATATTAATCTTTCACATCTTACTGGGGTTGCTATTTACAAACTTTATTGTATGCTTGTACTGAACTGTGATATTGCAAGCTCGAAAACAGTATGACCATACAATAAAAGGCCTATATACTCGGGGCTCAGGAGGTTCTTGATTATCCCTTTTTGTATTTCTCTGGGTGGCCAATCGATAGCGGTCAATTTTGGCCTTAGATGGGTCTCCCTCATAATGATTTATGTATTATTTGTAGCTTTTAAAATAGGTATGCTAAATTATGTATGATTCGTTATGTAAATAAACTTCAATGTCTGTCTGTCTGTCTGTCTGCTTGGAAGCGGGTGAATCTTTGCCATTGGGTCAATGCCAAATATCCTCAAACAAACCGCTTATTTGAGAATTGATTCTCATCAGATCAGAGGAAAACACATCGTATTATTAAGAAGGATAACTGAGTGATGTGGGATACAAGTTTCTGCTTATTTGCTCTGCTCAACAAACAGCTACATTAAGGTCAAATCTTATATAACAAGTAATTGAACTCCTCACTCCCTTCGTATCAAAACTGTACTCAAATTGACCTTGGGTTTCAGTTATTTATACAAAATTTCCATCCATATTATGTAATGCAAAGTACAGTAAAGAAAAATGAGAGCAATCTGTCTAAAGACATAATTATATGTCTTAAATATTGTCCCGCTACAATACTTTTTCATCTCTTCGATTAGAATCTATGCTGTCACAAGCAGTTTGGTTGACAATGGGTCCAGGATGTATAGCATTGACCCAATAGTAAAACATCACCTATTTCACTTAGTATCTAACAGCACTGTATAAAGTTGGAGGCTCAACTCAAATTCCACGGCTGCAGTGTAATGCATGACTATGGGTAAAATATTATATAGAATCCATGGGATGTCACCGCATAATGTGTATGTTTCCTTCTGACACCAACTGCATACTGTTACATATATAAGCATATATGCATTTTTAAGTCATAAATCTAGAACAAAAATGAGAATTGATATCATGTTGATAGGTTTTAGGAACATGTTTTTAAATGTTTCAGTTACATGTTTGTCTGAATAGGGTGATCCAAAAACACTTTCTTCTCAATTTCCCTGATTTGAATCATGCATTGAAGGTATTGTGTAAGAATTTCGGCGAAATCAATTAATATTTAAAGGTTGCACAAAGGCGAAGAAGTTTAACATGCGATTGCCCATCAATGGACCTCAAAATTAAATCTTGCAATAACAGCCAATTATTCTGATCAAATAACCTGTTTTTTACTACAGTGTCCCCAGTAAATGAGTACACCCTAGCGACATATTGACTAATTTGCTTATAAGTCAGGGACTAACTTAAGTAATCCAACTTAACCAGCATATGATATCCCTTTGCTGCAAAACAAGCGAGTAGCCTACACGTAATGCAAACTATACATGGGGTGATCTAAAAATTGGCAAGTTTTACATGTTAACATCATGGAAATTGTTTACAAAGTAATTATAAAATAGATCACATCCAGTGGCATATTTAAGGGGGGCGATTGGGCATGGCCCCCCGCCCCCAGGCCAAAAATTAACATGGAAGTGATAGGAAAAGCTGTGGAGCACCCTGTATTCACCCCATGTAATGAACTCCTCTCCCTCGGGCCATTTTTAGATACGCCCCTGATCACATCAACTTAATGTCACAAAAAGAGCAGGAAATTCCAATGGCCACTGTAGATGCCGTGGAGCGTCAAACATTTCCAGAGGTAGTCATCCCAAATCAGCAATGCTATGGAGAGAGAGATTCCTATGCATCAGAATATGATGCACCCTCTGCCACTCGTAATGTGGCAGTAGTAATTGGCTGTCCTTTGCTACAAACTTAGTGGATGTGATGTAATTTACACTGACAATGCCACTTTCCAAAATAAAACTTTTCGCTGCCACTTATAAGCAATAATTACTCATTTCTCAGGTCATGCCAATGTCTTTTTTGCATTGGGTGTGCTCACTTATTTGGTGGCACTTTTACCTTTCAATATTTGTCAGTTAAAAATAATTGATTGCATATCTTTCAAAGTTTACATGGACATTCTGCTAGGTCTACTCATTTACTGGGGATACTGGATGTCCAGGACGCTCAATCCAGTCCTGATACTATTTTTGACTTAATAAGTTTCACAGAAGGTCAGCATGTATAGGTAAAATATCAAGCATTTTTTTCATAAAAACAGGCGCATACTTCACGTACTATGAATAATAAATGAAAAATAGCCCCCAGATATTACTTTGCCATGCCAACTTTATCATATACTGAAAAAAAAACCCCGAAAAACTACACACTTCCGGGAAATATCAGGGAAATTGACCAATTTTTCATTTGCGCGAATGAGGAATTACATTATATAAACTTCAAATGCTTTGTGCAACCTCTAACTATTCACCGATTTGGCTTGAATTTTGCATGTGTTTGTTTTACAAAATGTGGTAATAAATTTCTACTTTCAAATTGGGTATTTTATGAGATCAGATTTTTCCTATTGAAATGTGGACCACCCTAAAATTTGTTTGATCAATGAAGTTGAAATTTATTTATAAAAGAGATGAGCCAAAACATTTTGTTTTATTTCAACTCAAGACAACTGAATAACATACAAACATCTTTCAACCATCCGCCATCTTCTGGGCACATCACACATCATACAGATTCATACTATTATATTATAAATTCATACATTTTCTGAGGGTGCCCCCCTTGAAGTCCTCACTTTCTCTGACGTAAAATATGGAGCATGAAAATGCCCATGCATGAACCTGTATGTCCCATAAGAAAATATTGATCTCTCACTACAAGATAATCACCATTAAGACAATCTGCAGTCAATATAATTATGACCAAAGGAAGAATTACCTGTCTGATTGTTGTCATAGGCCTATGGATAACTGGCCTCACTGGAACAAATTACAATGGTAAGTACACATTGAGGGTTCTTTTGTAGTGTTCTTTTTATTGCCCTCAGTATTGTGTAGTATTGTACACTGCTCACTTTATTTTTATTTAAGGGAATAAGGTGGCAATCATAGTAATTTCAGTTATGGCTGTTACAACTAAATATGAATAAACAAAAAACAATGATTGTGCATGTAAGGATGTATGTGACAGAAATTTAATGACAAAACCCAGGTCAACCCATCAGATGTGGTAACAAACTCAGTCTTAGGTTTAAAATTAGGGTTAGGTTTATGGATACGGTTAGGGTTTGAGTTTTGTTTTTTCCCTTAAATTTCTGCAACCGATCTCCTCACGTCAATTTTCTTCGACATCCGATGCATGGTATCTTGCTGAAACAGCCATAACTGGCAACAATAATGAAAAAAAAACCTTCGCTCCCTCAATTGGTGTTAGCATTTCACTTAAAATGTCATGCAGTGGATGACATTTGTGGTGAGCATTCCACATGACACAGCTCAGATCAGTCATGGACACCCGTATTCGAGAGGAACTTGGACCAAGCTTCCTGTGCGGAAACATTCTCCAGTTATGGCTGGCTATGGATTTAAGCGATTTTATGCAATAAACACTGATTGTCAGGCTTGAAAATTAACCGGTATGATGTCATAGGATATATCGGTAGGCATATCAATGTAAAACACCGGTTCATTTCGATACGGTGTATCACGGTACTCAGCATTACTCATTACCAACAAAAAAAAGCCATTGATTGTATTGGACGGAGAACCCATACAAGCGACAAATGATGATATCTATTATGTTTCGAGTAAAAATGCATAGTCATATATAATACACGTGCACAGTGCACTCCAAATAAATTCAGTCATAAACTCATAATCATGCAAAGGCATGATGAAACAACAAAGCAGAAGCTTCCTTCTCGCTCTCAAACCATACACACCACATGGACAGAAACTATACAGCTATATAGGTACAAAATGTATGTATAGAATATAGATATGACAGTATTTATTATTATTATACAGTGCCACCAGTGCCAGATTGTATCAACGCTTAACACGGGCTATCCTAAAGTGGTTAACTCCTATAACTTTACCTTTAACGGTGTTATTGGGAAAATCATTTAGTCACTATATAACATGATCAACATCTTTAACGTCTTTAACTAAGCTGTTTATGGAAGCAAGTCCTCCATGACCCGTATAGGCCTATTATATGTTGCATCTCATCAGATGAGAATTCTTGCTTCCACAAGCAGTTTAGTGAAGGATATTTGGTATTGCCCCAATGGCAAAAAATCACCCGTCTCACTTACTTACAGTTGACACTGTAGGTAGGTATAGAAACTATAGATTACTATAGATAGATAGATAGATAGATAGATAGATAGATAGATAGATAGATAGATAGATACAGTCCCGCCTACATGCAAGTTAGTGAAACGGGATATTTTGCCATTGCAGCAATGCTAAACATCCTCCACCAAACTGTTTGTAGAAGCATGAATTCTCATCAAATGAGAGGAAAACAAAAAGGCTGATATTTGAGGCATGTGGGACAACAATGGCTGCCAATTTTCTGTAGTGTGCTTGGAGTTAGGTATGGATGAAAGTCTTTGATAAGTACGAGGGGCGTTCAGAAAGTTTGAGGCTTTTTTTTAGACACTTATTTTCAATCTAGAATTATGAATTTTTCACAGGATAAAATTCAGCATATTTGGAATGGAGTTCCAAAATTTTGGACAATTTGGACATTTTTAAGTCATTCTGTGGTTGCCATGGAAACTGAAAGTTAAGCTTCTTCGGCAGATAATACTGAAACCACTAAAGCCAATGAATTTTGTCTGTGAGAGACCTCTCTCTATCACTTGCGTTAGTGAGATTGACAATATTTGACACAAGAAATATAATATTAGCCTTAAAAAATACTCCCAAGCTCACCAAAAGCATTGATTCATACACCTGACCAATTGAAGTAAATGTTCCTTGAAGTCCTCCAAACAAAGCTCTGTGAAAGAATTTCGGTCATCCAAAGCCTTTTCTCCTCCAGTGCCTGAAACTATAGCCCCCATGGACTAAAGTAAGGGAAAACCAGGACTTATGTAAAGCAGCATGTCACTGGAATAGCTAGGATGGATAATGCTGTCCATTTTGGTCGCTTGTTCATACTAGTGAATCCATGCTTTCACAAGTCCTTATGTAGTCAGGGAAACACACCTTTGCCTCCTGAATTTCCCTCGCTAAATCTGACATGCAGGAGTGCTTTCCTACATGGGTTCAGTGTAAGAATACACACATTTGGTGTGCTTGAGCATATTTAGAAGCTAATACCATATTTCTTGTGTCAAATATTGTCAATCTCACTAATACAAGTGACAGAGAGAAGTCTCTCACAGTCACAATTTCTTGGTATCTTGGTTTCAGTGTTACCTGCCCCAAGAAGCTGAACTTTCGGTTTCCATGGCAACCACAGAATGACTTAAAAATGTCCAAATGGTCCAAAATTTTGGGAATCCATTCCAAGTATGCTGAATTTTATCCTGTGAAAAAGTCATAGTTCTAGATTGAAAATAAGTATCCATACGAAAAAAAGCCTTGAACTTTCTGAACGACCCTCGTAAGTGAACCAAACCTGCAATTGAAATAACATTGGGCTTGTGTTTCACTTACGTACTTACACATAAAAGAAAATTGGCAGCCATTGTTATAACACATGCCCCAAATATTGGCCTTTACAGCCTAATAGGTTTTCCTGTTATCGGATGAGAATTCATGCTTCTACAAGCAATTTGGTGGAGGATGTTAAGCATTGCAGAAATGGCAAACAGGCGGCACTATAGATAGATAGATAGATAGATAGATAGATAGATAGATAGATAGATAGCATCATCATTGCGGATACATTCCATAGGCTTGCATGTCTGACAAAATTTGGTGAAGGCCTATTTCTAACAGCACAAAATTGGAAGCCAAAACTGCACAAATATGGCCATTTGACTTTACTATAGAAATTCGACTTTTTTTTACAACTTTAGATATTTTAGACAAAACAATACAAATGAATCGTTTCTTTGAACCATTTTTCCATATTATCATGGTTACTTTTTCTTTCTTTCATACAAAACTACAACACTGACTTTACAGGAGTTCATTCACACATTGTAGCATCATCAAACAAAATAAGTGTCCCAAAATAGATGTCCTTAACAAACCAAACATCACGACAAGTTAAAGAGAAACATCTTGCCTTTTTTCTAGCATAGTACAATAGTGAACACAACTATTACCCTCCCCCCCCCCGGGTTAAACTGGCCTATGAGGCAGAGGGGCGCCCATGCAAAAAAAAGAAGCCAAAACGTATATCTTTATGACCAAGTGACTGCGTGATACAATCAAAATTTCAAGGGGGGACGGGCCCCCCTATAGACCACTCAGATTAATAATAGTATTTTTGAAGAAAATACGCTGAACACGAGCCCACAAATGCCCGAAACACACCCGCGTCCCCCCTAGATGACCGTGTCTCGATCCGCCACTGGGAGTAATGCCGAAAATGGGAGTATCAGGGCCCATTGACTTATTCTGCCGCGGGGCCAAAATGTCGTCAATACATCCCTGCTCTGAGGTCCCCCCCCTCCTCCCTTTTTCATTAATACCCCTGCTATAAAAAAGCTTTCCACTGACATATTTGTTCAAGTGCTTAGCAATTGAGGGAAAGTCAAAATAGATCAAACAAAACCCTGCATAAAACTATGGTAATATATGCAAACGTCCTGTGCAATAGTAGTCCTGTGCTATGATTATTCAATTAACACTGATTGATGTATACTTCAGTGACATATAAACCCACATGAGGTCTGGGTGTGAAAAGAAATTAATTGTAGATCTAATTATGTTTTTTATCTTTGTCTCTTCACATGTCACATGCTTTTGCACTGTCTGTGCATGTATATATGACCACATGCATCATGACAATGAAATAGATGCAAATAGACTTGACTTACTTTTTTACTGGTGGTATACCCAGGATAAGTCAGTTAATTAGAATTTGTGATGTGATTTTGGAATAGGCTCACACTAGTTATGTATTTCAAAATATGCAAATACCCCAAATACTATAAAGGAAAAAATTATTTGCATGCCACGACATAATCAAAATAAGTGAGTTGTACAAGATCAACTACTGCATTTCCACCATATCTAATGTTATTTGCAAAATGACCCTGCTTCTGCAATCTTCAAATTCGAATTGCAAACGCTTGTATTGTCTTATAGGGCAGTCTGGTGAAAATGAGAAACTGCATGCTGTTGCCACCTGGCACAAAAGAATTTTTGTATGCTACAGCATTGCTGTCCCAAGATATAGTTCCAATTTCATTGCACATTCACAAAATTTCTATTCAACATTGATACCAGAGTCAGACTCGGCAATCACATTCTCTAAGGAAGTAGACAAGGCCATCAGCAAACTCAGAAACAGCCCCGGTGTCTTCCAGACAAAATTGTTTGTGTTCCTCTGATCGAAATGATGTGGACGCTCGCAGGAGCTCGCGGAATAGCACACTAATCACCAGGTGGCAACACAAGACAGCCTAATTATGTTCTGATCTGTGGCAATGCAAGGTCAGTCCACTTGCAGACAGCTTATAGGGTATTATTGGTAAGCATGCGCTTGGTCCAATGACAAGACAATAAACAGTTCAACAAAAAGAAGTCCCCCCTTTTTATACGAAAATGTGAATATCTCAAAGACCTCTCCTCCGATTTATGTGATAGTTTGCCAGTTTGTAGGCCTGCATTTTGACAGTGTGCATCCGTATTTGTAGCTTTATTGCTTAGTATTTGTTTGAGCAGTGCTCGCATAGTGAAATTGTTCATATCCATAGGAAAAGCCTGGTATTTAAAAACAGGGGTATGCTCAAAGGCTGCTGGCTCAGCCAGGAATAATGCCCTGAGCTTCAAATACACACATGTAAGGTTGATATGTGAGGCTATAACTCAGCCAATTGTCATAAAATGATATTCAAGTTTATCCATAGGGGGACTTATATTTTTGTTGAACCGTTTAGATTATCAGTCAAGAAATTATCAGACAAGAGCCAACAGTCACAACGCTGAAAAACTATCATGTTTTGGATGAGATGAAACACCTTCCTTACCCAAATTGTTTTTAGTCCATCGTTATATGTTCAGTTATATAATGCCAAATCACTTCATACTTTCAGAAAGTTACGTCTGCAATGAAGACAACTGCTATTTTTTCATGGAAGAACAGAAAACGCAAAGCAAGGCAGAAGCTTGTTGCAATAAGTCGGCCAACGGACATCTGGCGGTAATTAACAGCACTGAAGATGAACAGTTATTGCTGCAATTGGTCAATCAGCATCTAGGAGATAATGAAGAAGCTTGGATTGGAGCCAAGATTGAGAGGAAATTGTGGCACTGGGAAAATGGTAGGTCAATCCAAGCTGTTAATAGATGGCTCGTCTAATGTTTGATTTCATTTGTCAATCGATGCCACAACATCTGCTTATTTTATAAACAGCCACCTTAAAGTAAGGCCAGACATAATTGATCTTTAGCTTCTCGGATCTTCTCGAGGCACTTTTTCTTGGGTCGGTCGGTAGAACCAAAAAAAAGTGAAAAATCAATTTTTTATAATGTCAATTTGATAAAAATTCTAGTTATATTCATTTTTTTTCCGTAGGCAGAAAATCTGTTGGGTTGGTTGATTCGAGAAGCTAAAAATTAAAAAAGTAAGTTTACAGCGAAACACTTTGATATAGAATTAGAGTGGACTGTGGCACTGCGAACTGGCACTTCATGCGTCATCATGCTGATGATTTGTCATGATCAAACCCAATACTTTCAATGTAAATTTGATTGAAGGAGACTTATTCCACTTGTTGGTGATTACCAAACGAAAGGATTATGCATCTTATTTTCACTCTAAAATCTGTTATGAGATGTCAAATGGCTATCTCTCAATCATGACTAATCAAACAGCCTCTATGTTTCCCATGTTGAAAGTAGAGAAGGTGACACTTCATCGGCTATCATGAGTCACAAAGTACCATTTTCACAGTGCCACAGTCAACTCTAATTCTATATCAAAGTGTTTAGCTGTAAATGAAACTGCCTCAAAGAGGGGATTCTTTGCCATTGCGTCGATGTTAATGATCCTCATCACTCATTATTTGTTGAAGCAAGGATGCTGAATAAGTTAGATCGCTCCTTTTTGGGTTCCAATGTACATTTTTGTAAAAAATCAGGTTGAGATCTAAAAAACATACGAAACTGTCTGTTCATGGAAGCCAGCTAACAATGTACAACAAAGTTTACAAATAGTTCTTTCTTTGTAGGAGGAGAATTTTTATTCAGACAAGGTTGCCGGCATATTAAAGAACCTCAAGGCGCCTTCCTAAACGGCACAGACATCACCCTGGCCAGGTGCTTGGCATTTTGCGACAACGAAAGTTATCCCCTGGCCAGTATGGGGAATATGAAAGAGAATGGAGTGGTAGGGATTATGTTTATACAGTTCAATATTACAGTCAACGAATAACGAGTGCTTACATTTGGCTTGTGGTTGACATCAATGACCTCCAACAGGCCCTATCCAAAGCATTGAAGTAAGACGTAAATTAGTCATTGAGCAACTTGTGACCTCATTTATATGTTTTAAGTTGGTCACTTGTTTGACAAAAATTCCAAATATAGGCTATGACCTCATAAATTTCTTATGACTCGCACAGAATAACATGGCATTGATAGGGCTATGACCTCACAAGGAACATTTCAGTCCATGAAAATTCCGTAAGAAATTGACATTCGTCTACTGCAAAGCTTTATAGCATGTGAAATGATTATATTTTACATGGATGCAAATTACTTTGTGACTGGAGAGAGGATGGTTACATATCTTTTAATCTTCGTTTGCAAATATTGACCAAAAACTATTTCTGAGAAGATAATTGATGTTTTTTCACAGCCCTTCTTAAATTTTTTATGAGACCTTCAGAAAAGTCATCAAAATGTCCTTAAAACCTTCAAAAAACTTGAAACTCCTGCAATTCCATTATCATCAGAAAAAAGTATTTTAAAAATCTATCGTCACATTGATCAGAAGTCCGCAAAGCATGTTTTTTTGTGGGCAAAATTTAATTATTGATCGATGCTGCTAAAGCTCCTGGAATATATGGAAAATGTCATTGAATTTAGAGAAAACTGTGTTAATATACATATATATATACATTCTTCTTTTTATGATTGTTACTTTTTTCAGTCTAACTTCAGCTGTTTCTGCAACAATATAGAAGACGTAAAAGAATGGAAAATAGCCAATAAAGAGCAGGAATGCAACAAGCCTTGTCCGGACGACAAGCACGAATCTTGTGGCGGCAGACAACCTGAGTTGCGATACTTGTATGTTATTAATGGTAAGTACAAATCAATATACAGTGGAATTTATATTTATATAATTAAACCCTTAATTGGCCTAACATGATTAATGGAAGATGAGCTCAGGAATTTTCTTGCATGAAATGAAGGTAATAAGATTCTTTCATTTCAATTTTATGATCAGGGTGAAAAGAATTTCTCCTGATTTTGGCTCCTATGAAAAGATCTTTTATTTGAATAGTGAAGTTCCCTCTTTCCCACGCTCTACTTTAGTGACCTTGGTCTACAAGAATAAACGTACTGCCACCTTGCCATCTTCATGTCCAAATATCTTATAGACTAGATGGAAGAAAACTTTGGATACTACTTCAGAGAAAAAGAAAAAGATTTTTTAAACTTTGACAGCATTCATTACTTACATAACAGGCAATTCAATTATTATGCGTTTATGAAAAACATTTACCCTAATTTAATAATTGTGCTGGAATGGATGTCAATTTGGTTCACATCACTTTTATGGCGCAATGGTGTCTTTTACAGGGTGGTCACAAAAAAACTTTACAGTTCATATTTCATTTTCCAGGCTGCCATGATTGAGTCAGTGCCTGGGTACTTATTTTGTTTACAAGCCAAGTATACTAGATCTTTGGAAAAATTAGTTACTGATCAAAACGGGTCATTAATTTTTTGATAGTAGACAAAATGGAAGCCAGAAATGCTCCTGCCTTTTCACTACTCTGGGTTGATCATGGCCCATCAGCAATTTTGAAGCAACTGGGCTTCACAAGACAAAATAAATACAACTTAAAATGAAAATGAAAATACAGAGGCACAATTCAGAGCAAACAAGAAGGTGTTAGACCAAGTTCAACCTGCACTATGGCCATTACAAGATTTAAAAAAAAACAAAGCCGTCTGAAGATCAGGGTGTAAAAAATAACAGGAAAAGTGCATATTAACATCTTAAAAGAGCGTCAGAAGCACTGGATAGATAAGACATACAGTGCTACAGATAATTCAATCTTTAAACAAGATGGGGCTTCAGCCATTCTCTCATGGAAAGCCCAGAACTGGATCAAGGTTTAGGCCCACTGTAGAAAAGTCATGAGTCCAAAAGGACCTCCGAATGAATGAATTATCTCTAGAAAGATTATTCTTTGCTATACAAGTTGTTTTTGAAAAAATAAGTAATTGCTACAATGAGCGTTATCCAAAAAATTATTCATAAGTGTAAAGTTTTTTTTTGACAACCCTGTAATGGTGTTCTTTCGCTGAAAGTTTGCTGCTATGCAGCTTATGTTTTAACATAGTAACTGGGAGACCAAATGTAAACAAAATTTTCAATGCCGTAACAAATGCTTGCTTGTTTGCGAAGCAAGCAATGCATGGCTCTTTAGAGGTAATAAAATGAACTAAACTCACTCAATTCTGAAAAATATTTTTAAAATGAGTTATTCTTCCTTTCAGGAACAAGAGAAGGGTTCTGGTTGAGGGACCTGATTCAAGTTATGTTTCAACAAATCCACAATTCAAGAGCTGACCCGAGAAGTATGAGGCCAAGAGGAGGACAACCACCAGATAGAGGACCAGACAGAGGACCGCCACCGTCAAATCCCGGTCGGGACTCTGGTCGACCTGACAAACGTACGTTTCTGGTTAAAATATTGAACTCGTTCTAGCTTTTAAAAAAATTTGTTATAAACATTCTATTCCCAATACATGAAGACATATTTCCTTAAAAGTATAAACAAACGGTTTTTAATGCCATTGATAACCTTTGTTTTTGTTTACTAATCAAACAATGCAGTGTTCTTCTAGAGTATAAAATGATCTGCTAGAGTATAAAATGATCTGCTAGAGTATAAAATGATCTGCTAGAGTATAAAATGATCTTCTCAAGTATAAAATGATCTGCTAGAGTATAAAATGATCTTCTAGAGTATAAAATGATCTTCTAGAGTATAAAATGATCTTCTAGAGTATAAAATGATCTTCTAGAGTATAAAATGATCTTCTCTGCTAGAGTATAAAATGATCTGCTAGAGTATAAAATGAACTGCTAGAGTATAAAATGATCTGCTAGAGTATAAAATGATCTGCTAGAGTATAAAATTATCTGCTAGAGTATAAAATTATCTTCTAGAGTATAAAATTATCTTCTCTGCTAGAGTATAAAATGATCTGCTAGAGTATACAAGAATCTGCGGATTCAAAGCTAGCCATTTGGTTTTATATTAAAGGGGCAGTGATTAACATGGAATGGGTTGATAGCAATTTTGACCTAATCTATCTTATATCCATACTGAAGACATGTAAATAAAAATTTGAAGAATGTAAATAATATCATGAAATCCTCGAAATAAAAGGCAACTAGGAAGCTTCTGGTAAATTTGAGGGGAAAGAATAGAATACAATGAAATAAGACAGATATATTAATAGCTAGTAAGATAGATAGGCGGATGGACTTGAAAGAGGGAGCTTCCGTCTGAATAGGAAGGAATATGCATGACAGATAGGAAGAACAGGCAGAGATTATAAGTTGAGATGATATGAACTCCATCATTTTAATGCAAGTGAAGTACAATTAAAGGAATAAACCCATTTCACTGAGTGGCCTGAACATCGGCCCCAAACAACTTTTTGTTAAAACAGTGATTCTTAACTTGCTTTCCACGTGAAGCAGACATAGCACTTTAATTCCAGCAACACAGCTTTCAAAATTTAACCTAAAGGAGTGACCAAGTTGTGAAGCCTTAAAAGTTACCTCGAAATTCACTAAACATACTATACCAAATTTGGGAAAATTTAAATCAAAATGATTTTAATAACTTTTGTGTTTTCATCAATAAAGTCACGGCACTAAATGATTATGTTCACTCTTACGTTCTGAAAATAACATGCAAGCACTTCAAGAGGTGCTTGTAGATAGAATATCTAGCTATTTCCTATTTGCACATCTGATTTTCTGTAAGGATCTATCTATCTATCCATAGCCCATTGCTGGTTAATTACATTTCAAGTTCACATCTTGACCATATTGACACAGGAAATCCAATGTATTGCATTGTATCTAATTACATTCCTGAAAGGTAATTGGGCTATATTGCTGTTAGACCTGTCAGGGAATGAACTCAAGATACTGCTAGCCTTATCCACCAGAGGGCCATTCTGAATACATACAGTGGACAGTGCTGCCACCTAGCCTGTTCTTGGTTCACATGTTTATTTATTTTTTGTTTACAGTGTTTACGGTTTACATGGTTTATGGTTTTCAGAATCCCATACACTCATCACCCATTCCAATAGCTACGCCTATGGCTAGCTAAAAATGATCTTCTAGAGTATAAAATGATCTTCTAGAGTATAAAATGATCTTCTAGAGTATAAAATGATCTGCTAGAGTATAAAATTATCTTCTAGAGTATAAATGATCTGCTAGAGTATAAAATTATCTTCTAGAGTATAAAATGATCTTCTAGAGTATAAAATGATCTTATTATTACACAATCACTGCTTCTGGAATGGACATATATATTCAAACTAGAAAAAAATTCCCTGAATCAAATTGATATTCAATCAATGGATTTCTCATCGGTGCCATAGGCGTACCGGAGGGGGGGGGGAAGGGGGCAGACACCCCCTTCAAAAGTTTGGGAAACCGTAATATTTCGGCAAAAAGGCTAAAAAATTTGCGCAGAGAGAGAGAGAGAAATTCTTTATTTTTGTGAGATGGGCTCACATGCTAGCCCCCGGCCCTCTTGGGCTTACAATACAGATGATTACAGATGATTAAATACAAACTATTGAATTTTTGTGATTTCCAGGCAATTTCATTTGAAATAGTTCTAAATCGAAATCTTGGAATTCAGGCAAATGTCGCTCGTCCCTCCCAAAAACGCACAAGCGGTACGCCTATGCTCACTGCAAAAGCATCTTTCATCTGGAAACACATTATCTTTGAAAAAATATCGATTTTCATATATTTGTCCTTTTTCACTATATGTGTTATGATATTTCTATCCCCACAGCTCCAACGCCCCCGGATGTGGCCGAGTATTGTGCTGCTGTTAGAATTGACTTCAGTCGTCCTCCTGTAATAGCCTTCGTTGGGAAACAATGCGACACGACACTCCGGTTCATCTGTCAATACAGTAAGTACAGAGAAGCATAACACCCAGGGATATGGGAAACGTATTGGTCTTTCTCCTGGGGCACCTTATTACAGTGTGTTATTATAATACCCATATCAGTGTAAGGTCTTGGTTGCACATCTTTTGTTGCCAGCCAGCCCAAGCGTCATTCAGCACCTACCAGCCAGCTGATATGAATCATTTTTCCCAGCCAGCCGCCTCAATCAACTGCTTTCTCATTACCTGACTGCAAATTTCATTGGTTGAATGCCAAAAATTGACTCCCAGCTGACAACTTTGACATCTGGGAAAATCCTAGCTGACAGTCTGCCAGCCAGTTGGGCGCCTGCTGCATAACAGATAATTGGTATAACAGATCATGGGGTGCCCGTTTCTCGTGTTTGTGTCACAGCATTTTTTCTCAGGTGCAGAATTAGAGGAGGAGGGGGGGGATTAAGTTTCAGGGATTGCAACACCTTCCCTCTTGGCCTTGTTTGATTTTGAAGTAAAAACGAGAGAAAATCAATGTTATTAGTACAGTTTCACTTGTTTGCCCCCTTGTCCACATTTTCTGGATCCGTGCCTCTTGTTTTCTATAATCTTAAACAGTAAAAAAAAATCATTAACGGCTCTAAATTACATCTTTGATGATAACCTTTCGCAGCTCCAGAACACAACGACACATGTGAACAAAGAGATGTGTGGCTGCCAAATGTGGGGATCTGCGTGTTTGTGTCATGGAAAGGAATGACCAAGGACCTGCCTTGCGAACAGAAGAACCCTAATTCTTATCCAATAGAGATGACCCATCCCAGTCTCTCTACGGACATTATAAAAATGAGAAGGAAATTTGACATACAGCCAGAACACAACTTTTGGACAGGACTCAAGAAACGTGCCATTACATGGCCATATGGTACCACACATGGTATGTAAACAATCTGCATATACATTTCTATTTCTTTATGAACATTTACACTAAATGCTAATGAAATGCAAATGAGGTCATCCCAGGTCACAGGAACGTTGTGTACTAAAACATCCCTCCACACGTTCCTTCCTCTACAGTCTTCACACTGAAAAAAAAAAAAACAAGATTTGTGTAAAATAGACAAACTGAACATCAGTTGGTGTCCATCCACAATTACTGTATGTGCATATCACACAAGCTTTTTATGTGAAATAGACAAGGAAATTGTCAATTCTGATCAATTTTTTCGGATGATTTGATCAAAGAAATGTCACAAATAGAAAAACCTTTTTGGCTTTTGTCAAATGTCAAAAATAGACAAACCTTTTGTCTGAATTTACAGAAAATTTCGGATGGACACCAGTTAAAATTAGTTTTGTGTGTTTCACGCAAACTTTTTTTTCAGTGCACCTTCCCCCATTTTTTAAACCATTTCCTTCTTCTAATGACATCAGAAAACCTTTCATCTCCAGATTATAAACCTTAACGTTTTATTCAGACAACACCAACTCAGAATACACCAACTGGGCCGAGTACGAACCAGAGTTTGACTCCACCAAAGATTGCGTGGCTGTCAAAAAGAACAAACTCCTCTGGTACAGCTGGGACTGCTATCGGCCAAAGAAATTCATTTGCCAAATTCGTAAGTAAGATATATGACACTTTAAAAAAATAATGAGACTGCTTTGATAATTTACCGTGAAATACTGAATATGAAATGTGTGTGTATTTGAGATTTCTGCCTCATCAGCGTCTGATAGGGAGCACACTAAACATGCTAAAGCAGTGGTTTGCTGTTGTGGCGGAAATAATATAAAATTTTTTCATTGAAACGTACAACCCATATATATATTCATTCTAGAAAATTCGAAGTTAACTTTCTTTCCTGCCCTCGCAATGTGAGTGTTTCGTTTTCATGACTTATAAAATCAGTCAATCGCTCCGTTATTGGTATTTCTGGGAGCAGTGAGTGAGTGAGAGAGCACCTGATTTGGCTATTTAGAGACATACTTGGTTTGTGGTAATCAAGAAAAGTTTGTGCCATATTGAGCGAGTCACCTTATCATGTCACATGTGAGCATAGAAATACATAGAACGGACATGAGGTGGTATGACGCCACCTCGAGATATTAAAGGTCACCAAATCCACCATATTGGAACTGCACTGATATATGACGTCATTGTGACATCACAGCAGGAACAACAAGATGTTGTGTTTGGCTGATTGTGACGTGACATGATGCCATTGTTAGTAGTGACATCACTATTTTTGGTGACGTCACGGTTACCAAATGCCAGGCTGCTAGGCAGTTCCAAGATGGTGGATTTGGTTGCTTCATCTGCTAGAGCCTCATGTCCGTTCTATGTATTTCTATGCATGTGAGAGTAGCTAGTACCAAGAAACTGATTGGGCTGCAGATAATCATGATAATGCATTTGAATTACAGCAAAATCCTCAGCTGACCAAGCCAAAAACTTTTGTCGAGTACCAGGACCGAGTAACATCGTGGCGCCAGCGAGCATCAACATCGTCGAGCCTAAAAAGTCTACAAGTAGTGCAAGTAAGAACATTACTCTTTCTCGTATCATATAGATCTTTCTTGTATCATAGAGATCAGTGTTGGAGTTAAGGCCAGAGTATCCGGTATCCGAGGCTGAGATCAGGTAAATGGACAGAATTTGATTAAAAGGACAGAAAGTTTTTTTACTGAGCTAGCAAAATTGTAACTTTTGTGGCGAGGCTCGGACATGCCTTGGACAAATATCCGATGCAAAAGGCACCCGAGACCAAGTCCAAGGATTGAACATCCGAGACCGAAACCGAGGCCAGCCTTGAGGACAAGGCCGGCCTCGAGGACTCCAACACTGATAGAGATAACAAAGAGTCTGTTTTTGTACGCCTCTGAAGCACCTTTTTGAAATTACAACAGAGAAGACAACATTTCCTTATTGGCAATTTTCAGGTCAGATCTACAAAGTCAACAATAATTCGCTCAGTCATTCATGTTTTGAAGCAATGAATTTCCATGCATTAAACAGAGGTACAAATACGAAAAGAAATGTACATGTTATGCCAGTACATTTAAGGCAAGCATCTTGTGACTCAATGCTATATAATATATAAGACATTTTAAATTTGGTAACTGTTTTTGAAACTAGAAATTTCAAGTCTCCCTGCCAAAGAGAGTACCACCCACGAATGATCTTGAGGGCTAATAGAGTCTGATGCTTACAATAGTTTTTATTTACTTTATTTTATTTTCCAGAAGCACCATTTCCTTCCTTGGAAGTTGGGGTGGCAACAATGGTTCTATTAGTGGTGGCAATCTTATTTACCACAACTTGTGCATGGTATGAACCTGGTTTTCATTATTTCTAAATCAACGCTTTATTGCACTTTTTCAATGACAGAATATATTTCTAAAATAGTTGGGTTCTAATTGTTGGCCAAATTAAATTTTTGTATAATTCAGTGAAAATGAAAATAATGACCTCTCAAGTGATCTATTATCACCATTATTATATATGTGTGACCACATGCAGGTACCCTAGGATCGGATGGGCTGTTGGAATTTTGAAATTGAGATCACTCGCTGAAGTGCCTCCTCTTTCAGATCTTGTCAATCAACACTTAAAAGGAGTAAAAACTTGATGAGTACACTATCATTACCAACCCACATTGTACCCACAGCAGTGGTCAAAACTTGAAAAGTTCAGGCCGTTTCCAAGCATCGTGTGATTGCATAGTCCATACGAGCAATGGTATAATATGAAACATATTTTCGTTATGCCATTTTTTTGGAATTAATTTATCGTCAACTCTAGCACACTTTTACAACATTATTCAAATCACCATAATTACCCTATTACACTTTTTAACGTTATTCTGATATTGAAATTACGTTAAAGCCGCCAAAACTTTGCATCCACCACTGTCCATGTTATGGCACCTCTAATCTCATGTACTCATTCTTTGCTTATAAATAAAGGTAATAAATCTATCTTTCCTACCTTTCAGCATATTTAAAAGAAGATCAACTCTGATGAAGAAAGCAAAAGAAGCAAATATAACTGATGCTGCAGAAAATGAGAACACAGCATACGGCACGCTTCCTTCGTCCGAAACATTCAAGGAAGAAATCTATGATGAGATTAACGAAAATGTCATCACTGAGTATGTGTCATTCAAATATAAACGGTTCAACAAACTTAAGTCCTCCTTTACGAAAACTTGAATATTTCAAAGACTTCTTTTCTGATTTCCATTAAAGTTTACCAATTTGTAGGCCTGCATAATCATTGACATTGTGCCTGTGTATTTGTAGCTCGATAGCTTCATTTTTGTCTGAGCCAGCAGAACCTGAGTGCACATACCCCTTTTTTCAAAGATGAGAATTGAAGTTGTTACTTTTCCAAAAAAATATTTTCCAAAAGGTGCTCAAACTGCACTCAAATTATTTCCAATTTCACCAAGGGAACCCGAACTGTTAAAATTTTCCAAAATAAGTCCTTGATTGTCTCCTAGATGTGATATGGAAACAAATTTTCTCCAATTTCTGGTTGAAGTATGCCCTAGCTAGTGACTCCCCCACTTGGTGAAATTGGTCATATCTATTGAAAAATTCACATATTTTTGCAAACAATAATGACCATAACGGACACTTGAAACTTTTCTTTTATTCCATTGCAGTTACACATCACTGAATGAAGTGCGATACGGCGCACCTCCTAATGACGAACGATACAAACGATTAACGTCATCAAGCGAACACAGCGAAAACGATGCTGGATCCACAACAGAATTGACTAAACACGAAATGAAACCAGCACAAGAGTCTTTTGAAGGACCGGTGCTGCCACCTAGGGATAATCAATATGCAGGATTGAAACAAGTGCTGCCACCACAGGAACAGCCAGAGGAAGAGTCGGAAAAACAAGAAAATTCAGAAGCGGAGCATCCGGCTGAAGGAAACGATATTTCAAAAGATGGCGCAGTTTCTGATGATGTGCCCCCTAGTGAGTCAGACAATAATCATAAAATGTCCCCTGGGGGACAACCACAAAAAGAACAATTGTCGCAAAAGGAGGTAGAGCTCACAGAGTTACCCTCAAGCGACGTGCCGAAAGACATTTCTGAACAGGACGAAATGGAAAAAGAAAATGATTACCTAAAAATAATTGGATGACCTGTCAAATTTTAAACAGACTTTCAAAGAATCAGAGGATATTTTATGCTCAACATCAATTCCTTTATAAAATGGAATACCAAGTTCAACATACCATGATATTATAGTGTCAAAAGTGAATATGTTATAGATTATATCACAACAGCCCTGCATGAATTGTTTTCGGGACCATTATATCGCTGGCGATTATAGTCTTGATTTGTTATAATTTCAATTGATACTAACAAGTGTTGTGATATCTAGCAAACATTTTGTGTAACCATAGTGCTTCCCCGTGCACTAACAAACTGTGGACAGCACAAGGCTTATGTTACGGCATGATAGGTTAGGGATATTCCCATTTCTTGAGTTCTGATTGGCTGTAAAGGGAATTCCCTTGTGACTTACGTCCTTGCCCTCTCAAGTTTATGCCTTTGATTTTCAATAGAGGGTGTAAATCGTCTTCTGGTAACATGGATTCTTATCTGATCTGATTAAAATTGGCAACAGTTCAGTACGAGGAGGTTCAATAGTTTACATGTAGTTTTGTTAAAATTGTGTTAATTTTCAGCTATTTTCACTGTGTGCCCTTTAAAATAAAGATGCACCAATTAAAATCAGCCGTCGTCAATGCTATTTCAATTGAGATGGGCGTCCACTTGCCACTAATATAATCAAAGGTACCATGTTCTGAGCCTGCTCTTAACTTCTTCCGGAAAAAAATTGTGAGACTTTGGAGTAAAACATCAGAGAAGTTCATAAAAAGGCTCATTTCTCATTTACGGGACAGGCTGCAGCCTCCCTGATCCCCCGCGAAATACGCCTATGCTAATTTAAAGTAAGAATGTCTCTTATTGGCTGTATCCAAAGTGACCTACTTTTTACCCAGAAGATAGCAGGCTCAGTCATTGTACCCTTGAATATACTAATGACAAGAAATCATGTTATACTAGGCTTGTGCCTGGTTTGTGTGTTGGTCTGAATTCAAATTGCCACTTCCATATATATAATGGTCCAGTGCCGTGAGTTGGTAAAATTTCAGTTTTGGGCCAATATGCACTTACATTTTAGGTCATATCTCAGCCCCATAAAGGAATTTATGCCAGTATTATGGATCGAATGATAGGCAAAAATATCTTCTTTGATGTAAATAGCAGCAATTGCATCCATATGTCACTGGTCTTGAGATAATGAGTAATACATGATTGCAGTTAGGGAAATTTTTGGTGTCCCGCCTGGACACCGCATGTACAATTTTTGCATACAACTTTCAAAAACAGGAAAACAGATGGATTTAGGATCAAAATTGCAATGCATTACTGTTCCCTGATTAGGTGGGCAACACTGGGCATCTTGTGAATCCAGAAAAATGGCAATTGGATGTTTCCATATTTTTTTAATACACCTTTTGTAATCCTCAGTTGGTGTGTCCCGGGTGAAGCTTAAAAGTGCAATGTGATTTTTGATGCCAAAGATAAACCACTGATCAAACATTTTCAGAAAATTTGATATATCAAATTATCAATGCATTGCTCATGACCTTGTTTTTCAGGAATATATCACTTAAAGTGGCTAAGGCTGTTGTGCCAGAAGCTGTGATGGCTTGAGTAAGACTGACAACAGCGCGACGCTCTTATATTCTGCAAACATTCTGTGGGACTTCTCATGTTCGGGTACTTCCTGATGAAGGCTTGTTGCTGGAATTCTAGCATTCTTGGTATTATTGTCATGCTCATGAGCCTGGCTTTGCATTAGTGTATAGAATAGGGTAGAAAGTCCAACCCATAATGGCATTAGAGCTCTATCTTTGAGACTGACAAAAAATGCGATGCTCTCCCATTTTGTAATATTTATGAGGACCTTTCTTCTTTACACGCCTCTTGATGAAGGCTAGTGGAAGGAAAGTTACCTTTTCTGATATGATTTTGTTGCTCATGAGCCCAGGTTTCTATTGGTCTATAGAATGCGGTTGTAAATGTAACCTATCATAGTATCAGTGGCCTGTCATTGTCACTGACAACAAATGTGGCACTCTTACACTTTGTAAAAATGTATGTTCAGACATGTCTTGTTCAAATGCTTGGTGATAAAAACTCTTTACTGGAATTTTCACTTGTTTGACATTGTGTTGCTACACTAGAGCTTAGCTTTCCATTGGTATATATATACAATATGGTTTTTAGTCAAACCAATCATTGTATAATGGGCCTGTGTTTATGGCTGACAAAAAGTGCAGAGCTTGCTTTCGGCATTACCTGCTAATTACACCATAGAAGGTATGAGAAGGCAAATAATGAAAAATCTGTTTTTTGTTTGTTTTAAGAATATTATTCAACAAAACGTGTGCAAGTTTCATAGTGATATCTTAAAAAGTCTTTGCTGCAGAGGTATTTGAAGAAACAAAGTTTCGTTTTGAATAAACTGCATTTTAAGTTAGTATTTTCTTCACATTCATGTTTAAATTGACTAGCATAATGTGGCATAGACGTCACAAAAACGCATATACAACCTCAAAGTTTTGGATTTGGAATCTAATAACACATAGGAAGCATATCAGTGATTATTGATTTTTTGGCCGATTTCACCAGAAATTCCGAATTTTACCAACTTGCGGCATTGGTCCTAATGTATCATTCTTATTCGACATATTTGTGCATTAAAATTGCAACTTGTCTAAAAAGGCATTATCTCTCAGTCTCATCGCGCAGGTTCAACGTATCAATAATCAATATAGTGCAATCTCATCATATCACAATATTTATCATTTAAGTCATCTTCCCGCATGTTGAATATGATTTTTTGATTGTATATATATTAAAATAAATGTCTCATGTGTAAAATAAATTGTTACAAAAAGATTTGTTTGCTGTCATGACAAATTAATAACAGAAAATGACCTTTGCTCTCAATCACCTTGTGGAAATCTTGCTCTTTCCTCATCACATGTATCAACCCTTGTGAGCACCAAGAACTAGGCTTAAAGGGCTACACTTGCTGAATCTATCTGTAGATCAAAGGCATTTCTCATAATTTAATGTGCTGTTGAAAGACATCATGGCTGGGGAAGAAGAATGGCAGAGTGGCTGAAGGATTGAAAAATTTGAAAACAAAAGAACAGTTATTGATCCCCAATAAAACAACAATTCAAAATTTATTCTGTTTGACAACCGAACCCACTCGCGTAGTTGGACTAAAACAGAAAATGAATAATACACCCTCTAATGATAACCACAAGATTGACAAGAACAATACGAAAATAGTTTGATAACCGATCCACATAACTGCAAATAGAATAAAACAGGTATCTCTTAAAAATAATATCACACCCTGTGATGACCATCACAAGAATGCAAAAACAGGAGCCCATGGGACTAAGCTCGAGCATTTGCAATGCTGATGATTGTTGCGACGTATGAAATGAGCCTCTGGCTTGCTGTTGAGACAAAACACCATTGTAGAAAGTTTGATTGCAATAGACTGAACAGACACTACCGGCGATTTCGGAAAGGTTACACTAACTAAGGCAACACGTTTCTGAACACAGGGTACCCACTGAAATTTGGCAAGCAAATTCCGTATTTTCCCTGCTTCATCGGACGTTTTCCCTGATGTTATTTGGCCTTATCGTTGCGTTTTCGGCGCTAATCAGAAACCAAAAATTAACATTTTTACGGGTTTTTGCTCAAAATAGAGGGCTAGTTTCATGCACTAATGCATGTAAAACCAAATTCCATTTGTTATCCCTGAATTTTAGGCCAAATTTCAAATTCCCTGAGTTTTCCCTGCAGGGAATTTTTGTTCACTTTCCCTGTTCGTTGGGGACCCTGGAACATGCCTGACTCGATCGGGTTTCCAGGGAGTGCCAACGTCAATTCTCAAGTATAGGGTTTTCCCCGATATGTGGGGAGTACTGGAGTTTTGTACCGTCACAAGTAGGCCCACACTGACTAAACAAAGCACATATATACTGTGACCGTTGTGGCCAAGCATCAACCTAATCACGGACAATTAACCCCATTGCCACTGTGCCACTGCTATCTAGTTGGGTCATATGTCACAATTCCGTGACCGTTGAGAGCGAAGTAAGGTTTTATGATGGATTCGTCATCTGTAAAGGTTTATCTAAAAATTGAGCGGGGGTGACCCTCCCAAAAGTGCGGGCTAACTCCGTGAGAGGCCTAAATCCAAAATGGCCACCGCCGTCACCTTCGGAAATTAAATTTTCAATGGTTTGAGCTACAGTGATGTGCAATACATCAATTTTGGGGTTTGTTTGGTCAAGGAATTCATATCTGGGGGTATTTTGGTGATTTGACCTATATTTGACCTAAAAATCCAAGATGGCGGCCAGTTTTCGCTAAAAATTGTATTTTTTCAATGTTTCTCATATTCCTTCAATGTCAGCACTTCTGGATAGGTTGAACTATGCAGTTATTTGGTGCTTGACTGTGTTTATGAACTTTTGAGTCATTTAGAAGGACAGGAGGTTAATAATGACAGGTTAATGAGGGCATGGTTTCGGACAAATTTTGTAAAATATGTGATTTTCAATGGTTTGGGCTACAATGATGTTCAATACATGGATTTTGGGGTTTTATGGGCCAAGGAATTCATATCTGGGGTTAGTTTGATGATTAGATTGTTTGTGACTGAATAAATCACAAAGTGTTTCCTAATATTGCATGGAAGAGTGTTTTTCTTCAACTTAACGGTGCGTTTCCTGAAATTGTATCCTTCAATAAACTGATCATTGTCAGGGCCGGATTATAGAATCTAACAAATTCATATGTCATTTCAAATGCCATCTGAGAGACCAACTCAATGGCATGAGTCAATAAATGTTGTTATGTAGAGATGGCTAATGTCATACTTCGAAAAGGTTTTCATATAGTTCTTCACTTCTTGGTTTGGTTGTCATGCTCTGTTGACTAAATTATGTGGTTATCATGTCGAATTAACAATTAAACATGCCTCTATCTGAGCTACTAAGCTGTAGTTCATCAGGATTACAGTAAACTACAGCATAACTTATTAATTCTTTTTGCCCATTGCAATTGCTCAGTTCAGCAGCTTTTCTTGAACAAAATCAATGGTAGCCATTCAGAAATTCTTTTTATTTCATAATCTGTATTGCAAAACCTTTAAGATAATACTTAACTAGGTTTCCTGCTGATCAGAGTTAGAGACCATTAATGCTAAAAAAAAAGCTGGGTGCAGGCTTGCCAATTGATAGCCACCAAAGGTTTCTCACATTTGTGACTAGTCATGAACCTTTGTGGTCACCCATTGACAGGCAGAAGTCTCACCATTTTCATGACAATAATATCAAGTCTACCATTTAATCTATCTCATCTCAATGTTGTATGACTGTGATGATGCTCCTGCAGGTCTCTGAGGACTTGATCCCTAACAGCAAGTTAAAGCTGGTGCCTTCCAGAGCAATTTTGACATTTTTGACCAGTATCTTTACCGAGAGGCTAAAGATTTCTGATTCTAGTCTGTATTTAATAGTAAAGCATTGGAGTTGAATGTGGTTGGTGAATATGATTATTTTATTGCACTGGTCCATCTGTAATGGATGTACTGATGAACATCTGAGATCCCTATAAACTTTTCTGGTTCAAATTCCAATTTCCACCAGTCAGTAAAATACATGTATTTCAGTTTTGGAAAATCTTGGAAAGACGTAAAATGTCCACCCTTCTAACTGCCTCTTGTCTTTTTGGCCACTGCATAGGTGACAGCAGCTACAATACTCCTCTGTTTAAGGAATTTTTAACTTTGCATCCTACAATCAAACTTTAACCTGTGTATATATACACTGTCACACTGTCAATTTTCCTATTACTCCTTGGTTAGTTCACTGCTTCCACTGTTATTTTTCGAAATTTCAAAGGCTGTAAATCTCATCCTGGTGACATTATTCATTTATTGCTATCAACGTCTGTGAAAATTAAAAAAAATCATTTATTTTATATAGCACTATCTACCATCATTGAATATCATTTTCAGAAGCGCTGAACATAAAAGAAATAAGATTGATAAATCATGTAATAGTTAAAATCAGGGAGAAATGTATGACATTAAAAATTTAATAAATAAGAATGTCTTTTATTATCTTTTTAAAGAGTTCAGTTGTTTCTGCTGCTTTGATATCATTTGGCATGGTGTTAATTATAGTTTGCATTGAATGAACCTAAACTTGTGTGAAATTGGCAGCATTTGGCCAACTTTTTTTTTTACTTTTGTGTGTCTTCTAAGAACACAAATAATTCTTCCATATTTACCATGAATAAGTAGCCCATCCACAAACTCCAGCAACCCAGTTCAGTATAATTTAGATGTCACTATGTCTTTAACAAGAAAAGTACCCTTAAAAAAGGGTACTGTATCGATCTTACCATGAACCTGAGGGTATGTGGCATGCAATAAAAGGTTTTAATATCTTAAAGTAGGCATTTCTATGAAATAAATACCCTTAGAAAAATTCCAAAGCCCCTTCCCTTGTTGCATGAAAATATAACATAGCCATGAAAGAATGTGTAAAAAAAACCACCTGTTTGCCCCCCCCCCCCCCACAAAAAAAAAAGAAATCATGAATCTGCCACTGGTTTGCTGTGGTCACTGGAACTTTGCATCATTGCAGCGTAATGCGCCGAAAAGCTTTTTGCGAAGTTAATATTGCAAATAGAGCAAAATGAATAAGTGCTTTGAATTCGGAGGAGTTTACTTGATATATACAAGTTTTTAAATTTTGAAAATCGGACGTTTATTAAGGATTTTAAGCCAAGTTTTGCATTGAACCCTCTCTTCAAATTGTACACAGTTTTTGATGACGTTTCACACGGAAAAAATATCGTCTGTACATTCCCCTTACCTTGATGAATCGATGTACTGTTAAGAATACTTACATGTAAGTTTTTTTATAGGTTTAGACATCGATACAAAAATCTCACCATTAGAGGAAGAGAACATAGTTGACCAGCGATTGTTTCAGATGCAGAATTGGATCTAAAATAATCTCTCGTCAATATAATGTATATTTGAGAAAAAAACTACTTCATGAACTTTGAGGTTATAACCATGATATAGATGATGTCCATAGTTATGTGCAACACATCTTAATATTTAGAAAAATCTTTACTCAATATTTATGGAGTCATTCGTTACAAATCCTTTTCCTGCAACGCATTTTTTAAGGGCATAGGCTGGTCGAAAAATGTGTGTATGCTGTCCAGAAGAAACTGTTGCTGCTAGAGCTATGAAATTTTACACAGGTCTTCAGGGCACCAAATTATGACCCTCCGTGAAATTTTAAGTTTCCATGGTTACGGTTGCCATGGCAACAAAGAATTTTACAAATTTTTAAGTATTCTGTCTTACAAAAAATTCATCTCAAGACTGAGCTATTAGAATAATCAGAACTCATTTATTTTCATAATGTGAGATATTCGGATCCGCAATAAGACTATTTTCAGACTAAAAATATGTTTTTATAGGGTTTTTCTGGGTTCGCGAACACGGGACTATGGAGCTATTTCACAATCTTTCAGGTTTGAATCGCTGTCCCTCGGCCTTTAATCAAAATACAGTTCTGAAAATAGCCTTATTGCGGAAGCGAACTTGTCAGTAAGCAGTATGCCAAAATTCATTACGATGCCTTCAGCGGTTTTTGAGATGAATTTTTTGTAAGCACTCAAAGTCACTAAAATTCGCAGTTTTCGGAAAATGGCAAAAAGAGGAAATAAACTCTTAATAATTTTAACTGTAAAGGTAAGATCGGCAAGGTTGTTTACAGGGTTATAATAGGAATTTTTGCGTAATTTCAGTTGCATTTGTTGTCTGGACATCTGTATTTATTGAAACTGTCAAAATCAGAATTTCCATTTTCTAAAATATTTTCACCATTTTTCGACCAGCATGTGCCCTTAAATGACATCCAACAGGACTTATTTTATTTTTCAGAATTTATCCCTTGTGTTGAAGAAATATCAATAGCACAGTAACTCAAACTGAAGCTTGTTTAATAAATGGTTCCAAGGACATTGTGACCATGTCATTTGGTCAACAGGGCATAACAATCAAACCGAGAAGTGAGGAACTGCATAATTAAGAAAACTTCTTCAAAGTATGACTTAAAGCCATTTCTACAACACAACTACACTAATTGACTCATGCCATTGAGTTGGTCTCTCAGATGACTTTTTAAACTAATATCTGAATTCATTAGATTATAATCTGTCCCTCATCAGTTCCTTGAGAGATAGAATTTAAGGTAACACACCATTAAGTTGAAAACAAACACTCTTCCATGCAATATTAGGAAACACTTTGATGATTAGATTGTTTGTAACTGAATAAATCCCAAACTAACCCCAGATATGAATTCCTTGGCCCATAAAACCCCAAAATCCATGTATTGAACATCATTGTAGCCCAAACCATTGAAAATCACATATTTTACAAAATTTGTCCGAAACCATGCCCTCATTAACCTGTCATTATTAACCTCCTGTCCTAAATGACTCAGAAGTTCATAAACATAGTCAAGCACCAAATAACTGCATAGTTCAACCTATCCAAAAGTGCTGACATTGAAGGAATATGAGAAACATTGAAAAAATATTATCTTTAGCGAAAACTGGCCGCCATCTTGGATTTTTAGGTCAAATATAGGTCAAATCACCAAAATACCCTCAGATATGAATTCCTTGACCAAACAAACCCCAAAATTGATGTATTGCACATCACTGTAGCTCAAACCATTGAAAAGTTAATTTCCGAAGGTGTCGGTGGCGGCCATTTTGGATTTAGGCCTCTCACGGAGTTAGCCCGCACTTTTGGGAGGGTCACCCCCGCTCAATTTTTAGATAAACCTTTATAGATGACAATTCCATCATAAAACCTTACTTCGCTCTCAACGGTCACGGAATTGTGATATATGACCCAACTAATCGTTCAAGAAATTAAAAGTTCCAAAATGTGGCTGTTGGCCATTCTCTCTGTCCCTTGACACTCACGCATGGTCAGAATAAAACCGCAATTGAAGAATACAATAAACGCCCTCTGATGACAATCACAAGAACAATTCGAAAATCATTCTGTTTGATAACCAGTCACCAGTCAAAATAAAACTTTATAGAACTGCATGTGAATAATACAAGTTGTTTATTAATACTGTGCATCCATAACAAGTAAGTACAATGGTTCATTGGACTTGGAAGTTTTGGAAAAAGAGAGTTCTGGTACAAAATGTATTAAGTTATCACAGAATGGCTTGCGGGATACACAGAAGAGATCTTAATATAAAATTAATATAAAGAAACCGATCTAGCCATGATTACATTTTAATTATTCGATTATAATACTTAGCCAATACACATAAATTGACATAATACTCAAGTCTTATAGCATAGGCAATACTTTGGCACAATAATTACAGAATCTAACCACAATTACGGAATTTAACCACAAGTCCGCTCAAGCTCATTGAAGTTCAATGACCGAGCCCCCCTCGCCTCTTGCATGGACACCCACTGATATGGAATTACAGAATATTAACCTCAAGTCAGGTTCGCAAATTTCTCCTAGGCTGGTGGTGTTCAATTTAAAAAATTTTTAATTCTATAGAAGTCATCTTCTAACTATACACGTTGTAAGTGACTCTTAAGCTACATAATCAATATCAAAAGTTGTTCAACCGGGAAAGGCCAATTTTACTCAAAACTTATGAGTATTATTCAAACGAATACATATTGAATAACATCTTATGTCTATAAAGTTGTTTGTGCAAAAGTTGGTACAAAAATGTGCAAAATCAGGAAAGCAAGTTATTGGTTATCAAATTCAGGCCATTCCTATGTATCACAGTCTCTGAAAAATAAAACAAAACATTTCAAATCAATCAAAATACATTGCAAATCTTTAAAGTTGCCCAGAATGATAGGTCAGGTTTTCACTGTAAGTTTTTCTAATTTTCATTTTCGAGTGTATCCTGGTCATACTGCCTTGGGTGGAAATTTTCTTTGATGTAGGATTATATTGTCTGCCTTTTATGGCCGCCCTAAATGTCCCCTAGATTTATTTCGAGTACACGGAAAAAATAGCCAGTCTTGAGAGCAAACAACTTTTTGACGTCATCAGTGACTCATCACCATTGTCAGAATTAGTTAACTTGAAGCTACATAGTTTTAACAATGGGCATTGTGACATCATCAACAACGGATATGCTGGAGGTTGGAGCAACTATCAAGAAAAAATACATAAAATAACCAAATAACTTATGTAATATAGAGTCACTTCTATAAATAAGTCAAAAACATTATTATCACAAGTTTATTTTATATCACACACGGAACCACCAATATTTACCTAAGAATTTTATCATTCTGGGAAACTTTAATAAAGTAGTAATGATACTAATAATGTTGACATTCCTCATAATAAACTACAGGCTTGTCCAAGGTTCCAAGAAAGCAGGACCATTTCTTGACTTTAAAGTTTTATGGACCTTTGGTTAGAAGGATGATTTGGGCTTTATGTCCTGTAGTTATGCACTCCGAAGACTAATTGGGACAGGAGGAGGACATGGGAACGAGGTGAAGGACGATGAGCTGGATTCTAACCCGGGACCAGGTGATTGGTAGCCCAATACGCTACAACTGACCCAACCTTCCCCGACCTCAGGTTAGAATTTTGATAATTTCAATAATACAAAATGCCTGCAGGAGGTGAAGGAAGGAATATGGGATTGACAGTCAGATTGACAGAAATGAACAAAATTCGTTACAATACCCACCAACAGCCGAGGGTTGAGCTTGTATCTAAGCAGGTCTTTCAGTCGAGAATGCTGAAGTTCTCTGGAACATGGGGGGAGGCAGGTTTGAAGTCCTTGTCTTGGAAATTGAAGGGAGGCCGGGAACCTCTGTTGTACAAGATGCCCAGGCCTGAAATTACCTCTTCAATGTGCATTCTCTACAATACAAAAATGAGAAACCCATCAACCTACGATCCTTCCCTTGTGGTGCATAGGCTTAGTTAAGGTGCAGTGTCTCCCATAGGGATGGACACCGGTTCACGGTATAACTGGTCGTAGTGGTTCTTTCCGCCGGTTTGATGACCAAAATCGAAGCAATAAACTTTCGGTTCGATCCAATCCTACCCTCCATATGCTTAATTTCCATGTAAAAAGGTCAAAACGACTTTATTAAGGGGAGAAATATGAAAAATCGTGAAAAAACATTGATGGACCTTCGCCCAGGTTGCAACCCACTGAACTTCTGGACCAAAATATGGTTTTCGTCTAGCGGATTTTGCCGGAAACTGCATTAAATTGTGGATCAGGCTGAATTGGCGATCGCGATACAAATTGAAAACCAAAAAAACGTATCGTACTTTGCAAACTGGGTCTACCCCTAGTCTCCCAACATAATTCCAGGTGACCCGGCGAGAGTGAGATTCGAACCCCAGTCCCAGCGATTGGCAGCTTGATGCGCTATAAACCCCCCACTCCCCTCTACACTAACTCAAGGAACATCCATTGTCTTATTTCAAGTTATTTGTAATGCTTTTTGGACCGAAGTTTGAATTCATTTAATTACCTCAAAATAGGAATCCTTGCAAAACTTCATCCACAGGAGAGACCGTTCACTCTTGGGAAATGAGGAGACGTATCGCCCGATGGGTGACACAGCATGCCCACTGAACATCTTGCTCAAAATGCCACTGACATGTCCGCGCCCAACGTACAGCAAGGCCCATGACCTCTGTTTTGGGTACCTGAAATGGCAAAATAACATCACATCAAGAATTTGAGATGCAGTAGCTCTGGTCCCTGGAGAAGTTACAGGTTGCATACCCAACACCGCATAAAATATCATAGGAAAATAGGAATTTTCTTGCGGTAAAATATAGTATGATACTACCAACATTACTGGACATTATAGGAATTATTCGGCAGCGAAACCATCGGAAATCACGGAATCGTTTCCATCATACGCCGAAAACCTCATTTCGCTGACGAAAATGTAACTATAACTTCATATGTCAGGGCAAAAATGATGCTTTTGAAAACTTCATATCGCAGACAAAAACATGCATATACGCGCAAAATATCTTGAAAACTTGAAAAAAAAACGGTAATTTTTCCAATATATAGGAAATTACAAGAGCGAGGAGGCTAAAAAAAATACAGGATTTAAAGGAAATATAGGAAGAGTGGCACCCTGAAGTTTCAATATCCCAGTAAGTATCTCGTTGTACACAAACCAGCTAATTTTTCAGCTTCTGCAGGTTGAACAAAATTTATAAGTAAACCTACTGTACAAACATTATCCACTTGGTAAGAGAACTACAGAGCTGTCATTCAACATTTACAGTCTCCCAAGTTTATTTTACAAATACCACACACTCCACCTACCATTTGGCAATTACAAAATACCCGAACAGGTCGCCAGGTCGTGTGGACCAAGAATTCCACTGAGAAGACATCAAGGAATCGCACAGCTCCTCAACATCCTGCAAAAAATCAAAACAAAGAAAATTAATTACTATTTCTATAAATGGTAAATGCCTTAATTCTGTTTTAATAGTTGCAAACTGTTGCATTTATAAGAGAGCTCAGTGAACTTAAGCACAACAGTGAAGCATGCCCCTCCCCTGAAGATTGCAGTCAATTGAAGCAAGCCTTTTTAGCCTAACTCTATGGTTAACAGAACCAAGTCTGACCTTTTGTGGACCGCAATTAACTGAAGAACACCCAACCCTTTTAAGGATAGCAATTAACTAGAGCATTCCAACTCTTCGTTAACTGCAATTAACTGAAGCATGACTCAACCCTTTGTCAATTGCAATTAACTGAAGCATGACTCAACCCTTTGTTAATTGCCATTAACCTAAGTATGACTCAACCCTTTGTTAATGGCAGTTAACTGAAGCACACTCAACCCTTTGTGGACTGCCATTAACTGAAGCACACCCAACCCTTTGTGGACTGCAATTAACTGAAGCACACCCAACCCTTTTAAGGATTGCAATTAACTAGAGCATTCCAACTCTTCGTTAACTGCAATTAACTGAAGCATGACTCAACCCTTTGTTAATTGCAATTAACTGAAGCATGACTCAAACTTTGTTAATTGCAATTAACCTAAGTATGACTCAACCCTTTGTTAATACCAGTTAACTGAAGCACACTCAACCCTTTGTGGACTGCAATTAACTGAAGCACACCCAACCCTTTGTGGATTACAATTAACTGAACATTGCTGAAGTTCACCAAACCTTTTGTGGATTGCAATTAACTGAAGCACACCCAACCCTTCATGGATTGCAATTAAGTGAAGCACACCCAACCCTTTGGACTCCATTTAACTGAAACCCACTCAACCTCTTGTGGATTGCAATTAACAGAAGCACACCCAACCCTTTGGACTGCAATTAACTGAAGCACACCCCTCCTTTACAGCATGCAATTAATTGAAGCACACCCTATTCTTTCAAGTGTATTGCAATTAACTGAAGCATGCAATCCTTTTTCATTCACAAGCAGACACAATTATTCTGTGCAAACTAACTTCATTTTCATAGAATAATCTCTAAATTCTAATAGGCGATGCGATTTCGCCCCAAAAAACATCCAAATACCACTGCCATATCATTGGCAATACTACTTGCCTTTTCAATATTTTTTCTGGCCGGAGTTTCTCTGTCTAATTTCTTAATTGTGGGAACTGCTTCCTTGGGGCTGGAAAAGAAAATTTTTATATTAGGCCTAATTTAATTAAATTCACAATTACGAAAATGATTCGGAGAGGGAAATGGCTTCGCTTAAGCCTACAAAAATAGCCTTCAAAATAAATAGCACAATGCTTCTTTTGTTCATGGCAATGTCATGCTAATCTTGGGAGTGCACCTAATCCTGTCCAGTCACCAGGTCACCAGTGCAAAACTCAGGGTGCATACTCAACGAATGCCATGGTGCCATTATTGGCAAACTATTTTGAGAAGAGCCAAATTAATGAATTAAAACTTGCACTCCAGACAAAAACTTACAATTTCACTTTGTTCCTGTTTCCAGACTTCTTATTTCTCTTCACTGGCATTGTGTGAGTGTCTGTGTGTCCTCAAATTCAACGAAAGTTCTTCAAGATTTCCAGACCATGTGCTTCCTTCCAGAGCTGGAGACAGACTGCTATTTCAGAACAAGTGGAGAGAGCTATTTTTAGATCCAAGTGCAGACAGACTTCATGAAATAACAGTTTAAAAGCTTTCTGAGCTCGAAAGCCAAGCTGTTGGGACTTCTTATCCCTCCAGCTGTTACTCTTTCACAGTTGCAACATAAACAGCAAACAGGAATCGACAGAATTGAACAAACAAGAGGATTTCTGCAGCAAAAAAGGATGAAGAAAAGATATTTTTTCGCACGATTTTACACGAGGGGGCACTAAAATCTCGCGTCTAAAAGTGCGCCAGAGGTCGTCAAATGTTTCCGGTGCTGAATGTTAATTTCTCGTCGCGACAAGCCACTGAAATTGTATATTTTTATGGGAGAATCCAACTGGAAAGGTGATTTGCGGCGAATTGTAAATAGAGCAAAGGGTATATTCGAGAATACACGTGCACAAAACATTCCAGACTACTCAGCCTACTCTCCAGTGCCAGTTTCGGTGAGTTTTTCATTGACATGTTGTACACACGTGATTTTGTTTACGTTTTGTAACTGCTGACAGTGACCGGTGAAAATGTCATTCATTCAGTTAAAGATGTTTATTTGACTGTAGGGTTGCTGAAGCTGCGCAGTGCCACTTATACAAGGTTGCAGACATGTGTTACACAATATTTTTTCACTTGTTGCACAACAATGTTGGAAGTTATACAAAACTCAACTCTGCACTGCAGTGTGCAGTGTAAATGTGTGGTAATACTAAATAGTGCATGTCTGTATGCAGCAGAGTCCGCGAAAAGTGCTTTTGTCATGCAGGACATTCGGGCAGGTAGATCTTGAGTATTACCTGCCCGAATGAAATTCTGTCTGCCCGAATAAAATCCTGTCAGGCTGAAAATCCAATTTAATTAATTTCAACCGGTATTCCTGATTTTGTGCGCCTTCAGAAATGTAACTTTTATTCTGAAGTTACTCAAAACCTCTCCTATAAAAACAGAGCCTAATGACACATTGATGTCAAGCAACTTTAAAAAAAAGTCTTAAACCTGTTCATTTATAAGCCTACAAAATTTCAAAGAGTTTGTATTGAATATAATTATATTGCTATAATTGCAAAGCCAACAGGAAGGGTCTATTTGATGTTGATTATATTTAACATTTATTTCTAGGCTAATTGATATTGGTCCTAAGCTGTCTATCATTTTGTCCTAAGCTGTCTGTCATTTTGTGGTGTGCATATATCACTTTGCATTACTACAGAAAACCCGCCAGAACCCCTGCTATATGATGCACGCTATACTGTTGTGACCTTCCAGGGCCTCAAGTCTTGTGCATGGGAGGATGCATGCCGAATATTGCTAATTGCAATTTGCTGAACCACTGACTCTTCTTTCGTTTAATTGCAATCCATCTGACACCCATTTAAGTCATTGGTGTTTGTTAATTGCACTGGTGATTTCAAAAGCCAGCACTAATTGCATTGGTTGCTGCATCAGCTCATTGACTCTCCAGCCAACCCATCGGAAATTTGGGCAGGTAACCACTCTATTTTTGCCGGTCACACGCAAGTTTTGCCGGTTTTGACCGGCAAACCGGCACTTTTCGCGGACTCTGGTATGCAGTGTTTTATAAAAGTGAACAGTTACTGTTTAATTAAGCCTTCAAGTTATTGTGACAATTATTCACAATATGATGATGGCCTTGTCTGGAGAAAACAAAAGTTCATTGGCATGTGGTCAGTTCATGTCTGACGTATGTCACTGTGACATAATTAAATGGCCTCCTAAATTGCCTGATGACAAGTGATGCCATTTTTTTTCAGACAGCTGTGCTGAAAGTGTTATAAATCCCCAATAAAAAAAAAGTGCATGTTGATTGGATTAATTTTAATTGAACCAAAATGCACTCCTGGTGCTAAAAAGGCCAGAACAAATGATGATTGCGCACACAGAGCTTTGTCTATCATTCAATAGACTGGCAAAACACAAAGGTATGGTATAGTACAGTATAGGTATGGTATAGGTCAAATGATCTTCTTTGCTTTGAGAGTTCTAGTTGTACCAATAGTAAGCCCTAAAAAATAACTGAAGCCCAAAGGAGTAATGATTACATTGTTTATAAGTGCAATTATGCATTGTATGACTAACAATGACAATGTGTGACAACAATGGCTCAATGTTTTGTTCAATTAAGCGTTAAGAAGCACAATATACCCAGAACCCACTGCCCCAGAGCTCTATTGTGAATCTACCAATTAAATTGTAATTATCATTTTATTCAACTTAGTTGGCAATTGCAACAAGTAAGCCTAATGTCCGATGTATGTTTCACTAAACTTGGAAATGACACTCATGAGAGCAGTGTTTTAATGATGTTATCACTTGTGTGAATGACGGCAGATTTAGTGTCATTTTTTAGATGTTTTGCCCAGGCAATTTACAATGGTTAAATCCTCAGGGTTCAGACAAAGCAAATCTACTGGAATTCTAATGGAGTTGCCACTGAAATCTAAAATATTGTAGTAGTTCTAGGCTACATTGTTGATCTGTCAAAAAAAACTTTGTAAAATTTTTGTTACTACTGTAAAGAAGTTTTAGATTGTTTCATTTAACTTTGTGAGGATGTAGCTATCCTTGCGGTGCGTTAGGCCAATACATTTTTATTTTAAAACACACAGCAATTGAAAGGTGGACTTCATGTATTGCAATTTAGTTTTTTGGTTGGGTGACTGTAAACTGGTAAAAATGCTGGCCCATTGCAATTTAATGCTTACTATTGGAAAACCTTTTAGTGATAAAATATATGATGATTCCTCACTACTTGCCATAATGCCAATACATAAAAAAAATATAATAATATTCTACCAATATTATAGTCATATTTATATTCTATTTTATGGAGTCTATTAATTCCATGAATTTGTCTGTTATAATGGTTATTGATATTAGAATTGATTATGGAGCTAACAGGCCAGCAGCCATAAAGAAACTTAATACTATGTAGTCTAAGTCTTTATTACTATTATTGATCAACACTACAATAAAAAATATATGGACATTTATTGTAGCTGTCTAATGTATTGAATGACCTTGCAACACTCAACCTGAGCTCAGCTACTCGGGATCGGGTCAGTTAAGACAGTGGCTCTAACCAGTCTGGGAAATTACCCTCATATGAAGACAATTGCAATTCCAGTAGTGTGTGTTGAGCTTAATACCCAGTACCTTAGACGGTTCAGCCAAAGGTTATAACCAGAGGCCAAGGGCCAAGGTGATGGGGTAGCTTCACACAGTCAGGTATCAGAGCTGGGGAGTAGGATGTGCTATTTATAGACACAGCATAGCAAACTTTCTCACCAAGCCCCTGGTGAGAGAACTCTACATGATATGCTCCCTGTTAAGTTAGATTCACTTGCAGCCATTTGTTAACCTTAGGGCTGATACATATGTAAGTGAATCTAGGGTGCAGCCGCTGCCCCTTGCCCTTGCGGGACTCGCAAAGTCCTGGCCCTGACAGGATGATTGAGTGTGTGGGGTTGATCAAAAGAAAGTCTTGATCTCTGTGCTGCCATCAACACCACACAGCAGCATGACAATAGATTCTATCCAATTTCGCGAGATACTACCAAGTTATCAGCAGCTGATGACAGTTCGCTAATTTTTCTGGAGCCTTCTGGTTCTTTTTCTCATTATGTAATGGATAGGTCGCCAAAATGTATAGGGTTAGTTCATACCTTTGTGTCAGTGTCTATGCTGAGCAAGTAAAAGATCCCTCACATGGGGTAAATGTGCAACACTTTGAGGACTCTCTCTCCCATCTCATCAATCAACCCTCGTGAGCACCAAGAACTGGGCTGCACTCACCATATCTATCTATCTAAGCCAATTTTGGAAGTGATAGTAGCAGCAGTTATTTTCAAATAGCCTGTCAAAGATGGTTTTGAGCACTCCAAGTCATGGCCGTGCCATGTCTTTTTCATTGAACCTGGTTCCGATTCTTACTCCTCTGAGAAGTGAAAGCATAGCGACTCCTATATCTGATCAGTTATTGTGTCTAGGGTCTGATTCCAGACAACTCCAAAGCATCAGCTGTTTTTTTAATGCATTTAAAAAACCCAGATCATGTTATCATTTTCCATGTTTTCTTGATTTGGAATTCATGATCGTATTTACTGATTTTGATGACTCACGACTCGGACTCCTGCTGATTTAAAATTTTGAAATTTGTCACATGATTCTAATTGGGAAGTTTCTAATTCTAAAATGCAGTGACTCCACTAACTTTCATGAATTCCTGAATCCTGACCTGCCGGCTCCAAAGGCCTGCTTGAGCTAGAAAGAACTACTATCAGTCTATTGCTGTAAGCGCAACTTTAACTACTGCCACATGTGTTTAATGTAGAACAACCTTTAGAAAAAAAATTCCGCTCCTTACTAGCTTGGGCGAAAGCTTCATTGATTTTTTTGTGTAGTAAATTGAGGTGGTATACCTGAATTTTTTATGGAGCCCTGTGAATGATCAATGAATATTTTTCAAACTTTCCAATTATTTTCCAGATTTAGAGCTTTTACTGTTGAATGATGAATTGATTAAAAGTAGTAAATGTGCCCGTAAAGACAGTCACGATTGAATTGAAATTATTGAATTTATTTTACGTCAGTCCTAGACTCCTAGTCTAGTCATTGTTGACAGTACTAAAAACTTCTAAATCAGTTCTAGTAACTGCCGATAGTTACCATGTTTATCAGTTGCTATGGCTTGATGGGATGATATTGATAAATTTGGTATTGACAAAAAAGTTTTGCATTGATTGATGTGTAAATGTGCAAACTTGGGAGTTTCCTGGAAGCATTATAACTTGATCATTCTGGGAGAGCGAGAGGAAACACCAAAACAGCTGTAGTTAAATAATAGTAGATAGATAGATAAATAGATAGATAGATCGAGATAGTAGATAGATCGATAGATAGTAGTTAGATAGAAAGATCGATAGATAGTAGATAGATAGATAGATAGATAGATAGATAGATAGACAGGTAGATAGATAGATAGATAGATAGACAGCTAGACAAATATACAGATAGATAGATAGATGGATAGATAGATAGGTTAGAATATAGGTTTCCTTTAAATAAACATACATACATACAAACAACGAAAAACAAAAAACCAAATGACTGGTTCCCCGCGTACAATTCAATGAAAATAGATTCCCTCTTTTCCTCCTCCAGCAGATTTGTTCACTTATAACTTCATTTGTTAATCGTTATGATAATTCAAGTCGCAAAATGCGATAAGAAATATATTTGAAAAGATAAACCAAATTATTGAAATTAATAATTGATAAAACTTCAAACTAAACGCTACACTACACACTACAAAGATAGTTGTATGGTTTTTGGAGGGCTACTCAGCAGCTCAGTCTGCACTGTTTAATTATTACTTTTTGCTCATTTGCTGAACTGCTGCTGAAAGTCCACATTAGTGAACAACCACTGAACTTCATTGTTTTGAAGGCTCACTTTTCATTCAGGGGCACATGGGTAATGGGATGAGGTAGAAAAATGTCAAAATTTTGTATTTTAACTGTGTTTAGTTGTTAAACCTTTTTTTCTGCTCGAGCAGCTCGTACAAAGTTGGCACTGTACTGTTGTTTCAGTGCTGAAAAAGCCAATTAATTAGAAGAAGTATTTTTCTGTATTGATTTAAGGCCTTTTACTGCATTATTTCCCCCTGGCACGCACTCGTCATTTTTAGGTCTCTCAATTATTCATTGAGTTCATCGCTACAACTCGTGCGAAATGTAGTGTTTCACTTTCAAAATAACCAGAGCCTTTTTCACTCAGACTTTTTGTCATTGATCCTAGTTTTTCTGTCACGTTTGCTTGCTCATTCACCGTGTTCTCTGAACACTGAATAGATGTATGAAGTGGTAAATTTGTGAACATGATTTAAAAAAGGAGTATGTGTGCTTTAAACATTCTTCAATTAATGCATTGGTTGAATTTATTTAGTCCTCATGTGAAGGTAAACCTGGGCTTTGGAGTCGTAATTAGGATTCGGAGTCTTGGGTTTTGGGTGGAGTCGAAGTCGAACTTTAATTTTCAGTTGGAGTCGAAGTCGAAAATCAGATAGGTGACTTCTGACTCCTAAAGATAATTTTAAAATTTGAGATTTACTGCAAATTTTTCACAAAACTTCCTGAAGAAGACTTGGAATTCATGTACAGAATCCTATGGAAACTTTGTAGAATTAATTTTTCTCCCCTCTAATATTTGTGTGCAATAATCTGATAAAGCCGATAAGCGGAGTCGGGAGTTGCAATTCAGGAAACCTTCGGAGTCGGTAGTCACCTTTCAGAAATCCAAAGGAGTCGGGAGTCAAGAGTCAGTTCACATATTACCCGACTCCAAAGCCCAGAGGTAATCTCCCAGACTGATATATATATATACAAATTATATAAGAATCATCTTTGTGTTATTAAACTCATAATAATACAGTGGTCCCTGCGTTATAAGACCGCCCCTTTGGCGGTCATGAAGTGGTCTCTCGTGGGGGTGCGGTCTCTCGCTGGGGTGCAAAATGCACTAAAAATACTACTTAGAGAAGGAGCAAGGTGGTCACATAAGGCAAGTCGGTCTTATAACAGGGGGTCTTAGAACACAGGTACCACTGTATTAGTCATCACCTCATGACTTTGTCCTTGTAACTAAAGGGGGGGGGGGGAGGGTTGGTGTAGTGGTAGCGTGCTGGGCTGCCAATCGCTGGGTCCAGGGTTCGAATCCAGCTCTTGCCGGGTCACCTGGGCCTATGTTGGAAGGCTGTTTCAATCATCCTTCGTCTCTTTGCCATATCCTCCTCCTGTCCTAATTAGCCTCCCAAGTGCATTAGTACTATAATAAAACCCACTCAGGGTGGTGGATCAGTCCACTGAAACCCACTCGTGGTCTGGCTGGCGGAGGAACTCACGAGTGGCGAAGCCACGAGTGAGTTCCGCAGCCAGCCTGATCCACCACCCTGAGTGGGTTTTATTTATATCCCACATTTTCTGTTATTTTGACAACCTATGAGGGTATTTTAATGCTTAAATATGGATAAATAAAAATAATTATGACCTAATCACTTTGGTGGATGGATCTAAAGTTTTGATGGTGGCCGAACCAATCAGATCAAACTGTAACCAGTGGTGTAGCCAGGTCTTTGCCACAGGTGGGGCAGTGGGTGGGGCAGTACTTTTTGAGGGGGGGGCAAGATACATGACCGATTTTTAACCGGCCTTGGCCGTTTTTAGAGTAGGGCTAAGAGGTCTGGGGGTGAGAGGGACTGAGTGAAAGGGAAGTGTCTGCTATTTGAGTCATTATGATTTTTGCCTGAAACTTAGCAATTTATGAAAGAACTGTGTAAATTTTTCATTTGAACATTTATACCTACCACAAGGATAGCATTGCTACAGGAATGACATGTGTTTATGCTGTTATTTTGTCAATTGATGACTTGAATCATTGTAACATGCCAAAGTTTTTTTTTTTCATTGTTTACATGAATGTCATGAGGTTGCCTCTGACTCTGTCTGACAAATGCTCAAATTTGAAAATTATTTTTTAACTGTAAATAATCACCTTCTTACTGAATCTTTGTGATTAAACAATGAATAATTAGTGTGTAATATTAACACAAGAGAGAATAAATATCTTCCAACATAGAATTAAAAGAAATTAGGTTCTGTCATGCAAGGCAATATTTTTGGCAAATGTGTGGCAGCAAACCCTCAGCAAGCATCATCATGGCATCATGTGGTCGTAGAAGGGAATAAGGCCGATTGAATGAACAAATGTATTGCTCTGTTGGTATAAAATTAGAAGCATCTTAAATATTTTAATAAATTATTTTTTCCCAATATTGTTTAAGTGAAGTTCAGTATACATAACCAGTCAATTGAATGTTCATATTTGACCAAATTTATAGCGTTTTCAAGAAAGACTGAAGTGCCATTATCTCACTTTAAAGCTGGTTTCTATCAAGTTACCCTTCTATATGAAGCAGCTAAATGAAATTTTCCCAACTATTTTCACGTATGCCAGTATCCATTTTGAATATGTCATACCTGTAGGAAATGTTTAAATAACATTCCAGTTGCCATCAAGACGAAAACTCAGTGCACACCTGAATATGAAATGCTACAGCTTTAGGACAAATGACAATATTGCTGTGGAAATTAACCTGGCTGATGCCTGAACTAGTTTTCTTAACAAAAGGGGTCAATTCATTGATTTTTCTGATTTTTCTCCATATGAATAACAATTTTGAGAGACAAACCATCAAGTCAGAAATGGGTCATTTCTCTTAGTATGTCTGACACAATGACATTTTGCGTTATAGCTCAGCTCCTATTGCACTTCAAGCTTTTGTCAATTATATTGTCAAGTAAAGGTTATACATTGTCGTGGGTGACTCTTGGGTGACTCTTACCACGAGTAGGCACTCGTTTTCAGCACCGAATCACTCAATCGTTATTTGTGCCAAAGTAACCCCCTAGATCAACCGAAATATGTCGGCGAGCTGTGCAGGAGCTTTGGTGAAGTTCTGTTGCTTCAATGTTAAAGTAGCAACGCCCCAACAGATGGTAGCATTTCCCAGGCACTCCACAGATCATGAATTACGCCCAAGCAAAGAGCTGTTTCGTTGAGGCAAAGAGCTGGGTCGGCGATTGATCGGAATCTTTGGTCGGCGAGTTGTGCAGTTGCATAGCCGAAATTGTATTGAATCAATGATAATAATTCAGGTCTTTTGCTTCATGGATCTTAGCTTCATTCATCTAGATTCAACTGGTTGAATCTTTTGTGAGGCAAAAGTTTTGCCTCGCCCACTTGTCACATGATTTCTAGGAACTTTGATGAGGCATTTGATGATGCAGCGTAGACAAAATTATTGTCGCCGACTGGTTGAAATTAGTTAAATCATCCTCCTTTTTCCTGGAAAATGTTGAATTGTCGTGGCAAAAAGCCCCTGAATCCTTGAGAACTATGCATTACTAATGGCATTACTCTATGAATCGTCATAATTTTTATTTCATGATTAATAAAGCATCTGTAATAATAATTATTATTATTAATTTGGTCAGAAGCTGACTTAACATATTGTAATAAATTCTTATAAACAATATTTCCTCTTTTAATCAGGGTTGGCACAAAAAGCCCACCCCCCGGGTTTAACCCGGATTAAACCCGGGTTTAACCCGGACCGGGCAAAATGGTGTTTTTCCCAAAAAGTGGTCAAAATCCGGGTTAAATGGCAAATTCTCTTAGAATTTGCTTGCAAATAGCAGAAATTGGAAAGAAACAATGCTGAAATCAGAGAAACTTAAAACAAATTCATTTAATCCAAAATAGATAGCCTTATTTTGACACTGAAGTGACTCAACTGTCCAACTGTTCAAGTGTAAATGTAAGCAACAATAAGTATTATACTATTAACTTGGTCTGATTATGTAATTATAAAATCATGAGTGCATCTGCAAAATTTGTGAAATCATTGATTCACCACTGTATCACCAGTCCAGCTCCTCTCTACCCCTCAGGTGATGGTAGCAGGTGACCAACTTAGCTGCCTTTTAAAGCCTAATATTTAATTGACAAAGATTTGCAAATGCTGTTTTCATTACTCCATGGTCAGACGCACTGAGAGCAGACTACAGAAATTTTAGCCAGTGTTCAAATCAATAAAACCCGCTTTTAACCCGGATTTTGGGAAAAAACCCCGGTTTAAACCGGGTTTTGACCGGTGGGCCGGGCAAAATGAATAAAACCCGGTTTTTTTCCAACCCTGCTTTTAATTCTATCACCTTATTCCTCATGCCATTCAGTATCGGTTCCATGCATATCTACTAAGAGTCTAAGGTTTACCAATCAACTCTTTCTCCCATCTTCAAAACATCAGTTGTCCACGGGTTAGGGCTATGCCACCTTAAAAGCAATTACGCTAGGTCGGTTTTGAATCCCTGGATTCTTGTATCGATATTTATCGACATTTTTTGGACTCTCACAATGGTCATTTTCATCATCACTAAACAAGTAAACATGTTAAATTGAACGTGAAGTGCATTAAATTTAACTATATGTTGTATTTGCATATCATTTCAAGGCCTTAGATATTTTGCCGCTAAATGTCTAAGTGTTTATTATCTCATATAAATTTGCGTAACTGAATACTACTAAATATTTAATCTAGATGATTGGATCCTTAGATGATGAAAAACCCATAGAAAACATCAGAAAAGTGTTATTTTTATCTAACAAGATTTCAGTTATCAGAACTTAAATCTTTCAGTCTTGAACAAGAAACAGAAAAGTTATAATTATCATCACATAGCAATCGTCATCTTAGCAATGTAATCACACTAGAACTGAATAGTTGCATTTTTCATCAGACTAAATATAATTGTATAGGAACGTGATGAGTATCATATAGAAAAATGAAAAGCTTTCCCCATCCTTAATTAGAACAGAGCTGTGTGATAACAATAGAAAACTACATTTCACATAGAATTATTGCTGAATGGAATGTAGCAACATCAGTCTCAGATATGAGTAAAGAAGCATGATCCTTCTGTTATTGTGAGTGTTTACAAATATGTCTACAAATTCATCCAAATCAAATAAATTTGACCTTTGTCATGCAATATGGATGACTAAGTTTGAGAGCTTCTCATCTGCCATGAATTTCTCACAAAGGTTTTTATCCCCTTCAATGCCTTCATGGCAGAGAAGCTTCGCTCACAAGAAGTACTAGACACTGGGATCGTCACTGCAATTTTACAGAGTTTGTAGGCCTATATTGCTCATGGAAGGCCTCACTGTATGGCTGAATAAAATTGACAAATTCACGAGAGTCCAGATGGTGTTTCTAGACCCTGATTTTTTTTCGGCTCCACAAGTCGCTTGGCTCAAAAATATTAGGTCGGCGTTTGAAACACTATTTGCTGGTGGGCATCCTTAGAAGAATAGTAAAACAAGATCATGCACAGGAATTTTCAGGCTAATTTTATTTTTTTTACTCCAGAGCCAGAGGGGGGGCAAGAGGGGGGGCAAGAGGGGGGGCAAGAGTAGCCACAGGTGGGGCAATTGCCCCACCTTGCCCCCCCCTGGCTACGCCACTGACTGTAACATAAACAAATGACAAAGTGGGTGGAGTCTGACTGGTTGCTATAAACAAAGCCCTAAGAGTCACATGACTGCTGGTGACGTCACCAATGCTGATGATGTCATAGTGGCTCTACTGCTATTGTGACGTCATGTGCTGCTGTTGTGATGTCATGTGTCGTGATTGTGACCTCATGCGTGATCTGAAGTAGTGCCACAAATAAACAAAATATGTAAATCAAGGATAGTGGATCATATTTAAATTAGGGATGGTGGATCATATTTAAATCATAGGGATTTCTAAGCTTATAGGGTAATGCTCCGTGAGTCGGACACTTTTGACATCGCACATTTATTAAAAGTGGCCTGTACTTTGATTGATAGCCTATCAATAATCAAACCTGGTGTCAAACGATGTCTTTGTGTGCAAGCTGCCTGATTAAAAACACCTGATTGGTAACCCTGGCCTATGGCTAGCTCTATCCCCCAAAATAGCCAGTTGGTGAGTGTCACCTTGACTCGGACAGAGGACTCCTTGACTCGGACACTTTTGACATGGCCCAGTTGAACAGGTGTTTTCTGCAGATAAGTCACTCACCTGTCACTTTGCAGCATGTGTATCGATAGAATGGACTCTCAGCTTCACCCTCAGCTGTGTAGCCAAGGTATAATAAGAGTGTCTGCAACAAGGCAAACACCCAACCAATTTACAGAAAATCTGATCAGAACATCGTCCGACAACAACGTCCCATAGACAGGGAAAGTCCACTTATTTGTTAGTGGGGGACGAGGCATCAGCCCCAGTGATGATGTCACAGTACTCGTGACGTCATTGTCAATATATACCACGTGGTGCACTGAATGGAGGGAGACACTGATCAGGCATAGTCCCTGCACTGACACATAGACTACATGAAGTAGGTCTATAGGCCTAAAAGCCCATAATAAGGCTGGGGTGAGGGGCTTCTTTGAAGCAATCTTCCCAGGAATTGACTGTAAAATGTTCTGAAACTCAGAGAAGCCATTAAAATCATGGTTGGAGACTTGGAGTTTTGCAACACCTTGGCAGAAATTACTTATTTCAAAACTAGCCAAAAAAGGTATCTATTTCACCAAAACTGAGCAAGAAATTATTTTTAAAAAAAGGGATACCCAAGCAAAACATGATTTTAATTATAATTTAAATGCTAATCTCTGCTGGAATAGTATGCCTAAAATGAATGTACTTTGTAAGATTCGTATACTTGTATAGGCCTACATGTGCTAGGTAACAGAAAATAGTTTTAAAATGGACAAGAAACTTTAAACGTTTTTTTTTTTTCAGTTCTATTTGCTCCCATTTAGACAATACAAAGGCAATAAGGCCTGCAGGTAGGCCTATGCTTTAAAATGATGTAATAATTAGTGGCTGATCAGCACAGGAACTTGTACACTATCATCCGCACGCAAATAATACGTTTTGTTTATAGGCCTATACTTATAAAAAATAGAAGCTATGATCTCCTTTGAGACCTTGAATATGACCTAGATTTTGACCTATCTCTATCTGGCTTTCAGTGCATGCAGGCTAGGGTGTCCCAAAAAATTTGAAAGACGGCAATTCCTTGGGGCTAATCTCTAAATGTGTTCTATGGCCCCTCTCTGACTCCCATGTAAAATTTCAGCTCATTTGAAGGTGTTTTAGATGTTGCTCAAGAGACCCAAAGATAGATGGGGGTTTAGCATTGAATTTTCATGCGAAAATGGCTATTTTAACTTATAGCTCATAAATTCTTAGTTTCAATCCACCCCAACACATGGATAGTTTATACAAAGATACATGTATAAATTATTCTGAACACTGTGGTACCAATTTGACATCTGTATCCTTACTTGGTTCTTGCGTTATAAGCAAATTATACTATTTTACATGGAAAATTGACGCCAAGGCAACGCACCATTCTTAATCAAGATTAATTGCAGTCTAATTTTGAATTTTAAACATGAGACAATCACATATAGGTTACATTGTGTGAAAGAACCACATGAACAACAACCAAACCAATATCATACAATCTATTTCAGACTATTGGAACATTCTAAGAAGTTTTTTTAAATCACAGAAAATCGCATAAATAAGTATATCCCATACATGTAGAATTTCTCAATATCCAAGCACTTGAAAACAATTCTGGGCCATGTCATCAGGCAAATACGGTATCATTTAGGGTTATGCAATACACCTGTTCTGACTGTCTTTTGAGAAGACCCCCAATTTCAGAGAGGCAATGCGTTAAGGGCCCTCTGGTGGCCAAAAATTTAACTGTGACCTGTGATGTTGGGTCTGGGCCCCAATGAATCAACCAGCGTCCTCTAGTGGCCATTTCTTGAATCACAAGCAAATAAGCAAATGATCTTGCACCTGATGACCCCAGGCCAATTAAAGTTCAATCTTCCAGTTTGTGATTGCATTTCTACATAATTAAGGGATTTTCACCCAAAAACTTAACAAGGAACAGAATGCCCGGGATAGAATGAGTTATATTTGTCATAGAAATGTTGATTCTTAACTCAAGTGCAGAGACAAATACCATGCAAGTTGAGAAATACAATAAAACATTTTTGAACAATTGAAGAGATATAGCTCAGTAAGAGATGGCCCAAGAACAAGCTTGTATTCACATTTTCAGCTGGTTTGACAAAATCTGACTCAAAAGTGAACTACACACACAATGTGTAACTCAACACGATTGCTTGAGGTAAGATATCATTGAGTTCTTAATTAATAATCAGCAAATTCTAGGCCTAATGTTTTCATTATTAGGCTATATATATCCTTTCCAAGAATAAATAAAAAATTTTAATCTTGAAATTCATGCCGCAACATTGTTGCAATTGGCCTAGAATTTACTCCTGCAACAAAGTATAGGGCCTATAATTATAAATATATATTCCCTTCGTCAACCTGGCAAGCTCTTTAAAATATTGTTCAAATAAAAGGATATTGGCTTGTGGCTTCTTCAGTGGCGCATGGTTATTATGTAAAATACAAAGAAGCCATGGTGTATTTGTCCAATAAACGAGAAAGGGGAGGAGCCAATAGAATGATTGACAGCTTGACCATGAGCACAGTGGGGAACTGGGGGGTCTCGAGCAGGGGGGGGGCACTTGGGGGAAGACACGATTCTCTGGGGGCACCCATTATACTAATTGTTGTATATTCTAGCCAGAGTTGGGAACTTAGTCCAATAGGGGGGGGGGAGCACGTACCCCCCCCCGTGACCCCCCCCCCCCATAGAGACGCCACTGCATGTGCAGAGCAGTAGCAAATACAAACATGTATTTTGCTAATGATCCTAAAAAAGATACTACATTTAGATTAGATAGACAGATAGATAGGTAGATAGATAGATCAGTAGATAGATCAGTAGATAGATCAGTAGGTAGATCAGTAGATAGATCAGTAGATAGATCAGTAGATAGATCAGTAGATAGATCAGTAGATAGATCAGTACATTGCAAGATAGATCAGTACATTGCTAGACAGATCACTAGATTGCTAGATTGACAGAGCTAGATAGCCAGAAAGTTAGATTGGTGGATGGATGGATGGTTATATGGATAGCTCAATCACTTTGCTCCATTAGCTTCCATATTCTTTCTCCACATACCTTCTCTACCTCCTCTCTCCAACACTGCTCTGCCACTCACTAAACTCCATTTTAAAAGTTAAAACGGGCATCAGAGGGTATGCCTGCATACCCTGTACAGGTATAGATCTTGTGCTAAATTAAAAACATGTAATGTACCAGTTTGTATCGACTGAACCTCAGTTTGACAAAGTGAATACTGAACATAGCATGTGGTTGTGTAGGGGGTGTGGCCAATGAAAAAAAGAGGGCCTCTGATTGGCTTAGAGTTTTGGCATTAAGTTTGGTCACTTGCTTTTGAGAGGGTCCCTTAAGTGCAAGTGGAGGAAGGTCAGGGATCAACTGCAGTGCTCTGAGCCAAAAAAGGCAGTTTTCTCCAAACAAACATTGGCATATTACCGTCACTATTAATTATATTTTTGAATACTAGATAAATAGATAGATAGATAGATAGATAGATAGATAGATAGAATGGTTATTTCCCACAGGAGATGACACCATGAGAGCTAAACACAGGTCTGTAAACATGCCTAGTGCACTGTGTGCAGTGTTCAGGGAGACTTGATTGTATCGTGCATTATAGCTCTTTGCAGTTTGAGAAGAAAATTAATTTTACCAATGGACTGCCAACCTCTCGAGAGCTATAATATCACGGCCAGCAGAAGATGCAGTTGTTTCAGTGTAGTCAACATGGGCCTATGATCTGCTTGACACCAAGTTAATGACGTCACAAATCTGGCGCGAACTCTGGAATCAGCTGATCCCCCTTGTTACATAATGGTTGATCCCATAACGTTTAAAAAAGTCAAGTGTCCGAGTCAAGGAGGCCCTGTCAAATATTTTAAAACTTTATTTTTGTGGAGCTGAGACTAAATGCAACTTTGTAAACCTGCCAAAACAATATGATAGACAAATACACATTTGTATGCACATTTTTATGAGGGTGGCTAAGTTTTGTATGCCTATTCAAGTGTTATCAAAGTTGAGTTATTTCCAAAATGTCACAGAAACTTAGTTGGCGCAACTGTGAAATTAGCCTTTTTTTAAAGACAGATATCATCCACAATACACACTACAAAAATATCTAACATCGCTTGACAGAATCAGTGGAAGTTAATTGAACATCTGTGGTAATCTGTTAGCCCAGGTGTCCAGTTAACAGGCCAGTTCAATGCTGTCAAAAGTGTCCGATTCAAGGTTACTTTTCACGGGTGTCCGACTCAAAGAGCATTACCCTAGATACTTATATTACTCATATAATATAAAGGGAGATCACCATTCTTGCAGTGTTGACACACCTATTTCAAGTTAATCATACGCATTCAAAATTGAGTCTATCACTCTGAAATTCTCCACATTTGTAGGAAAATACCCAGTCTTGAACATATGTAAATTTCATGAAGCTACTGCAAGTAGTTTTTCCGTACTGGTTGAAAGAGCAGAGCCTATTTCAGACTTCTCCAGGGCTTGGCTTGAGTCCTATCGGACACCAGCAGTTACCAGGAAATCTCAGATTTTTTGTCATAAAATGACCTTGTCTTAAATAACCAGACCTGCCAGCACCATAAGTTTTTCAACAGATATTCCTTGACACAAAAGTCAAATGCTAAGTGCAATATGAACCTTCAGTACTCACAAGAATAACTTTCCCAGGCAAAATAAAATTTTCTAAGAGGTACTTTCAGCCTTTGTCAGCCATTTTGAAAGTCATCCTGCAACAAGTACTGTGAGGGACCATAAAAATCGAAAAATCTCACTTTTAGTTCAACATTTTAACTTATTAATAAAAAAGTTTTTTTTCACTTGCATGAGAAAATTCAGTGTCCATGTAAAAGACCCTAATCCTACAACAGCCTAAATTTGAGAAATTACTGGTCAGCTGACCATAGTGATGTCATAACCACAACAATAGCAACAATGGCCATGGTGATGTCACCAAAGCAGTTCAGGGCAAGATGGAGGACAGGGAAGATTTGATGGTGACTCAAAGCATGAAAAAAAGATAAAAGGCTTCCCCACGAATTAATTTGTGAGTGACAGATGACCACTACTGTTCTTAATCGAAGCTTGGGTACTATTCTCATCGGTGAACATCAAAAAAAGTCCACAGTTCCACACAAAGTAAGTGTTTTCAGACCAAAAATGATGAAAATTTGAGATTTTCTGGTAACTGCTGGTGTCCCGTAAGTCCTGGGAAAGTGTAAAAACTTGCGGATTTTGTTTGTCCTGTTCAACAGGAACCGCTTGCAGTACCCAGACAAAATTTTACACAGTTTATGCACAGGTGTTTTTGGACAAATATAGATAATTTTGGAATTAAAATATCAATATGTCTTGCCACAGGATGGTGTCAAAGTTGGCATGTTTTTTGCTAAAAATGGTGATTCCCCTTTAAGTTATATATACTTATATGTTTATTGACCATGCCTTAGAAGCCCCTATGATTTAAATTAGGGATGGTGGAACACAAAATTATATCCCATGGGCTGTTCCTCATGGGTTTTCCATGGGGATCACTGCCAAGTGTGGGATATAGGACGTAAAGCCCCAATCATCCATCCATCCATCCATCTTTGTAACTAAATCATAAGTGAGATGTTAATTGGTACTTTCCATCATTATAGGGCCCATCACCATATACACCAGTATATTGAAAGTTTATTTGTTTGCACTGGTAACGCTGTTACAATTCACTGCTTTCATTGTGTAGAATGTTGCGTTGAAAGTAAATTCGATGGATGAGGTTGAACGACAATAGATAATTGAATGCTTTCTATATATGTGCACATCTGAGCACATCTTTAAAAAGATCATTCTGCATATGAATATATATCAAGTACATTGTAAAACTCTGCAATGCTATAGAGAGCTGTGCAATGAAGTCATTGTAACATAAAACCTCCCAAAAAAGTTAAAATCAGTGGATCATATCATTACATCATTTAGTTCATTCTTAAAGCCCACGTCGTCCGGATCATAGAATAGAATGTTAAGTACACGTGTCTTTTCATCGGTAGTCAACACAAAAGATGCTGTACATATATACGTGTGTCTGCTCACAGATATGGGCAAATAGAGAAATGCATAGAGGATTACATGTAGATGGGAGACTGTTTTGTGTTATGTTGACATTCTGACGGTTCTTTTCACCTGCTGGTGTCTGACGGTAAGCTTAAATCCATAGTTTGATCTTCAGTTTATTGGATTTTAAATTGTTTATTAGTATGTGTATATAAAAGTATGATGATTTGTCATGCTTATGGCAATTGCGACATTTTAAAATCTCCTTCAAATCGCATAAGTCTCAGAAATACATGCATATTTTTGTAATCTACTGTAGATGCACTTATATTAGCATTACAGCAATGGCCGTTACTTTATGCTCAGTTGCTATGCTTCACTATGGTCTATGGGGCTATTATTGTGACCAATCATAACAAAGTAACTACTTTGTCAATCTTCCCTAAAATCTCTGGAATTGTAGTCTGTACACATTGGCATATGTCTTATAGACATTTTTGTATTAAATGATGTTTCATGTTAATGGTGAGGCAAATTCTGAATTAGTTGAAATATAAGCATAAAATCAATTCTGATGCTAAATGTTATTTGCATGATGGTAATGGTCACCGAAGTGTCTGGATGTGTTGGGCACTCACAAAATTTTAAAAGCATTCATGACAAATCACAATTAAATATGAAGAGCTCTTTAATGTTGTTTTATCGGGGTTTCCTTGAAGTGTTTATAATTAGAAAAATTGTTGATTTCTCGAGTAGGAATAAAGTAGTAAAACTGGTTTCTTCTGGTAAAATTTCATTTGTTTCATTAAATTCCACATCTATGAAGGCATTTGACACAGTTTTCTGAAACAAATTCAATTTTACCAGAAGAAAAAAGTTATACTATAGACCATTATGTCTCACCATGACCATTCCATGTAGACATTGAAATTCACCTTTTATTGTTGTCACGACAAAAAATATTGGGATAAAAACATTCTAGACTGCTAGAGGAAGATCTCCAAGAAACGTCCTACAAAATGCCAATGTGTTAGTCTTCAGCAGTGTGTTCCAATTGATATCTTTGCTGATAAAACTTTTTATCATGATGTCACCGTTTCTGTATCAGTTTCCGGAAATGAGACATTTAAATTTGTTTTAATATCACTTATGGGTCACCATATCAACATCTTTTTTTTCTTACTTTGAAAAAAAAACTTTTAGGTTTGAAAAAAGATAAAATTTGTTTTTTTTTTTTTTTAAATCATGAAACGACTTCAATGAAGTGAAAAAAAAAAAGAGATTTATTTGTAGTCAGATGATAAAATTTAATATTATATCATCATTATCATGTATTTGAAAATTGTTGGAAATAAATCAAAATTGATGTAATTTTGATAAGAAATCATTATTGACTACTTAATTGTAGGGCAAGGAGTAAGTGCCATTTCCCATGTTTCAATCATCCTTCGCCTCATTGTCGTGTCCTCCTCCTGTCCTAATTACTAGTAATTAGCCTACCAAATACATAAATACAGGACGTAAATCCCCAATCATCCATCCATCATATTTACCGTAGCTCATGTAGTTCTTTTGATCGAACACCATGAATATCTGTGTAGATGTATCAACTGAACATAATCAGCAACTTGAAGCTGTCTGATAAATTTGAAAGTCAAATTGTTACTTGGGGGCATTGGTCAAATGGTGTCAGTTCTGTGTTGAGTAAATAGCCAATTTTAGCATGTTCAGGACTGCATATACAACTGATATATATTTGGAATGCATGAATCAAGTTCCTTCATGGATATCACTATGTTCAAGTATGATGCATTTAATATGATTTCATGTTTCACTAAGGGAGCAACAATAATTTTAAACTTTTTGTGAGGATAATTTCACACTCCAGACTTTAGAGTCCAGAATCCAGACCTGCCTGCTCTATAATTTAAGTTTCAGGTAATTACTAAATTTGTTTATGTACCGGTAATCGGATCATTTTTGCCTGAAGGGGGAATCCCCTCCAGGCTTTAGAGTTAAAATGAGAAAATCGCCATTTTTGGTGACAGGCACACAGCATCAGTCAGTGAACACAGGGGCATATGTTGCATGTTGGAGTGCAGGTTTAGCACTTAAGGAGGACGCTACATGAGGATCAGGCTGCACAATAACATGTAATGACACAATAATGATTTTCCCAGACGTTGTTTTTTTTGTTAAAAGTTGCTCTCTGATTGGTCAGCTCAACAAATGACGTCAGGGAATTCCCAATTTCCATGAGCCTTCGACTGAGGAGGCCTTCAGTTGGGTCAAAGGTCGATGACTAGTCATCAACCTTTGGTTGGGTGCTAGATACCAATGAGGAACAGTCTGCGAAGATTGACGGTCCGCTGGATTGTTTGACAGTTTATTAAAAGGATCCTGAACCGCATGTCCGATTGATTATAATGCCATATGACGGCCGTGTTCATTCAACCATGACGGCCGTCATTGCAATATTAGAGCAACAACGGGCATGCAGTGCTGAGTGTGCTGAGTGAAGTAAGCAATTAACTTGACACTTACTTCAATTGTCAAATGTGTGACAGTAATTAAGCAACTAATTGCAATTTTGGCATCCCTGTTCATTACAGAGTCAGTGATTGTCTATTGATTGACACCCACTGATTGCCATTGACCTGCCAACCACAAAAGTGTTAACATGCTTCAATCAGCTTCATCTCAGTATACTTTGATTAACATACTTAATTGACTGTTTGCAGTTCAATTCAGATACATGAAATTTATTTGAAATATTTTAAACGATCCAGTTCATAAACTGTAATTACAAATGACTTATTTATGATTCCACCACTTCATAAGGTGGATTCCACTGACCTCAGATCAGTATGCTGGCATTACATAATACCATGTTCGTGGGGCTTGTCTTTCTTCTTGCTCAATGTCATGGTTCACTGATTTTTAGCACTGCAGATTGCCCAATGCCCATGCAGTACTTGATACTGATAGATTGTTCAATAGTGGAGGCAATTGTTTTTCCTCATACATTTACATTGTGTAATTAGGTCTTTTCTTGCTGACCTGATGTTGCACTTATGTCTGCCATGTAGCCATCTAATGAAATAATGAAAAAAAAATTCTTGGAACAGAACACCATTGAGTTTGTCAAGTGGTTTTATTAAAACCTGTTTTTTTTAGCAGGCCTATATACTTCTTATATAGGCCTAAATATATTATTATCAGCAACGTACATGCCAATAAATAAATTTGATAGGGAAACTGAACCCAGTAAAAAACCAAAATTATGAAACAGAATTTGGTCGATTTTTTGACAGTTGATGACTTTTATTAATTTAAAGCAGTTATATTAATAGTTAGGCCCCAGTGGTCATGTTTGCAAACTTGGAAATTGAAAATTCACCAAGCGACTCCGCTTATTCGGTCCGGCAAAAATCCTTTCGGTCCTGCTAAATTTACCAACATGCAGGACTGAATGTCCGGCATGGCATTTTGGTTCTTCACAAAGACTGAATTGAGGGAGGACGTGTGACTGTCTTTTTCATGCACAAATTAGGAAAATGTGAGGAAATCCAAGATGGCTGCCAAAATAACCGCCGTAAAATGGCCACCATTCTTGATCTGCCCACTGTGACCTTAATATTTATCTTAAAGTTATGAAATTTGGTACATATATTGGCCTGTGGGTATGGATTGGGAAAATGCCAAGAAATACAGGGGGAGGGTTGGTCTAGTGGTAGCGTACTGGACTGCCAATCGCTGGGTCCAGGGTTCGAATCCAGCTCTTGCCTGGCCACCTGGGCCTATGTTGGATGGCTGTTTCAATCATCCTTCGCCTCATTGCCGTGCCCTCCTCCTGTCCTATGTAGCCTACCAAGTGCATAAATACAGGACGTAAAGCCCCGATCATCCATCCATCCATCCAAGAAATCCCAAGACATCAGCCATTTTGGCAGCCATCTTCCTTCATTCTTGAACTGCCCATTGTGATCTTAATATTTTGCTTAAGAGTTATGAAATTTGGTGCAGCCTGTGGGCATGGATTGGGAACATGTCAATAAATCCAAGATGGTGGCCATTTTGTGGCGGCCATTTTGGCAACTATCTCTCTTCATTCTTGAACTGCCCACTGTGACCTTGATATTTTGCTTAGAGTAGTTAAATTTGGCACTGGTATTGGCCTGTGGGTAGGGATCGGAAACATGTCAAGAAATCCAAGATTGCTGCCAAAATGGTCACTACAAAATGGCCGCCATTCTTCAACTGACCACTGTGACCTCAATATTTCCCTTGAAGTTATCAAATTTGGTACAGGTATTATTGGCCTGTGGGTATGGATCAGGTCCATGTCGAAAAATACAAGATGGCTGCCAAAATCTCCTATGTTGTCCTTTTTGTTATACCGGTATAAAACTGTGTCCCTTCTTGTTGTACACATGCCTTTCTTTACGCTTCAGCTATAGTGTGATCTTGTGGCGTTAGTTTAGTTTTCACAATCACCAGGGTGGCAACAACTAAACTCCTATAACCCTCATCTTACCTGACATAACTTCAACTTGACACAAGCCGCCCTTCAGGCATTGAATCCATGGATTCTTGTTGTGTCTTTTTGATTATAAACATCACATACATTTTTAAAACGGTCATTCTATGAATATCCTCCAGGTGGCACAGTGGTAAGGGTTCTATCCTGCTCCACTGGAGGTCATGGGCTTGAACCTCAGATAGGGAACCTAAATGGGACTTTAATCATTTGTTAATGAGGCTCAGTTGGATGTCATTCGGATGAGACGTTAAATTGGCAGCCCCTTGTATTAGTCTCTGTGCTAGACAAGTAAAAGATCCCTCACATGGGGAAAATGAGTACATAGTGAGGACTACAACAGTCCAACTATCTCCCATCTCATCAATCAACCCTCATGAGTGCCCGGAACAGGGCTTAGAGGGCTGCACTCACCATATATCTGTATATGTCTAATATATATCTATCAGTAACCTCTATGTGTGGTTTATACGAGAATTTATTTTTATTTTACTCTTTCGGGTATTCTATTTCTATTTGACTTAATCAGGAAAGAATTGATCATGTAGTGATGTATACAACTTTTAAATACAAGCTGGTTAATTATTCAAGTCTTTCAGAACACATGTTTGCAGAGTATTTAACATACTATTGACACGGTAACTTGATAAAGCACATCAATGGCATTACACGCTACAACATCAGACATTGTTTTAAATTGTGTAAAACGTGTCATACGAGTTCATCCTGTCTGATTAACATGATTAATGAATATTGAAATTTCCTAATTTGCATATTTTCAAGGTTGTGGTAGTATTAGTTGGAGTGCATCAGAAGCAATGAGTTGAGAAGTTGGCAGGGCTAGAAAAATGTGAATTTCCGGTCAATTTCGAAACAAAATTTGCGACTACTACTTCCAAGTAAAAAATTTGGATCTTTTTTGAAAATTTCCTCTAAAATTTAGAAATTTCTAGCCTTCTAGGCAATGAATTGCCCAGATTCACTCCTTTTCCTGCCATGGAAGTTTGTCTAAACATGCCAAACGGAATTTAAATAATTTTATATTTTCATAATCAGAGTTATACTGCTTAATAATTTTATATATAAACCAATTTTGATAAGTAATTTTGATTGATGAATGGGTAATTCCACCTCATTTCAACAGATGGCTCCCACCTTACCATCTCAGAATGTCATGAAAAAATTTCAGGATGAAGGTTTATAACTTTGATGGACAAATCTCAAGTTATAAAGCCATATCTATAATAGTCTTTATGGTAGAAAATATTGAATATTTGCATTTTAGTTATTTTTTATAAAAAACTGTACAAATCCTCAACTTTGAAGCTAAATATCTGAAAGAATACTTAAGCTAGGGACTTGAAATTTTGAGGACAGTTACATATATAACTGAACTAATTAAAAAAAATAGTATGTGTTTCTATGGTTATATGAATAAGTTTTGTGGCTTATTCAATATTGTTGCAAAACGCATTTTCGGACCAACTTTGAGCCCTCATAGAACCTTAGAATCTTATGGTAGGGGTATGATTTTTATGGACATCACTGCTGGCTAAGAGAACATTACATTGCACCCATTTTCAGGATTTTAAAAATTTTGGTTAGGGAGATACTGGCCTTCAAAAATCGAAAATAATGCAATTTTACTTACATTTGAACCCTAAGTTCCATTGAATGTCAGGTCATACCATCAAAATTTTAATTTTATCTGAAAGTTTACATTATCACCTAACTATGCCTAAGAGTTCATTTTGGTATCTTTCTCCATTTTTGTGCAGTGAATTTTTAAAAACGGGGTCTTGGAGTTCATTAAAATTGTGTCATTCACTACCAACAAACCCCAGGATGACCACCTCAGATATCCTTTAGACAGCCAATGCAGTTTCAGACAGACCACTTTTTGGGGTGCCAAAATTTGGGTGGCAATTCCTATCAGAATTGCCATTGCAGACCCAGACAGACCAACTCAAAACTGCCAGAGAGGTACAAAATGAAGTGCCCCAGAATGCCAAGGGTTTCCATGGGGCTGAGCTGCCAGCGCGGTCTGATGCAGACTTGACCCATTGCTGCATGTTGGTACTTACAATTTGCATTATTTCTTATGTAATTACAACCTTCTTTAATTATCAAGCTTCTATACACACTTCCTCGGTCATCTAACACTATTATCACTAACAATTATTGACTTTTATTTGGGTCAGCTGGTGGCAGCATTAAAAATTCAGAAGTATTCCACCGATTTCTTAATTGGTTTAATGAAAGAATTGTAATGATTTGAGGTTTAAACAAATCAACCCAATGCCAAATTCAGCAGGGGCATAGATTGGTTAATTCCAGAGGGGGCAATAGGAGGGCAAGCTGCCGGTCGTGTCAACTTCCATAATTGTGAAATATTTTAAATTCTTTTGTGTCAGAGAAATAATTCTGAGTTTCCAAACGTAATCAATCGCCTTAGGGGTTAGATGGCAAGGGGATAGAAAGTATGGCTACAGAGGGGCTACCCTGATCAATGCAGACCATAAATTACTCAGTCAACCCGATAGCTAGTGTTCTGGTCAGTTTTGAAAATAGACAAGGCGATAATCTTTGTACATTCCATAGCAATATAAAGGCTGCACTGACATATCACTCATGGACAGGCCCACGTCCAAAATTGTGATAATAAATCAAATTACTGTCAAAAGCATCCAATTCCAAACTCCAACTCAGCGAATACAATTTGTCTCACACTGAAAGGGTAAGACAGACACGATACTATTTTCCCTATTGAAATCAGTGGAATAATGTTTCAGTCTGCAATGGCACTTTCAGCCCAAACATGTATGCAGTATGTCTCAAACTGCGGTGGCAAGTCGGGTGTGATGCCATTTTTCCCATTGAAATCAATGGAATAATGTTTCAGTCTGCAATGGCACTTTCAGGCCAAACATGTATGCAGTATGTCTCAAACTGCAGTGGCAAGTCGGGTGTGATGCCATTTTTCCCATTGAAATCAATGGAATAATGTTTCAGTCTGCAATGGCACTTTCAGCCCAAACATGTATGCAGTATGTCTCAAACTGCAGTGGCAAGTCGGGTGTGATGCCATTTTTCCCATTGAAATCAATGGAATAATGTTTCAATTTGCAATGGCAGGTCCATGCCAGAGGATGTACACTATTGTTTAATCATATAGGAATAAACAAACTCTAAAAGCAGACATTTTTCGGTCTCATGTACATTTGCAGTTTTTATCTTTTGCAGATCTTTATGAGATAGCTGTTGCTACTAGTATCAGGCAAACCAGGATTGTTGGATTTGAACCAGTGCAATTCATTTCAGATGTTTAAATCAAGATTTTTATCCATTAGAATTATGATTTATTTTATTTTGATCAATTAATTACTTGAACTTTGATTTTAATCATGAATTACTTGTTTTAAATATAAATAAAATAATATTGCCAACCTTGATAGAATAATTATAGTTCTTCAGTATATAGAAAATGATATGTTACAAATATATATATATCACATTATCCTTGGTACAGCTCAGAATTTATGCTTAATAATATATGAAATAAAAATTACAGGAAACAGCAGGCTATTCTTTCAATGCGCCCTGAAACATAAGTCAGATATATATACAGTGATACCTGCATTGTAAGACCCCCTGTTGTAAGAGTGACTTGTCTTATGTGACCGACTTCCTCTGGCACCAAGTAGTATTTTAGTGCATTTTGCACCCCAACGAGAGACCACACCCCACGAGAGACCGCTTCAGGACGGTAGAAGGTGCGGTCTTATAACACAGGGACCACTGTAGCAGGTTAAAATATATTGGCACAAATACAGGACCACATGAAATAGGTCTACATTTGCCCCCCACTGCCAAACCCTTCCAAACAAAGTCATAAGCGATAAGGAACCAGAATTAACATTCATGATTTTTATCAGTTTTAACCCAAAGTGATTAGTGATTACATGGCAAAGTTACAATTTTGTTGTGTTTTGCAGCAAAAACAAAGTTAAACGTGTTAAAGGATCAGTGTGAAGGTCGACATCCAGTGTCATCTATGTAGGTTAGCCTGGTAATAAATCTTGCATTCCAAACCTTACAAGATTCCAGGTGTGCAGGGGCAAATCCAGGATCTTCAAAGAGGGGAAGTAAAGAGTAGAAACTAAAGAGTGGAAAAAATGAAAGTGCCAGCAGCATAAGAATAAATTACAAACTTAAAAGTACCATCATTTATTTATTTAAGAAATGCAACAGGGTCTGAATGGCCAGTCCACTTGATGCAGACTGGTCTGCATGGATTAGAATTGGCAGTTCTGGGGGGTATGTTTCTTTGACAATAACACCGATATTTTAGAAGTCTGCATAAGTCTGCTTAGGCATAATTGAGTTGGTCTGTCTGAGTCTGCTTTGGCATAACTTGGTCAAACATTTTTCAAATTTGGGAACCAGAAAAGTAGGTCTGTGTCAGACTGCACTGGCTATTCTCCAGTGGTTGGGCCTGGCAGTGGAAAGGATATGGATGAAAAAAATCACAAATTTACTTTTCTCCATATAATGAAGGCATGCAAAATTTGAGGTGTGTAGCTTAAATAGTTAAAAAGTTATAGCTGATAACAAAACTAAGAAGCGTAACAATTTGCGAGCTCGCAACTGGCTAATGTGATGAATGACGGTTTTTGAAGAGCCATAACTCTTGAAGGAAGGTAAATGTCAACTTGAATTAAATTACATCCTTAGTCTGCACACAAGATACCACATTTCTGGTTTGAAATAACCTCTCTGTCCTCTAGGTCTTGAGATACAAAATACCAAACTTGGCTTTTCATGCAGCATTTAAAAATTACATTGAAAGACAGTATGCAAACCAAGTTTGGGAATTTTTATCTCATGACCTAGAGGGTGGACATAGTATTTTTGGACAGAAATGTGGTTTCTTGGAAGTAGCCTAAGGCTGTAATTAAATTCAAGAACACAACTAGCTTCCTTCAAGAGTTTTGGCTCTTCAAAAACTGTGTTTCGTCATATTTAAATTTCTAATGTCTTTCGATAATGGTGCATGAAAAGCCAAGTTCAGGATTCTTTTTCTCAAGACCTTAAGGGTTGACATAGTATTGTAAGACAGAAATGGGGTATCCTGTGTGCAGATAAAGGCTGTGATTAAATCCAAGTTAGAATCTAGCTTCCTTCAAGAGTTATGGCTCTTCAAAAACTGCCATTCATCACATCAGCCATTTGCGAGCTCGCAAATTGTTGTGTTTCTTAGTTTTGTTATCAGCTATAACTTTTTAACTATTTAAGCTACACACCTCAAATTTGGCATGCCTTCATTATATGGATAAAAGTAAATTTGTGATTTTTTTCATCCATATCTGAGGTGGTCATCCTGGGGTTTGTTGGTAGTGAATGACACAATTTTAATGAACTCCAAGACCCCGTTTTTAAAAATTCACTGCACAAAAATGGAGAAAGATACCAAAATGAACTCTTAGGCATAGTTAGGTGAAAATGTAAAATTTCAGATAAAATTAAAATTTTGATGGTATGACCTGACATTCAATGGAACTTAGGGTTCAAATGTAAGTAAAATTGCATTATTTTCGATTTTTGAAGGCCAGTATCTCCCTAACCAAAATTTTTAAAATCCTAAAAATGGGTGCAATGCAATGTTCTTATAGCCAGCAGTGATGTCCATAAAAATCATACCCCTACCATAAGATTCCAAGGTTCTATGAGGGCTCAAAGTTGGTCCGAAGACGCATTTTACAACAATATTGAATAAGCCACAAAACCTATTCAGATAACCATAGAAACCCATACTATTTTTTTAAAATTAGTTCACATATATATGTAACTGTCTCCAAAATATCAAGTCCCTAGCTTAAGTACTCTTTCAGATATTTAGCTTCAAAGTTGAGGATTTGTACAGTTTTTTAATAAAAAATAACTAAAATGCAAATATTCATTATTTTCTACCGTAAAGACTATTATAGATAGTGCTTTATAACTTGAGATTTGTCCATCAAAGTGATAAACATTCATCCTGAAATTTTTTCATGACATTCTGAGATGGTAAGGTGGGAAGATTTCCAGAAATCTGTTGAAATGAGGCGGAATGACCCGAATGTGTTCTGATCAAGTCGCAAGCCTATACAATTTGTTTCGCCTGCAGATGAAGGGTTTCCACTGTCCTTGAAAATTATGAAAAATTTCTGAAAACCCGCAGAAAACAAGTCTTTGAAAGTCTTGGCAGTTCTCTGTTGCATGGGTTTTTCCTGTAAAGCAATAATTGTAACAGGCTGGGCCGCTAATGGACTGGGTCCGGAGTTCGAATCCCGCTCCTGCCGGGTCACATAGGTCTATGTTGGACAGCTGTTTAAGTCATCCTTCACCTCATTGTTACGTCTTCCTGTCCTGATTAGCCTACCGACTAACCAAGTGCATGAATGCATGACGTAAAGCCTTAATCATCCATCCATTTATTACCTGCTTTGAAAAAAGTCTGTTTTCAACAAATTTATGATTACATTTATAATATATCTTTGTTTTTGAGGTTATTTGAAGTAGCTGACATACTAAAAATATATGTGAAGATGTGGACTTTTTTATGTATATTTGACTACATGTATGCCAAGGGAGTCTTGGGTCTCTTCATTTTCAGGAGATTTGTGAAGTGCTGATATATATATATAAATATAAAACAAATTTCAAATATTTGTTGACAAACAAACTCTAGCGGGGCAAGGACCTGAAGGTCAATTGACAAGGTTGAATTGTCTTAGAATCATATATAGCACATTGCACTTCACACATGAGGGCCATTGTCAATTATCCGGAAGTTAACACTCCTTGTTCTTCCACAGAATGACCTTCCTTTGTTGAAGGGCTGTTTCAGTCATCCTTCGCCTCATTGCCGTGTCCTCCTCCTGTTCCAATCAGCCTACCAAGTGCATAAATACAGGACGTAAAGCCCCGATCAGCCATCCATCCACAGAATGACCTTGCAATAATCCTTGCGAAACATGTAAAATATTTGCGCTATTCCTCTAAAATCACATTTCAATAGTTTTATTGGTAAACAACTATTGTCCAAACATGGTAAAGGTCTGTTTAATCTCTTCTATTACAAGGGTATGCAGCTTTATCATGTTTATCCAGGGTTGATTGTGCCAGTACAGGTAGTTTTAAAGTTGTTATGCCATTAAGGTTGATGTACATACAATATTATGGATGCAAATAATTTTTATGGAGATGTGCATTGATTTCGTATGGTTGTGCAATAAAAATTGTATTTATGAGAAAAATTATTGTCAAAATTGACAATTGGTTTAAATCAAACAGGTCCACTCAAATCAGTCTAGTGAGAGCCACATATTTGATGACACTGGAGTGTCCACATATCTAGATGACATTGGAATATCTGCTAGGTGTCAGCACAGGTCCTTAATTTCACATGACAAATCCCTGGACTTAAATATGTCAAAGGGAAGAGCTGGGAAAAAAAAGGGTAAACTGACCAGCCAAGCTACCCCCTTCCTCATCTGGCTGTCTTAAATACCTCCAGATGTGACCTCTGACACTTGGGAGTTTAGAAGTGGGCCCCTCAAATAGGGCAAAATTGCTGCCATTCAAAACTCACTGAAAATTGTATTATGTCTACAAATGTTTAGAAGTGCATAGATCTCTCTGAAACTATATTAAATACTTTGCACCAATTAGTACAGCTTATTTTTTTCTCACAGCATATTGTTTGCCATGTTCAGATATACTTCACAGAAATCATATTATGCTGTTCTGTTAGATTACATTCATTCTACATAGAATACTAAGCTTTGTAATTAAAAAAGTGTTTAATTGTTTGACATTTTAAAGTGTACTCTTTTGGTTATTATTTAGAAAAAGAAAGAAAGAATTCAAATTACTTTTATGTGATCCTTTAGTCCAAGTATAAATTAGATAAAATTAATAATTACTTACAACAAATAAAATTCTCAGTTTTCACAAGTCAGGTCTTGTAGAATTGCAAGTTGCCAGAATGAAATGAGATTCAGTTTTCAATCTTTTTATTTGACACTGACATTATAATAACACAGAAAAAGGTCATGTTATGATGTTAATCAGTCAGTCTATCTGTCCTGATGGTGTTTGTGGTCATAAATTTACTATTCAATATTGACAGTAATTAAGACTCTTTAATTAAGCAAAATATGACAATACAGTATATATATAACAAATTTTCTGAATTTTACAATCATTTTGATATAAATCATTGATATTTCAAATATCAAATAAATACTTGAAACTTTATCAGTTAGAAGGCGCACAATATAATTATACTTTTTAAAGATGTATGTTTCATATTTCATGGTATAAAACATTTTAAGATGCTCATAAAATTTAATCTTGATAGTGTTTAAGTTTGGCTCAGATATTGGTTGTTCAGTAGTTTTCCAGGAAAGGGGTAAATTGAGGGGTGGAGACAAGAGAGAGTCTCTATCAAACTCAGAACAACTTATCTTGTGCTTGTTATCACTAAGAAATATTCCCAGAGCTGTGTGTGCCTTGCTGTTGTTAATAAGGGCACTCCAGTTACAGGGTTGGGGGGGGGGCAAACACAAGACTTTATATAGTAGGTAATCCAGGGATACACTATACACACAAAGGCAGGTGCAAAAAGATAGATAGATAGATAGATAGATAGATAGATAGATAGATAGATAGATAGATAGATAGATAGATAGATAGATAGATAGATATTCCAGCAGCTAAGTTTAGTCAACTAATTTCCCCCAACACTTGCATCAATTTAGTCAAGGCCCCTACAATTGCCTACAAAAACAAGCACAGGCAGCAGTACAGCATTGCCCTTTCTCCACATGTTTTAAATGTTGGAATTGAGACAATTTTAAAGAAATATAACGGCTGGAGGGGGGTGAGAAGAAAAACCTAAGCCTGTTTGTTTTCATTTTCATCACATAAAATTCTAAAATTGTAATTGATACAATTTAAACTTGTTGGTTTAAGAAGAAAAACATTGAAATCTAGGTTTTATATGATTGCACCCAAAGCAGCAAGTGGAAATGTATCAACAGAAATTATAAAAAACATTCTGGCCTTCGCCGGCCAAGTAGATGCTTCAGCCGCATTTGCTGAAGAGTTGCCAAATTCCTTTGCCAGTTTGGCTTAAACTAAGGGAGTATTTTCATCATTTCTTTAAATCAGATTTTTATTCAATTGCCTTTTTACTTCATTACATAAAATGATTTCAGGCAAATATCAAGTGCAAATCTGGAGTTAAGATAAATTATGATGACTGATAGGGGTGTACCCAGTTACAAAATTTATTTGTCCCAACTCTGTAAAAGGTAGACAAATCCTTTGTAAATCTCACCCTAACTTCATTTTGTCATATCATGGCCATAAAAACATTCCATGATCATGTCACCAAAATTCAGAAAGGCTATTTTATAAAAGAAATCATCTGATAAACATCATTTTATGAGACATTCCTCTTTCACTCCCATGAACCCCTGAAGTGACTTCTTGACTGATCTGTGTGAGAATTGAAGAGGGTTTAATGCTGAAGCATGACCATGTAATTGGCAGGACAGACTGATTACAGCTTGAAACAAGCAGACTTGAAACTCACAGTTTGATTGTTTCAAGATTACAAGGAAGAAGTTGAGCTTCTATGAAATTATCTTACCACTGCTAGCAAAGGTCTAAAATGACAAATCGCATTCTATCTATCTATCTATCTATCTATCTATCTATCTATCTATCTATCTATCTATCTATCTATCTAACTATCTATTTATCTATCTGTCTGTCTGTCTGTCTATTTGTCTATCTTTTTTTTCTATCTTTCTTTCTTTCTTTCTTCCTTTTTTTCTTGTCCCAGACAATTCATGTTTGGCATTGTAAACTTACTTTTATTCTGTATGAAGGCAGATTATAGAGATCTATGGAAGTTCCAACTCTGAATTGTGGGCTGTTTTGGTGGAATCAAAGACCTTTGATCATGACCATGAAATCAAATGTATCATAATATGGTTTCATGTTAAATTTGTGGCCTTTGAAAATGAGGGGAGTGAAATTTAGGTCCAGCTATGAAGATACTTCATCAATGGGCTGTGACTGACAATCATGTGTTCTACACCTTCTAATTTGTTTAAGAGACACCCTCCAGTGTTACCATTTACCCCATGCTAATTTGGCCACAGGTTGTAAATGGGCCCTGTTCTGGGTTATCTCCTTCTTAAAGTGCTCAAATGCTACTGATATGGTTGTTCTGAGATAAAAGAGTTTGACCCTTCCCTCAAGTCCCAAAATGTACACACTGAAGTTGATATACTCTTCCCTCATACCCCAGACACACTGTGCACTGTATTGCCTGCATGTGTTCTATGGAGAGACAAAGTATGAAGTCTCCTATTTTGGAAAAAGGGAGGATATTGGTACTTTTTTTGCTGCTGCTGACAGCTGCTCATTAAGATATGATAGATAGATAGATAGATAGATAGATAGATAGATAGATAGATAGATAGATAGATAGATAGATAGATAGATAGATAGATAGACAGGTAAATAGACAGGTAAATAGCCCTCTTTTTTTTAAAATGTGACTGTCAAAATAACAGTATTTTTCGAGAGAATTCAGTATAGATCAGAAGAATTCTTTATAAACGCTTTATAAACGCTCAGGTCACTCCGCATCTCGACTATGGGAATGGCCTACTATACGGCATATCAAAAAAACTATTAAATAAATTACAAATTGCTCAAAATTCTGCCGTAAGGTTAATTGCCAAAACTGGGAAATATGACCATGTGTCGATTCGAGGAAAGACCTACACTGGCTCCCTATCCCAGCTAGGATTGAATACAAATTACTCACTCTGACTTGGAAAATACTTAATAATCAAGCACCAAAATACTTGACTGATCTGATTAAGATCAAGCAAAACCCAATCAACCTGCGAAGCTCAAACAAGATACATCTAGAAAGACCTGAGATTTCGAGCAATGGCAACAGCTTTAGTGAAAGACTTTCTGTATTGCGTGTCCAACACTATGGAACAAAATAACTCTAGAACTTATGATGAAAGATTCACTACAAAGCTTCAAGAAAAACTTGAAAGCGCATCGCATTGAAAAATATTACAGCTAGTCTATTGAACAAGCGCCGGTGAGCAAAGAACTATTCTTTGGAACAGGCGCTATATAAATTTCTGTTATTACTAAATATCTGTTATTATATATAGAAAGAAGCTATGAGCATTGTACATGTATAAGGCATATCTGATCAATTTCTTTCTCTGTTTGGCTATGACATGCATACATATTTTGGTGAGACACAGAACTGTCTAAATTGTTCCAAATTTGCAAGACTGCCATTTTCACAAAGATTTGCCCAGTTTTAAAACAAGACATAAATAAATATTTTCCAAACGAAGATTTACACATTTCTAAATTGATAAAGAGGGTCATATATTGCTCAGTATACAAAGCTTAGTTTACAGTTCAACTTTCTAATAGGTACAGCCATTAGCCTTGAAGCTATTACATGATGATATGACACTGATAGTTTTGTTTTAGGCATTTAATAGGGTTGGGACACCTGATGGAACTCTACCAAAAAACATTTTGTTGAACAGCTCATTATTTCATATATAATAATAATTGTTATACATAATTTAAAATATTATAAAGGGTCATAAGACCGCTCCTTCTGCAGTTATGAAGCGGTCTGACACGGAGTGAAAAATGACACTAAAAATACTAGTTCGTGGAGGAGGAAGGTGGTCACTTAAGATTATAAGTTAGTCTTGCAACAGACCTGGCTTTTCTCTTAGTACCATGTTGGTGAAATCGGCCCTAAGTGTCGATGTCTCACTGAACTGAGGACAAGGCATCCAACTAATGCCTACTGCTGACAAAGTGACAATCCCTTAAAGTGCAGATCATGTTCCATGGTAAGACAGAAGTTGCTATCTCTGCGTGAAAGCTATCTTTGCTTTGTTGATGGCTAATGAAGAAGGGGGGAGAGAATCTGTAGCTCCCCTTTGAATATTTTGGGAAATTTTTGTTGCATTTGTTGTCTTGGCATCTCTATTGTAGAAGCTGTCAAAATTCGAATTTCTGTTTTCTAAAAAAATTACATAATTTTTTCTACGAGCGTGTGTAAATGGAATAAAAAAAGTAATACATTTAAGTTAACTCAGTTAAAATCTTAACCTTCAACTAACTGGATTGGAGAAATAATAGAAAAGTTGAAACTGGCTAATATTTTTGTAGATCAATATAAATCATATCATTATTAAGTTCCACCATCCCATGCCCTTCCTTGAGTTTACAATTTCACCTGTCAATAAAATTGTCATCAAAGTTACTGGACAATTCAGATGGCATACTGTTTAAAACTGAATGTTTTAGCAAAAAACTAGAAATCTCTAGCTCATTCCAAAGCAAAGTTGTCTTTTCTTCATTAGTATATATTACCATTTATGTTATTCATTATATTATTTATATATCTTTATGAACTTCAATGAGCTGCCAGCTAATAAACATCTATCATTTGGCCTTGGTGCAGGGCAAAGCATGAATGCAGAGAACAACTCAACAATTTTTTTTATTTAAAACCGATAACTGTGTGACATATTCCAAGTGACTGAAGTGTCTGAGGCAGAAGGTGTCAAACAAGAACCCGCGGGTTGCATAATGCAGGTGGAATTTTCTACTGTAGGGTTGCGTTTGACACAATATTTTCAAAACTTGGATTTTCATATATGCATATGAGTTCTGAAACTTCAGGCCTTGGTAAAAAACAACTGTTTCTGTCTTATTTTTCAGCTGTCAGAAGGGCATCATTTTGTTAATATCAATAAATGAGAAAATCCTGTCTCTTAATACCCTATACACATCTCATAATGCTCATACACGCCATTGCAGATGTTCTCCATCAGTGAAAATCTGAAAATGACATTCAAATGGCAAGATCAAGGTGCTCCGTCCAATCCACAAACTCATCTACGAAAACAATCTGTAACCAGATATGGAGCACTGAACACATTTGTAAGCAAAAACTGGTATATAGAATGTCTGAAGTACATCTCAAATGTATTTTTTTTATTTATTACACATAAGGAAAACAGGAAAAAAGAAATCTTACTTTTTCCGGACCATCATAAAAACACTTTTGTAATTTTGGCTATAAATGAGAACATCTGTCTCTTAATACCCTATTTATAATCCAAAATGCTCCTAAACACCACTGTAGATGTTCTCCATATGTGAAAATGTGACTTTCCAATAAGAAAATGCTATTTAGATGGCAAGATCATGGAGTTCGTCCCAATCCACAAAACCCATTTTTCTACACAAACAATCTGTCAACAGGCCTAGAGCAATAACCACTGGATTTTTTAAAGCGAAAATTAGTATATAGATTGCCTGATATATATTCCACATACACTTTTCTTGATTCTTAGATTTGGGGATTAGAAAAAATTATATATAACTTTTTTGATCGGCAGAAATGCATCAATTACCCCATATTGTCACAAATGTGATTTTCTTTATAAAAATAACCCATACATAATCCAAAATGCTTCTGCGCACAAAACTAGCGGTTCTCCACCAACGGAAAATCTGATTTTCAAACACAGAAATTCACTATTTGATAGCAATATCGGGGTGCATGTTCTAATCCACAAAACCCATTATATGGTAAGTGACTGGTATAATGCAGTTGCGCATGCGCACCTGCATTAAAAATGAAAGTTGACAGGCACCTGTTACGACTTTGACGAAGCTGTGGGTGTCATGATAAGTTTCATGGTAAATTCCATTGGTAATATTGGAGGGTTCTGAGTGTTCAATGCGAAATAATATTTTTGTAAAGGAATCACTACTTCTGAGTCCTAACATGTAATAAGCAATTAATAATATTTCTGTACTCATTAAAGCACACTTAGTCTTGCTGCAACAGGACACAAAAACAGGTGCTTAGCAACTTTTTGCCACAGCTACATTGGGCGCTTATTTATTAGTGGTTATCAGCTCACTTGAATGTATTGCCTTCTGCTGTATTGCATGGAGTATGATATCATTCTCTGTGGGGACAAGCTGGGACACCCTGGCAAGACCAGCATGGGAGGATGAGCTGGGAGGGCAGGAGGATCAACCATACCCCCCCGGGGGGGGGGGGGGTACCTCTCCCAAAATCTATAGGGCTTGTTTAATAAACTAAACTTTCTATTCTATTAAGTTAAAGGTATGAGAAGTAAATTCAATATCATTTGCAATTTATTGTTAGCAGCCTCCTGATTTCATAAAATATTTGCCACAAAAACATTGACTGCTAATCAAAAGAGTGGTACAGCAGAACATCCTAGAACTGTCCTAGTTATATTCATGTTGGCATTGAAAGAAAATCCCTCTCCATGGAAATTTCCGCTGGCTATTGAATGTTAATTTGGTCTCTCCAGTAATTCTGATAGCCCTGATTCAGACAATAAATCAAATGATTAACACGAGGAGCATTCCCCTGTCGAGTTCCATTAAGACCCCAAAGGGTTGTAGTAGACCCCCTGAAGTGAAATTTAAAGGGTTAAGTGAGGAGCAGGCTGATTATAAGAATTTCCTGCTTAGAACTTTAAGTCAAAAGTGAACACCTACTCTTTGTTCAGGGAAGTTGAAGCTGTCATGAAATATTCTCTTTAATTCAAGCAATCCAAAAATGAATGATATGATAAATTGAAAGTGACAGCAGAAATGTGCTGTGAAAGTTGTGTAAGTCTTGATTTTTTAGAATGAAAATAAATCTAACATGATGATGACACAGTAACAAACTGCCACACCATGCTAGAGTTGTGTTTTTTTTTCTAGCTATCTCATCTATCATATAGTACTAAGGTTAAGATAGAAGATACATTGCAAATTATGGATCCAATCCATCTATCTATTTCATCCATAAAATAGATAGCCTGCCAAATAACCCCCCCCCTCCTCCGGCATAAGAACTGAGCGCTACACCAGCAAGTAAAGAGAGCTTGTGGATCCCCCCCCCCTCAAATGATGCATGAAAATCTTTGTCATCTGCTAGGTAGCTCAATCTCCTTTTTATGGGAGGCGCTACACATTCATTTTGGTGACTATTGTGTGATAATGAGATGAGAAGACTGGGAATCTTAGACATACTCTAACCACTAATAGAATTAGTTTTCTCGGTATGGAACACTGGATACAACCTAACAGTTACTGACATCCATCAAAATCCAATGGACTCTGACAAAACTGAGTCCCAACACAGAAGTTAACAATAAACTAATATGTAAACGGCACTTCCATGAAATTCGCGCAGCATTGTCATACAACTGCTGCATTATCTTCAACTTTCCATGCAGAAGGCCAATTTATTTTTTTAAAGGACTGGGCAAATGGGCAGATAGATAGAATAGATAGACAAGATCAGATCTATAGATAAGATTAGATAGATAGATAGATAGATAGATAGATAGATAGATAGATAGATAGATAGATAGATAGATAGATAGATAGATAGATAGATAGATAGATAGATTGCACTGACAGCTGTGTAATTCAAATGTCTGTTAAATTGGATCTATAAATTTGGATCTATCATGTTAAATTATTGATGTTACATAACTGAGATCAATAAAACCATAGCTTTTCAGAGATGACTGTTTACTATTAGACTGTTACATAATTTGTTGACAGTTAATGAAGATTATGTAACCTTAAGTGTTGTTATGATTTCCTACTTCGTGAGCCATTTCAGTCATTAACTTTTGTGTTGACTTTTAATTTTCAGTCACTTCTTACAATCAGGAGTATGGAAATAATTATTTCCAATGTTGATACACATGTTGATTTAAATCCCTGAAATATGTCATTGGAGGTTGTTATGCAACAAGACTGAAATTTAAAGCTATTTTGGAAGATATTTGAAGTATTTTAATTTTTTACCAAACTAAACTCAGACTAAATTACTAGCTCCACTTTTATGGCAACTACAGGCACTTCCTGTTATGGCAGTCACTGTAGACAGGATAACCACACAGAATGAGCTGTCCTTGTGCTAAGTGAGCTTTGCTCATGGCTGCCTTCGGCAGCAATGAGCTGCGCTCAGATAAATGGCTATAAAAGTTACCAAAATATTTTCACTCAAATATTTGTTGAAGTTTACCAATTTATTACATACCATAATTTTTTTCATTTTAGCTGAATTTGAGCTCTTTTATTAATTTTTGTAAGAGCATTTAGACCCCAAAAGGCGCACTGAGAGTATTTAACGCATATTTTGGTAGATTTTCATTACCATAGGCATAACCGTGTTTGAGTTCTGCTACGGAAATACACTGTAGAGACAAACGCCAAAATGGGTAATAAAATCCTTCCAAGAGGAGGAGAGGGGAATGCAGCTTATTGCCCTTTAGTGGTTAAGCTTATCTATATATTTAACAATAAACAGATGTGATTTCTGCACATGTGTCCAAATCAGCACAAAAACTTGTAACTTGCAGGTCTATGCAGAATAGGCCCATGAAGGATATTAATTTTAAAAGTTATTTTAAAGCTGACTACCAAGTTTGGTCTCATCTTAAATGTTTTCTTGTCTCGAGTGATGATAACTAATTTAAATCAAGATCCATTTTGAAGTTTTTGATTTTAATTTTGTTGCTGGAGTCTCTCAGGGAGGAGCTATTTCACCCCTAACCACACTTACACATACTGAGAGTTTTGGAAGGTATCTGGGAAATTTGACACCACTTTCAGTGTCAAATAAGGGATATCTGCTGAGATACATGACTTACCCCAAGAGCACAAAAAGTGCTGTTTTCATGGCGTTCGTCTCTACAGTGAATAACGAAAAAGTAATTTTTTTAAAATTTTCAATATTTTACAAAAGTGTACCAATTGCTAAAATATGAACACCAAAAGTAACATGTTTCTATGCTGTTAGAATCATTCATGTGCCAAATATCATATATAAGTCCAATAGTTTAGGCACAGTGGCCTATACGTCTATTTGTGATGCCGTCTGCAGTGGATCCAAGCTAGTTGTAAAGGAAGTCACATGCTAATTACAACATGCCTGCTATTCATTCCTTTGCCAGATGCATGCTCTATAATCAAGTTATATGCATGTCTTGACACCAAACACCTCCAAACAAAATGACCAAGTCAGGACCCAAAAGACATTTTGAAAACGCTCAAATTTCAAGCCAAAACTTTCTCTCACTATGACTGCATAAATGGAGATGTGTACACACACCTCCATTAAAAATGAACTTCCAAGAATAATAAAAGTTCACTGGGTGCACAGTACTGCACACAAACTCTGTGGCCTAGGGCCCTGTGGAGCCTTCCAGGCTAGCAGCATGCAGTCAAATCATTATGAGAGTCAAGGATATCTAATTTTGAGGACACACTTGACAATTGTTGCAGTTTAAAGTGTGATTATATATAATTCATTGTAGAAATAAAGGCAAATTGATTGATGGATTATTGATTGATTCATTGGTGGTTTATCCACCCATCCTACTCCTACCCATGTATTATATTCACTGTCCATCAACATATCTCATGTAAACAATCTTTATGTCAAGTAATTATTTGGAAAGCTGTCCATAAAGCCAGTGTATGTGTACTCACTGCTGTATATGACAAATTGTACTCACTACAGTATATGACAAATTGGATCTATGTATTGAAATATCACAATAGATAGTGTGTATAAAAAACAGAGGTCCATATCTCCATTACAATTTCCAAGAACATTTATCAGAATTTCTTTAATGCATAACTTCTTTAATGGGTTCTTAATTAATGTTGCACCACTTTACACATGAGTTACTCGCCACACTCTCCCAAGGGATAGGTAATAAGTGTTTTATTCAGATAAATCACCCCCTTCCCATCAATAAGCCAGGACACCTTTCCAGGAAAATATGAGTGGCCAAAAAACTCCCTCAGAAGAAGACCCTCACTTGGCCCTGCTCAACCCCCCCCCCCTAACTACAGCAGTGCCACCTACATACAGTGACACCCAGTGGCCATTTCTTGAAGATCTCAAGACAGCGCAACAATATCTTGCTCAAAGTGACCCCAAGGCAATTAAAATTTGGTCTAAAAAAATGCTGATTATACTTTTGCAAAATTCAGCATTTTCCACAAAAAAATAGTCTGAACTCTTTCTTTCATGAGGTCAAATGATGACAAAAAAAAATATCAGTGGTTTCCGTCTGTGTTTGACATCTTTTTTTTCTGTTTCTTTTTTTTAGATCTGTCTGACTACCTTTTTGTCTATCTTCTTACTTTTATTTCATTAGGTAAGGGCATACATTCCAACTGATAAATTTATCTAATTGGCATTCAAATTGCAATATTTATAATTATAGTAATTTATTCGTTTTTTATTTGGCAACCAAAACTCATTTTTTAAATGAATCTAAAGGAATTTCTGAAAATGCTGGACTTCTCCTGGATCCATAACATTACACCCAAAATTATACATTTCATCAAAGTTGCCACCCCACCACCATTTATTACCATTCATTGTCAAAAATTTTCCAGTGATATTTAGAAATTTCTAGGCAATGTTAGGACATTTCAGTGAACTGAAGACATGGCCTGCTGCAAGCACCAAGTCTTGTGAATTTGTCCATACACATGTATTGTGGACATTCTCTTGGGTTGCAGATGTCCACAAGTAAAGCAACTCAGTTGGTATCTCTACAAGGTATCTTTGCTGTGGTGAGGGTTAATCAAGAAGTTGGGAGGGGGCAAGGGGGAAGGGGGGGGGCATCCTCCACTAGGAGGGTGGGGAGGGGGTGAGCTGTTAATTTCAACATGCCTAGTTTGTATACATATGGCATTCATTTGGAATATTTTGGAGCCCCCCCCCTCCCCTCTGTGTCTTCAAGTCAGATGACCACTGAAGTGAAGGGGTCATTGTTTACCAGACATTCAGGGTGATAACATCTTTACACATGCAAAGGAAATTGTAGCAAACTAAGGACACAGCCTGTGAAAAGAGACAATGGGGAATTAATCATCGTAATTATGTTATTAAACTATGAACAATGGATTTTTTCTCAGGAAGGACTTAAATGAAGGAATAATGTGAATAGATATTAAGACAGATGGATAAATAATCTGGAACTTATGCATCTTCAGTATTGTTTCTACTGGTGAGTGATTTTCAACATAATCATAACATGATCTACTTTAATAGACTTGTTGTTTTACACCCTGGTATCTGGCTGTCTGCTTCTATTGAAGATTGAGTGACAGGTGTGGACCAGGAGACTGGGAGGGAGGTGTCATGTAGCAGCAGGCACAGAGCGACACCATGGGCCACCCCAAAACAAGGGCTAAGGAGGGGAGGGGGTGGATGAGATAGAGGGGGGTTGTTGGCAAAGAATGCCACCTGACATCTGGTGGACTTTTGATAAACTTCAAAGGCCATTTTGAGGCTGGAAAGGGTCAAATATGGCTAGTGTCTACAAGATAAGATCCCACGGCCCCAAGAAGGAAAAGTTACTATCGGGGCTTTTTGCACATTTTTAAGATTACAGGCCTGATAAAATTCACAGGGGTGGCCAAGAATATGTAAGACCAGGATTACAAGGTTACATGGTGACAGCTGCAGTAGTTTGTCTGTAATTGAGCTGCAAAGTTGAAAAAGGGTGAAAAGTCAGTCTGAGTGTGTCCCATAGATAAGAGGACGTCATCATGTATGAGGGATGGCCATCCCACAGTTAAGGTATCAATTGACCATCCCATCCCTATGCGGCCTACTAACACTGCAAATAAATAAGTCGATTAAAGTCATGCTTTCAATTGATTAAAAAAAGACATAATTATCTTGTTTTTTTTTTTTTTGTGGAGAATGATGAGATGATAAAAAAAAAATATTGCTTGAGTGTATTTTAAGGTACCGTCTTTATTCTTTTATCACAAGCATCAGCGAGGGCACTGACAGTAACAGATCCAGAGGGGTGGTTTACATTTCCATTCGTAACAAAACGCCCCCGCCCCCCGTCCGACATTTTCTCTTGATCGGCCCCTGGGTGACTACAACTCACTGCAATCACGTGTTACTGTCTCATTTGAATATTAATATTATCATGATTTGGAATAGAGAAAATTCTGGTCTAAGATATTTATTACTTATTAGTTTAATGGATATTTATCATTTTCAAACTTTATTGTATTAGGCAAATTGGGAAAAAAGTTTGAACTATGCTATAATTGGTAATTAGATTATTTTAAGTTGAAGAAACATTTTTGGCAGACCCAGTTTATGCGTCCCTGAATAAAGTATTTTCATTGATTAACTTTATTATTTTGAGGGTTAGAGCTGTAAATTCTCTGGAGACATGCAACAGTTCAATATGAAATTATGTTAATTACATTCTTTTGATACTGTGGGAAAATAATGACAAGTTTTTGGAAATCTAATTTTATTTAGTGCAAAGTTACCATGGTAAACCTCTTCACATGCAGTGGCAGATCCCTCCCCCCCCCCCCACCACTGACATGAGTCACAATCACAGTAACTTTAAAACTTCAAAAACTTCCTCCCCACTCAGGCCAAGTCGGGGGCATTGACTATACGTATAACAAATCAATGGCGGAACCAGGGGGAGGGAAATCACATTTGGAAGGAAATATGGAGCAACGTGGGCCCGTGAATGCCGAAATGATGCCCGAGCCCCCCTAGACCACCCTGTCTGGATCCGCTACTGCAAATTAAGGATGAGATGATACATGGGGGGAGGGGGGGGGGTTTACAGGTTTTCCTTTCCCACATGACCTTAGGCCCTAGGCCCTAGGATGTATTTTGCTATTCACCTATTAAGTTTCAAGTTAAGTAATCTTTGAGATGATGATTTATTGTGATAGTAATTTATGACAATAGAATACTTTGCAAATATTGTGTAAAGAAAATTGATGTGAAGTATTGTTCACTGTTTTCCTTTAGGAAATGAACATTTGTGGAGTAGACAGCATATCTGAAAACTGTTTAATTTGATTGAAGGTTTTTTTCTTACAATTTTCCAACCTTGTGAAGTTCAACTATTTATTTTACTAATTCATTGTAATATTCAATTATCATGATGGTCATGATTATTTGAATTCAGAATTATTCAGTGCCATGCCATGAATGTAAGTATACTGCATTCCCAATTATTATGCAACTATGCTTTTTCACAGTATCTCAAAAACTATTTGAAATAACACTATTCGGATATCCTTTGCACACGATGTTTGTGTGCCGTGAAGCAAATAATCTGTCACTTTTGTCCAATTGCGTTGTTTCAGTGACGCGTTATGCTGTATAATCTGGTTTTGAACATGCAATTTTTTGGAAAGGCATCCATTTCTGCTCAAAATCAACAAGATTGATTATGAAGTGACATAGAAATATTCCTCATAACACTAAATAAGCAATGGATCCATCATTTAAAATGTTGATGCCTTCATGACCAAGAAATCAATATAATACAACTGCATTGGAAAACCATTGATAGTCTACAGACCATGTAATAAAAGGTAATGTATTGCTTCAATGGATACCAATGGCAGATATTGGCAATTAGGCAGTCTACATGGTCTATGGTGCGATGACACTACAAATATAGAACTTAGAAGCCAGAGACACATTTTCTTTCAGTACTTAGTTTAATGGCGCAGCAATTGTTGATCAATGTGAAAATTTTTTTTTTTTTAAGTTCTGCGTGAATGAATAATTACCCCCCCCCCCCCCCCCCCCCCCCGGCCTGAAATTGGAAATTGCGATTTTCGAGTGGCTTCTTTTCGATGTATTGAACTAAATATTCGTTGGATTAAAAGCTAACTTTATTTGTTGCCTTATATTAATTGATAGGAAAAGCTAAGGGGCATATCTATAAATACCTGGGGGAGGGATGTATAACGTACCGCGAATAATCTGAACATACGGTGATGCGCAATGTTTCGTATATCTCCTATGTTAATTTTGTGGCGGGGGAGGAGGTAAATACGCTACTGGTTCAAAAGCTAAAAAACAAATAATCAGATAAATACACCATTATTTATCATATATGTTACGTTTACTTTTATCTTTTATGGAAGGTTTTAGTAAAAGATGACCATGGTCACCTACCACAGTGTACCACTCAGTTACCATATATATCAAATGAAGGTCAGATAACTAGTAATGTGTCAGAGGTACTGAAGAAATGGGAGAATGATTTTTCCACGCTGTACAATTCAGATGATGCCCATTTTTTTGATAACAACTTTTTACGGTCTGCCATGCAAGATAAAATTCAGCTTGAAAATTCAGAGAATATTCATGACCCTTTAGGTGAACAGTTAAATTCCGAAATTTCTATAGGAGAAGTAAGAAAATTAATTAGAAAACTGAAAAATAAAAAATCTGTGGGGCCAGACTGTATACCTAATGAAATCTTGAAATCAGGTAAACTTGATACATTCCTATCTAAGCTAATGCAAACATGTTTTAATAATGGTGTTATGCCATCAATATGGAAAAGGTCTATAATTGTCCCTATACCAAAAAATGCACTCCTTGACCCCTGTGTGCCGCTTAATTATCGTGGTATCAGTCTTTTATCATGTACATACAAATTATATACAGCCATTCTAAACGAACGATTGTGTATTTATAATGATTCAAATGGATTTATTGTGGATGAACAAAATGGATTTAGGAGTAATAGAAGCTGTGTTGATCATATTTATACACTTACTTCAATATTAAGAAACCGTAAAAATCAAAATTTAGATACATTCTGCGCATTTATAGATTATCAAAAAGCGTTTGATTGGGTTAATAAGGATTTACTTTTGTTCAAGTTGTTGTCGCAATATAATATAAGAGGAAAATTTTATGACGCAGTGAAATGTCTACTTATGAATTCTTCAGCTAAAATAAGGCTTAATCGCAATTATACAAATTGGTTTAATGTTCAGTCAGGTGTGCGGCAAGGAGATACGCTCTCGCCAACGTTATTTTCTATGTTTATAAATGACCTTGCTGTTGGTATTAACGATCTTGATTGTGGTATTGATATTGGTAGTGATAAGGTTGGCATTCTACTATATGCTGATGATGTTGTGCTTATTGCACCGAATGAAAAAGAGCTGCAAGAACAACTTGATTTTGTGAATTGCTGGTGCCGTAAATGGAGATTACTAGTAAACCAAAGTAAATCACAAATAGTACATTTTAGAAAAAACTCCAAGCGCAGAACAGGTACTGAATTTAAACTTGGTGATACTTCGCTTAAGATAGTAGAAAAATATAAATACTTAGGTTTGGTGTTAAATGAGTTTCTTGATTTCTCTCTTACAGTTGATGTATTATGTAATGCAGCAAGTCGAGCTTTAGGAGGTATTATTAACAAATTGCAGTTTATTAAGGAAGTTAGCTATGCTACTTTTACTAAGCTTTACGATACATGTGTTAGACCTATTTGTAATTATTCTGCTGGTGTATGGGCTTACAAGCACTCTGAAAGAAGCGCTGTTTTACAACGTAGAGCTTGCAGATATTTTTTAGGGGTCCATCGCTTTGCGCCCAACCAAGGAGTTGAGGGAGACATGGGATGGGTTTCAGCTAAAGAATATCAACAGATAGAAATGCTGCGTTTATGGAACCGTTTTATTTCTCTACCAGACCATCGTTTAACAAAGAAAATTTTCAATTGGGATTTAGCTGTTTGTCATCAAAATTGGGCATATGAGATGTTACAATTGTTTAATACATGTGAATGTACTGATGTATTTACTAACAGAGAATTATGTGATATAGATTACATGAAGAATCTGCTTGAGTTCAAAGAGGTAAACAATTGGGATGTTGCTAGACATAACAAAGACAAGCTCAGAACTTACAATTTATTCAAATGGACTTACGGCTGTGAAGAATATGTCTGTCAAAATTTAGACAAACGAGTAAGATCACTCATTGCGCAATTTCGCTTTGGAATCCTTCCATTACAAATTGAGATTGGTAGATATCGCAACATCCCAATTGAAAACCGAACCTGTCACTCCTGTATTAATGTCGTTGAGGATGAGTTTCATGTCCTTTGTGAGTGCCCTTTATACAATAATTTACGATTAATTTTATTCCAAACTATACAATCAATTGATTCTGATTTCCAAAATGCTGATTTGTTTGATAAATTTATTTGTATTTGTAGTAATTTTCAAGTGCTGTTAGGTAAATTTCTTTTGAAAGCTTTAGCTTTAAGAACTGAACTATTATTTGCTTCGTCTCACTAGACTGTTGGTAACTTGTTTGTATCTAATCTACAATTTTCATTATGTTAAGTGTGTTTCGTACCGAGCTACCTATTTTCATCAGATTTAAAATTGACTTATAAGCCTGTAAGGCTGGGTGACAATAATACAGTTTATATTTGTATGAGAACCATGTCATGTCACAAGTCAATAAAGAATATCTAATCTAATCTATATAACCATATATAATCATCTACCACTCAGTGAAATAGATAGTGGATTCCCAGCTATGGGCACCATTCCACATACTACCTCACCTTGGGGGGGGGGGGGGGGGTAAGGGGGGGTTGCTATGGGGGGGTGGGTCAGTGACTGTGCTACAGCTCCTCCCATTAAAGGCTGGCTTAAAAAACCATGATTAGATGCTGCAGCTCTGTAGGGTAAGCTTTATTGAACTGCTGGCATCCTAGTATGACCATAGGCTTTTACATTTTTGCTTCGGACTAAGGATTTACATGATTTAAAGCCTCCGCAGCTTGGCTTGATTTGTTCCTATTTCGAATTTGCCATTGGACTAAGCTTTTTCTCCTTACAGAGAAGGTATGTGCAATGTTGAAGAGACTTTGTTATTTATAGTGAGGTTTTTCTTCCGGAATATCAACAAATATTTTATACGCTTTAAATTTTTTTTTGCCACTGTACTTCTATGTTATCATTGGGCCTTTGTTTATTTTATCACATTGTTACGCGCACAATTTTTGTATCCGGCTAGTCTAAAAAATCTTTTGCTGTTTCTTTTTTCAACAAGTGCGCTTCAAACTCGTACATTTATTAATTTTCTGAACATGTTAGCTTGTTAGGCAAAATGGCTGCACAATACATGTATATCATATGAAATTGTGCATATCTGATACTAAGGTTATTTGAGAAACAATCCTGTTGATTCCCAAATCCAGATAATCCTGAATTTTGTTGTGAGTCATCATTTGTAGTGAGTCATCTTTTGTAATGACTCACTATTTATGATGTCTCACTATTTATGATGACTCACCAGTTCTGAAGATGACTTGCCATTTGAAATGCTGATGACTCACCAACTATGACAAAGATTATTCATTACATAGATTTATTCCTCTTGCTATATCATGTATGTGATATATATGCGTCCTCAGTGTCCGGTTACAATGAATTCCATTGATATAGCAATAGGCCTAATCAATGAATCAAAACTTTCAATGAGACAGTAATAGATGAAACACTAACTTTTACCGTATCAATATGAGAGCTCACCATATCAATACCTATTGGCACCAAAGTAATGTCCGTTTGTTGTTTGAAATATATTGTGTTTGTAGAAAACAGCAAACAATCATTTATATCATGGGTGATTCACGCCGGGAAAAAGCTGTTGAAAGATTAGAATATTGATAACACTTTGACAGCACCGGAGGATAAAGGAGTACATTTGAAATACTTGAATTATTTAAAGTACGCTTCATTTATACTACCTACGTGGAAATCCATACGCTCCCTGGTAGAAAAGTATATATACGTTTTTGCTGTACAATCGGAAGTACATTTGGTAATTTAAGTAATTAGAGCACTTCAAATGTACTCTTTTTTCATCTGGGCATTCTGTAGTGCCTATCAGTAATGGTACTACAGTTAGAATGATGATATGTGCAGACAGATAATCTGTGTGATCAAATCCAGCAGTCTATTTGGCATTTACATTTTCATGCTTTTGTCTGTTTTGAGCTTATATTTCACAGTCTGGTTATGGGATTTCTTTGAGTTGATCAATACGATTTCCATCGCCGTCATGGCAATGTCACGGTTTTGATTTTTCAAAGTTCAGTGACCTGCATGGCACAAAAGGTTCTTTTTAGCCATTCACAATGTGATGTTGATTAGCCTATCCACATTCAGTGTTCAGTTGTGTTCATTGGACCATAAATTTACCACATTTACCAAAAGCCGCTGTATGACATCACAATTTCATTTTGAAAAGCCGAACTGGAATTTGCCATTTTCTGACAATCACACCATAAAATTTGTCATTATAGCTACCAATGGTCATTATGCATGACTATACATGCTATGTGGCTTTGGGTTCTACCAATTATACCACAACATGTTGTGTCATGCCAAAGAACTTATAAATCTGTTCTCTCTCGTGCTTTTGTAGTAGTAGTTATTCAGAAGTTTGAAGTTAAGTTGTGGTCATTTTGAACAACATGCTTTAATTGTATCTCGTCATAAATCAGTAGCTATTAGACTCTCATAAGAATGTTCAACATTTTTGGAATCAAGAAGTAATGACCTTGATGATGACTACATAAAATAATTTTTTTTGAAAAACTTTATTGCAGACTTTTCATCTCTAAGTACAGCACTGTCACCGAAAAACTGTAAAAATTTTTAACTTTTTGTCACTCAGTGCCATGTTGTAAAGCCAATAATGATTTTATCTTATTTTAATTTCAAATTCCTATAGCCCCACACAATTTTTGCAACTTTTGACAGTCACTGCAGTTTTCTATTTTAGGTACTTTTTGAGATAATTTTTTTTTAACAAACAGCAAGAACACAAATTTGTGCAATTGCTGTAACTCGAAATTCAAAAGTAAAATTTAACAATGAAGTATTATAATATTACTATTTGATACATAAATGAACAGTAGAGAGTTATTATTTAAATAAAATTTGCAATATTATGGCTTTTAGGTTTCTACCATGTCAAGTAATGCATCCATTTCTTGGAAGTCACTCCCACCAAAAGTGTTATTGCATGATCAGTGAATAACTCATGTGTTATTGACCTGCCAGTCACACACCACCGCACACAGGTGAACATCACATTATGCAGGTGGGTTGTTGGCCTATCAGGGGGCTTGCTACATAGGGGTCATGGAACACTATACATTATTAGTTAAGTATAAAATGTATACTTTTGATGTATTGATATTGGGAGGCCTGAAATGTATACTTACTGACATGTGACTTACACTAGAAGGTCACAGCCCGTTGCCCATCATTATTGAATTGAATTTTCAACCCTAAGGCCACACATAATTGATCTTTAGCTACTCGGAACCTGTCAAGGCACTTTTTCTAGGGTCGGTCGGTAGGACAAAAAAAAAGGTAAAAGAAAATTTTTTTATAATGTCCAAAAAAAATTTTTTTTTTCCATCGCCAGGAAATCTAATGTGTCGTCGGGTCCGTGAAGCTAAGAATCATTTATGTGTGGCCTAAAGTAATCATAAAATTTAAAATGCACACGTGTATGATGATGACAAATCATTGATGACTCATAATCTATTTCCTCTTAATATGTATCATATAACATACATAATTGCTTTTCTGGTAGTTGCATATGCTATACATCACTTTGAGATTATATATATTTTAGTGGTGACCTTGGCTGGAGTAACTTATGTGCTCAAATTTAAATTGGATATTGAACGAAGGCTAGACATAACTTATATTTAGTTTCTCGGATCGTTGGGGCAATTTTATCTAAGGTTGGTCGTTCGGACAAAAAAAGGAAGAAGCTGTTATCTCAATTTTTTATAATGTCAATATATGATATATCAAACCTCTCAACCAACCCTCAAAAATTGGGGTTTTTCCCCTTTTTTTGCCTAAAACCCTCATGCCCTAATTTTAATGCAAAAACCCTATTTTTTTGACAGCTTAAAAACCCTTTAAAAAATCACTAATAAATGGTTATTTCATTACTTTCTGTCCTCCGAAATTGTTGAGCTGGTATGACAACTGCCAAGAATAAAGCTTGAGGAGGATGCTCACTACTCAACTACTGTTATTGATCAGATGCTGTAATTTAGCCTTGAATTTAAAAACTACAAGAAGTGCATTGTAAAATTGTATCAAGTGGAAGTTTTGGCTATAATTGCGTTTTTCTCAATACATAAATTTTGTTTATTAGGACCCCCATTTTTTGTTAAAATCCTCTAAAAAGAATGCAGAACCCCGGAGCCAACGTTCCTGAGGTTAGGAGGTCTAATATATAATACAAATTGCATGGGTAATTTTTTTCCGTAGGCAGTAAATCTGTTGGGTCGATCGATCTGAGAAGCTACAAATCAATTAAATCTGGCCGTGCATCGGTCAACGACCTGTCATCCCTATGCAGCTATGGTTATTTGGATGCGCCCACCATAATATTTGATGTAGGGCTAGGCCACCTAGGACCTGTGTATCTGTACTTGTCTGAGAAACGTAAATTTACTTTAAGCAAATATTATCGTGATATTGTCAAGCACCTGTCCACTCATTCAGTATTATCCTCTTCAAATAGGTGAACTAGTTGTTTGACAAACTTCAGTGCGCGATTGGTGTATCACTATAGGTTGATAATTTCACTGCAAAATGTAAAATGTTAAATATATGCTAAGCCAGCCATAATTACAGCATGTACAGATTATTTCAAGATTTTGAATAAGCTACTTTTTTTTTGGAACCAGATTTTTTTTTTTTGCAATTTTTTAGGTCAAGTGAAAATCATGATCTTTCTCGGCAATCTTGCAAACATACAAAAAACTGTCTGCTGTTAACTGTCCAATCAAAGGGGGAGAGACAAAAATTCTGCAAAAAAACAGGAGAAAATGCCAGTTATTCCAATGTAATGACCCGGGTTAGAAAAAAATGTTTAATTTTTAGGGAATTTGATTCAAAATTTCAACAAAATTTTCCTATGAATTTTCATGAATCAAGTGACTAGGCCTACTTCCATGTCAGAAATTTGGACCTTTCTTCAAAAATTTCCTATGAGATTTAAAAATTTCCAGGCAACAAAATTCCCAAATTCCCTACTTTTTTCAGTCTTGGTAATGAGTAGAATGAAATATTTTTTTTATTCTGGGTGAGACCTACCTGTACATGCTGTACATCCTTTCCACAGAAAGATGTGCTGGAAAAATTTCTCCAATCAAATTGATAGATTAATTGCCTGACTTCAATTTCTGATTCCGGAGAAGCTTACATTTGTATAATTGTGTAAATTTTCCTATGGCTCGACAATAATCATATCAAGTTCTCATTTGTATTTTGTAATAGCTATATGATAAGGTGCAAAAGATTATTTTCCATTTGAAAAGTTATACTTTTTACAAAATATTGAAATATTGGTGTGTTATCAGTATCATTGTTGCGTTTCTGTCGTGGATCGCCTGCAAAAAGACAAAAATGAATCTTTATTATATGAACATTCGTCTGTTCACACATTAATTTGACATATCCATGGCTTAAGTTGATAAAAAAGCTGTCTGTAAGCCTATTGTTACCTCTGGTTATGGTCCATTTCATGATGTTAGCCTGGGATATAATCGCCATTACCAGGTGAAGCATAAAAGCATGCAATCTTTTTTTTCGACTGAAAAATCCCTAGGCTCGTATCAGCAAGGTAAAGGTGAAAAATGTTTAAATGTGGCTTTAATATTCAAAATCTTATAATCTCTATTTATGCCCGGCTTAGTATACATTTTACTGGATGAGTTCTTTTATATGTGTATTTGTCGCATGTTTAGCTTTTAAACTTGTAAATGTATCGATATTGTTAGCAGAAAGGGAGTATACTATGATATGGGATGAGGACCCTTTTATACCTTGCAACATTGATATGCCATTAAAAAATAACTAGACATGGACAGGCTGCTCTTAACGCTTCCTTACTGGGCGTGGAGTTGTGTATCATGGTCTCAACTATTTGCGAATTTTAGAAGGCTTCTACATAAGATCAAAAGGAAAAACAAACATGTTAAATTTGTTAATTCTATGAAAGGTAGGGCACTATCACGAGGAAGTGAGGAAGTATTTGGCCAGCGAAGTATGGTAGAATTGGTCCAGTCGACATGCTGACCAAGTGACCGTTCCATGTTGAACTGCAACCAAGATATGGTTGCACAGAGGTCAAATACACTCCAAGTGCTGACACCTGGCTGATTCACCTCCAAACTCAATTGTTCTGTCCAGGCCAGGACTTCACTGGAATTGCAATAGTCCTAAGGTTAGGGTAATCTCCAAGACTGATAAAGTTGATAGGAATCTGTACAGCAATATCTTGTCTGAATGGAACGAAGATCTGACAGTTGTACGTTAACCTGAAGCTAAGTCTTGTGAGGCTACTGTCTCTGAAAAATTGACAGCGCTTTCTACTAATAAAACCAGTGTTTATATTGCATAACAGTAAAAAAAAAAGAAGAAAAAAGGAAGGGAACCTTCTTTGTTCAGAGATCCTTCACAATTTTGAAAAAGTCTGTAAAAGAGGTTGTCCTGGAAAGACTAAGAAGTGTCCTGGAAAATTGCCAAATAAAAACCTGATTGGTGACAAGATTCTTCAGAAGAAGTCTTCATGCATACATGCATTGTATTTCTGGAGTGTCTGAATTGGATTGGCTGTAAGGGGCGAAGGAGGCCATACAAAGCTCCAAAAAGCTATGACCAAATTCTCCACTTTTTCCAGTCAGCATGTCGAACTATCCAAACATAAAATTGAAAAAGGTGCTATGTCTCTTGGGTCCATGTCTCAGGCGTAACTCTGTCCCTTTTCTCGTCACACTCATCAAAAGTTGCATGTGCCACATCACTGACATTTACTTTGTTTTGCAATAGTACCTGCACTTAAAGCACTCCTACCTTCTTTAAAATACACCTTCTTTGCACCTTTCCCTTCAACTTTTGCTCGCTGTGCAGAACTGGGTCATATGCTTTCTGTCAGGCTATCCAAGGTGGCAGCATGGGTCAGACACATTGACAAGTGCTGCCACCACCATATGCCTCATGAATACAAAATGCATTTGTTTTCCAAGCCTAATCTGACATTTTGCCTCAACAAGAGACGTATAACTAAAATTATATTTGCATTTTATGCACACTCTTTGATATTAATGTTGACCAATATGTTCTCCGTCACGGGCATATTCAGCTGCACACATCTTCACCTAGATGTCTCAAATACCTGCTTGCAATGAGTTTTCTGTGCTCATTGCTCATGCACAACCTTGTAAGAGTTCTCATGGTTATTCAAAATACTTGAAACCTGAAGCCTTGAACTTTCTGTATGGGTTTATGTCCATAGCAGTCATTCACCCATTTATAGTCAAAATAATTTTAATGACACTTTCAGCCTTTCCATAGATTCGTTTACATGAGTGGTTACACCCCTTGTATAAATCATCTGGTCAGTTCCTTGCATTTACCTATCTTCTGATCTGATTGTCATTCTATCCATTCATCAAATTTTTTTTTAAACTTGTGCAACCATGTGTAATTTTAGTACAATATGTACAACTGACTGAGTTACAGCTCTTTTGATGATGCGATAAGCTATATATTAGCTGCCTTTTCATATACAATTGCTTAGTTGCATTTCATTAATGCATTCTATGTATTTAATGCTTTTATTATATTTATATACATTCCTCAGTTATTCATGTTCACTCATGAAAATACTCACGTGGTCTGTTCATGATACGTTCCTGGACCAGTGTGGTTACAGACTGCTTCGTTCATTTTGAGCAGGGTTGAGTCTCTGAAACCAATAGCCTGGGTTAGTGGAACTCTCCTTTTTAAGCCTGGCTCACCAGGCTAATTCAGGAGTAATGGTCTGAAAATATTGTCTTGTCAACTCTACTGTTCAATAACTATAGGTTCAATATATCTGTTTTTGTGTTTTATTGGTTTGTTAGGGTAGCTAGATGTATGGAAATTACTTTTTTTTCTCAATTTCAAATTTTTTTTTTTTCCCAATTTTTTTTTTTTTCTAAGATTTGAAAAAAAAAAAAAAAAATTCACCTTTTTTTCAATTGCACTATTTTTATCTTTTCAAAAAGAGGAAATCGGGCAACTTCTGTTTTTCAAATTTAAACATTTTTTGTTCCAAGATTTAAAATTTTTTTTTCCTAAATTAAAAAAAAAGAAAAAAATTGTTTCCTAGATTAAAAATTTTTTTTGTTCCAAATTTTTTTCAATTTCGCCATTTTTTTCAAAGGAGGAAATTGGGCGACTTCAAGATTTAAAAAAATCGTACACATTCTTTTCGTGGTTATTTGGATATTATTTTGTAGATGGAACAACTACAATAACACTTCACTTGCCGCATTTCTGAACCACCTTTTTCTGCCATTTCCAAACCATAAAGTAGACTTAACTATTTCACCAGCATTGCTACATATGTTTCCGTCATCACTGCCACTTGAGCCAGGCTTTGAATCCGCGGATTCTTGTCATGTTTTTTTCTGCTCTTTGACGTCGCCGTGCAGAAATAAACCTTTTCCAGGAACCTTTGCCATTTTGTAGGCCTGTACAATGCAATGGGGCCGGGTTTTCCAAGGTCCATAAAATTGTAAAATCAGCTTAACAACACTGGATTAGCCCAACCAAGTCTACTTCTGCATCTAATCCTTGGATCCCGCCACTTTTACAAGACATACCTGTGATTAATCCGGATATTTCGTCCGATGAAGGCCGTCAGGCCGACTCTCGCCACATTTTTCAGCCTTGGTCGGGCCGTAATAACTGAAGATATACGTCGTTAATCGACTGGATAATGGCCGGAATCCACGGTAAACATTCCAAGTAAGACTCGGCGATACAATCTGTAGTGTTTTAGTGGTTTTAAAACTGTCCTGGAGCCCGGAGTCCAAGGGTCCATCGACTTCGCAATTATACAAAATGGCGGCATGTTCCCGGAAATAGTTTATTTGTTCGCCCAGATGCCAGAGAGCAGTAAAACGGAGAGTTCCACTTATACGGCGAATTGAATTCGACTTTTTGTATGGTCTTTTTTGCTGACAGGGGCTGACAGGGGATGGTTGGTCTAGTGGTAACTTGCTAAGCTGCCAATCCCTGGGTCCAGAGTTCGAATCCAGTTGTTGGACGGCTGTTTTCAACCATCCTTCTCCGCATTGCCGTGTCCCATCCTGTCGTAATTAAATTAGCCTACCAAGAGCTTAAATACAGGATGTAAAGCCCCAATCATCCATTCATCCATCCTCATTAATTGAGAGGCGTTGAGACTCAATTGTCTACAATTACAACCACTAATTGAGTTAATCTTTTTTTAATGATTTTTTTTGGCAGCATCGATCATGACCTATATAGCATTGTAGTACACATATATAACAGCGATAATTACTTAGTCATCACTAGAAATTTATAAATATTTCAGGCCTAAGTAGAGGGTTCTTGATGCTTCAATTTCTCCTAAACTTCTATCTATTGTCATTAACAGATTATTATGTGTTGGAAACACTAGATTGTTATTCTATGCAAAGCAAAACATAGGGCTGGAGTTCGAAAAAAAAGGGAACAATACAGATCAATACTTTATTGCTGGTTTCTATTGAAATGAGTGTAATGAATGAAGGTAAAGTCTACTAAAAATTGATTTGTATTGATTTTATTCATTGATCTGTATTTAGTTGTATGATAAGTTTACGTTAACAACCTGAACTCTTTTATTCAGCACCTTCTTTTTAAGATACAGGAATATTGATAGCTTGATTAAAAGCCGCCAGACAAACAGACAGATGTTTTACTGTGCATCGTCATTGCATTCATATTGATATTTTAAGTAAAAAAGGATAGTTCTGCTTATGACACACGAGAAAAGTTTGTTTTCGCTTTTAGTTATAGCGGTATAGGGATCAGTACTGGGGGTCATATTTTGATGGTCTAGCCTTGGCATGGACATGGATGCCAAATCCTTGGCCTTGTCTCGGTCCTGGGTGTCTTTGTGCCAGTGTTTGAGGCTTCAGGGATGGCCTCATCCTCAGGGCCGACCTTGAGACCACATTTTGATGGCCTTGAACTTGGTTTCGGAGGCTCATTCCTTGGTCTCAGCCTCGGATGTCCCAACCTCGACTACATCACTGATAGGGATACCTTATATTACTATGTCTCAACCTACGAACATAAAAATTCTTCTGGGTGCCGTAGCAGCTGTGCAACAATGAAATTTTATATTTCCGTTTCAACTTGACTCTCATATAAATTATATATCTATTTTTAAAAAGGCAGAATAATATTATCATGACTCTGTGCATTTAGTTAATGAACCTTGTTCCAGGTAGCAGCACTGCAGAAGGCGGGCTTTTCGAATGCGTCTTGAAAATTTATTAACTTTGTGACAATGTGGCATTCGAAAAATGGGGCAGCCTGTCCGATTGTGAGTGCAAAATCTCTTATTTTTTATTTTTCATTATTTTTTTCTTATAGCGGTTAAGCCCCCAGGTTGACGCCATTTGCACGATTGTACATAGGGTGCACCGTAAGTCTTCATTACTCTATAAGCATGTTATCCTGGATATATCCCAGTCCTGGTTTTGCTCCTGACCCGGTTTCAACCCCGGTCCTACTTTTTCCTCAATACTGCTTTTGCCTCGGTCATGGGTTAAAATTTGGGTGAAAGCTTGTAGTTTTAAAGCAACTGTATTATGAATAAGGTATTTCGTTCAATCATATTGTATTACGCAAATCAAATTTTATTTTCACCCTCCGAATAAATGAGATGACGACCATCATGATTACATGTCACTAATTAATTTGCATGCATTCGGAATAATTAGTACTAGCATTCACCCGTGATAGAGGATATGTAGAGAAATGATAGTTAGACAGGTATTTTGGCAGTGTCCAGAATGAAAGGTTTGTCTGACAAAATGTATGAGAGAGGTCATACATGTATTCAGTATAAAAACTGAAAGAGAAAGTGAGAGAAAAAGGCTGATTGTTTTGTCTGGCTTGTCGTTCATGTCATTCCAATTAGAGTTTAGTGAAATGCGACTGGATTAGTTATATTAGTGGCATGGCTGTTGGGCTGTTGCAAAATAATATAGATGTGCATTGTATGTTATGAATATGTATGTTTTAAAAGTCCTTACAACAGATAGCTGAAGAAGCCAATGAGAGATGGGTGAAAGCTCTGGCGAGTGAAAAAATACAGACCTTTGTGATACGATTTGTATTTCACAATATAGATCTATGTTATTAGTGATATCTTTTCATGTACCATTCTGTTGGGAACAGTCTTTTAACACGTGCATAGGCCTAATTGAAATTGCACTTGACTTGTGTATGTAAATTAATAGTCTTAATGAATAAAGATTACAAAATGGTCATGAGAAAACGACTGCTGGTGATGAGTTAGAAAAGGTGATCATTTAATGTGCTTTTGGCCGCTGTAGTACTTTGACTGTTATAAATTGCACTTGAGGATGATTGTGGATGGAGTTGGTGATGTGACACTTCAAGGGCAATCCGACTCTTTACAAACTTTTTAGGTGTAGGCCTAGGCCTAATAGCAATCAGGCACTGTATAAACGTAATTGTTGTTAATAGCAATCGGAGACACTTTGTTATTACTGTCATTGACAGTTTTTGACAATTATTGCAACAGCACAGGCCTATAGATGTAGGCCTGAGTCTAAAAGCATGCAGACATTGTAGAGGCCTAGTGGCGCAAAGTTGGATCACAACAAAAAAGAAAAACATGGCGACCTATACTCTCGATAGAAAACGCATCTGCAAGATAGCGCCAAGGGAAGACGATGGGTAGGGTCATATTTGGTATTTTTGGAAAGATAAAATTGTAATCTATGCAGATGGCTATGTTAGGAATAGAATAGGGAAGGATAAATATACAGAAATTAAGGAAAACGGCGATGACGTCATGCCATCCCAGAAAGCTTAGAGTCACGTATTAATATATAAGATGTTAAGTTGGTGTCCATGAAATGGATCTGCATAATTTTATAGTCCCTCAACTATTGTATAATTTTCACTAAGCATGTTTTAAAAGACCTGAGCACTGAAGGACCCATAATATTACATTATCCATTGCAATGTTAATATTGTATACAGATCTTTTTACCTATGATTAAGCATTGACTTCTGATCTGCTGATGAATCAAAATGATTGCATGGCATTCCAATATCGTTCTTTCAGACTTAGTTATCAACAGCGGTCTGAAGTCATAAGTAGATTTCCCAACTTATGCATTGTATTTATGACTAGTTACCGATTCCACCAAATTTGTAATTTTAGTCTTATCCTTCCTTCGAGTCTTTCTCCCGATTAGAACTTCTGACCAAAACCCTGATCTGCTGTAGCCTTATTTCCATCGTTTCAGCCAGTTTAGTCTCCATTCCTCGTATATCATCTGTCATGGCCATTTAGTTCCTTCGCCTCATTGCCATGTCCTCCTCCTGTCCTAATTAGCCTGCCTAGTGCATAAATACAGGACGTAAGCCCTACACATCCATCCATCCATGACCATTTAGCAGTTTCATTCGTTGGCATCTGTTCATGATGATGATGACATCATGAAAACCCATATTACACTTTAGCTTCTTTAGTTGTACTCTAGTTTTCCTCCGGTTGCTGAGTGTGAGATTCTATTCCAACTCCGGCTATGTTTGACGGCTGTTTCAATCATCCTGGGCCTCATTGCCGTGTCCTCCTCCTGTCCTAATTAGACTACCAAGTGCATAAGTACAGGACGTGAAGCCCCAATCGTCCATCCATCTATTCCAACTCTGGCCAGGTCACCATTTCAATCACTTGCTTCATGTGAATCATGTTCATTGCTATGTGTTACTTCCGTCCTAATTAGCCTGCCTAAGTTTAGGGGGGGAGGGTTAGCTCAGAGGTAGCAAGCTGGGTTGCTAATGGCTGGGTCCCGGGTTCAAATCTAGCTCTTACTAGGTCACCTGTGCGTATGTTGGACAACTGTTTCAATCATCCTTTGCCTCGTTGCTGTGTCGTCCTCTTGTCCCAATTACCCTGCCAGGTGCATATTTATGTCGGATGTAAATCCCTAATCATTCATCCATAAAAATCCGCAATCGGCCATCCCAGTGATATCCCAAAGATCATAAATAAAAGACGTAAAGAGTCCTCTATCCGCTTGCATGTATGGCTTGCCTTTAGACTGATTATTAACTTCACATTATGCTATCATTAACCACATGAGCTTGGTTTTGGGGCTTCGTTCTTTATGTAGATTAATATTACCTGTATACTTTAATAGTTTTGAGCATGAACTTGAGCCTTGAGAAAAGGGGTGTTGCGTCAAAAAATTATCTTCATTTAAATTTTGGTCCAATTAATATTAAAACGTCTTGGACAATGCAATTAAACAATTTCAAATATCAATTGAACATATACAATCGTGAATTGTCCAAATTAGAATGCTATGTATGTGCCCATGTTGATAATTTTAAGCTTGTAACTTCAGTATCAATGCAATTGCATCACTTGAAAGTGAAAGCTGGATCATGTGACATGAAAATGTGTCGCTAATTTGCATGCTGTCTGAACTAATTTGCATATATGGTAATTAGCATATCATGTTCAGTTTCATTTGCATATTATCAAATGATTATAGTCATGATGATAACATGAAATGGAATACATATGTATACTATGACATTTAACATGTGTAAGCTGATTATGCTTTGATAATGGTTACATTTACCCTTATTAAATTTCATTGAGCAGAGATGATCATGATGAAATTCAGTTATTCATTGGATAAATTACATGTATAGCAAGTATGTAACTGTGTGTGATATTTGAAAAATTTCAAAGATCATTTTATGTTGACATTTTGCTACCTTTAAGCGCCTTTTGTGATTAGATTAAGCTTAATTCACTATTAGTGCTTTGTATAGAGTAAGCAAAGATAGTTATGGTGTAGGTTAGAATTAATATGTAAGTTAAGGATATAAATATGTGAGCTCCTCGAAATGTATAAAGACATTTTGATATGAGGAATCGAGGATACTTGTAGAAAATAAATGTGTGGTTAAGATTTATGTTAATATTTTCTGAAAGTTAAGATTTTCGATCAGGTGAGTTTGGAGTAATACTGAACATACATAAAGCATAAATAAGGTGAGATAGAAGCAATGACTGTTAATATATGGTGTTTTTTTTTTCAAGATTATAAGTTAGAATTTATTGTTTTTGCTTATATTGACAAGATATTAATCCAGATGCTGCTGGGTGTTGGGTTTTTTAATATTTTGGTATCTATGACTAATTAATTTGATATATTGGTTTTAGATTATTTTATCATCATGAAAATTGTCTATCAATTGCTTGAATTTTTTATGAATTTTGAAAGTCAGTGTGGCAACAATTGCTGATTTTATTGACATTAAAATCCGAATGTTTTTGAAATTTTGTTTCAAAATTGGCTGTTGCCTTCTGGTATTACTCATTGATGAGTTTAGGTCTTTCTTTACACTCTGCGAAAATAAAGAAGTAGGCCTACATGGACTCAATTTTTTTTTTAATTTTCTGTATGTTTATTGTGTCTTCTCCCTATTCATGAATCATTTTAGTTCTTTCATAGTTCTTTCATTGATTATCGACAAGAAAGAGCCACATGCTGAATTCTGTTGGCTCAAGATCAAAATTTTCTTGATTTCTGCTCAGATTGCAGAAATATACTTACATATTTGCATATATTTTGTTTTTAAAATTCTATGCTTCCCTACTAGGATGAGCAACATGTTAACATGGTGAAGTTTATTCCGAATTAACTTTATAGATTAATTGTCCCAGACTTCTCCCCCATAATAAGTTGAGTCCAATAGCCAGATGAACTCCAAAAAATTTGAAAATTTTGGAGGGGAATTCTATCGCCACCTTGTGTTAATTATTTAGTTCTTTGTTTGTCCACCAGGAAGAGCCAGATATGGTGCAGCCGGACGATGCAGAGCAACAGGGAGATGAAGAGCCTCACGGGAACATCGCCACGGACATGCACGACCTGCAATTCACGGTGGAAGAGAGACCCCCGGCCCTGCTCACAATTCTCTTGGCATTCCAGGTAGGGGTCCAAATATTGTTATAATTTCTAACTCTCTTCTGAGAAAGTAGTGTGCCAGTCTCTTTTGCTTGTCTCACAGGCCTAAGCCTAATAGTCTTGTCTTGTCTTTACTTGTCACAACTTAATAGTTCAACAAAAATAAGTCCCCCTTTAAATAAACTGGAATATTTCTAAGATTCCTTCTCAGATTTTGATGAAAGTTGGCTGGATTATAGCTCGGTATTATATATCGACCCTAAATGTGTGTATTTGTAGCTTAGTGGCATTATTCCTGGCTGAGCCAGCAGCCTTCAAGTGAGCAGTCAGGGAAATTATCACCATCTGATGACAATCAATGTCCTCAGCCCCACATGACAATCATCCTAGCACTGTCATCACCCTCCCATGACACTCTCACAGTGTCATGGCCTAGCCATGACTTTGGCAGTGCTCAAAATCATCTTTGACTGGCTATTTAAAAAGAACTACTGCTACTATCACTTCCAAACTTGGTATAAAGTTGTATCACAGTGTCAACTAACTCTATGAATTTTGGCAGGCCTATCCATTGCATAATGAGGAAAAGAACCCGAAGGCTCCAGAGAAATTAGGAAATTGTCATTAGCTGCTGATGACTTTGCAGTATTTCGTGAAATTGGATAGAATTAAGTCCCGAAACTGACATGCTGCTGTGTGGTGAGGATGGCCGCAAAGAGATCAGACTTTCTTCTGAGACCCAACTGATCAACCCAACACACTCAATCATCCTGTCAGGGCCAGGACTTGGCTGGAATTGCAATTGTCCTCATATGCTGGTAATTTCCCTGACTGGTGAGGCTTCCCCCGTTTTCAAAATTCTGTGGCTTTTCAATGGATATGACCAATTTCACCAAGCAGGGGAGCCACCAGCTTGGGCATACTTCAACCAGAGACTGGAGAAAATTTGTTTCTCTATCACATTTAGGAGACAATTGACGACTTATTTTGCAAAAGTTTGACTGTTTGCAAAAGTTCGACTGTTTTAAGTTCCATGGGTGACATTATGAATAATTTTAGTGCAGTGTGAGCACCTTTGGAAAACATTTTTTTGGAAAAGTGGAAACTTCAAATTTTGAAAAGAGGGGTACATGTATGTGCACTCAGGGTCTGCTGGCTCTGACAAAAAAGAAGCAATTGAGCTACAAATACACTGGCACAATGTCAATATACAGGCCTGCAAATTGGTAAACTTTAATGGAAATCAGAAAAGAACTCTTGAGATATTCGAGTTTTCGTAAAGGGGAATTTATTCTTGTTAAACCGTTTAGTATATACTCAAAGATACCACATTCTGATTTCTGAATGGGTCTGTCTGACCATCTGCCAACTTTAGCTGGACGGAAAAGTGGTCACTTTTGAAGTTCTCATTTATAAGAACTTCAATGATTGAAATTATCTGACTCAGCGCTCAGTCTTCAGTCTGAAGGTGTTACCTTAAATATATATATACCAGAGACAAGTAAAACAATTATCTAACAAAAATACTATTCACTGGTTTAAATTCTGTAAGCTCAGAAACTATATTATCATGAATTTACATTATCTTATTAAATAGTATTATCCAAATGTACTCTCTGTTCGGTATTTTAAAGTTAGTTTCTTCATCTGTCCTCAGAAACAAAAAAAAAGTATGAATTAAATTTTATGTGCGTAACCGCCAAGACCGTTACACAAGTATTTGACCAACATGTAATTATACAGATACAGATACAGATCATTTATTTGTCACCGAAGTGAAATTTGGATGCATACATTTTGTCAACAAAATATAATGTGTACAAAAATTGTTTGGAAAAGAAGATTGTGACAAGTACAATATCTATTTTGATTCCGACATTTATAAAACTGTTATTTTTGTTTTAGGAAATGATTATTTGATAAAATTTAACTTTTATTTCCTTGTAGCACTACATATCCATGTTCATCGCCACCTTGACAGTTCCTTTCCTACTTGCTCCTGCCATTTGCATGGACGAGGACAATGTGGGAAAATCGTACGTTATCGGCACGTTATTTGTTGCCTCCGGTCTCATCACGTTTCTACAGAATTTAATCGGCATTAGGTAAGAAGAGTATTTTGTAATATTTAATAAGATTACTTGTATCATCTCTTATCACTTGCACTGTCTTGCATGGTTCCCGCTGTCCTTGGAAATTATTTTAAGTCCTTGAAAATATGTGATCCGGAACTGTCCTTGAAAAGTTCTTAGAAACAACAACAAAAAATCAGGTGATCCTCGAATCCTGGTTATTGCAGGAAAATGTCCTTGAAAAATGTCCTTGGAAATCCATTGTTATCCCAAATGCCCAGCCAATATTCTCAAAATAAATTTCTTGCAAATGCCACTAAAATTCCTTGAAATTTATAATTTTCTTCCTTGAGAGTCCTTGAAAACTACTTTTACTGGAAAAATAAAGATCAGGTAGTCCTGGAATACTCTGATAAACCTCGGTATAGCAGGGGATTTTCGAAAAATCATTATCCACTTTATCCACATTTAAGCCATAATTATGTGCATGTCTAGGGGTGGACACACAGTCTACGTGGTCCGAATATGACTGCAATGGACCAAAAACATCTAGATTACTGGATGTCTATTTATCTGTTGATTGACAGAATTCAACCGTCTGTCTGTATATCTGTTTAAGATTATCAATCAATCTATCTATCTCTCAGTCTATCTGTCTGTCTATCTATCAGTCTAATTCTATCTACCGCATACGGCTATTGTTGTAACCATTTTAATCTCCTTTCGTCTATGAGTTAGTGAAATTTTAACTTTACATAATGACACAGTTTCTGTAATATTTGCTCAGCTAAAATAATAAGCAGCAACAAAAATGATGCATTCTTCAACCTATTTTAGTTTGTGTCAACATAGAAATGTGCTGGATACCTTTTTGAACACTTTCTAAACATTGTTAGTCATTCATGACTTTGAATAGTTCAATTTTAAATTTTTTTACGAGAAAGCTGTCATACTTACAAAAAGTCCTATCAAACAAAAAGTGTGAAGAAATGCCAGAAAATAATATTATTGTGTGCCAATACGAAGTCTAATCAGATTTATTTCATCTGTATTAGAGAGCACATTTTAAAACTCGATTTATTTTTGGAAGAAGTTCCATTATCATGGTTATGTCCTTGTATTATATGCATTGTATGCTTAGAATGTTTTTTTCTGACAACATATAGAATGTGCATTATGTAAGATATATAATGTATATATATATATGGAATTTAAACTTTAAAGGTCTAAAGGGATAAAGGTTTATAAAAAAAAAGAAGATTTAAAAAGCCAAAATAAAAAAAATATCAAAAACTAGTTGATGGGGTATAAAAGTAATAAATTCAAAATCCTTTGTACTTATCCACCAGTGTTCAAAGGGGAACAAAGTCATTTTCTAATGCCTATTTGTGTATGAGTCACATTTGCTGGCTTTTTTTTTCTTCATTTCTTTAATTTTGGTTGATATATTACAAAAGTACATTTTATATGATTTTTTTAAATCATGTTTTATGGATGTGAATATGAATTACAGGCCTATCTCGTTTTCCAATTTTTTAATGCCGGTGTAAAAGGACAATGCTTATCACTTAAATCCCTAAATTTGCAACAAAATTTGGGGGTATTTTAGTTTAGCATAGTGGTAGCATGCTGAGCTGCCAGTTGCAAAGTCCAGGGTTCGAATCCAGCTCTTGCTGGGTTACTTTGGCCTGTGTTGGGCAGCTGCTTCAACCATCCTTCGCCTCATTGCTGTGTTACTCAATCTTGACCTTTGGATCTCTTTTGTGTTGATTTCATTTCATGAGCACAAAGGGGTTTTGGGGTTTTTTAAAGCATATATAATATATTTATTTAGTAGGTTTTTTTTAGGTTTGCAGATGACGTGACAAAAATTTTAGATGACTTGTGCAGTTTAAAGAAACCAGCTTATCATCTTGCTAGTCACCCTGAACTAGATTTTGTCCAAAGTATACACCGAACAACTTAACAGTTCTAGTAAAATGATGTATTGCTCTCAGGCAGATTCTCTGCTTAATATTTGGGGGGGGGGGGGGGGTTTGTCTAGTGGTAGCGTGCTGGGCTGCCAATTGCTGGGTCCAGGGTTCGAATCAAGCTCTTGCCGGGTCACCTGGGTCTATGTTTGGTGGCTGTTTCAATCATCCTTCACCTCATTGCCGTGTCCTCCCCCTGTCCTAATTAGCCTACCAAGTGCATTAATACAGGACGTAAAGCCCCAAACATCCATCCATCCATCTCTGCTTAATTTCATCAGATCATTTTTCACTGATTTACATTCTTGATGCCTTTCTTGATGCCAGGTCTCATAAAAAATTAAATAAAGAAATTGTTGGCTCACACAATCTGCCTTTTGCATTCAAAACATGTTGGAAAAATAGTACTTTTGATGCTCAACAGAGCATGACATAAATTTGCTGACACCAACCAATATCTTGCTGATTTCTCGGAAAGCAACACACATTGCATAGTTCGTTCTGAGAAAACTCGAAACTTCTTGAAAGGCACTTATGTAAGCTACTTCATACAGTGATTATCTAAAGGCCTGCTTAATGGAACATGTGACTATATTGTGCAAGAATAAACTCAAAACTCAATAAATTTTCTGCCACTATTATCATTTTATGTTATGTGTATGCCAAATAATATATTTGAACAGGTTCTAATAATTTGTTATAAATACAGGATGTAAAGCACCAATCATCCATCCTCTGAAGAGGGGGGAGGGTTGGTCTAGTGGTAGCGTGCTTATGCTTATGGCAGCTCTTGCTGGGTGACCTGGGTATATGTTGGTCGGCTGTTTCATTCATCCTTCACCTCATTGCCGTGTCCTGAGTGACCTCCTCCTACTCTAATTAGCCTACCAAGTGCAAAAATACAGGACACAAAAGTCGTAAAGCCCCAATCATCCATCCATCCTCTCCTAAGAATAGTCTACATTGACGGACCGATGACAATTGTAGATTGTTGGTCAATTTCTCTTTCAGGCTGCCCATTGTCCAAGCGGGAACCTTTGCTCTTCTTGCCCCCACTCTCGCCTACTTCAATCTACCTCAGTGGAAGTGTCCTGACAATATCGGACCTCCAAAAAGTAGTGAGTTTATTTATTTATTTATTTAGGCCACACAGAAGTGATCTTTAGCTTCTCAGATCCTCTCAAGGCACATTTTCTAGGGTCGGTTGGTAGGACAAAAAAAAAAAGGTAAAAAAAAAAAATTTTATAATGTCAAAAAAATTATTTTTTTTCCATCGTCAGGAAATCTATTGTGTAGGCGGGTCCGCGAAGCTAAGAATCAATTATGTGTGGCCTTATGAATATATTTTAGTTGGGTAACACAATCAGAAATATTCTGTTGGGTACAGGTAAAAATTAACAAGTATGGTACAATTAAATCACTGTACCATAAAAACAAAGCAGTCAATAACTGATGGTAAATTTAAAAACAAGCAGTGTTGGCCCTAATATGTTTCTTTATATTTAAATGAATCAACAGAATTACTATTGTGAAGTTCATCTGGAAGAGCATTCCATGGTACAGCAGCTCTATAACCAAAAGATTTCTTAAATACATTACTTTGACAAGAGGGAACATCAACTTTCAAAGTATCATTGACACGAGTATTACGGTCATTGGCCTCACACACCTGGTCACCATGACAATAGAATTATACAAGTTGGTAGGAGCATTTCCATGAATACAGTTGATACAATTTGCAACTTGATATTACATTGATATGCATGTGCAGGTGCTGCTCTGATAAACTGTGACGTCAACCAAGGGGCTAAGATGTCCCTGCATCAATATACATTTGAAAAATTATTGTCAAATACTCCTCAACTTATTTTGGCAATATAAAGTTAAACCGTTAATAACAGCATTTTCTGGAAAAAATATGAATTTATTGAAGTGTTAATTGTTAAGCCAAATTCTCTGAATGTAAATCTCATCATTGTTATTGATCCGAGAATAGAAAATGTAGACTCTAGATTTTCTCGAAGGTCTTCTTTGTTTAAATTGGACACCTGAAAGTATTAAGTTATTTGTGTCTGTAACATGTTTGTGACAAAACATATTATGTCCTGGACTGTAACAATTTATATGCTGGTATACATGATGTCCTTGAATGTAAATAAATAGATAATAAAGTTTACTGTTTTTTCTTTGCTCACAGTATCCACAGACATTTTAGTCAATGAAACATTGACTTCCTACAGCAACCAGTCGTACATAGAAGTCGGTAGTCCCGAGCATCGAGAAATATGGATGACACGCTTACGGGAGGTTTGTGACACCTTTTTCAATTCCAGTATACTCTCTCAAGCTACTGTTATTTTAGGGCTCCCAGTGGCCCTATAGTTTCTATAAATTTCTATATTTCACTCCATATTTTTTGTTCCCTATACATCCACACTGGTGCTGATGGGGCGTAACACACAAACTCACTCCCTCACTCACTCACTGTTCCCTATACATATTTTTTCAAGTATTTTTGCTGAAAATCCCTATAAAGCCTTTTTTTTCATGGCATTAAATTCATAATTTGGCTTTTTTGTGTGAAGTAAAAATGAGTCTTACTGTTAATATAAGCATTCATTACGTTTTCTACCATTTTTTTTTTCAAAAAAAATTCTGGAATGCCAGCTAATTATTCCTTTGTCAACAAACTAGCGTATATCTATTTTCAGATTCAGATTTAGATGGTTTATCTTGTCTCAAATTGCTCTCAAGTTGTGTTCAAAATCTCATGATATTCCGATCAAGCTCTGGGCCAGTTAATCTAATATTAATTTGCCCTACATTTGAAGACGTAAAGCGTTGCTGAAGTCTCATAAAGCCCTATAAATTTCATTGAAAACTTCCTATAAAGTCCCCAAACCAGGGGTTTTATTCTTGACATGAGTGCTGGGATGTCTCTTATTATCTTACCTTATTGTCCAATATTTTTCAGGTACAGGGCTCGCTCATGGTGGCAGCTTTATTCGAGCTGTTTGCTGGCGTCACAGGTGTTGTGGGGTTCCTACTGCGCTATATTGGTCCTCTGTCAATCTGTCCGACCGTGTCTCTGCTCGGCCTCTCCCTTTTCAAGGCTGTAGGCCAGTACGGAGAAAAGCAGTGGTGGATTTGTATATTGTAAGTATAAATAAGTATAAATAAGTATAAATGTTGAAATGTATCTATAATTTTTGCTCAACCAGAGCACTCTCAGATCAGACTGCTTCGTCCCTCTATCTCTCAATTTTTTTTTTTGATGATGAAAATTCTGGATGCTCCCTTGCTTGAAATAAAATATGATCCCCGGAATATTGTCTGAGTGATGATGGAAGCTTATGATACAGAGGGACAGGTATATATGTAGTATTTATTCATGAAATGTGACTAAAATGTTACATTGCACAAAGGAAATGAATTATGAAATAAATTAAAATGTGGAAATTGTCTCAATATTGACAATAATATGGTTAATTTCATCCTTTGAAGAGTCTGGCTTTCTTCACAGAGTGTCAGTTCTGCTATAGTCATACATTTCCATTTAAACCATACTGTAATCGGATTGTGGTACTTCAAAGATAAATGACAGATAAACCTATTTTGGAAATATGCATTTAAATGTTCATTTTTGTTTTAAATTATGGATTACAGCTTTGTTAGGACTATATTTATCTCATATTTTTATGATTATAGACAATTTCTATTATGTTTATGTTTATGATATGCCATTACAGATTCTTATGTCATAAAAACCATAGCAATTGTTAGCCATTACCTGTTAGAAGTTACAACATATGAATTAGTCAGTTTATTGATATTTTTTGATGGCCTTTTGATGTCCTGCTTTTAAGGCATACCCTTAAAGGGAGTTAAACCGATACAAAAAAACGCACATGTCGATTCCAAATGATTTTCGTGTTGTTGATTACCATAATCTTCAACCATCTCCAAGCTCATTACCTGAAATTACTTTTAATTAATATTGCCAATATTTATAACGCATATTACATGATAGATAGATAGATAGATAGATGGATAGATATTTCTTTTTTTCAACCACATAACTATACATATTCAAAATACGCATACATGTATCAAATATACTTGTGTAAGTGTAATAGATAGATTATAATGACAATTAAAGTTACAGGTCAGGAGGGCCTCATTAAGCCAAAACAAGCTTAAACAATGCCTAAACAAAGGCATGAAAGTGACAGTTGTAATAAACTAATACTAAATCTAGTATTATTGACAAGCAGATAAATTATGTACAGTGTAAAAGAAAATGTGTTTGCAACTTTACACTAATACGCTATTACCTGACAATTCAGTGCATGGACATAAAGTTTTACGATGTGACGCTCCAGCCCACTTATTGGATTGTCAAAGTTTATTAATTTTAAAGCGATGAAACACGTGTTTATATTAATATTTTACAGCTAATTTTTACTGGGCAATTCATCATTCTGTTGTGATAAATGTGACTGAATAGTAGATTTGCTTTTTTAATTGGGAAACTATTCTGCTGAATCATGCAATGAATTTTCCAAACAGTTATGATCATCGTAAAAGTACTGAATCATTCAGAATGATGGAAAAATGAAGTTAATGTCATATTTGTGTTTGCTAGTGTAGGTGCATGTAAATTTAGGTGAAATAAAGTGCTATCAGCTGATTATGAATGAGACATCTTGACATGAAATTAAATTATTTCTTAATCTGATTTTTAGTGAGTCATTGATTGGGAAGATTTTAGTTTTAGTATTTCAGACCATTTGGTTTTTCGTTTGGTTGGGTGTTATCTACACATTTGACTTCCTTTAAATTTAAGTGTTTGGCACAGTCCAAAAAGCTCTACCCAAAGTTGTTCCTAGTTTTAGATCTCATCATATCCACAATCGGGTAATTATATAACATAAGGATTTTTGCAACTTTTTTCAAACCAAATTCCGGGCTTTTCCTGACCAAGTTTTCCCAAATTCAAGGCCAATTTGTTGATGAACTCACAAAATAACAACACAATGCATGCATTTTTTTTCTGAACACAAAGTTTGTAATTTGTCTGATCATCGTCAGAAATTGTCAAACATTTAGCTTTGATCTATTACCTTAAATATCCTAAGGAACAATTAGCTGTGGACTATTTTCATCAAGGCTATGAAAGATTGAAGACACCCTGCAATATCAGAAAGGTACAAATGTCATGACTGTCATCAAAGTCATAAAATGAAGCAAAAAACAAAATAAATATCTACTCTCATCTACAAAAGTCAAATGAAAAAGGTATCTAATGCAATTAGGTGAGACGTCTAAAAATACACAAAATGATTTTCAATTTTCATTAAATTCTTTGCTGCACTTACCTTACTTTGTTTAGATAGCAGCCTATGGCCTGTTTTATTTCCTGTCTTTTATCTAACATCAGTGCAATGAACATTTCACTTTAATCAAGGCTACTTGAGTTGGGCTTAAAGTTATAATTAACGTCCACTTCCACCCTGACCTGTACCGCACAATATTCGATAAACAGCTTTTATTATTCCAAAGGATTTTATATTAATTTCATATTATTCGAAATGGAGTTTCGTCTGAACAAGAGGCGGAAAATAATTGTAGAAGAAGAAGAAGCTTTTTCCCGTTTTTCGCAAACTACTTTCTCTGCAAGATATATATATTTATATATTCTATACTTCATCTGTGAAATTGAATTATTTTAATGGTGTTTTATTCTTTTTCAGAACATTAGTATTAATGGTCGTATTTTCTCAATATCTCGGCCGCTTCAGTGTTCCTTGTTTCACATACGCCCGATCTCAGGGATGCGTCAAACAGCGGTACCCAGTGTTTAAGATGTTTCCGGTGAGTCAGTTCTAACTTATTATGAATTCCTCTTTTTTTGTGGGGGGCGGGATGTACATGTATTTCACAACATCTAATGATAATATACATGTATTTCACAACATCTAATGATAATATACATGTATTTCACAACATCTAATGATAATATACATGTATTTCACAACAACTAATGATACCCATGATTCAAAATTCAATACTGATTTATTCTCTTCCAAAAATAAAACATACGCACAGAGAAATATGTATGAGAATATTGGATGAGGTTCTCAAATTATGTCTAGAGGAGACTACTAGACTACTAGATTGGCATGTTATTTTCGAACTACCGGTTCTCCCCCTGTCCTAATTAGCCTACCAAGTGCATAAATACAGGACGTAAAGCCCCAATCATCCATCCATCCATCCTATTTTCAAACTACCGGAAATGCTTCAGATGTGATATTGGATAGCTGTTTCAACCATCCTTCGCCTCTTTACCATGTCCTCCTTGTGTCCTAATTAGCCTATCAAGTGCATAGATGCAGGATGTATACAAAATAAAATGGTGAATTTTTCATATGTCGGCCTGGGTTTAGATAGCTGATTCCTCGGTCTCGGAGGATTTATATCTCGGTCTCTATGGCTCATGCCTCGGTCTCAGATATGCTGGCCTTGACTGTGATACTGGTTGTATTATTACAATTTAGTCACACAGCCAGGTACGAATAAATCAAGGAGGTAAAGAAAAGGCCTTATTTACACATCGTGATGCACCCCTTTAAAATGATTTATTAGGGTCTGGACAGTTCATAGTTGTTACCTGTGCTGTGCTGGATCCAGTGGAGTGGAGCCTGGAGCTTCTGTTTTTTTAAACGCATGTTGTTAAGCTGTTCAATAATGATTATTACTTAACTATATTACTTCAAGCTGTCATGTATATTGACTCAATGTCTGGTAGTATTGTTATTATTAGTATTATTTATGATATTTTGCAGAGCTACCGTTTTTATAAGTGCTGATCGATACATTTATGGTGATGCTATTATTCAAATATTTTGTTGAAAGTCGGTTAACCTTGAAATAAATCGGATTTAAAAAGTATTTTCCAAATGGTTTGACAATAACAATGAATAACATTTAGTTACTTATAATTTAAATCGATATTGGTGTCCTGCCTTTAGTCTGGCATAAATTTATTCCCTCACCTTATATAAAAGTCATGTCATAATTTTCTATCCTCCAATTTCTCTATAGTCTGTTTCCCCTGAGTTGAGAGTGGTGCTTCAAACAGTTCCTAAACTGCAGATTTCAACAGCATTGATGAACCATGACCTGTTTATCACCCTGGAAACGACAGAGGTCCTGGTGAAACTGGGAGTTGTATCGGTGGCAAAGATATTCAATAAAGGGTGCACATATAAGGGGTTTTACCTCTGCTGAAAACCCCTAAAAATTTACCAGATATGCCCATGGACAGGGATGAAGCAGGACCAGATCTGATGCTTTATGAGAAACAGATGCATTAGCTCAAGATAGTGCAGTTTTGATGTTAAAGGTGTGGAATTTGATAGGCCTGTGTGGCAGTTTGTGCATTTTTCTATACTCTCAACTCAGGGGAAACAGACTATATTTTTAAATAGATACAGCAAATCTGGGGATGATTTGAGCTTTGAGTCACAACTTTGTGGTTCATTGAACCTCACATTCTGAGGTTCATTGTTACAGTCCGTTTTCGAAAGGTTAATTGCGATGTATTGCTAATTCTTTAGACCTGTGTAGTAATCTTTCGAGACCTGACCACATTTTCATTAAGTTTATCATAGAATGCAATTGCTTGCGACTAAAGCACAAATTATCAATATTGTGGTGTCCTGAAATTTTCTGGCCATTATTGTCATTATCTGTTTCATTTATTATAGTTGTATAAAGGCATCATGAATCAACGATAATTTCTGTCCTGTGTGTTATTTGCAATGCTTGGCTCTAGATATAACTATAAATGATTGCTGGGAACCCGAAAATGTTTAAAATTCAATAAATTCCAGTGTGGAACAGGGAGTGCCCCTGAACTTTGCAGGCTGTTGAGAGATAATACTTGTTGACATTTATGAAAATAACAATACAACTTAATTGCTATTTTGCCAATTAACTTTTTCAGGTGATTTTAGCGGTCAGTATAGGATGGATCGTTTGCTACATTTTAACGGTGACCAATGTCTTTCCAAACGACAAAGACGCTTGGGGCTACGGTGCGAGGACGGACATAAAGTTATCTGTGATACAACAAGCTCCTTGGTTCAGGGTTCCTTATCCGGGTAAGTTTATATTTTCCCCTGATAATTAGATAGTCTGAGACAATTGGCAAGGCAACAGCTCATAAAAAAGAATAAGAAAATTGAGAAACAGCTTTATTGTGATTCCAATACTTTAGAAAATAATAAATGTTTAAAGTCACACACATTACTGTAAAAGGGGGTAGAATTAGCAATCCAGGGTAAAGTTGGCAAGCCACTATTTTTACCCACTGAATGGCAGAAATGCCAACTTTTCCTCACTGACGCGAATGGCAACTTTGCCAGAGATACTTGTGCCAGTGAGAAAAGTTGGCATTGCTGTAATTAAGCGGGTAAAAAATAGCTTGCCAACTTAACCCCGGATTGCCAACTTCAACCCGTTTTACGGTATATGGTATTAGTGATGTTCCGGTACCAGGTATCTGTATAGGTTTTTTAGGCATAAATAAGTAGTATCTGTGTCTGATCGTATCTAATCGTATAGTCTGCTCCATAACCAATGATAATAATTATCAGAATGGTATCAATATCGCTTATATTGGCAACAAAACACCAGCATCGGTATCGGATTGTAGGTAAAACAATTATAATGGTCCTTTTCTTTAAAAAAAAAATATGTTTTTGCCTGAACTTAACTGCCGATTGTGGGAAAAGGACCAATATCGTTCTGAGAGCAGCCCAGAGTGTTGACATTTTTAAAGCAAAGCTTAAGACCTACCTCTTAATAGAATATCTGAATTGACCGTACTGTTTATAATTCACAACAGACTCTTTTATATTGACACATATTTTATACTGTAAATGTTTTTATCTTTATTTCATATTTTATTGTATCGTCAGCGTTTAGAGCAAAGTGGCTTTTTACGCTATACAAAATAAATAAATAATTTATTTTTGTGTATTTTCTTTCTGTCTAGTGATGTATCTGTCTGTATGTTTCAGGGCAGTGGGGTGCTCCTACGGTCAGCATAGCCTGCGTCTGTGGCCTCCTCTCAGGAATTCTGGCTACGACAGTTGAATCTGTAGGGGACTACCACGCCTGTGCTAAACTCAGTGGTGCCCCTGCCCCTCCCCACCACGCCATTAATAGAGGTATGTGCCTGAGTCAGTCATTTCAATTAGCCACTTACAATGTGCGTCCTCTTGAACACTAAACGCTAAAGAGTGAAGTAGATAAGAGTGATGTTGCGGTAAAATTTTGTGATCTAAAAAATTTTGTGATCTAAAATATGCAATAAAATTTAGTCCAAAGTTTCTGAAATTCGGTAAAAGATATTATTAAAAAAATGTCATGAACATCTCTGGATAGCTGCCAGAAGCATGTAAGTGAAGAAACTTGGGACTCTGTTGTCGCTCTCAGGCTTTGAAGAATATGACAAATCTTGAGTCACCAAAAAAAAGCTGTATATTTATACTTGTAGTTACATTATTGCTTGAAAGCTATTGAAACGGGTGATATTGCACCATTGTCATATTTAGCATTGGCCCATGCACGATGCAGTAGCAAAGCATCACCCGTTTCATTTCTTTCAAGTCGAGCTAGCTTGTGGAAGCATGAATTCTCATCTGATGGGATAAAGATGTGTTAGTGCAGTAGTGTAGCTAATGGTAATGTCAACTGGACACACCTCTCACGCAAATTTCCCGATCTATTTGCAGGTATTACCATCGAAGGGCTTGGAAGTTTCATTGATGGGATCCTTGGCACAGGAAACGGGACCACCTCCACCTCAATCAACGTGGGCGTCATTGGAATCACTAAGGTGAGCATTTTCCAAATGAGACTTAAATAAAAATTGGCAGCCAGTTTCGTAGGCTGGGCTGAATCCTAGGGGGGCAGAGACTGGTATGGAGGCATGCGAATCTCGGAAAACCTCCAAAATTTTGAAATTTTTTCATGTGAAGTACCTTTTTTTTCCAAGATCTAGCTGGGCAGCTGCCCCCCTGCAGGCTACGGCCCTGGCAGCTTCAGCTTCTCACGCTACTTTTGAATAATAATGATAGGTAATGATAAGTAATCAACTGATCGCAGGTCCTTGGACCTCTATTTTCAGATCGAAGCTATTATAAACATGGTTTGCATGCGCAAGAGTTAGAAGTACAAGTGTCCCGAACGTTATTGACTATTTACGCCTTATGTACAGTATGTACAGAATAAATGTTGCAGTAGGCTCAAGGGAACAGGCTACTTATGCTGCCTCGATCAGCACCAAGTGAGGTGGAAAGCACTTAATGAAGAAAGAACATCAATTTGACGATGTGAATTATTGGAGCCCCTATACTCTGTATAGGGGGCTCTATTGTTTCGAACTTAGACCAATTCTCTATAGGACGTCCATGGTTTCGAACGTGTGCGTCGTAGAATGAAAATCCATGCATGCTATTTTTGACATCATTTTGTTACACCATTTACATCAAAGTGACATTGGTTTTTCCATCAAAAGCCATTTCAGTATTCTCAATGTGGCTTAACTTCGGTTCCCGCATATATTTGGTACATGCCCAGTCATTTGAAAGGCACAAACAAGCCACTTTATTTCCGAGGTTGCTGACACAGCTTCACCTTGCCATGATGTTTTCACTTCGTGAATCAAGTTCCTATGTAAACATCACGTGACCACTTGCATTAAACAACAGATGGCGCCGCAACAATTTCGGCCTACAGCGCCCCTGGTGTTACGTCTATGCAACACAGATTCAGCTCAGTGAGACGATTACCTCTGGCTGAATTGACGCAATAATGAAAATACATTGATTGCTTTTAATAATAGGAATTGTGAACAGGCCTATATAATGCCCTATGCAAGGGGCCTGCATTTGAAGGCGTCTCTAGGGGGGGGGCATAAAATAAATTAACATTGTACAATTTTGATTTACTTTCTTTGCTTTCTGTTTTAAGGGGGCCACCATTTAATCTTTGGGGGACTGAGTTTTCTTTAAAAACATAATTTCTTGGTCAGTTTTTTTTATCCTCCCCCCCCCCCCCCCAATCATGTCAAAATAGGGGCGACCCCTTCGTCCCTGTGGGACAGCATTACATGCGTTGAACGATCCCCTATCCAATGCTGCATCTAGTTCCAAAAGTTGGATTTGGAGTAAGTAAGGTTCCATAAGTTAATACATAATTAATCCTATCGAATAATGTGTCTTTTGTCTGCAATTAAAAGCAATGACAGTCTAAGCTGTCTCACTAATTTACTTCATTTTATACATATACTGGTAGGCCCTGCACTCATGCACTTATTTGATCCATGCAAAATAATCAGTATTTCCATAATCCTAATATATTAGGTTGAATGTAGTTGAATGATTTGATGGAAGTATTAAAAAGTTGAGTTGTCAGGAAAAATATTGCAAAATTTTTTCTCTGCCATATGTCAGACAGGTGTATATGTAACATTAGTCAACTAATGACAACTATATTAATATATTGTACCTCTGACTATGTCATATGTAATTAACACTTAAAAAAATGTCAATATTTGATAATCCAAACACTTAAGTAACTCCTGAAGTAATTGTATTTTAATTTTTAAATGGATTTTTCATGGAAAAAGATGAGCACATTTTTTTACGCTTATACCATATGTTATATAGTGTGATATGTGTTTTGATGTCAAACACGTGTTCTAAGTATATCATTATTTTCAATTTGTGGCATTATCAATTACGACAGGAGATGGCCAGATAAGTTTGTAAAGTTCAGATTTTTCTGCATTGGACAACTAGAAAGAAACAGAGATTGATGAATGATAACTTGATAAGTCAAATATGTTGTCTCTTAATCCTGAAGTTAATATACATCAAGGTGACAAAAAAGGTCTATATTTTGGCAAAATTTTCAAAACCTTGACTTGCAACGCTGCTAAAACAATATAGATTGAATAGCTTGGTCATTTAAGCCCTGATGTGCAATATTTGGCTGCAATTTGCATACATTGCCCATAGGCCGTGATAGTGGAACTCTCCTTTTTCCAGCTCTCCTGTGTTGACGAGCAGAATAATACTATTTCCGGGAACAAGCTGCCATTTTGTACCATTGCTGAGTCAGTGGAGCTGGCATTCCAGGCTCCAGGGCACTTTTAATCCATTGAAAACATTACAGATTTGCATTGCCGAGTCTTAAATGGAATGTTTAGCATGGATTGCCACCATATTCCAGTACTGTCAGGCTGATTAGACTTTGTTACGGACCTTAGAAACCCCGGCTCCATTGTAAATTCCCAGGCTGATGTTTCCGGAAATAGTTTTATTCTGCTCGTCAACACAGGAGAGCTGGAAAAAGGAGAGTTCCACTAACGCCCGCTATTTCAAGGTAAATCCTGGTTAAATTAAAAATTCCTTAGTCAGGGTTCCCATGATCCTTGACCATTTAAAAAGTCCTAAAAGGCTATCAAAAATCAGGTTGCCTAGGAGTTCTACCAAAAAATTCCTTGAAAAACCACTCTTGCATGGATGTCGAGTCATCTTTAATATGCGGACAAATTTCTCACAACAAACGCCTTTAAATTTGTGAGAGAGAATTTTTTTTTTCAAAAATGCCACTGAAAGTCATTGAAATGTGATAATATTCTGGATTTCATGTCAAAGAAAAGTGTGAAAAATGCTGTCAGCTCAATTAGCTTATGGAGACTTTCTTTAACAGCTAATTTACATGCTTTAAGTCTAATTCCATTTGACTTTTTATGTCAGAAAAATTATTATATTTAGATTTTTTATTTCAACTGAAGAAAGACTTTCCAAACTTGTTTATTTCTAGGTGGGTAGCCGCGTCGTTGTCATGGTTTCCGCCTGCTTCATGATCATCCTTGGAATCTTCAATAAATTCGGAGCTCTCTTTGTTACGGTTCCAGACCCAGTCATAGCCGGTTCTTTCATCATTCTCTTTGGTGAGTTATGGAAGCTTTCTTATCTGTTTAAACCTGTAATCTCAAAGTTAGAATGGTTTGAATGGCGTAAGGCCACACATAATTGATCTTTAGCTCCTCGGATCCTCTCAAGGCACTTTTTCTAGGGTCGGTCGGTAGGACAAAAAGAAAAGGTGAAAAAAAAATTTTTTTTTTTCCATCGGCAGGAAATCTATTTTGTCGCTGAGTCCGCTAAGCTAAGAATCAATTATGTGTGGCCTAATAGAGAGCCTGCGAACTACCAAGACGAAAAGATGACAGCTCTAGATGAAAATTGCATGAAATTGATAACCTTATAGGCCTACGAGATCTGGGATTTTGTGATTGTATCTATCATATAACGTCATGATTTGTAAATTGTTTTAATTCTTGGTTTCAAGTTGTCGACTTCAAACATGTGATGAAATTAAGTTTTACATTTTCTACTTAAAGTGTTTGACAATAAGAAATTCATGAATATACTGATATACTCCTAGGTGTCAGAATGATAGAGACTTCAAGAGGGTGTGATTTAATGTACAAATGTCAATAACTATTTCATCAAATGCCATGATTTTATTTCTCGTACTTTAACAGCAGAAACATAATTATTTTCCAGGCATGATCGTGGCCGTGGGAATAAGCAATCTCCAATATGTCGACCTGAATTCTGGTCGCAACTTGTTCATCATCGGTTTCTCGTTCCTTGTGGGTCTGTCGATCCCCGAATGGACCAAGGCCAATCCACATGCTATCAAAACAGGTGAGAGCAAGCTACATTGTGCTTTTGTGTTCAAAACCTTGTCTAAAAGTAAACCCCAGTCTCATTCAGGGTGTCCAATCTTCCTATAATTCCTATATTCTTATTGCCCTCCAATAAATTCTTATATTTTGGAAAAAGTCCTGTAAATTCCTATATTTTAAGAGTTTTAGGCTTATCATGAAAGCAATTTGGACATTTTGCTGTCAGATTGTTTCACTGAAATAATTTGTACATTGTCCTGTAAAAGTAGATAAAATCCTCCTATATTTTACTGTAAAAAATTCTTGTATTCCTGTAATATTTTATGCTATTTTAGATGGGCATCCTGCACACTGCCTGCAATCATGAGGGGTTCATACTATCTATTGACGTAGAATCATTGTAAATTGGAGTAATGAAATTTTGGAGATAATTGTGTTGTGTTGCAGGCAGCCCTATAGTGGATAGCGTCCTCTCCGTTCTGCTCAGCACCAACATGTTTGTTGGAGGATTCTGTGGGTTCTTCCTGGATAACACCATTCCAGGTGATTTGATTTCTTTGATTGACCGATTTATTGAATAAAAATAAGATATTGTAGAAAGGGGGAAAGTTGGCCACCTAAAATCACCCACTTAATGGCAGAAAAGCCGACTTCTTTTACTGACATAGGTTTCTTTGAGAAATTTGCCACCTGTGTCAGGGAGGATAGTTGGCATTTCTGACATTAAGTTGGGTTATAATGGGCGGTCAACTTTACTCTGGCTTGCCAACTTTACCCTGTTTTACGGTATTTATTTACTGTCATGATTTAGAAGACAAAAAAAGCATTCAAAACTTTAAGCAATGCGTTCCAAACTTGCTACTGTAATATGAAAATATGAAAATTTATTGTGACCGAAAGTGACCTCTATACAATTGATGTACACAAATGTCTGTCCTCTATGTTTTAAACTATAGAACCTTCGTACATTGCATGTGATTCATTGTTGGTAATCACACCAAATAAAAATGAAATTTGGTGCACCTATCAGTGTAGAACTCTCGTTTTAAATTTGAGTTTCTTGAAGTTCTTCTTCTTCTTTGAAATTTTAAGTCTTCTTCTGGCTAGATCATGCCTGTTAAGGCAAACCTCCCCCTTCGGAGGAGCTCTTAAAAGCTCTTTAAAATGCAATATGTATCCAATTACGTTACTGTTGTGTAAGTGGGTAACAAGAGTTAATCTTCTACTTGCCCAGGCACCCCGGAAGAGCGAGGGATGTCCCATTGGAACAAGATGCGAGCCCTCCAAGGGGATGAACAGTGCACTCAAGATCTGCTAAAGAGGCTGCGAGCTGTGTATGACCTCCCGTTCGGCATGAGATGGATCCGCAGAGTTAAATTTTTCAGGTAATTTACCTTTATGATTGATAAAATATTTTAAGTCATCTTGGCCTTCCATGTCTTTGGAAAATGGAAATAGCATGACATGTGCTCATCCAACAAAACATATTGAAATAGCTTGAATTTCCTTATAATCATACTTTTAATTTTTTCATGGAATTTATCATCAAATAGATGGTCTGAAAAAAATGTATAAAATTCAAAAAATTTTGTGAAAGATCTACGAAAATTTCAGTTTTAATATAGTTTTGCAAGAAAAAAAAAATTGTGATAAAGTATAAGCACTATAAATGAATATATATTGGCCTATACAGTGTAATGTATCTTTAAATTAAGAGGAAACAATTGCAGAAATCTATTTTCTGTGGCACTATGGAGCAAAGTGATTAATAATTTTTTAAATTCCAATTCCAGGTACTTCCCCATCTGTCCCACGTACGGAATGCCCCCAGATTCCGATGAAGAGAACGTTTTTGTTCCCGCGGAAACCACAGAAGAACGGGCGAAATTAGACGTGACCACTATCTGAGGCAGTCTTCTCCTAGGAAATTGGTTTTTTCATCACTCATTACTCTGAATTTGTCTCTGCAGGCATGTCACCTAGATAGGCATTCTCATTTTAACGTATCTATATTTTATTGTTTCATCATATGGTCGCATTTGAAATTTGATAGATTCCATGTAAATCACTTCACACATACATGTAGTATATTTTGTCATTTCATCATTATGGCTAAAATAATATTACAGCTGAGCTTAGATATAACAGGAAAGTTATTCCGAACAAAGATATAATGTATGTCCAATATTTCACTGAATATGGTTGTGACAAAATCAAGTTCGAGGACAAAATATGTGAGATTCATCATTAGTAAAGTGATACACTGCATAAATCGTGTAAATACTACAAAGGAAATTGGTCCATTTGCGTTAAATGACATCATCGATTGTTTCGAGAAACCTTTTCTCAAGTGGCATGTAGTTTACTTACGTGTCATGATCATAAAAAATAATTGTGTGGAAAAATTAAGGAGATATTGAAGGGCATATAAATGTTGTATGTACTATTTGTGATGTGTCATATGTCAGTGATGGATAGGAGATTCCAATGTTAAATCACTTCATCGTTGTCATGGTAACAGGACTTATGCTGTTGTTGATATGGTTGTTGCTATAGTCGTTGCTGTGTTTGTTGTCATTAGCAACCTTTCATCAATTCATACAGTTTCATTTTACTAATCCTCAATTGTGTGTTTCTCAAAGCCACATTCAATGCAAGCCATTTGGTCTAACGGACAAAATTGGTCATAACGAGAATAGGTCATCAACACGGTATATATAACAACACCTAATCATCGTCTGGAATGGTCTTTTTGTGTCATTCAAATTTATCGATATTACATTTCAATTGCATTATTGTTAATAATTGTTAACCGATTTGTTGCTATGAACATATCTAAGGCATTGTATTATAACATGTGATATTTTGAAATTTTATGAAACTCAATACGATTTTCCATAAATTTGGGAAATGACAATAATTGTACATAATTTTGACTCCATTTTCGTAGTCGACAAACATCATTTATTGCTTTTTAAAGTTACTCATTTATTATTGCTGATCATGGTTGCAATTTATAATAATCATCAACTGATATATATCATAACTAATCAGTTGAGCTTCTCTCTAATTGATAATTATTGAGTTTAACAACTGCGGGTTCCATTTTTTTTTTCAATCAAAATCTGTAAATATGAAATTGTACCACAGATTATGACCATTGTAGACTTGACATTTCTACCCGAATCTAATTATTTTGCGGAATCATCCAGAGAATTAGACTCAATGTGTAGTTTAGTGCTCATGGTGTAATATAGTTGTGCCAGATTCTCAAAATCGTAAAACAGGTAATAGCCCAAGTAAATTTTTGCAAGTTGTCATAACATGTGAATATATATATTGTGAATACAGTACAATATAAGTAGCTTATCACAAAGTATTGTGTGTGATATAGATGATTCTACCAATACTCTGTAGAATCTGATTAGAATTATAAGGTTTAAATATACTGACTAGATTACTTAATCGCTTCAATAAGGCTCGTGCACCGATCTGATAGAAATTTGACTAAGCAATTTCAAGAATCATACCAATGAAGTCTTGGTCTCTAGCGAATATGTTTGAGTTCAAATTTATGTATGATATCTTAAGTGATTAACTGATGAGATTTGACATTACTTGTCCATCTGGCCCTGTTGGTATACATATTCACGTAGAAGTTAATCCCCTTAATTTCTGAAGTCCAGGAAACTTGAAAGCATTACAATATGTTGGAAATGACAATACGAGAACATGAAATATTTTTGAAAGCTAAGATGTAGGGGTACTGGTGAATTCTTCAATACATATGAGCTGAAAAAAGAAAAAACAAACGAAAAATTGGTTATTGTGAAGTATTTAGATCAAATTTATGAATCTAGTGGTGACATATTCAGCACTCAACAATGTGAGTCGACAGTATCTAACAGTATCTAAGTAAGATAATTGAAAGCTTTAATGCATCCCCCCTCCCAAGTTCTCCTCTCTATACATCGCAAATGGCATATCATATATATTTCCATGAATCATTAGAAACATGGGTGCTTAATTCTAATGAATATCTCTCAAAGTTTTCAATTAATATTAGTGGTAGTATTTAGTATGGATATTGTTAAAACATTGTATGTTATTTCTCATTATTACTGGTATTCATCATGATTCATGAGTGGTAACTTGTGTGCAAAATTGTAATTAATTTGTTACAAAATAGACTTTGATTTGTGACAACGTCATTTGCACAAAAGCCTTAGATTAAATAACATAAAAATTCAATATATTTTATATACCTGCTTCATCATAATGAGGTCAAAGTCTGTGCCCTGGGGTTCCCGTCTTTTTCAGTAGAGCAAGCTGTAAGCATACATTATAGTGATTTTTAGATGATGATACTTAGGACTTGAAAATTCATTAAATTAAAGATAGATTCCACACATTCTTACATTTTCAAGTCAAATTTGCCACAAAATATTTTTGTATGTCATCCTTGACTTCAGTTATGATTAATATTTAATAAAAATTTAATAAATATTTAATTAATCATCAAAAACTTAATTATTTAAATGAAACTCACCTTAAACTCATTTCAGTGGAGCAGGTTACATGTTTTTCTAAATGTTTTCTGATTTCTCTTTTTTTTCTGTTTTGACAAAGTTCTGACAACTTGGAGGGCCACACAGTCTTATGAATATCTCTACTGAATTTTCCCATAGAGGGCAACACCTGTCATTTCTGAAATCTATAGATCTATATTTATCGCCATCTTTCTCTCATATCTTCTTGGCAGCGAATAGAATGGGCTTAAAATGGTAGGCCCCTACGTATGTAGATACTTTAAAATATACAGTGATAAAAGTGCTGCTGAATACCAATTCAGGAATTATTTAACGGTCATAAAGATAACATTTCTGGAATTCAATTTTTTCAACAAAATCTCTGAACTGCTGATCAGGTTGTTCAAGTTACTTGCTCGATAATTCTTAACTCCCGAAAAAAATAATCGCCTTATCCAAGGGTGCCTGAACAGGGGGGACAATTGCCCCTCCTTCCCTTTGCCAGGAGGGGCAAGGGGGGGGCAAGGATGCCCTTTTCATTCCCAAGAAAATAACATTATTAGGCCTTAATTTAGGCAAAAATCTTTCAGTATATTGAAAATATATATTAAAAATTATTATTGGTGCTGCATTAAAATTTTGTCGCGCGAATTAGATTTGCCCTTTCTCGGTCGACCACCCCTTCCGCCCTCGCTACCTTCCGGCACCCCTGGCCTTATCTGATATGGGTCCAAAAAATATACTGCTTCTTTTTGTTTTCTTGTTTTTCTGTGATAATTCTTTCTGTTCACTGCCCGGTCAAGTTATACCCGTTTATATTAATATTGTTATATATATTATATATTATTATATGTTAGTATTTTGTTGTCTGTTGAGTCACATATGTTTCTATTTATTCTAAACTCAAGCTTACAATATACTTCATCATTTATTGCTCGATCAAACTTGGTTAATATTAAGTAATTGTTTGCTGTTGAAGACATTATTAACGTTAATTGCATTTCTGATGGAAAGTGGTATGTTTTTCTTTTCGAATGGTAAACTGCATGACTGCATTGGTACTTTAAATTTATATATTCCTATGTAATATATTCCTATGTAAAGATATTGCTTGTTAATAATTGAAATAAAGATTACTTAATACTTATGTATGATCATGAAAAGAAAAAACGTAGATATTTTCATGTAAATGTCATCATTATAAGATATTCAGAAATAAATGTCATTATAATGCAATCTCATTATGCGCATCACATTGTGAACACATGTTTTAAAAATATTTTGTGTCAGACACAGGTTAAGCTAAAGATTAAGAAACATACATGTATGTCATTAGCGAGGTTTGCTGCGCGTTTCGGTGTCCTGTCTTAGGCTGTCTACGTGTATAGGTGCTATCTAATAACATTGTTGCTGAGACAACCTATACGTTCAAGGGACCCGTATATGTGTAGCAACACCTCTCTAATATTGTTAATTTTAATTTAACCTTGTGATTTAGTTACTTGTTGAGCCTGTACAACTTGCACACACTTTATATTAGGATTATGAAATTAATTAGGATTACTATCCTGCTATGATGTGCTGATTAGTTGCCATATAACTCAGTATGCATGCTTCATAATTGTTAAAGAAATTTTCGTCAATCATTGTAATGTTTATAACATCAACCAAGCTCATTAAAAGGACCCTGTTTTGGTATTTCTTAAAATTAGATATATCTTGGCGGAGGCCTAATGTCTGATCATTTCACAAAAATCTTATTGACTTTTAAAAAAAAGGCTAATTCTGAATTTTATGTCTATTTTATGGCCAAAATAACTAGTGAAATGGCAAGCTGTTCAATACACATAAATTTGATTGTTGACAATTTTTTCTAAACTTGTTTTTCATGTATTTTTCTTTTTGTGATCAATTTCATGAATGATCAGGCTTGATTATTATTTGATTGAATATTTTGAAGTGTAATTGTGCCATGTTTTACATTGAATCATAAACATTTTTGATGCATGGTAAATGAAAATAAATTAATAGTTGTGTTATATCGTATAAGAAGGTTGGAGTGAAAGTTGAGTTCTTTGTACCACTCATTTATTGTCATCCTTCATAATTTATGTAGAAGAAAATTGAGGTCCAAAAATGATTATTTTTAATTGTTGGCCTACACTGTCTGTTTATATAAATGTATGTCAATAAATATTGTTATTATTATAACGCAATTACTTTGTATTTTATCTTTGAAGACGTAAAAATACGTCCAAAATTAGCAGCTGATTAGGGTGGTCAAAAATGGTGTGCAAACAAATTAAATAATTTTAAAACCTACCAGCCTCAGATTTCCAATGACCATGTTTGGATAAGAATTGATTGTTCACTGGTCGGCCTACTTACATTTTTGGCCATTTTCTGGCGGGTTTGTCCTCATTTGAATGGAACACATGATGGCTTGTTGTTTGGTGTTGCTCACACTCAGGAGTTGATTGTACACAGGGGGGATTCGGTAGCCTTGGTCACTGTTCCATGTCGGGGTGTTGTTGCCTGATGTAGGCCCTATATATATAGATTCCTTAATCTTCGGTTTTATCCAGTCTGGCTCTCTACACAGTATTTTGGAATTATGCACAGAGACAATTAATGTCCAGTTGTGATGCAGTGTTGGCCAACAACAGAGGGGATTGTAGGGTGGTCGTGTTTTTGGTGTTCTTTTTTGAGTTTGGTGTTGAAGGATCTCTATGTATGAACTTTTTCGTAAAAATTGGCAGAACCTGAATAGTTCACAAAACATAATACATGAAGGTGGCAACAACAGTTGTTTGTGAGAAACACAAAAATTGGCCATAAGCATGTGAACTGCTGAAGCACCCTTCCCATTGAAATGCCATTGGGCCTGTGTTTTGCTTACTTATCACAGATTTGACTCATACCTAAGTCCGAGTACAGAAAAGAAAATTGGGAGCCATTGTTATCCTACATGCCTAACATATCGGCCTTTATGACCCAATATGTTTTCCTCTCATCGGATGAGAATTCACGCTCCCACACGCAGATTGGTTGAGGATGTTAAGCATTGATGCAATGGCACACTATCATGACTGTGTTTCACTTATTTACAGATGGCACTGTAAATTATTTTGTCAATTTAACTCGATGACATTCAAAATAGTTGTGTTCCTTTTACTTGGCAATGGACACAAAGATTGTCAAATCTGAGTGAACAGTTAGTAGCTTTATCGAAGTGTCGACAGAGACATTGTACACCATATTAGGGTTGTAAATGTTAAATAATGGTCGAATACCATTTTTGATGCATTCAATGTGTTTCTTGTCCCCAAAAACCTAGGTTTAGATGCAAAGATCAAATTTGAGTGGATAGTTCCTGAGTTATCGGTTTTGTCGGCCGTCTTGGATGCCATCTTCAAAAATAGGGGAGAGGCAGGTTAGTTGAGACGTTTTTCAGAAAAGCTCGCCTCCAAGCTAAACGGACGATGATATTGGAATGACGAATATTCATGTGCATGGGGAAATACATTGTTCAAATATATGGGGAAACTTGACTTTCTCTGTTGGATAGTTTTTACCCTAGATGGCGTCAAAGTAGGTCATGTCAAACGTATCAACTAACCCACCTGGTAAGGTTAGTTGATACACCCAGGCAGGTTAGTTGATACACCAAACCCTGATGGACAATGCAAAGAAAAAGTCACATAATTCCACCTTGGTAGGATACTATAAAACCATATGCCTTCACCGATCTGCTTTCTGTTCCAATGGATGCATATCTGCTACCATTGTGAGTCGGATCTGATGGTGGACCTGTTGGGAGGGGGATATTTCATGATTATTTCAACCTAAGATTCATCTATAGAGCTTTTTTCATGTAAACTACTGAGTAACACCTAGCATTATGATTGTACTAATAGATCAGGGTAGTTATTTTGACCAGGCCAGCCAACAAAACCTAGCCACTCTGCTGTATCAACAAACCCATCCACTCAATTATGTCAGAAAACAGCAGGTCTCGGGACCACAGGTTAACCTAGGTCATCTTTGATGGCTCATAAATAACCCTTTTCACACACCTAATCCATATACTAAGTTATTCTGAAACATCCTTCACTATAGCGAGAGAAAAAAAAATGCAAGATTCCAGCAAAAATTTACTCGGAACAGTGATTTTTGAATTATTTTATTTTTCTCCTACATCTTGATTCTGATTCTACATTGACCAAGATGAGAAGATGTGTTTTTTTATTCTGCTTTTTACAAATGCAAACACTTTCTCAAATGATCATTTCTATGACCAGGAGGTGGGGCGTATCAACTAACCTTGCGTATCAACTAACCTGACTCTCCCCTACAGATTTCCGAAGCTCTCAGATTTTGGTAAACAATTGGTATGTAAAAAGAATACCCTAAACCGGACAGAATCGGTTGAAAACCCTTTTGGAGCATTTTTTGGGGGTTACCTACTTAGTTTCAATTATTAAATTTCATTATAACGTCATAATAAATTCAAGGCCGAAAAGCCAGTAAAATAACAAAATACGTCCTGAAGCTTCTTTATTAATACAGTGAAATTAGAAGTTTAAGATTCAGTTTTTAACAAAGCAACTTTGAAGCTCTATTCTCATTCTGTGAAAAAGCAAAAATTTATTTACAAAGTAAAAAATTCAGCTTCATTTGAATATCTGAATATTGACAAAGTAAAAGTCCAATTTGTTACTTGGACTGGTTGAGTTATCAAAATAATCGTTTAAAGCAATTTTGGACAACTTTCAAATTAGCTATCATGACTGGAAATAAATGTTTATGTGCATATTGCAAATGATCTAAATTTAAGATAAAACAGGGTACCAATTGATAAATAATCAATTATTGTGAAGGAAAAACATGATTAATCTATTGTGAAATTACTAATTATCATTTCTATACATGTACAGTACCTCTGCTGGGCCATCAGTCATTTCTGACTCTATGTCATGTGACCTCACTTCAGCCAATCAGAGAAAAGCTTACATCTGTGAGGTGTTACAATACTGACAGCTTATCAATCATCCCTTTTGCATAATTTTTTGGTTGAAAGTTAGAGGGTCAACACAATCGATGGCAGCGGACCACTTTTTGTCCAAGTCCTGAATAATTTTCTTTTTAGGATGTGGTTGGTTGAGTAAAGCACAAAGCGTGCACAAAGGTTGACTTGAAGTTGCCCTGATTGGTATTTTCCTGTACTGGTCCCTCCATTTGAAGTAGGAGTTGTACAATGTTTCATCGGAACCAACTTGTCGCAAATAATCAGCAAGGAGACGAGGAGATCGGAAATCACGAACGTCGATGAACGAGCGAGGGGGGAGAGCATCGGTGTAGTTCCCTAACCCATAAACGATCGGAATCATTCCAACCTGTAGGGCATTCCATGGTTTTTCTGTGATGTAATCTTTGCACAAGGAATTCTCGGCTGCAAAGTAAAACTTATGTTCCTTGGCAAGGTCAACAAAGCAGTTTTTTCCGCAGGCCATGTGCCCTGGACATCTTCCGTAACGTTTTACTCCAATAAACTTTTCGAGCTGTGCGATATAAAACATTCTGCCTTTCACCACAGAAGTCCCACAGTTGCTAGCAGCCCAGGCCACACTAGACTTATTCCCTTTATAAAACTTGTAATTTTTGTCTTTAAGTTTTTCAATTACTCTCTCACTCCAAGGTCGTCTGTATGTTGTTACAATATCAGAATCCAACTTAAACGTCATTGTCAGATTGAAGATGCCGTTGTAAGGTGTCAAGGAACCTCCATTTCGAGTATTGAACTGAGATTCCATGCGCCTGTATATCCAGTATTGGTGCGGTTTTCTTTCTTTTGGTAGTTCATTTATAGCGCACCCTGGTGCGCGCATGTGGCATATCATGGCGTCGCTTTCTATAAACTTCTTCTTGTCGATCGTCGTGATGCAATTCTTGTATTCACAATCGAGAAAAGGCTTATGCCCAAGCCTCTGGGCCAAGTCGCTATTTTTAAAAAGAGTATTCCAGAAGAAAATCACTTTGTCTTTCTTTCCACTTCCACCGCTTTTTGAAGAGGCGGTCTTGTTTCGGTTAATGCTTGCATTATTCATGTGTGTTTTCACATTTGTCTTATTGTCGCCAAGAACAGTGGAACCTATGTTCCCACTCACCCCATGATGCTTGAACTTGATCTTTTTCACATAATCTGCAACATTCACTTCTCCATCGAAAAATGTGTAGAAATATATTTGAAAGAAAATTCCAATTGCAGTTAAAACACAGGCTGATAGCTTACATTTGTTGAAGCAATCTGTAAGCTCTTGTTTTTTGACAATTACACTCTCTCCCATTATTGACCCTGCAATTGAAAAATATATTAAACTAGTTGTCAATAACAAACAAAGTATATAAACAAGTATATAAACAAGCATAGGTGTATTTCGCAGGGGGTCAAGTGGGGGGCTGCAGCCCCCCTGGCATCAGGGCAAATGGCTCATCAGGACAAATCCTGACCAATATCAGGGCAGATCCACTGCCCTGGTCACATTCGCGCCACGTTAGAATTTCAGGGCGAAATAGTCACAGCCCCCCCCCCCCGCGAGACAGCCGCCCCGTACGCCTATGTAAACAAGTATATAACAAGTATATAATCAAGTACATAATCAAGTGTATAACCAAGAATGCAAAATAGTATATAAAATAGTATATAAAGAGTATAAAGCAATTATTTATTAAAAGTATATTGCACATGTTTATGAAGCTAGTGTACAGACCATTGCTCAATGAATGCATGTTTAGCCAAGTTTATTTAGTTTGGTTTACCGTGCCGCCTGTAAGTAAGTGAAATGCACGATATTATGCCATTGCATCAATGCTAAACATCCTCAGCCAAACTGCCTGTGGAGGCATGAATTCTCATCCGATGAGAGGAAAATATATTTGGTCATAAAGGCCAATATGTGAGGCATGTGGGATAACACAGGCCCAATGTTATTTAATAGGGAAGGGTGGCTCACTTACTTATCAAAGACCTTAATCCATACCTAACTCCGATGACAGCAGAGAAAATTGGCTGCCATTGTTAACCCACATGCCTCACATATCGGCCTTTATGACCCAATATGTTTTCCTCTCATCGGATGAGAATTCATGCCTCGACGAGCAGTTTGCTAAGGATGTTTAACATTGATGCAATGGCACCATTTCATGCGTTTCACTTACTTACAGGCGGCACTGTAGGCTGTAAACGAGCTTACCTGTTAAATGAAGTTCAGTCTGGTTTCTGTTGATCTTCCTACTATCGAGGACAGTTTATACATCTACCTCTCCAAACCAAGGAGTCAAATTCTGATCAGCAACATTTTTTCAAATAATAACGTTAGCGATCCGACAGTTTCTTGAAAAAAGTCAATACCAGCTGCGTTTTTAAAACATTCAGGTAGGACATTATGCTTGAACATTATTATGATAAACTTAGAAACATTAAAAATGCACACATTTTTGAACAGCTTAAAACTAACTTGTTATTTAGATATTTCGATGAAACTTTACACTGATGTTAGTTTTAAAACATCTCTTGTGAAATACCAGAAAATTTCATAAAGAATGAATATGAAATGGCTGGATTAGGCCATTTTTTAGTGCAACATGTCCAAAAACCAAAATAACAACCAATGCAAATTGGTTCAAAATCGATTTCATGTAAATTCTGGCTAACTCAATATTTTGAGTTTGGAAATAATCAAGGTGGTCACTCATGCTTTTTTTATGGGATTTCGTGAGTCTTGGGTTGATTTTTCTGCCATGTTGGTATTTTTCACATTTGTTTGTCACATCGTTTACAACACTTTTGCATCATAAATTCATAAGCATCGGCAATTATCCTGTTTAGGTCAAATTTTGAGCTGGAATCTAGTTGGACATCTGTTTTGATCATTTAAATCAATGATAAAGTGATAGCATCAGTACTCTACTCCCCTATCCCTTTTTCAATTTTGCTAATTCGAAATTTGACATAATGCCAAGAAAGCATATCTGATTCCTAGAAGTATCCATGGATCCCGTTCAAATGTTCACAATCTTTAGTTGAGAAGCTAATCAGCATATATACCAAGTTACATCAAGATAAATCGAGTGCTTCAGAAGTGATGATACTTTGAACATGTGTGCGTTTTTAATGTTGCTGAGTTTAGATTATATGGCAAACGGTAATCAGTTATGCTAAGATCTCACGGCACGTTACGGAGAACTTTAGGCGTCGGCGGGATGGTATTTCCTGGAAATTTGGATGAATTTGGGTGATCCGCCGTCGACTTTTCACATCCCCCAGGGGTAGTTTTTGTTCCCCTCAGGGGTTCCCTTAAATGGAAAAACTGCGCCGTGGATGTCAAAAAAGATTCAACAGGTTCAAACTTTTTTTTCATGACGGCGGAACAGGGCCCAAAATTTTCTTGATTTTTGGATGTCCGGCGGGGATTTTTTCAGTGAGAACGTCTCAAAAACATCTCCGGCGGGATATTAGGACATCCTCTGCCCCTCAGGGGACCTCTCCTGCCCCTGCAGGGACCTCTCCTGCCCCTGTGGGGACATTTGCAGCCTCGTCGGCAGTTTTTGACATCCCGCCGACGGTCTTTTGACATCCCGCCGTCGATCTTTGACATCCCACAGGCATTTAGATCTTGCCCCCCAGGCATTTAGATCTTTCCCACAGGGATATGATGTTGTCCCGCCAATTTACGATCTTATCCCACCGTGATATGCTTTTAATTAATTATATAATAGTTTTATAAACATTGTATGTCGCCGGGATGGTCATTTTTTTCCTAGAATTCAACTGAAGCTACCCCTCAGTGGTAAAAAAGTTCTCCGTAACGTGCCATGAGATCTTAGCATTAATGTGCATTGTGAATAAATTCGCATGATTTCTCCAGCAAAGAAATGTCAATAGAAAACTGAGCATAAATCCAATAATTTGCTATTTTCTTTCTTTCAGTAAATTTGGTTTGACGTTTTTGCTATAATGAAATAGACATTATTATGATTAGGCAACATGTCTCTGCAGTAAAATATCTTCAAAGGCTAAACACTTTGATTGTCCTTTTACTTAAGTTGAATGCTCCATATACAATAAGCAAATATATAATTCACATAGAGATTGTTTATACAAAATATTATTACATATTATATTAAAACTCTTTAGAAAATTTTAATATTTATGACATAAATTATGTGCTATTCTGGATACAAACTATAATTATACTCAGACTAAACTGTTAAATGATATTACCTACTCGGCTAAAAATCCTAAGCTCATATATCAGTGCATTTTTTAACATGGTAACTGGGAGACCATTTGGTCTCCCAGTGGACAGATTTGATCTCCCAGTCATTGACAAATTGGCATCACTGGGAGACCAATTTTTTCCAGAGACTATCAACAATTTCCATTTTGGTTGTCTTAATTTGTATTTCTTGTGTGAATTTGAAACCAAAGCTATTTGCTCTCATAATTAAAAATATTCTTTGTTGTCTTTACAACATATTTTTGCTTGTGTCATCTTTCTGATTTCCAATTTTAAAAAAATGTTGTCAAACTCGTCTTGGTGACAATCGGCGAGACTCCTAGATTAGCAGCCACATTTACCATTCACACACTCGTTAGCGAGCAAGTAATTACACAAATAAATTTTAATTGATCTAGGTGTACTGATCTATCAATGTCGCGCATCATGATGCTACAAAGTTCGTTCGGTCTCCCAGTCGAAAATCCTTAAAAATGCTCTGTCATATATATACTTTAAAACAGAAATGCTTATTGAACCGTATCTGATTTTAGGCTTGCCGCTTGCATTTTTGAAGCAGCCCAGCTCAGTTCTGCTGAGTTCTGCGACCTGACAGGCAGCAACGTGGACCTGGAAAGCAACAGTCCCAGTGACCTAGAAGTCAATGCTGTAACCAATTCGACTTGAATTTCATCAGTCTGCAGCCTCTCTCGCTTGCCTGCTTTATAAAGCAGACTGTGCTCAGTCAGGATAAAATTAGGAAGACACAAACAACCTGTGCCGAGGTTTAAGACCGAAAGTGTAATAATTGTGACTTGAACATAATTTAAGATGAAGAAAGCTTCTTGATGGCCTGGCATGCGCAAGGTGGCAGCAATACCGCCACAAATTAGTGTACAGTGTATCAAACCTTATCCCGGGGTTTTTAGTACACTGTAAATTCTGAAATTTTGAGTTAGCTCAAATGATTGAGTGAGATGGTTGCACAATTTGTTTGAGCCATGATAGCTTGCGGTTTTGAGTTATGATAATCTTTATGTTGTTATAACTTGCAAACAACAAGCTATCTTGGCTCAAAGGAATTGTGCAACCATCTCACTCAATAAATTAAGCTAACTCAAATTTCAAAATTTACAGTGTAGGTATATAATCATGATTCCTCAAAATAACATCAACCAAAATACACAATGTCAATTTAGCACTAGGTTATTACCTGAATTCTTCATTTGGCAATGACAATCTTTAGATGGCTTTTTGGTATGAAATTCTTTATTGGTACTGCTTTTGCATTTGTCTATTATACAGTGGCGTATTTAGGGGGTGGATTGGGCCATCCCTCCACCTCCAGGGCCAAAAATCAACATGGAAGAGATAGGAGAAGCCGCGGAGTGCCATTTATTCACCCTATGTAGTGGCCCCCCCTCCCACACCTCAAGCCATTTCATAAATTCCATGTGATTCCATCCCGGAATTCACAGTGTTTTTCGTATTTATTTCCACTGTCAAAGCCACATGTAGCGTATATCAGGGAATTAAGATGTTTAGATATGGAGAGAGAATGTTTGGCCAGGGTCTAGGATGTTCTACACCATTGAGTTACATTGAGTTACTTTTACGCTCGTTACCATTGCCCTGTATTCAGCGTGACGGAATCACAATCGAAACAGAAGTGATTTTTTGCACTAAATTTTGTCATGCTCATTGCAAGCAAATTCCCCAAGAAAGAAACTTGAAACTTTTTCTTTTTCAGAGCATATACTTCCTGACTAATGAAATTCATAGAAATATTGATTATCAAAGCAAGGATATACCCTAGGTGGCAGCATAAGCAGTGATAAGTACCGTGACGGAATCACGTGACGGAATTACTTTGCTTCCACCAGACATTGCATTTACAGTCCTTGTCATACTTACGTGGAATCTCAAGTTTTTTTTCTATGTTGTTGAACTGTGATGTCAGAGATGACTCTATTCTAACATTGCAATATATGTAACTTAACTACAAGCTGTGATGTCATTTCAAACTGGGTCAGATTCCCCAGCTTCTAACCAATGCGAATGCACCAAACTGAGCATCACAGTTTCAACTCAGTGTCAGAGTTAAAATTGGGTCTGGGAAAACCCATGCAAGTTTGACATCACAGCCTCTCAGCCAATGGGCTGCCAGAACAAATATACATAACATAAGCCATGTGTTTACAAACAAATTGTCAAAACCTTCTGTTTATACCAACTTCCATCAAAGTTTAAAGTTGTAAGTTAGCAAGTTTGTAGAATTATCAAACAACTCTGTGGGGATTATAACAGTTGTCTACTGTGAATGCTCACAAAGCTGCCATTTGGTAGGATTAGACTGGTGATTGCTGTGATAAATAATTGGGATCAAATATGTAATGCTTCCTTCCATATATCAATGATTGAACTGTGATGCGTAGTTTACGGTCAGCCCATTGGCTATCAAGCTGTGATGACGTAGTTGTAGGGGCTATCCCTGATAAAACTCTTACTCTGACACTGTGTTGAAACTGTGACGCTCAGTTCAGGAGGATCAACATTGGCAAGAAGCTGGGGAATCTGACCCAGTTTGAAATGACATCACAGCTTGTAGTTAATTTACATATATATCAATGCTAGAATAGAGTCATCTCTGACATCACAGTTCAACGGCATAGAAAAAAAAATTGAGATTCCACGTAAGTATGACAAGGACTGTAATTACATTGGCAGTAGGGCACGAAAAACTGAAAAATTCTTGAAAAATTGTAAATTTGAAAAGTAATATCTTCTGATGGATTCAACATTCCTAGTGCAGATACTGTGTTTCATTTATAAGTAGACCTCCAAAAAGACAATTTTCCAAATTTTTAGCATTTTTCAGCAATTACAACCCAAAAAATCACAATTTCCATCAATATCTTAAAGATAACAATCTAACCAGCATTTAAATCTAAAAATAAATAAAAGTAACAAATGACAAAATTTAGATTAAAAGCAATTTCATTTCATGTAAATATATTGAAAATTGTGTTTGCTGGGTCATTTTCTGTAAAGAAAGGTGATGTTCCTCAAATTTTCCAATTCCACATGGAATTCATGATTTCTAGATACGCCCTCTTTATAAATATGTATTTAGGCCTATTCCTCAAAGAACTATGATTTGATTTAGTTTCTGATGACTGAGAATAATTGTATGTTTTATTCTAATGTTATCACCGTCTGGACTGTCAAATGTCTGTTTGGTTATGAAAGTGATTTTCTTGAAGGTGCAAACTGTCATGTACATTTTATAATTTGGAAAAACGTATATATTTTTTGCACTGTATTGATGAATAATTATTCATTTGTTATAATATTAGAGTATCATCTTCTCTTATTATTTGATCTTTCTCTGATGTCATTATAGTGCCATTTATGTGACAATTTTTAACTACATATTTTTAAAATTATGATAATTTATAGTTGCCAACAATGTGATTTTTATCTTTGCTCTTAAGTCTTATATTTAGTTCATATTCCTTTTATTTATATCTTCTTACTCCGTTATATCGTTTTCATAAGGTACATATATCTTCATGATATTTCATTTCATTGTCAAATAAAAGTTTATAACTTATAAATAAAGGGATCAACAAAAATAAGTCCTCCTTTACAAAAACTTGAATATGTTAAAGGCCTCTTCTATGAATGTATATGAGTTAACCAGTTTGAAGGACTGCATATTGATACTTCATTTATGTCTAAGCTAGTAGACCCTAAATGCACATGCCCTTCTTTTCAAAAATTTTGATTTTAGGTTTGTCCAAAATAATAATTACAAAAAGATGCTCAAACTACACTCAAATGATTTCTGCTGCCATCCAAGCAATCCACAGTGGGTTTTAACCACCATTAAGTTAGAAAAAATTCTAATGGCATGACGCCTGTTGGATATGGTACACAAGGACATGCAGATTGCATAACTGGAAACGAGAAAAAAATCTGTTGGGAATTTTTTGAGAAAATCCCATTTTTATGTGGCAACCATTTTGCAATGTGATAAACTCCATAAGAGGGTTCTGGAGAGCATCAAAACTCATTTTAATGGCATGAAACCTGCTCAATATAATCCATAAGGATGTGCAGATTACTAATCTTTTAACAGGAAAAAGGTCAGAAAGAGATTTTTGAAGAAAAACACATTTTTATGTTAAAAACATTTTATGATGTGATAAACTCCATAAAAAGGTAGAAAAGCATTAAAAAACATAGTGATGTCATGAATTCTGTATGAAATAAGGAAATGTAGATTACATATCTGAATATGGGAAAATCTGTGGGAAATTGTCTCTGAAAAACATAAAAATATTTTTACGTTGCAGCTGTTTTGCCATGTGATAAACTTTATTAACTTAGTTCCTTGTACCTTCAGCAACTTGTGTCTAAATTTTCTTGGGGATGTCCTTGGGCCATCTCAGTTTCAGTATCTTCGAGAAGATATCTCGAAAGCAACAATGATGCAGACATCTTCCAGAATATGCTAAACTAAGGACATAACATTTGAAAACCAATGCAGAAAGGCCAAGATGCTAAAGGAATGATGAGGAACAAAGGGAATCCAAGCAAAAAGCATGCAGATGTTCTCCAGAAAGCACAAACACCATGCAGAAGGTTCCAAGAAAGAACTAAAATATATTTTGAAGTGTGAAAAACAGCTTAGTTCAAGATATCTCAAGAAAAATCTAACATTGCACACACAGTCTATCAACAAGTAACATTTTCTCATTTTGTCGGCTGATGCCTGGGCCTCATCCTTATTGTCCTGGACTATTCTTTTATCCCTCCTTGAGCTTTCTAGACATATTTGCATTGACCCAACATGATCATGGGTATCCAACACTCTGCTTTCAAACAAAATGCCAAAGTTCATGGCTATAACAAAAGTCCTGAATTCTGTCTCTGATGCTGAGAGTATGCTGAAATGATCAAATCTACTCCCCAAACCCTTCCTGGCATTGCCTTGGCCCACGTGGATGCCCTACCAGCCTTAAAAAAGTGAAAATTGGTTCACATATCAAAAATTATAATTTGGGTCCTATTTCATGTAATTGTGAGTAGTGGAGTATTTCGATTAAAAATAATCAAATCTAATGCACAGTTAATGAATATAATACATCTTTCACAAAGGTGTGTGTGTGTCCTCTGATTTCGAGAAGGAGGCCACTCAATCCTGGACAGACCACATAATAATCATTGTAGACACTATCCAAGTGCGGATAACGGGAAATATGCCCATCACAAACATGTTTCTTTGTGCTCATAATTACTAGTACTACATGTTTGTGATGAGCTACTGTACCTGCAATCATAGCACACCAAGATGCTGTATGATTCTGACTGTATGTAAATAACATAATTGCAGATTGAACTTTTCATGGAGTTTATCACATTGAAAAATGTTTTTCACATAAAGATGTGTTTTTCTTCAAAATTTACTAAAAATATTTTTCCTGGTAATAGATATGTAATTTATATATCCTTGTTTATTATATTTAACAGGTTCCATGCAATTGACATAATTTTTGAAGATCTCCAGAACCCTTTTATGGAGATTATCACATTGCAAAATGGCTGCCACATAAAAATGTGATTTTCTCAAAAAATTCCCAACAGATTTTTTTCTCGTTTTCAGTTATGTAATCTGCATGTCCTTGTGGACCATATCCAGCAGACATCATGCCATTAGAATTTTTTCTAACTTAAAGGTGGTTAAAACCCACTGTGAATCCAAACAGTAAAAGTGGGAGAGTACAAGTCTTCAATTGTCCATTAGAGCTTCCTGCAGATAGGCAGTCCACTGGATAAATAATTTTCGTATTTTCAATTTGCAAACTGGCTTTGCCAAGTCATTTCTGTTGATCTCCTAATCTTCTTTTTTGATGAAGTACCTACAGTCATTTAATTAGTTTGTTTATTGTCACCTATAGAGTAGGTCGGGGCATGATTTTCTATGCTACAGCATTGCTGTCCCAAGAAATAGTTCCAATTTCAATGCCCATTCACAAAATTTCTATTTAACATCGATGTATACCAGAGTCAGACTCGGCAATCACATTCTCTAAGGAAGTAAACAAGGCCATCAGCACACTAAGAAACAGCCCCGGTGTCTTCCAGACAAAATTGTGTGTGTTCCTCTGATTGAAAGTATGTGGATGATCGCAGGAGCTCGCGGAACAGCACACTAGTCACTAGGTGGCAACACAAGACAGCATATGTTCTGATCTATGGCAATGCAAGAGCAGTCCACTTGTAGACAGCCTCAAGTCTATTCAGAAATATAGTAGTTATCACAACCAGAACGAGGCATCGAACTCATAACTCAGAACTATTTCATTTGTCTCAAAAGTAACTGGAGACTCTCTTTAAGGCTTGGAGAAGCCACTATCAAGAGAGAGAGAGAGAGCCACCAAAAGTACAAAGTAAACTATGAAATTTCAAATATTTGTCGGAATTCTTCATTAGAAATCATATTCTTAATTAAAGGCCTGCATATTGACCCTAGATGTGTGGATTTGTAGCTCAGTGCCATTATTCCTGGCTGTACCTACCCGTAGCTTTCCGGCGGGCCTACCAGTTTTCAAAAATTCCGCATGGTAGGGAGTGACCAGCTGGATATGGTGTATCAAGAAACTGGAGAAAATTTGTTTCTGAATCATATTTATAATAATGGTATCATAAGAAATCATTTGAGCGCAGTTTGAGCACCTATTTGTAAATATTTTTGTGGACATGACTGAAGTACATTCTTGCTCATAAATATGGCATATATAACAAAACAAGAAAACATCGATTGAATTGTTGTTACCCCATTTGAATGCAATGGTTAAAATGACACTTTTAGGAACCTAAGTGCATTCCTAAAGAGTTACTTGAAGTCCTCATTTGAATATTTGGCTAAATCGATCCTCAAAAATTTGGGAGGCTTGAGGAAAGTGAACAAACAATGCAAAATAGCCAAAATATGGATTTTATTTAAGGTTAGAATTGCTTCAAAAATGTTGATTTCCTTAAGACAGACTGGTTCAGACATTTTATTCACATAAAACATCAATTAAAATACAAATGGTACTAATCAATATCATAATATCGTAATATGTTGCTTTATGTTGGTTGACCCCTTTATGACACTGCCAGTATCGCTACCCAGGGGTCAACCAGATGGTTCTATAATTATAATACACTAAAATAAAAGTAAATTCCTACAGCCATCAAGAAGGACACATCACAGTGGTAATCATGTTTTTTGTTGTTCTTTTTTTTTTATGTATCTAGATATTATGTATAATCTTTTATTGACATCTTCATGTCATTACAGATACATGTGTAATGGAAGAGAATAATTTCAAGTTTATACTTATATTTATAATATTTATAATATGCTGAGTATTGAAACAAATAACACAAGCTAACCTACTCTATTGCAAATATTACAATTGTCGACTTCACATTCAACATAATAAGCATTAAGGAAAATTTGCTTAATGTAATTTTTAAAACCATTCAAACTATGACTATACGAGGGGTTTTCCATAAGTTCTGTCCAACTAGTCATAACTTTTGCTAGATTTGATGTAGAAACATGATATTTGGGTCAGATAATATTGACGTAATTTGCAAATAACTTCTAAAAAATCAGATCATAAAATTAAAAATAAATGCTTAATCTGTTGCCATGGAAACTAGAAGTCATGAAATGCGGCCCAGACTTTGTAGTTTTCACTAAAAATGAACTGAACACCTGCTTGCATTATTTGTGTCTTGACATATTAAATTGAAGTATATTCATAATTTTTTTTAATGAAATATAATAAGTTAATTGTAAAATCATTAATAACAATGGAAACTAGTATTTTTGTTACATCTCAGTTACTTTACTATCACTCATGCAGTTTCTCAGTTTTTTACAAGATGAGCAATTTTTTTAGATATGGATGACATCAAATGTACCTGTTACATTTTTTTCATTTTAATTGGATAAAACTATCAGAGAGTGTAAGAACCTTTTATCATACATACAAGGAAGACAGTATGAGTGACAGAACCAAATAAAGATTGTACAAACTATCTCTGAATGAAGAGAAGACACAATGGAAAACCTAAGAAAAGAAGAATGGAAAATGCCAAAAGTGACCTTGAACATACTCAGAAATGGATAGAAAGTATGAGAAAACGTATTTACAAGGTCCCAGTCATTATTTTTAGAAGTTGTGAAATGACTATGAATGTTTTAGAAAAATTCTGTTCTGTACCTCTTGTAATAATTACATATTTTACACGATATTTCAAGTATGTGTCTGTTAACAAGCTCTAGGTCGCATTTCATGATTTTTGGTTTCCATAGCAACAAATCAACAAGTTATTTTTACCTCTAAGATCAGACTTTTTGGAATTCATTTTCAAATTATCTCAAAATCAACTGACCCAAATATTATTTTTATATTAAAAATCTAGCAAAAGTTGTGACAGGCTGGACAGAACTTATGGAAAACCCTTTTTAAAGAACAAAAAGTCTGCGAAACACCAACTGTGATCTTAATACAAGGTCTATGAGGCATTGATTTTTTAGGAATATAAAGCTATAGGAAATTCACTCAGTGTCAAGTTCATTATTACAAGAATTTGTGAAATGTTAGGGATTATTTTTAATATGTTTCTTGTCCTGTAACCCTGGTCAAAATTACATTTTTTGACAAGATATAATGAATATGTGTCCCTGATAGTGCCCTGGGCCGCATTTCATGACTTTTAGTTTCCATGGCAACGAATTAACCATTTAATTTTGTTTTTATGATCTGATTTTTTCAGGATCATTTGCAAATTACTTCAATATTATTTGATCCAAATATCATGATTCTGTATTAAATATTGCAAAAGTTATGGCAAGTTGGACAGAACTTTTGGAAAACCCCTCGTATATCTTACTCCTATAATATTCTCACTCATTTCATTAAAAGTTTTTCGAAATTTATATGAAATGCTATTCCTTGCATATTCGTGGCTCACAGCAGGCAGGCGATATTGTTTGTTTCTTGCACTTATATTGTGAATACGGGTATTTCTTTGTAACATTTCAGAGAGAAAATATTCAGACAAGTTACCATTTTCAAGATGGTAGCAAAATTTCAAGTCATGCAGTGCACATAGGTCGTGTATTTTCAGTATTCAAAGTTGTCAATTTAAAATTACTGGCATCAAAGGAAAGTTTGACCTTTAAATGTGTCAATTCAATGGTCATTGGCATGTTAAACCGAAAACCTCAAAATAAGCAGAATCCACACCAGCCATCCATATTTGTCTAGTAGAGCCTCTCCTCAGCATATTAAAGTTGCTTTTATAAATCTGGACCAACCAAACAATTGGGGAGATAATAATATTATAATGTGTTTGACATCAACAATTGGGGAAATAATGATATTATAATGTGTATGACATCAACAATTGGGGAGATAATAATATTATAATGTGTTTGACATCAACAATTGGGGAAATAATAATATTATAATGTGTATGACATCAACAATTGGGGAAATAATAATATTATAATGTGTTTGACATCAGCAATTGGGGAAATAATAATATTATAATGTGTTTGACATCAACTATTGGGGAGATAATAATATCATAATGTGTATGACATCAACAATTGGGGGGAAAATAATATTATAATGTGTATGACATCAACAATTGGGGAAATAATAATATTATAATTTGTATGACATCAACAATTGGGGAGATAATAATATTATAATGTGTATGACATCAACAATTGGGGAAATAATAATATTATAATGTGCATGACATCAACAATTGGGGAAATAATAATATTATAATGTGTATGACATCAACAATTGGGGAGATAATAATATTATAATGTGCATGACATCAACAATTGGGAGATAATAATATTATAATGTGTTTGACATCAGCAATTGGGGAAATAATAATATTATAATGTGTTTGACATCAACAATTGGGGAAATAATAATATTATAATGTGTTTGACATCAGCAATTGGGGAAATAATAATATTATAATGTGTTTGATATTAATAATTGGGGAGATAATAATATTATAATGTGTTTGATATTAATAATTGGGGAGATAATAATATTTTTGTATTTGCAGGGTCAATAACTGAGGAGCGAAATGTTATTTTCATACTTGCAGACTCTATGAAATAATTGGGGAGAGTTGCTACTACTATTTTTTGTATTTGCAAGTTCAATAATCAGGGAGAATTATTATGTTCTTGTATTTGCAGGGTCGATAACTGAGGAGAGTTATGATGTTTTTAATTTATTTGTCTGTAATTGGGGAGTGTAAATTATTTTACATAATTTTTGTATTTGTGGGGTCTATAACTGAAAGTAATTACGTTTTTTTTTATTTGCAGGGTAAATAATGGGAGAGAGAGTGTAATCGTCAAAAAACAGGAACGTACGGATTGCTTCAACAAATGCAAGCTATCAGCATGTGTTTTAACTGTCGTTGGAATTTTCTGTCAAATATATTTCTACACATTTTTCAGTGAAGACGTGAATGTTGCAGATTATGTGACAAAGATCAAGGTCAAGCATCATGGGATGAGCGGGAACATAGGTTCCACTGTTCTTGGCGACAATAAAACAAGAGTGAAAACAAGCATGAAAAATGTTGGAATTTACCAAAACAAGACTGCCTCTTCAAAAAGCCGTGGAAGTGGAAAGAAAGACAAAGTGATTTTCTTCTGGAATAGTGCTTTTGAACACAGAGACTGGGCCCAGGGTCTTGGCCATAAGCCCTTTCTCAATTGTGAATACAAGAATTGCATCACGACGATCGACAAAAAGACGTTTATAGAGAGTGACGCCATGTTGTGCCACATGCGCTCACCAGGGTGCGCTATAAAAGAACTACCAAAGGAAAGAAAACCGCACCAATACTGGATATACAGTCTCATGGAATCTCAGGTGAATTCTCGTAGTGGAGACCAGCTGAAACCTTATAACGGTATCTTCAATCTGACAAAGACGTTTAAGTTGGATTCTGATATAATAACAACATACAAACGACCTTGGAGCGAAGCGGTTATTAAAAAACTTAAAGACAAAAATTACAAGTTTTATAAAGGGAATAAGTCCAGTGTCGCTTGGGCTGCTAGTAACTGTGGGACTTCTGGGGTCAAAGGCAGAATGCTTTACATCGCACAGCTAAAAAAGTTTATTGGAGTAAAACGTTATGGAAGATGTCCAGGGCACACGGCCTGCGGAAAAAACTGCTTTGTTGACCTTGCCAAGGAACATAAGTTTTACTTTGCAGCTGAGAATTCTTTGTGCAAAGATTACATCACAGAAAAACCTTGGAATGCTCTAAAAGTTGGAATGATTCCAATCGTGTACGGGTTAGGGAACTATACCGATGCTCTCCCCCCTCACTCGTTCATCGACGTTCGTGATTTCCGATCTCCTCGTCTCCTTGCTGATTATTTGCGACAAGTCGTTTCAAATGAAACATTATACAACTCCTACTTCAAGTGGAGGGACCAGTACAGGAAGATACCAATCAGGTCAACTTCAAGTAAACCTTTGTGCACGCTTTGTGCTTTACTTAACCAACCACATCCTAAACAGAACATCATTCAAGACTTGGACAAAAAATGGTCCGCTGCCATCGATTGTGTCGACCCTCTTACTTTCAACCAGAAAATTATGCAAAAGGGATGATTGATAAGCTGTTATTAATAAATGATAAATCGAGTGAGGAATTAATTTTTGTTTTGTTTTAAACTAACTGGAGCTTCACACCTCAAGTGAAATTAACATAAACATTTAACAAAAATAAGTCCCCCTTTTGATAAACTAGAATATTTCAAAGATTCCATCGCTGATTTTTATGACAGTTGGCTGAATTATGGCCTCGCATATCGACCTTACATGTGTGAATTTATAGCTCACTGGCATTATTCCTGGCTGAGCCAGCAGCCTTCGAGTGAGCCTACCCCTGTTTTCAAAAATCCCTGGCTTTTCCTATGGATATGAAGAATTTCACCATGCAAGGGAGCCACCAGCTTGATAAATTTCATCACTTGTCTGGAGAAAAGTTGTTTCTCCATCGTATTTAGAAGACAATTAAGGACTTCTTTTGTAACAGTTTTACAATTTAGGTTCCTTTGATGCAATAACAAATAGTTTGAGTGGAGTTTAAACACCTTTTGGTAAAAACATTTTTGGAAAAGCCAAAACTTTGAATTTTTGAAAATAGGTGTATGTGCACTCTGAGTCTGCTGGCTCAAACAAAATTTGAGCAATTAAGCTACAAATATACACACACACTGTCAATATGCAGGCCTAAACACTGGCCAAATATCACAGAAATCAGAGAAGATTTCTTTGACATATTCACGTTTTTTGTAAAGGGGGGCCTATTTTTGTTGCATGAACTGTTAATAGAAATTCCATATGCTGGAGGGAATAGCCAAGTCAAAGGCGTGATCAAAAGTTTTTCATCCAACTCTATTGAAAAGTCAAATGAGTATTTCAGAGAGTGTTAGAATTACGTATTAGTGAAATTGATACATAAAGTTAACTATACAAAAGTTGTGAGAAATCTAGTTTACTCTTATATGGTCGGGGGAGACCATTTAACGTCCAGGAGTGAACATTTGGTTTTATAAATGATTTCCCGCTGAGGAAAGCTCCAACCCCCCCCCCTCCCCCGCGAAATATGCCACCCCCTCCCCCCTGTGAATACACCTTTGTTCTGTTCTCAAGGTGATCATTGCTATCAAGGTTTGAGGTTCCAAAAATGTCACCAGGTGGTAAGTAAATAAATTGCTAGGTGCTGTTGCCACCTTGTGCTAATTTAGTTGTGATTGTTTGTGGAAATACTTTCCGAAGACAAGTGATGTAGTTAAAATGTTTATTTAATAAATGACAAGGAATGGATTTGGTAAAGACACAAAATCGAATAAATATCATTAATAACATTAATTTTATATTTATATGGAACACTTTGAGTTGACAAGTGGTAAAGAAAATAAAGAAACAAATATACACATGAGAGTAGACGTCTGAAAATCCTCACTTCTGGGGGAGGAACGTAGTGATAGGCCTCACTCTGTACCTTTCAATTATCAAAGGGTGTTGGTACAAATTGGCTTAAGCCCTTAAAAGTACCTTGTCAGGTTGGAGAAAATCCCAGTAGATGTGGGAGGTCGACGGGGCGGATGGTGGGATCAGAAATTTTCTGGAGAAAGAGGTCACCACGCATGGAGTAGTGGGAGTATCGTTCTCGCTAGACTCCAGTAGGGGCATATAGCCAGATGCAGCGTAATGAGTAAAACGGACCACTCGATGGGGTGAAAGCTTCTCGTCTTCTTCAACAAAGTCGTTTCACTTCGTTGAAACCTGTCTTTGTTTTTCATTGAAACAGCAAGTAAACACAAAATTGAACTTACTGAAGCTCGCTGGACATGGCGTGTCATTGCAACTTACGGCAACCTCCTAAAGACCAAAACTGTCCTATTACTCTGCAATGCCTGACCAAAGTTTTGTCCATTTCCGGGTGGAAAACAATATCAAGTCTAGATCTTCAAATTACTCATACAGTGCTGTATGTGAACCTTGGTATGTGAATAACGATTGCATACATGTGACTTGTGACCCCATGGTTGTGACTTCTTGACCCTCGCATGGGGTAAAGTCACATCGGACTTTGTCTTAAATAACTGTGGACGGACTAAAGCATATTAACAACACAGCAGCTGTCATGTGATACAAATATAGTCAATTGAATACTGCATTATTGTGCCAAAGGTCATTCAGATCTAACCAACACCCGTTCCGTTCTGGAGGTTGTTTTGCATTTTGTGACTTCTGACCCCCGCCTCCCCTATACACTCACAAGCAAAAGAAATGCAACACCTAATTTTAGCTCATATTTTTTTGCAAATAATTAAAAAAAAATCATTCAACTGCCACCATTCCCTGTCTTTCTCTGGTCTGTTTCATCAAATTTGAGATTATTAAAAAAAGACCTTACCTTAAAATTACAACAAAAAATATGATGTCATTTGAAAGCCTGCCTAATACACAACCGAAGCTGAAAATCACGTAAAACCTTATCGACCATAAAATCAATGCACTCAATTTGGTTTTGGCAAAAAAAAATTTTTGTTATTTGCAAAAATATGAGTTGAAATCAAAGGTTGCGTTTCTTTTGCTGGTGAGTGTATAATCGGACCAGACGACATCAATATTAAAGTAGGCATATCAGACAAATATTCAAAATAAATTGAGTTGTTGGTACATAAATGTATCACCGAGTTTTATTATTTCGCCAAATGTTGCAAAATGCTGCAAAATTGATTAAATTCAAAGCTTTTGGTTTCACTGGCCTAGAAATGGATTTTAAAAAGGAAAAAAACTTAGTGGCTATAATTATAGATTTTCATGAGGTTTGGTGTGTGTGACTTTTAATAGTATAATATATACATTCAACTCAGTTTGATGCGAGCTCTAACATCATTTGTGTGACTTTGTTGTCAGAAGATGTTCTCACAATCGGGTGAGTGTTTCTTTATCATATTATAAGTAAAAAGCAGTGATAATTGTTTGATATTTTGAAAAATTTACCAGTTTTTGAAAAGAAAAAAGAAGTAAGTTTGTGTGCCTGGATCATCCTCCAGTCCCTTCATGATGTAACCGGTCAGCTAGTTTACAAGCATTCTTTTTCTATTTTCTTCTTTATTTAAAATTTGTCTTAATTAAATATTTGGACTGGTTGGCCTTCTGTTATGAGAGGTCCTGTAGCAAAAATTAGTGTTGTGAATTCTTTTATGATCACCTGTGGCTTTTGTTCTTAATCATCAATGAGTTATTTCTTTCAGTTGGAGTGAACAAGTCATTTTTTGGTGATGACGGGACCGGTCAACCGGGTCAACCGGGTCAGCCGGGTCAAGCGGGTGACCAAAATGGCCAACCAAAGATCAAACAGAACATTTCCATTGTCAATAACATCATGCAGGTGGAGTATGAAAGCTTTGGTTTTTTTTAAAAGAAAGATACATGTACATAGATATTTCTAGATCTATAGATAGATAGATATATGTGGTAAATGCAGCCCTCTCAGGCCAGGCCTTGGCCCTCACGGAGGTTGATTGATGAAATGGAGATATACAGAGCGGGAGTCCTCAACGTGTTACACATTTACCCCATGTGAGGGATCTTTTACTTGGCCTGCATATATACAAGGGGCTCTCAATCTACAATCCCCATAACCTACAGCTGCCACCAGCTTGTATTTTGCTGAAAAAATTCCCCAGAAAAATGTTGGGTTCCAATAGAGGGTTCAAACCCATGCAGGCCACGACCTTCAGCGAAGAACTATTTGATGGAGCCGGTATTACCTCACTAGAACTCTTACGGGGAAAGACTGTCATCCTTGATATTTACACTGTACAAATGGGACTAGGCCATACTATTTAAAAAAAATGTATGCCTTACATTTAATGCAAACTCAAGACAAGGCCCAACTCTCCAACAACCGAGAGCTCGAACAGTAAAATATGGGTCGCACTCATGACCCTACACCCAAGACTCTGGAACTATCTCAATAAAGACACTAAGATGCACTCTAAAAAATTTCGGAACAAAACCGTTCTTTTTAAAAATGGAAAATGGTTTTTTGAAAATCCAAACTTCCATGCAAAAACCAATACGGATTTTTCAAAAAACCATTTTGGATTTTAAAAACCAGTTTTGTCCTGAAAATTTTTAGAGTTTGAGTAGCAGTTTAGGCATTCTCAAGTCTAAACTTGAATAATACAAGAGAACCCAGTGTTAGGCACTGTGCCCAGTGTAAATAAATTTATTACGTACATGTAATTTGAATCTTAATTTTTTGCTTACGTTTTAAGATTGTACATGTATTTTTTTTAAATGTATTTACTTTGTGTTATTAATCTGTAGTCCTCTGTTCTTATTTTTTCTGTTAAAAATTGTTTTGCCTAGTCGAAAAATAACTCGTTCTTCTAACGTTGTATATGTTTGAGTTGTCGACTATATAAATGAACATTTGTCTACAGTCTATCGTCTAGATATTGACTCCAGGGCAATTCTGTAAAGTCTGATTTACAAATTTGACACTTTAGCAGCATGTGTAGCCCTACCATTACACTTCAGCAATTTCATTGTTAAACAGGAATGAGGAGATAGGGGTATCAGACAAGCCATCAAGCAAAGGTCCATATGCAATGGGAGCTGAGCTACAAGGCAAAATGTCATCGTGTCGGATGTACTCACATGGTGTACGTCTGAAACGATATTTTGATGTAGCACCTGGAACTTTGGTTTGATGTCTTGTCTGATATCCCTATTACCTGGCCTCATCCCTGGTTAACAATGAAATAGCTGAGGTGTAATGATAGGGCTTCACAGGTCTGTAAATTGGACTTTACTGAATTGCCTTCCAGCCACAACACCGACTGTCCTCCCGCATTCTCCATAACAAAAATTTAATTCTGCCTGTTACACCAATCAGATAAGATAGAGGAGTTGCAATATTCTGCTATGATTCTTTTGTTTATAGCTGCATGGAGGAAACTTGATCTTTGGCAAGCTGGGGTTGCCATCTTCTGATATTCTTCTCAGTCATTTTAAGACAATAAAGTTGTTTCTGTGTGGTTTTCAGGCTCCTAAAGAAGATCCGCCTCCTTACGACGACAAAAAGGATCTTGCTCCAGAAACAATTCAACCTCCTAAGGTGAAGCATTACATGGCTTGCTCCTGTCTGACATTATGGCTGGTCAATCCCCTTTTTGGACTGATTGCTTTTTGTTTGTCATGTAAGTATATATTTCCAATTTTTTGAAAATATAGTTTGCCTGACGGTGCAATTTGCTAGTTCTGGACGCTCATTTCATTCAATATTTTTGGTCTATAGACTTAAAAAGATTTTTTTCCTGTCTAACTACAAAATTAACAATAAATACAATTAAGAGGTGGATGCTCTTACTTAATTTTTGTTCAGATTAGTTTATCAAATTTGGAATAATTCGGATGAGAAAAATAATCCTTGCAATAGCTTCTTTAGATCAAAACGCCTATTTTCAACTTGCTTGTTTAGGCAAGAGCAACCATTACTTTAGACAGGAACCAGCGCACAGTGCTGCAAAGATGTTTTGCCATGCAGAAAGGGTATAATGATCAGTATCTTCGCTTCGTGTGTTTCCGTAAGTGGGTGGCGGCATGTGAGCGAGGCACTCCTTGGCTGCACCCACTCGCCCGCGGGCGGCTGGCCCACAGACCACGAAGTTCGATAAACTTGTCGATCTATAGGTCCGGTCCACATCATTGACTCACTAATCACTATAAATGCTTTTGTACAATAATGTATTTCATATTTATGAACAAGTTCAAAATCAAGTTCAAGTTGGTTTTATTGCTAAAAAATTTCACTTCAATATAGGAGCGGCTTACAAAAAGGTGAACTTCTCATGCCTTTTGTTTTCAGATGACTCCAAACACGCCGCCGAGAAATTCGAAACATCTCGAGCGAGAAGCCTGGGCAGAGCCGCCTGCGCAGTGAATATCCTCGGTATTATCATCAGTCTTACTGTCATTATTATAATATTGTTGTGGCATTATGAAGTATTCTGAAACAACAAATGCCCTGCCTTTACTTCTGGCCCATGGTCACTTCTGGTCCAAGAAGAATTACTGAAAAATAACTTTATCAAGGAAGATTGGTTTTAATTACTGAGAAAGTCATTGTATGTATTTACTGGAGCCTAGCTCCAGAATCTGATAATCGATTTAATCTCCTTTAATCAGGTTGAAATGGTTTCACATGTGCATACATGAAATTATGTTATCTAATGTTTTGATCTATACTGTTTTTAGCAATAAATTGTTTGTATGATATTTATAGTCCCTCTAGGTAGTTTTAACCTAGACATATTTAATCAATGTTAACTTGCTGTGGCATGCCAATTGCATGGTTCTGTATCACACTGGCTTTACTACTTGTATTTAGGCCTATCTGTTTTATGTACAGTTGCATGTATATTGAAAAACAATTAATTGACTTTGGTCAATTTGTTCATCGTAAACTTTTTATAAAGCTGAATATCAAGATATTGATTTAAAAAAACATTTGTTGATAATACTGGATTTCATGTTGTAAGACCACAAAGTACACTCACCAGCAAAAGTAACGTAACACTTGATTTTGGCTTATAATTTTGCAAAGAAATTTTTTTGGACAAAACAAATTACCCTGTCAGCATGCCCCGGCGGTCCTACGTCGGCCCAGTGTCAGTCCGATGTCAGCAGCATCGGACCAGCTTCGGGTCGACATTGGACCGCCGAGGCATGCTGATGGGGATATATATGCTATTGATCCTTAGATCAACTAGAGTCTTTGTGCTAAAAATCATTCAGCTGTGACCATTTCCTCTCTGCCTTTTGACTTCTTTATCACATTTCAGTTTTTGTAATAAAATATGACCCTACCAACAAGTTACACCAAAAATAAAGGTGCCAATTTAAATAATGGCCAAACAGATGATAATAGCCAAAAAATTAGCGCAGCAACTCTAATTTTGAATTTTACAGGTCAATTTGAAAATTGGAGTTTTGCACTTTTCAAAATGTAGAAGACAAAATCTCTATGGTTTGGCCCTTAGAATTGAGCTTTTTTAATAAAATTTTCAGACAATTTCACTATGTTGTCTAAGAATTGCCGCAATTTTTTTCAGAGCAAAATTCAGAGTTTAACACAATTTTTCGCGATGACAAAGGCAATATTCTTAAAATCACATTTACATGACTTGCACACAATTTTAAAATAAAAAAACATTATGGATCAAAGCGCGAGATGTTCAAGATTATTGAGTCCAGACACGGACTAAACTGATATGCCAGTAAAAGAGTTCCAGGTCCATAGTTCCGAGTAAAGTTTCAGGAAGAGGGGAATTGATGGCGTTCTAAGAGGTGAAAACGATATATTCCTTAAAGTTCTTTTTTTGAGTTCATGAATTGGAGCCAAGTTTGTAATTGGCACTGAACCCCATACCTCTATGGCATAATTAAGGTATAGATAGACAAGAGAATTGTAAAGACTGAGCAATGAATGCGAATTGAGGTGTTGTCTGGACTTTAATATTATGCCAATGGCTTTAGCGATCTTTAACTTTCATAAATTGGAGAAATGGTCTTTGAGACATTCAAGTTTTTGTAAAGGGGGATTATTTTTGTTCAACCCTTTAGGCACCAGTGCGTCAGACACACCTTAGAAACTCTTAACACTTTTAGGTAAAAATTCTCATGTACATGCATCTATATGTCTTTTTAGTATGGCCAGTACAGATACAGCCTTCATTTCCTGTGATCAATCTGTTGTTTGGACAGATGATGATGTCTGGTATCACATTTTTAGAAATTCTTAGTGCTCTAATTGCCTTGTTGCATGTGCACCTGTAATTGTGTTAACTCTAATTGTTGGCATTAGTTGAAAATGGCTCTTTACAAACAGATTGCATGGTTTCAGTCATTTGCGTAAAATGGCTTTTTTGTTTTTAAAGGCCAATTTCGAATCATACTACTGGAAAGGGATTTAATAAATTGTTATCAAGGGTTCACACAAACATAAAAGATGACTTTTGCTATAAATCTGAATGCATAAAATACTCACATGGCATATTGGGCTTCAAGTTTAGGCCTCCATTCTGTTATTCCCATTTTACCCCCGTTTTGCTACCTGCTTCCTCCTTTTCCCCCACTTGCCCCCGCTTACCCCTACTTGCCACATGTTTCAGATTGGAATAAAGTAAAATGTTTTTAGATCACACTGCGCTCCTGAATAAAATTCAAGATTATCAAAATATACTGAAAAAGTTAAAAATGTAGCGTGAAAGTAGAAGGTCTCAGCTTCGTATCGATGTAGAAATTGAAATATTCTGTTGGGAAAATTTTGAGATATTTGAGTTTTAAAATTTTTGTTTATCGCATTCCATTTTGGACCATTATCATAGGTTTTTTGCAAGCAACAAATTATTTATTTATAAGATAAACTGTGGATGGCACACAGTACTGCATAAATTCATTTAAGTTCACCAGAAAAAGTAATTTGAAGGAAAATGAACATCATTGCATTGTTATAACATTTTATGTTTCTTGGCATTTTTTGAGATTAAAGTATACATGTGTATGTTGACAATGGTACACAAAAAATCATGTGGTCATCCAATCAGAACTTTGTTACATATTCTAGATATAACAATCTTTCTGTTGGCCAAATTTTCAACTAATAGGTCATATCCATGTATTTTCCTGGTGCTTCAAGCCTTGATCAAAGAAGCCAGCAGTGTCTCTTTCCATTTCTCGCTTGCCTTACTTTGTGCTTGATACAGTAAATAGTTAGTATTTCATCTGTTTGAGAGTTCAAATTTGCATTTGTCTGTTCTTTGGGCTTCATGGTATACTGTGTTTTGTCTGAACTTATCAGTTTCATCTAATTTTAAGGACTTAGTTGGTTTAGGTTTATATGATGGACAATTCTGATGCTTCAAAAAAAGTTTGTGTTATTTCTTATAAGAAGGCCTCAAGATAATTAAGTTCCACAGACATAGATGCAATTCAGAGCTTTTCCTTAATCAGTTTCACTCCAGAAAACCCTGATTATCCTCTTGTGATGTGTGGATCATGATTATGTCGCCAGATTAAGGGTGTACCCAAAATGGCAGCACAGCTAGGTCTTTTCCTCTGGCTTCAGAAAACAATGCTTTCTCTGGTATTGCTCCTCCAGCACTGTATATTTTAAGTTGGGGATTGTGAATAAAATATATTCTATACATTCTGAATTGAAGAAACTCTTTCCTGAAATTGATCACTGGCGCTAGGCTCTTTACATCCATAGATCGAAGTACATTTGAGGGTAACAACTGCAGCAAGCTCCTTGTAAACCTTAAAATGCGGAGCAACATGTTAACTCAACACCTAATAAAGTTCCATGCTGTTTTGTCACACTTCATGATGCACTTCAAGCCTCATTTGGCTTTACAATGGATGATGCTTACCAAGGCAACCTGGCAAAGTTTGAAAGATATACTAAGAATTGGGGATTTCTCTCACTACCAAAGTTAATATCCTTCTTCGCCATGTGCAGAGTTAATTGAACAAATGAAGAAGCCACTGGGCCCCCTTTCTGAGCAGGTCTCGAGAGCTGTCTCTCTAAATTTGACTGACTCTTCAACAGATACCGAATCAAGAATATTAGTCATCCCAATTATTTGAACAATCTCTGCTGTGGCATCAAGCATTTCAATTCATATCACATACGGGATGCCATACAAGTAAGTTAGCAGGCAGTAAGATTCACTCTGACTGAAAAATATGATCACATGTAAGAGTTTGCAACACACTCCATGCTATACTTATCATGTAAGTGCCATTAAAATGATCTCTTCAGGAAAATTTCAATGAAATGTCTTATTAACCGTAAAGCTACAAATTTACCGCATTATTGAATTATTAGGTGATTTATTGGGTGATACCGAGTGGTAATGATGTAAATTACAGGGGTGTGATAAATCAAAAATTTTTAACTCAAATATCTCAAAATTTTCCCAACAGAATATTTTAATTCTTATATCGATACGAAGCTGAGACCTTCTACTTTCACGCTACGTTTGTAACTTTTTCAGTATATTTTGAAAGTCTTACATTTTATTCAGGAGCGCTGTGGCAGAATTGAAAAAAAAAAGGAAGGAATGTATAGAGCACAATGAAATGAACTAAACCTTAATTTGTTCAATTAGATATACAATAATAGAGCAAACAGAAAGATGAAATTATTGAAATACCAAAAAATATAAATCTTTTTTGTGTGTGTGAATGCCAGTCATGAGATTACCTGGGCACAGCCAATGTCAGAAAGTTTCAATTTCGGATAAAGGAAATTTAGGCCCATCTATTCATGGTTACACTATTTATTATACGGTTTGCGCAACAAAGTCTTCCTGTTTATCACCTGGTTGGCTGTGAATATCACTGTTTTCAGTCAAAATATCAGGGCCTATGATATTGTAAAAAATACCACCCTTCAAGGGCGATATTTTTTAACAATGGTTATGATATTACCAGCATTTCAGCTGCCTGATGATGTCACAAACCAAACAAGGGCCAGAATAATGGGATTGTGACGTCATGTCCGTTGTTGCTCCATGGTGACGTCACATTTTTGTAATGGCAGAAAATAGTCCCTCTTTATAACTGAAAATTTGAGGTAAAACCAGGTGATGAAAACAAAACAACCACACGTCAGGGCACTTCGTACAATATCACTCGCTGTTGTGTGAATTAATATCACTCTCGCCCTGCGGGCTCGAGTTATATTAATTCACACAACAGCTCGTGATATTGTTACTGAGTGACCCTGACTTGGGTTGTTTTGTTATAATATTTAGACACCCGTGTAAACGATATATTTATTATTCAGCAAAAAGTACGATGTGATAAACAAGGCGGGATGCAAACAGGAATATATGGCCGCACCCGTGTAACATTTTTAAAAATGATGAACAAAATGAACGAACTGTGTTTCTTTCGCTATTCAATTATAAATATACATATAGATACATTATAGATATCAATGTTTGGACTATCTTGTAGTTTTTATCACCTGGTTGGCTGTGAATATCACTGTTTACAGTCAAAATATCAGGGCCTATGATATTGTAAAAAATACCACCCTTCAAGGGCGATATTTTTTAACAATGGTTATGATATTACCAGCATTTCAGCTGCCTGATGATGTCACAAACCAAACAAGGGCCAGAATAATGGGATTGTGACGTCATGTCCATTGTTGCTCCATGGTGACGTCACATTTTTGTAATGGCAGAAAATAGTCCCTCTTTATAACTGAAAATTTGAGGTAAAACCAGGTGATAAAAACAAAACAACCACGCGTCAGGGCACTTCGTACAATATCACTCGCTGTTGTGTGAATTAATATCACTCTCGCCCTGCGGGCTCGAGTGATATTAATTCACACAACAGCTCGTGATATTGTTACTCAGTGACCCTGACTTGGGTTGTTTTGTTATAGTACCTGTAACTTGCTTTAAACTGTGTTTTTTTGTTAAAGCTTGTTTGGTTTCCTTCTTTATGAATAAAAAGTATCATCTCTTTATAGCACTTACTTTCATTATATTGGTATGGTATGGTATTTTTTATTTAAGTGACATGTGTGCACATTTACAACAAATTTAAAATAAAAAATCAAATCAACACACCCAAACCCAACCTGGGTTCATATGTCACTATAAGTGTAACTAAAAAAGATTATCCAATACATCAACAACAACAAATGCAACAAATAAACAATAGAAAATAAAAGTTAATGAACACAACACAGAATCTTAGTCATCAAATATCAAATAAGATCCTTTATCAGATATCAAACAGCCTATATATTATTATTCATCTGATATAACCAGGGGCGTATCTAGAAATGGCCTGAGGGGGGGGCATTACATGGGGTGAATATGGGGGGTTCCGCGGCTTTTCCTATCTCTTCCATGTTAATTTTTGGCCGGGGGGGGGGTATGGCACCATGGCCCCCCCCTAAATATGCCACTGGATATAACCGAAATCTTTCAAAAAAAAAAAGAAAAAGGTCCATCACTTCAAAAAGGCATAATAGTTATTCAAAGTTATTCAATGAGGTGCACATCTAGACCTATAAACTGAGTAACGCAAGGAAATCTGATAAAAGCTCTTTTATGGAGTGATAATAGGCCCTATAGCTGCAGTATAAAAGGGCACTGTGGCTACAATATAAAATGGTCGGTGGCTGTAAATCCTTTATCAGATATCAAACAGCCTAATATGTGCTGGAGTCTAATACTGTGGTCTTTAATCACACTGTTACACAGTGTTACAGCACTGCACAGAGTGTCACAGCAAAACCGTGTCTTCTGCACCTGTTCTTGGTGTATTGATCAAAGACGCAGGTGATGGGGATGCGGAAAGTTGACTGCGGCACCCACAAGATTAGTCCGAGATGATGGCTGTTTTTTTTTTTTGTGGAAAAAATAAACCAAAGCAATTTAAAGGTGTGAAGTACACTGCTCACATTATTTAAGGGAGCAAGATGGCAACCATAGTCAGTTCCCGTTATGACTGTTTAAACTACAGATCTAAATATGAATGAACCATCAAAAATAGTTTACATGTAAGGATGTTTGTGACAGAAATTTAATGACAAAACACATGATCAATTGGAGTTACAATAGATCTGTCCATTTGTAGTTCTGAATTAGTGTACAGGTGGTGTCTCCAAGCAATAGGAGCTCTGACGGAATCCCCTTTGCCTTTCAACAAGGTGATGGGTGTTGTTGACTAAGCCAAGGAGTCTAACTTAATGAGTGTGTTTGTTGAATGTTTGATTGTTTGGGTCAGCTGCGCTGTATTGATTATGTTCTCAAAACAGCAGTTCAACAGAAAAGTGTGTTGTTATCATACAGATTGGGGGATTGTAACTTGTTAACAACCAGATTGTTATTAACTGTTGGTCATAGGATTTCACTTACTTTGCAAACAAACCAGATAATTTATCATTTGGTGGGCTCCGCCAAGACAAAAATAGCTCTGCCCCTTATTGTAGTGCCACCTACCGATAATACCTGTCGTAATCCCCATACGGAGACAGACCTAATAGAGTTAGGTTTATGGATAGGGTTAGGGGGGATCCTGTGTTTTTCATTTAATTTCTCCTCACATGTAAATTTTCTCTGACTGTAAAAAGGAAATGTTTATCTTTGGTCAAATGGCCGTATCTTCACAGTTTAAGGTCAATTTTGCACCAATGTTATTTAATAGGGAAGGGTGGTTCACTTACTTATCAAAGACTTTGACTCATACCCATCATCCCAAGTCATACCATGACAAAATGGCCCATAACCTTTGCTAATTCATGAATACTTAATTAACTGACCCAGTTTGGCTCAGCTACATCACAGTTTGAAATTGTTGCTTCTGTTTCACACAGTTACTAATGGAGAAATTGTGTATTGTTGAAAGGTGCTATCACAGTTCCGAAAATTCCATTGAATTATGTATTTTCACAGTTCTGAAATGAAACAGTTTGAAAGTTTGCTTGTTTTACACTGTTTTTCTCAGTTGCCAGTAATCCTCTAAGTGTCCATAATCGGACTAAATCTGCCTGCAAAATGCTTATGACCTAAATAAGCAGCCAATCACAGAAGAGGTTGGAAATAGCAGAAAGCCCTGTCCATTTTAGCAGGGCTTGCGTGGGGAGGATGACTCATACCTAACTCCAACTACAGCAAAGAAAATTGGCTGCCATTAATATCCCACTTGCCTCACATATCGGCCTATGTGACCCAATATGTTTTCCTCTCATATGATGAGAATTCATGCTTCCACAAGCAGTTTTGCTAAGGATGTTTAACATTGATGAAATGACACCATTTCATGCGTTTTACTTACTTAGAGGCGGCAATGTATGTACTTATACCATTGGAAAAGCTGGTATCTAACTGACAATTTTGCATGTCAGCGCCCAGCTAGGGATTAACCCTGTTTACAACAGCAAACAAACAATCAGATTATTGTTTATTTTGCAAAAATAATAAGTCAAAATGTATAATAGGAGAAGCGTATGATGTCTAAGTCAGATAGACACCTCTAACTAATACATAAGATAGGCAGATAAGTGGGATCGAGATATGAGATAAGTTTGTAACATGACATCGAAAGTTTGGATAGCCTGCGAAAGTTCAGAAAATATCTCCAGTGGCGTCTAAATCAACAATGAGACTTCCAACATCTTGGTCTACTATCGCTTGTCGCGGAGCTGTCACCTGCCAGGAACTTGTTGGATCTTTGCTTTGGCACGGACAGTTAATCCGAGGTGCGTTAAACACGCAACAGGAAGAGAACACATGGTCATTATAACGCTAATCGGTGAGTACTTTTGCTTTCTATTTTTCAGTTTCTTTTACTTGACATATTTTTTCTTTTACTTGACTTTTTTTTTTTGAACACCTTTGACTGATAGTGTTACTTTCTTTTGTTGATGATATTTTCTCAGGGTAAGCATCACTGATTTGTGAGGTTCGATGATAATGGGTTCATTAATTAGAAGGTAACTTTTAATGATTTCTTTGATCAATGAGGTTGGGTCCAAGTCCTTAGGGAAAGCATTTATCGTAACATATTTTTCTTTAATACACATTCAGTGTTATAGGTTTTGGATTCCTTCCCCTTTAAAGAAAGTTCAGAATTTTTGCTCCTTCGGTATAATTTTGTTTTGCGATAAAATGCCGTTTTGAAAAAACTTTATACACAGCGTACGTGTAAAAATAAAACACTTTAAACCAGACTGCCCATTGATAATAATTTCAAGTGGTCCAGTGGAGGGAGGTAAACTCTGTATTTTCGAAATGCTGAGTTTAAGTTATTGATGTATCAGATTGATGTACATGTACATGGACTTAGCTGCAATTTTGACCAATTAGAAATAACAGTGAAGGCAAGATTTCAGCAATTTCCATATGTATCAGATTGAGTCTTTATGTCTTGTATTTATGGGCCATTCTCAAATTTCGGGACAAAATGCCCTGGAAAATGTGGTAACAGAGTGGACTTTTGATGCAAAAAACCTGCTTTCTGAGCAATTTAAAAATCGAAAAAAAATTAAAAAAATTATGTAAGTCTTATTTTCCGAAGTACTTCATCTCAGATCAATCGTTTTTTTAATTAAATATTGATTTTTTGTGGTAACGGAGTGGACAGAAACGAGCAACGGAGTGGACAGGAACGGTTTGGTTTTCTCTTAGTAGTGCATTCTATTTGGGAGATACAAAGTTTTGATTGCATACTATTGAATCCAGTCACCCTCAGAAATATACTCATAAAATTTCTTTGAAAAAGTATCACTGGTAAGCTCAGAATTGGAGGTAACGGAGTGGACATTTTAGTGGGACCAAAAAATGTTCCAATCAAAATTATGCCTGAACTTTTTGAATACCTGTTTAATGAAAATCTGCAAAGCTGTGGTAGTTTGGTGCATGTGCATCTTACGACATTGAGTGGAAATTGTTCATTAAAAACAATAGCGAGCCAAGCTATGCCTGGTAACGGAGTGGACAAAAAAATTAACATAAACTAGTGACACGTCTCTTACATCAATTAATTCAATGAAATGAAACAGGAAAAAAGATAAATATGATGTATAATATTAATTCAAGTCTATAGTCTCATGAATCGTGCATAGAAACTTTGGAAATGATGGTACTTTAGGATGAAAATTTACACTTGATTCTGTCATGTCAAGTCCAGTGACTGGACACAATGCGGCAAAAACAGGTCTAATAAATGACTTTTTGCTCCAAATGCAGTGGTTCTAAATAGAAATATGAATAACAGATGTGGAGTGACGCTTCAAATATCAATTGCATTAAAATTAATGTCAGGAAACTGGAGTGACGCAAATTGTCCCGAAATTTAAGAATGACCCTTATGCACTTGGTTGGCTAACTTTGACCATACACCGGAGACAAGGTTACAGGTTGCAGGTTTTGACCCAAGAAGCTTGCAGCCGGTAAACTTGATAAAAAAAAAAAAGTATGGTTTCATGCAGATTTTTGCACTTTGTGAGTCATAAACCGAATTTTGTTGGTATTAGGCCCAAATCACTTAATTGGATAAAGCGTTTATATAGAATCAAGACATGAGAGAACAGATGCTACACAGCTGTCTCTGGGTGTCTTTGCGGGCTGTCAGGTGAGATTTCCCCATCCACCCTAAGGGGTGGTAAACGTGATTTGTTTGCCTGAAATGCGAGGAAACCAGAAGCAGCACCTCAAGTTCTTAACCTTAATTTTTACTTAGTTAATAATATATATTTTATGATGACTGTATATTTTATTACTGTAACTAACTTACAGTTTGGTTTGTGCTTGGAATGGGATGATGTAAAGTAGTGTTGTAAATAGATTGTGTAGATGTTGTTATTTATAAGTTTATAATTTTTTTTGCATAATTATGTATTACCTCATAACATTTCGTTTGCCAGTCACAAACAAGTGGGATTGGTCTCCTTACATTAAATTAACATTGAAGGTGTTGGTATGCTGATGACAGATGATCAGTATGATGACTCACAAAGTGCCATTTTCACAGTGCAACAGTCATATCCCACACTTTCAATGCTATCGAAACATGTCACCAACTGAGTATCAATGAGATCACAAGTTACTCAATGACAAATAGACAGTTTATTTCGATGCCCGTCATTCTTCGACTGTAAAATGGTGCTGCAGTTTCTTACCCTCTATTTCTTTCAGTGAAGAATTACTCATCTTGCTTCGTGAAATTGGAGTATTATGTCTTTGATCAATCGACAATTCATCATTATGAAATTATGGCTACAATTTGAAAAGCCAGATTAGGCCATTAATGTAGTTGAATCATGTCAACGCCACACCCATGCCAGCTGAGCCTTCTGGCTGGGAATGAGATCTTTACAGGACTGCAGACACTGGACAGGCAAGATTACATTTCCTCGATTCGCGAACAAAGGATTTCTCATAAATAATTTTGCTAACACAAGATTTCTCATAAACAATTTGCAAATGATGTATTCGAATTTAGTTGGTTTTCTCAAAAATTAAAAATTGACTCCTATGACTTAGAATTAAGAAAGTACTTGACAAAGGACATGGAATATTTATTTATTTTTTATACAGCATTTATACAGCGCCATATTCACAGAGAATCTATGCTCTACGGCACTTCACAATGGAGTCTGGCTGGAGGTGTTGCTGATCTTACCTGACAGGAGGGTGACCCCTGCCTACACAAGTGGCCACCCTCCCTGGCTACAGCCACAACCAACTCACTCCAATTGTGTTTCAGGAGCGGGGTTCGAACCCGTGTCCTCAAGTGCCATTGGTTTCGCAACCAAGCGGTTTAACCATTAGGCTATGGGAACTCTTTCAGGGGAAACCGTTGAAGCAAGGGCGGATCATTGGGCCTTTAAACTCTTCATGATTTGTATTTATGCACTTTCTATGCTACTTTTGACTGAAGGACACAACACTGAGGCAAAGGCAGGGGTGGATCCAGAAATTTGGGAAGGGGTGGTTCAGAGTTCAGTGATGAGACTCATCATGAGAGTGCTGTAGGGTGCGAAGCCCGATGAAATAGATAGATAGATATATATGGTAAGTGCAGCCCCCTAAGCCTAGTTCTGGGCGCTTATGAGGGTTGATTGATGAGATGGGAGAGAGAGCGGGAGTTCTCAACATGTTACACATTTACCCCATGTGAGGGATCTTTTACTTGCTCAGCAAGACACTGATACAAGGGGCCACCAATTTAATGTCTCGTCTGAACGACATCTAGCTGGGATTTTGCTCATGAAGGTCCACTGAAAATTGACGGGTTCCCCACCCGGGGTTCAAACCCATACAGACCAAGACCTTCAGCAGAGCAGGTGGGCACCTAAACCACTTGGCCACCCGGCTGCATATTTTGCTACTGAAATTTTGCACAAACTTAGTAGTTGCTATCAGGGTTAGTTGATAAAATGCTGGCCAGCCCCCTGTACAGTTAGTGTTGCATAAAAAATGTATGAAGCTCCCGAAAGGATGCTCGCCCCTCACCCTTTGCCGCTACACAAAACCTCGCCCCTCACATGCGAAACCTTGACCTTCCTAATTATACCTCACTCCTTGCCCGAAAAACTTTGCCCTTGCAGGTGATATTGAAGGCAGGTGATACCGAAGGCAGGTGATACTGAAGGCAGGTGATATTGAAGGCAGGTGAAATTGAAGGCAGGTGATATATTTTTGAAGGCAGGTGATATTGAAGGCAGGTTATACCGAAGGCAGGTGATATTGAAGGCAGGTGAAATTGAAGGCAGGTGATACTGAAGGCAGGTGATATTGAAGGCAGGTGAAATTGAAGGCAGGTGATATTGAAGGCAGGTGATATATTTTTGAAGGCAGGTGATATTGAAGGCAGGTGATATTGAAGGCAGGTGATATTGAAGGCAGGTGATATTGAAGGCAGGTGAAATTGAAGGCAGGTGATACTGAAGGCAGGTGATATTGAAGGCAGGTGAAATTGAAGGCAGGTGATATTGAAGGCAGGTGATATATTTTTGAAGGCAGGTGATATTGAAGGCAGGTGATATTGAAGGCAGGTGATATTGAAGGCAGGTGAAATTGAAGGCAGGTGATATATTTTTGAAGGCAGGTGATATTGAAGGCAGGTGATATGGAAGGCAGGTTATATTGAAGGCAGGTTATACTGAAGGCAGGTGATACTGAAGGCCAAGATCTTGTCCATGATGGGCGAGATTTTCATCCGCCATGTACGAGATCTCATCAGTGAGATGCTAGGGATGAGCGTCCCTTTAGGAGCTTCATAAAAATGTGTTATCCAAAATATGGCACACCATTGCTCATTAGCTAGATGATGAAACGTGTTTTTGTCAGCGGGAGAGAGGGATCATAAACTCAAGACAGGTGTGTCGACATCTACCTGTTGGTCCCACTTTGAGTGATTATTATTAGCATAGTTTCTTGATATTGCCATCATTATGCATGTATGACACAAAGGATGCATTTCACTCACTCGGATATAATGCCTTTTCTTGAGGTCTCTTTCGTAAGGGACCATTCAGAATTTATGACAGGGGGGGGGGGGGGTTGGGAGTTTTGGCCGAGGGGGTACTAACATTTCACACGTGTTTCTAGGGGGGATTAATTTTTGACAACGCTTTCAAGGGGGGTATGAAATTTTAACAAAGAAAAAATGTTAAAAGGCATGCATAAACTTTTTTGAGCGAAAAAGTCCGCGAAATGACGCAAATCTGTACGTGTGGCCGTGTATAACAGTATATGTGTGCATAGCTTTGTCTGTCGAGGGGAGGGGGGTACTAAAAGTATGCGTGAAACCTAAGGGTGGGGTACTAAAAATCCGCATGAAACTCAAGGGGGGGGGTATCCATTTTTGACGGGAATTTCAAAACTCCCACCCCCCCAGTCATAAATTCTGAACGGTCCCTAACGGGAACATTTTTGTCCTTTTTGCATGTTTCATTTTTCTAACAGCCTGGAAATTGTATATGCGAAAAGAGTGGACTGTTGCACTGTGAAAATGTCACTTTGTGTGCCATCAAGATGATGGTTAGTCATGATCAAACCCAATACTTTCAATTTTAAATCGATTTCAAGAGACCAAACCCAGTTTTGGATGATAGGCAAACAAAGGATTATGCATTTGATTTTACTCTAAAATCAGTAATGACAAATCAAACGGCCGTCTAGTGACTATGACTAATCTAATAGCTTCTATGTTTCCCATGTTGAATGAAGAGGAGATGAAACTTTATCAGCTACATGAGCCACAAAGTGCCATTTTCACAGTGCAACGGTCCACTCTTTTTGCATAAAAAATTCCCTGGCTGTAATGAAAAGTAAATACCATTCACTCAAATACTTTACCACAGCTTTTATATTTATGCAATAAGTTTAAGGCCTCATGCAAGTGTGTGTGATCGAAGATGCACATGTAATGTTATTGCTGTTTTCAGATAAGTGGTCCAAAGACTCCAAACAGTTTCAAAGTTAACTTTCAACTTGGTCATGTGATACCACTGGCTTAAAAATGTTTTGTTTGTATTGTGTCAGTTATGGTTAATCAGTTGATTCAGTGATTCTCATAACTAGCAGCATAGGTGACAATAAACAAACTAATTAAATGAGCAAAGTGACTTGTCAAATAAGAAGGTTTGGAGACCTGGCTAGCCAGTTTGCAGGAAAATTAGAAAATGTATTTCTCCATTGGACCGCTAATCTGCAAAGAGCTCTAAGAACAAGGGGCCATTTCTGGACTTCGTCTGAAATATGAATACATTAAATTATAAGTAGGTGTTTTTGTGAGTTAAAGAAGTTGTTTTTATGAAAATAATCCATAAATTGTGACATTGTCAACATACCTCTTCAAATGCTAGCAAAAATTAATTAAATAATAATAACAACAACATGACATCCTTCAGTAAATGAAGCTGAATTTAGCCTCAATTTTCTGTGCCCTGCCGTCTTTTCTATTATTTTATACAAGATTCATATTACTAAATTATCTAGCATAATTTTTTACCTGTGATGTGCTAATTTACTTGTTTTGAAAGTAATGTGATATTTGCCTTCAACTTCAAATATTGTTGAACTATATAAATGACATTTAAGATATTCATACAGGTACACTGTAGCATGGTAATCATCAAATGCACCTTTAAAGATTTTGTGTCGCTTTACTATTAATATGCAATGTTTTAAAGAAACATAAAATAAATATGCAAGTCAATTTTTTAAAGGAACATAAAATAAATAGGTAAATTAAATTTATTGTATGTATAACTTTTTTTAACCTTTATATTTTACACAGGTCTTGTAAGAAATGTCCATTCTATCCATGGATATATTTTAAGTATTATTATTGATACATATTTCTTTCGTTGGGTTATTTCTGTCAGACCAAAAAGGGCAAATCTAATTACACGAAAAAATTCTAATAGCTCATCCTCAATAATTTTGTTCACAATGAGGCTTAGCGTTTTTTCTTTAAGATCAAAAGGGTACACCTTGCCCCCTGCCCCTATGCATAAGGACAGGAGGGCCATTGTCACCCCCTCCCCGCTCTCCCTGTAAAGGCACCCCTGGGGTTAAATAATTTTGTTGCCAACTGTAATACTCTTACATGTCTTTTGCTGAATGGCAGTGAATGCCAGATCAGGTATTCACAGGTAAAGGAAATTATACAACAATATGTCAGACTGCTACTCAGTACTCAAGCATTGTCTCAGGCATCTTCAGACATGCATGCACCTACTGACAATAGTCTGACATGCATGTAATGCACACAATATTGTCATGGTATAGAATTTCTTACATTATATGACATGTAATTCTTTGTCATGACGATGTCTGATGTGTTATATGCACATTACAGAAAGTGTGTTGTCAGGTAAGAACCATTATGGTGTTATTACTGTTGCCCTGTAGGCAAATATTGAGTACAAATATCAGTAGACCTACGTTTGGCAAAAAAATAGGACCTTCGGGGCAAATTGTGACTCTGTTCGCCATGACATTCCTGAAGCGATCTCTTCCTTTGCAAGTATTGAAGTATCCATCAGTCCTTTAGTCAAATCACTCATTATCATCACTTTAACCATTGTGATTTTGGTGATTTTGGCAAAAACTCATATTTCGGTCAATAGCATTTAGCGAAATTAGCGTAGTGAGCAGTAATGAGAGAATTGAGCAATACTAAGGATAATTTTTTTCCTCCATGCAATAGTTATGATCACTCATTACATGTTGTTCTGTGTTAAGCTACGAATGATAATAGGTGAACAAGGCAACGGATAGATGCCTAAAGACCACATTATCGCTCATTGACTGTTACTAATATCTACAAAGTCTACTAATATCCCCAATAGATTATGATTGATTTGGGCTGTCTTTTTGTCATACCAAAATTATTTATGTTAGGCCTATTTTACGGGTCCTACGCCCGACATAAAGCTCTAAAAAATGGCAATTTTTCCTGATTAGACTCATTATTAATTTGCCTCCTGCATAATATTATTTAATTGCATTTGTATTTCTAGTAATCAAGATCATGTCATTTGTGTAAATCTGTGAAAAGAAGTGCTGAAAGTTAGCAACCTTATGGTGCATTCTTGGATATTAATTAATATGTAGTTGGCATAGCCAAAGATTCGCGTGAGCCTGATTTTATGTAGTAGGCCTACCTGCATTAATTAGATCTCTTCAAGAGCTTTAAAACGACATCAAAGACTCATGTGTGCGACAAAAACTCACTTTACAAAGAAGCTATCTAGTTAATTAACTAAACCACAGGATCGCCCCTGTAGCCTGCACAACATCTGGCGGAAAATGACGGAAACCGTCGCCGATGTTTCTTTGAGAAAAATGAGAAGACTGAGACTTTTTCCTCTCAAATCCATGCGAATATTACACAACAGGGATATTTATACACATTCGAACAACACAAAGGTATACATGTTTTCTAACATTTTGAATTCGCAACGAATCAGTTGTTCTGTGGCTGGACCTGACAAGTCTATTTTTAGCACACTGACAAATTGTCGACCATCGATGTTTTGAGGTCCAGTGGGGGATGTCAAATGGAGTGTTGTTGCACTAAGTTCGCGTTCCGCGAATGGGCTGCTTCGCAGCCCATTCGCTCACGCGAATATTAGGCACTTAGAGCTGTTAAATAATCAATATAAATCAATCAGAAGTGTGAGGCGAGTCATTCTCTTTTATTAGGCTCCTTCCGAGAACAAAATCTAACATGAGAAGTACTCAACAATATGTACATTTGCAGGCGATATTAAATATATGGTTGTCACTTCAACCCACTTGTACACAGGTAATGTGCTGGGCTGCCAATCTCTGGGTCCAGGGTTTGAATTATCCAGCTCTTGCCGAGTCACCTGGGCCTATGTTGGATGGCTGTTTCAATCTTCCTTTGCCTCATTGCCATGTCCTCCCCTGTCCTTATTAGCCCATCAAGTGCATAAATACAGGGCGTAAAGCCCCAATCACCCATCCATCCATCCTGGTCGTCCCCTTCTCTTTCATTATCTTGATGCTGGTCTTCAGCAAGTGGTTTTTGTTTTCCTTCATTGATCATTGTGTAGTGTGAGCAAACAATGACAACTCGAGAACAGGTCGAGAAGAATTCTGAAGTGTTTGCTTTGAATCGATGCTTGTTTCCTCGGGGCAACCATTGAATACAGGGTGTCTGCAGCAACTACTAAATTCCTACCATTTCCTGGCTTTTCCAAACCAAAATTCCCCAAATTCCAGGCCAATTTGTTGATGAACTGAACAATTGACGATATGATACACATACTTTTTTCTGAACTCCTCGAAGAAAACTTGTGGTTATAGTTGAGGTATTACACACACTGTTAACAAAAAGGTTCTATATAGAACCTTTAAGGGTTCTATAAGCTGGTATAGACTGGTATAGGTAATGAACCCCAAAAATGTTCATTATTAAACTTTAAAAAGGATCCGACAGCAAACAAAAACAACACTTAGATAATCAAGCTGCACTGAACTCCCAAAATGGAACCCTTTTCTGTCAAGTTGGGGTCATAGCGTGGGTCATGGGTCAAGTCGCCAGGGGAGAACTCGCCAGGTGACAACTCACCAGGGCACAAACTCACCAGCTGAAAACTCGCCAGGGCACAAACTCGCCAGAGTACATTTATATGGGCCCATATATAGCTTGTACCTATCAGTTTTTGTTTCATATGAATAGTATATTATTTTATCATCTTTGTGTGAAAAAATGGGATCGAAATGACAATTAGAAGTGATTCAAATTTGAGATTGAAATAACAAAAACCCCCGCATTTACAATAGCAGATGAAATAGAATAATGTAATGGAGTTTTATTTCTACTATGTATACATACCTAGGCTTTAAACTTGTGATAATAAACAATCTGAATCTAACACCAACATTATGCATGCAGTTAATTTCATTATGAAATGATAAAGAAGAAAAGATATTTAGCCATTGTTATGAAAGAAAATGATCACTTGTAAATTAGTTACCTATAGTGATAAGGGCCTTAGTCAAGTATGCTATTTAATTGATTTATCTGTGTATTGACGGGCAGAATTAAGCAGTGCCTTTTTTCATGAATGATTTTTAAAGAAACTAATATCTACTGGTAGTCATGTTTTTATATCTTGTTATTAACTTGTCTATTATTTAAACGTATAACATCGATTTTACTATTGTTAATTTAAAAGGAACTCAGTTGTAAAACAGTCTATATATTTCTGCCTATACCTGGTGTGAAAATGCTTTAGGCTATATATATTGTATATATAGATCTATTAACAAGCTTTTTGATAGCTTTTGACCAGCGTTTTGTAGAAAAGGGGCGGCTGCGGGCACTAAATGAACTTGATCAAATGTTACAACAATGAAATTTAGTATTTTCGCAGGTAAAATGCCTTGTTCTAAAAATCTAGATAATGTACTTTAACTATATCATTCATCAATTGCAGCAAATTATTAGTTTGACTCAAAATTATGGGACGTGAACTTTTTCTATAAAATCAAATTATTTAAAACTATTAAATTCACTCTGACAAATTATATGATGATTATTTATTTTTCTTTAAATTTGTTAATTGCTGTACATACAAGTTACCCCTGTGCAATTAACCTTGACACGTTCTATGCAATTACGTAATGAATTGCTCAATTGAAACAACAGTGTCATCCAATTAAAGTTCACACCTTTTCAGAACAGAAGACTAGTATTATTACTGTATTACACTTTACTAAAGAAAAAAAAAACCGCACACATGACTTGAAATAATTTTATAAATAGTATATTTATATACTAAGCGCTAAAAAAAAAACAGAAGATAGATAACCTACACTGTAGATAGACAGATAGATAGGTAGATAGATAGACAGATAGATAGACGGACGGCTAGACAGATAGATAGATAGATAGATAGATAGATAGATAGATTGGTAGATTGATAGATAGATAGATTGGTAGATTGATAGATAGATAGATAGATTGATAGATTGATAGATAGATTGATAGAAATCTGATAGATAGATAGATAGATAGATGATTCCATGATAAATATAGACTAGGCCTATAATATGACTCCAGTTATAACGCAAACAACTTGTTAAAATTGCACTTTTATTGAAAATGTTATTAAAACTTTTGTTACATAACAATAAACCACACTATAATAAGTAATCTGGCGAGCTGGGGGACTGGCGGGAAGTTAACTGGCGAGTAGTGGACCTGGCGAGTTCTCCCCTGGCGGGTTGACCGATCCCCATAGCGTGCCATACAGTTGAACCCTCAACAAATTTTTTCGAAAGTGGGTTTTCATATATACCATCAAGAACCTTTGCGTTAAGAGTGCAGTTATGACACATGTATCATCAATTTGAAATACATTATGTTGTCTGACAATTGCAGCAAATAACAATAGTACGGTATTAGTACCGGTACTACAAAAGTATCAGTTTGGAAACCGAAGCGAATCGTATGCGGTTGAACATTTTGCACGCACTGATTAAATTAACTTTCATTCTGTACTCCAGTTATTTTGAGACCTGTTAGCTTGGCTAATTAGTATTTCAAAATAGAAATGGCCGCAGGAGGAATCATCAATTAAAAATTGAATAGGATTCCAGATGTGAGTTCATTCATCAATCTGCTGGGATAATCAGGTGTTGCATGCAGCAGCTGACAATCAGTGATATGTGTACTGAAACATAATCAGTTGATGCTAATATTTCATCTCTAGAGCCGTTTTGGGAAATGTGCTGGAACTTGAATTGCCCACTAGATTTCTCATTTAAGAGCACCATAACATTTACATGGAACATGACTTTTTTAAATCTACTTAATAAGTGATACTAAGGTAATTTTCAGTATTTGCAATAGATCTACAATTTCTTTACATCGCTCTTCATCTGGCGGAGGTCGAGCACTAGTTCAGTGGTAGGCTTGGAGCATGTAGCATGCCTGGTAGAACCCTTCACCGTTGCCCAATAATTAGAAAGACAAACATATTTATTATTCAATTCATGTTTTTTTACATGTATTAATAAATGATATATAAAGTTTATGAATTTCCCTATTATTACCTTTTAGATCGATGCTAAATACTGAATATCACCTCAGTAATAAGTATCACTTATTTTCCCTAAAAAAAAAAATATATGTAACAGAAAGTATCGACAGAATTTCATAGTTTTTGGATATATGTCATCTGTATCCAAAGATACGGCACCACATTGAGCACAACCGTCAATGTTCTGAGACATGTATAGCAATTTGACAAAATGTGCAATTGAGTTTCCCGTCGTTGCTGGGAAATAACTCAGAAGGTCAAGAATTCAGGGAAGGACGCAGGTGGGGGGATGCATCCCCCCCCCACCGGACCAAAATTTATATATTTTTACATGTTAATTTTATCCGCGCGCAGTCGCGTTATGTCGCGAATTATGCGTTGCGCGATGTGACAGCCCGATAGACCCCCCACCGGAATTTTCTGGATCCTCCCCTGCAAGAATTACACCCCATTTAAATGAGTTAATCTGTCTGTCGTAAATACGTCTAAGAATATTCAAAGAGAATCTATTCTGAATAAGTACAATTGCTCAAGAATAAACAAATTCAGACTTTCAAATTCATTTTGCTATATTATTTTCTTGAAAATCCAGATTGCTTACTTTTCTAACTCGTTGTAGTGGAGCAGGTCACGGAGAGATGTCATGATTGTAATGTTAAATTCAGCACGCTGACAGCATTACAGTCTTTCACTTTGATAAAGGAAAAATGAGGACCAGGTCACTGTGAAAAATGCACTTTGTGACTCATGATAGCTGTTGAAGTGTCATCTTCTCTAGATCTACTTCCAAAATGGGAAACATAGAGGCAGTTTGATTAGTCATGATCAAGAGAAGGCCATTTGACTTGTCATAGCTGATTTTGGATTTAAAATCAGATGCATAATCCTTTCGTTTGGCTGTCACCAACAAGAGGGATAAGTCTCCTGTAATCAAATTAACATTGAAAGTATTGAGTATGATCATGACAAATCATCAGTATGATGACATATGAAGTGCCATTTTCACAGTGCAACAGTACACTCTTTTTTAGTATCAAAGTGACAGGCTGTAACACCTTTCCTTATTACTAATAAAGTAATACCAATATAGCAAAATGGCGTTTTCTGGAGACCATGGTGAAAAAAGAGCAAGATGAGGCATAAGAATGACGCTGTTGAGATTGCTGTTATTATGTATAGGCTTAGACAATAGTTATAGCTCGACTGATTATTCCAAGAAAAACGATATTTAAATACAATCATCCATTCCATATTGACTAACAATTTCTATTTTTGTTTTTCTCCAGATGAAGATGGCGCCGGTAGAACCTGTAAGAAACAATTATGTTGATGCATTGACACAAGAGGGCAGCACAATGGAGGGCGGGAAATTCAAAAAGGATGATTCGGAGCAACAATACAGACTTTTCAAATTGGATTACTACAAGCCATCAGTGTTCATTTTTATCATCCAACTCCTTTTGTTTAACGTTGGAAGTATAATTACATCAGCGGCGGATTATTCGTCAACAGTTTTACCCCATATTCTGGTTATGGTTGCATTTTCATTTGTCAACGTTGGACTCATCATCTTCTTTCATATGTCGGAAAAATTCTATAAGCCTTACGTCCTGTGCACAATGATATTTTACGCCACTTTGCAAATATACATTGACGTTGTCTTCTCATCTTACACGGTAACCCCAGTGACATCGTTGCCATGGTTACTCATTGTCATGGTGACGTCATATTCTCTATTACCAATGCATGTGTTGGTTTGTGGGTTGTCATGCAGTGTAACTTTCATCGGATACTCGCTACTTATTGGACTGCTCATAGAAAGAGAATATGATGGACCTATTTACGCATTTCAGAATGTGGTAAGTACTATAATCAAACTTAATGGGAGTGTGTTTCACAGCAATGAACCTCATCAATGTCAGGTCGCGGAAGAATACAACACAAGTCTGAAGGACGAGTGTTTATTCTGAAGCAGACCTGACATGAGTGAGGTTCATTGCTGTGAAACACACTCCCATTAAGTTTTATTTATATCCCATAATAAAAATAGACCTCCAGTAAAAATATTTAATAAATTCAAGAGGCACTATTTTGTTTGAATGGCCGCAATAAGATCCCTAGCCACCACAACGACCAATCAGAGCGTCAAAACATTGTGACGTCATCACTTCACTGCCCATTGTTTACATAACAACGTCAGATAATGAGATGCATGTGGTTCACAATGATAAACCACATGGTGTGTATCACATGGTTTTTTGCCAGAACCTCATTGCCTATTGTGGGATATAACTGCTGAAAAATGATAATGTAACAGCCTGTTTCATAATTGTTGACATTTAGGGGGTGACCATATAATTTCCAGGGGCGGGGTTTGGAGTTTTCCTCTGGAAATTATTTATTTCACGGTGACAGCAACAGTATTTATTTATTTCTAATGCACAAACTCCCTTACTCATTCCCAAATGAAGAAACGCCTTATTAAGAAATACCCCCACCAGAAATTATTTGTTTGATTTCAAGACTGCCCAAAAAGAATTCATTTATTTCACCAACACTGAGCAAGAAAGTATTTATTTAAAAAAAAACTCCAAGCCCCCCACTGGACATTAAATGGTCTCCCCCTCAGCCTGAATATTTTGATTTTTTTTTTACATGTAATCTGTACGGAAAAGTGAAATTAAACAAGTCATGATTGATTGATTGATTTGTTTATTTGTTTTTACCACACATACCACTCATATATACAACAATGCACTTTCACATATTCAAACATTCCATCAGTAAAGTAAAATCATTATAACAATTCAAGTGTATGGTAAGGAGGTGTTCCACTAGTTAAATATAACTGTTATCGGAACACCCCCTGTGATGAAAGAGTTATGAGAATGGGATATAATACAAGGATGAGCAGTGACGCATGAATAATAATGAAATAAAAATGGTGCATTATGACATATAATTCTTAATATAAGAGGAAATGTGGGTGCAGTCAAGTTACGCGATGGAGGTGATTAGTAATGCAAAATAAATATGTAAACCCTTAAAGTTGTAAGCTATATGAGTATTAAATTAGAATTAAAATAGTAGTAGTCAGTTACTGCATACATAGCAGCCGGGTTTATTACAACTATATTGGTAGTGAGATAGAAGGTACTCCTTGATACTATTTGAAAAAGAATGAATTGATAAATGGGTCTTGTCTTTTATTTCTCTGGGAAGGTTATTCCAACAATGTGAAATCTTAAAATTAATACTTTGCTTTAGGAGCTCACTATTGATGTTACGTGTGTGGATGAGATTCTGTTGTCTGGTACTATGGGAATGGATGTGACTATTGAGTTCAAGTTCATTTTGAAAGTAAATTGGCATTAAGCCATTGCTTAATTTATGGTAGGTTTTGCTGCAGCTATATGTGAAGATGTCATCTATTTTTAATAGTTTCAACTTTTTGAAAAGCGGGTCTGTGTGACTAATGTATTTTGAATTGGAAATTATTCTCACCGATTTCTTTTGCAAGGTTTTTAATCGTTTGAATTCCCTACTAGTTGTGTTCCCCCATGATATTATGCCATAGTTAAAATGCGGTAGTATCAGGCTATTGTATATAGTCCTTAAAATATTCAGGGGTAGTTGATGCTTCAGCCTGCACAGCACACCATTAACCTTTGCTACTTGGTTAGATTTAATTTTGATATGTTCTTTCCAATTCATGTTTTGATCGAGAAATGTCCCTGGCAAGAATTTCACAACAGGTACTCTTTTAACTGGTTTACCATCTATTCTAATTGGAAAAGGAAAATCTGGGATTGTCTGTCGTGTTCCATGGAAGAGCACAAAGTTAGTTTTTTCAACATTTAGTGATAATTTGTTAGTTGAGAACCATTTGAATATACCATTAAGGGAAGAATTTATGTGTGAGGTTAGTGTGTTTATATTTTGTCCCGTGTACAGTAAATTTGTATCATCAGCAAATAGTACCATTTGGCTGTTGTGATTAGTTGCGCTAAGGTCATTCATATAAAGTATGAATAAGAGAGAATGACATCATGAATAAGAGAGAATGACATCACTCTACCCTACAGAATAACATGTCTTAGGAAAAGGTTCTCATTTAGTAAGCCTCTATTAAATGGCTGTGTTTCTATAACAAGCTCTAGACCTGTTTTTCATTCTTTCGCTGCTTCAAATTTCCATAGATACTGCTGCTACCAAGAAAGAACATCAGAACAAACAATAATGATTCCAAGAAAATTATCTTTACATACATGTGCAGAAAAATCATTCATTTTTAGTAAAACCATTTTGGCTTTTAGCATATCCCTTTTTTATAATGACAGCAGCATGCCTTTCTTAGTATTAAACGCTGTGTTTCTAAATTTCCAATGCTTTCTGAAAACTGGCAAACTTCCTTTGTACATAACTCATCTTGTCATTTTGCCATTTGTTATTGTTGATTTTACCTTGTCGGTTAAAAAAACTTTGTAGCTGGTGTTGCTTGTCACGGTTTTATTTTTCATCACTCACTTTAAATAAAATTTCACTTTACTTTAGAGAACATGAGCACTTAGAGCTTTTTGCAGATTGGCGGTCCACTAGAAGAATACATTTTTTTATTTTCAATTTTCAAACTAGCTTTGCCATGTCATTTGGCAGTTTTCTGTTGGTCTCCTGATCTTCTTATTTGATACAAATAATGTACCTCAAGTCATTTAATTAGTTTGTTTATTGTCACTTATTCTGCTGGATATGATGTGGACTGAATCAACTGATTAACCATAACTGACACAAACAAAACATTTTTAAGCCAGCAACATCACGAGACCAAGTTGAAAGATGATTTTGAAACTGTTTGGACCGATAATCCACAAACAGCTCCAATTAATTTTTTTCTCCCTGATCTCCTTCTTCCAGATGGGCAGCAACATCCTTCTGTTTTTGTGTGCGAATCTCATCGGTGCCACTTGGAATTTACGAATGGATTGTCGTCTACGAAAAGCATTCAAAGACTCAAGGTCATCGTTATCGGTGAATTTGTTGATTGAAGAGAGTACCAAAGAGCAGGTATGGAACTATGGGTACATTATAATTTATGATTTTTAATAATATGTGCATGTTTGGTCGCTGTTCAAATGTAGTCAAACAGAGTGGCCGAGCTCATCTTGTGTATCATTAGTCTAAGATTTTAATGAAGACATCAGAATTAATATGTAATTTCTTGTACCTATTGTGGAGACTTAAGGCAGATTTCACGAAAAGTGCTCTTAAAAGGTACCTCAAACTTTCCAATCCATTTGTTATCTCTCTGTTGCTTCCTGAAGCAAGTAAACCTATTACTAAGTATATTTGTGAGGTAATGAATAAATATAAATAAAACATTCCTCAAATATGTAGCTTTTTCCTCTTAAAAAGATTTTTTTTTATCCCTCATGAGGACAATTTTGGACAAACAAACTTACTGGTGATCAGACATGCTTACTTTGGCACTCTGTGGAATCTGCTAAAACCAATTCAGGAAAATGTAATGGTATGTGATTGACAAAAAACATCTTGAAAATTATTTTGGAACCATTTTTAATTGTCTTGGTCATTATAAAACTTGAAAAAAATGAAAAATAAAAAAAGACTGCTAATGTAACTCGATTCCGTCTCAGGACACTGAGGTTACATTAGCAACTTTTACATGGGCATTTTTCTGTGTTCTCGCGAATTATGCCAATTTCAAACATGAAATTATAATATTTTATTGAAAAACATGTCTTATTTGCCTATTTACATCACCAAAATCATAAACGACTGGGTGTGGTACCTGTTTCTTTATTGCTAATGTAACTGCAATTTGGCATCCGTCCATTTCATAGTGTTACATTAGCAAAATGTGTTCATAAAAATTACATTAAAAAACACATGATTAGATCTCAAATTTTTTCTGAACTGAAAGCCAGGGCTCCCAAGAGCAAGCCAGGGGTTGTACCCTGCTGGTGACTTCATTTATATTGCAGTAGGATCAATATAAAAAATTCCGTCCTACATCATTCATCGTTGTTACATTAGCACAAGGCCATATTTTTAGCTACTCTGACCTACCAATCCAACAGAAAAGATTGTTTACCCATGATTTTATTGAATGGATTGACACAATACAAGATTTAGATTTCAGCTTTTTTTGTCCTGCCAGCTATCCTCAGAAGAAGCACCCTGAGAAAATCTGAGAATCTACGAATCAATTATGTCTGGCCTTATCAGTATTGTGCTAATGTAACTTGTGGACAAGTTGTGGTAAGTCATTTTGCAGCTTTTTCGTGAAATCTGCCTTAACTGTTGTGGTTTTATCTTTATCCCTGAAAATTTAGCCTAATTTCACTATATAAGAGGGGTTTCCAATGAGGATTAAAATGCAAATCACCTCTGTATAGAAACCCAAATATCATGTCATTTATGTGTCTATAGATGTGAAATAAGGCTAAAATTATGACAATTTTGACAGAACTTTCGTCTAACTTCTCGTATATAATGGAAAGGATTTTAAGTACCATGCAGGTGCAGCTGATGAACAAATTTACTGTGTCATATGGCTTAGAATCCTACGCTAAGTAAGATTTGCTCTTGCGGATATTCCATAAATTGTCTAACGCTTTTGTTCATAAAAATTGACTGAAGATAGGAGTTGAGATGTCGTCTTAAACCATTGATGTTGGTATGTAAATTGAAGACCTGTCAATCCATAGGTGTACTGGACAAGCAATTTTTGGGGGGGGGGGGGCGAGCGACATTTGCCCGAATTAAAATATTTTAATTCAGTACCATTTCAAATGAAATAGTTTTTATTTGATCAGCAGCCCAAATTTTTAGCCTTTTTGCTCACTCACTGTTTCCCAAACTTTTGGGGATGCCTATGCCTGTCATTTTAAGCTTAATACTTATATCAATTATTTATTTCACATTTCAGGAAAGACTTCTTCTCTCGGTTTTACCGAAGCATGTCGCGAGTGAGATGTTAAAGGACTGGGGAACAGAAATTGGAGGCCAGTTCAGGAAGATCTACATGAACAGACATGAGAATGTCAGGTAAGGCAGACAATTTATACAGATTAGGACTATTACATTTTTTGAAAACCCAGGGCTCATTGTGAGAATGCGAAAAACAAAATGAGTTCGGCAGATGCTGAATGAAGCGAACGTAGTCAAGCAAAAGGTTGTGATTTTTAAAAACCGCCTGAAAAATGACACTTTTTCAATCATAAATATAGTGCATGTTGTGTAAATGTGGATGTTTGGGGACGAAACCTTGCAGTTGTTGTCCCATAAGCTTTGTAGCCAAAAGTGTCCTTATCTGGTCGCAGGGGGGAGGGAAGGTTGGTTTTGTGGTAGAATGCTGGGCTGCCAATCGCTGTGTCCAGGGTTCGAATCCAGTTCTTTGCTGGGTCACCTGGGTCTATGTTGGACGGCTGTCTTATGCAATGTTCCTTCCCCTCATTGCTGTGTCCTCCTCTTGTCCTAATTAGACTACCAAGTGCATGAGTAGGCCTACAGGATGTAAAGCCCCAATCATCCATCCATCCTTATCATAACCTTGGATTGACCATCAGGAAGAAGACAACAATTTTTTTTCCATTTTTTGAGGGATGTCATCAGGTCTTCAATCACCGTAAACGTGCTGGAGCTGCTGTTACGTTTTCTGTTTGATCATAACTTTGTCTTGTGAAAAGCACATGTTTTAAAAAGAGCCAATGTTGTCAGCTAGACATACCACCATGCAGAACTGTCTATGTTGTCAAAATTGACCATATCATTGCAAAAGTAAGGAGCCGGATTTTTCCACTTCATTTATCAGAATGTAACTCCTTTAGTGTGTGTATCTCCTAAGTCATCTCACCTCACTCATCCCTGTTTTCACCCTGTGCCTAGATAAATAATTATCTTGATAATTCATCTGGCACATCTCACCCTATAAGATTTATTTGTCAATATTGTAACTTTGGATTTTTCTTGTCATGAAAAAAAAAAGAAAAAAAAGTATAGTGTGTGTATCTCATAAGTCATCTCACCTCACTCATCCCTGTTTTCACCCTGTGCCCAGATAAATAATTATCTTGATAATTCATCTGGCACATCTCACACTATAAGATTTATTTGTCAATATTGCAACTTTGGATTTTTCTTGTCTTGAAAAAAAAAGAAAAAAAAGTATAGTGTGTGTATCTCATAAGTCATCTCACCTCACTCATCCCTGTTTTCACCCTGTGCCCAGATAAATAATTATCTTGATAATTCATCTGGCACATCTCACACTATAAGATTTATTTGTCAATATTGTAACTTTGGATTTTTCTTGTCTTGAAAAAAAAAAAAGAAGTGAAAAGTACACCTTCTTTGATACTGAATTAAACGGCTTCAAAATTGACAGGTGCAATTTTTTTCTGTGCAGGCATGGTTTTGGAGAATTTTAATCTCTTACCTTATATTTTGCTGTCTTCAGGCAGTAGGTACATTGAATTACTCCTTTCAAGACATATCCCTTGCTCTGAAGACATAGTAAATAGATAGTCTTATGTGTAATTTTTATGCATGTTGAACTGTTCCGATAAATCTGTTTTAGGCAAATAGTCCATGGCTCTGCATAATATCTTCTGTCATGGGCGTGTTACAGTAGACAAATCTCAAGTACTTACAAGTTCTAAATGCTTTTGCAGGCTGTTTTCTTCAAAATGCTACTATTAATCTTGATGGTCTAGGGGGGGGGCGGGGGGGGCGGGCCCCCCTAGGCTCCCCCCTGTATCCGCCACTGACCTGCACTTTCTTCTTCTTCTTCTTTGTTAAATCCTGCCTCTTAGTAGGCAAACCTCCTGATGGAGTTATAAGACATAAAATAATGTTCATTGATTATTGACTTGCTATTTGGCTTAATCTGAAATTATCAATTTTGCAGCAGTACATATTTGTAAGTTGAGTTGCTCTTGCGGCAAGGTTTCTAAGCGCAATGACACCACCATTCCTCAAAGCACAGTGAAGGTGACAGCTTACAAAACTACTGACATTAATCATTTGATGAAGTAATAAAAAAACTTGTCCACAAGAATTTGGGGATGAGTACAGATCTTGCAGCAAAAAAAAAAGAAAAAAAAGAAGTTGATCATTTGTTTTTTGTCATGAGGTTCTTTTGAGAAAGATGTGACTGGATTTAATCTCAATTCATTATTTTACGCTGTTTCAGTATGATTGCTAGTGCTGATAGCCGCTATAATCCCCTGCTTATTCCTCAGGTCAATAGAGTATAAACTTGACTCCAATCTAAATGTGATTAGCATGAGACTCTGATGCGAATGGTTGGGTGACCCTGTTCAATATTTTCTGTGGGATATACTTTTTAATTGACAACAGATAACTTTGTCAAATGTCAAATAACGGAACAGACAATTATTATATTGGAATGATCAAGTTGTTTGACATTTTGAATAATTCGATTATCTGGTTTAGACAAGTGATTGATCGGCCATGTATAATCTTTATTCACTGTTGAAAATACAGTACATACATACAGAAAACAGTTGTAAACAAGGGTAAAAGGTTGTAAAAAATTAAATATTAGCATGAACTAATAAAAACAATGAGATCTAGAATCTCTTGGTGGCTAAAACCTTCTAAGATTTTATACCCATCTCTATTACTGAGCAGGTCGATTAAAATGTTAACATCACTGACACAGGTGTTTAAACTCAAGTTAACAATACATATAATATTCAAGCATTATCTAGCACCTTTAATATGTAACTGTTTATTTTTTATTTATTTATTTTTTTTATTGACAGCAAATATCATATTTGATATACTTGTCATTAAAATTGGTCATACAAAATCACATAATATTATTATATTCACAGGTTCCAGGCACAGGAACAAAATATAGAAGTTTCAAATTTCTTTTCATAAGACTTCTGCTGTTATGTATACAATTCTTCATCATAAAATTCACAAAGTCATTTTTGCTTTGCACAAGGCATTCATAAAATAGAGCAAATCTGCAGACCAATTTTTCAGAGATATGGGGCTGCCCACTAACGGGACCCAGTACATTAGTGTGCGCAGTATGAGGTAGATACCAAATCCTTCTTACTGCCTGGTATATTATTGTCTGAATAACAGAGCATTTTTTAAGGATTTTCAACTAGGAGACCAACGCTACTTCGTAGATTCGCGACATTTAGAGATCAGCGTCTACACATGTAGATCAATTACAATATATTTATGTATGGTTTGCTTGCCAATTGAATTGTTGAGCTGGCTGCTAATTTTTTAGGAGTTGCTTTGATTGGCAAAAAATGAGTTTGACAATTTTTTTTTATCGGAAATGAGAAAGATGACATAAAAAAAGAATATTGTTGAGACAGTGAGGAATATTTTTGTTGAGAGAAGCAGAAATCTTGTTTTAAAATGTGCCCAAGTCTGCAAATTAAGACAACCAAATGGGAAGTTTATGAGAGCCTCTGAAAAAAATTGGTCTCCCAGTGATGCCAATTTGGCAATGACTGGGAGACCAAATATGTCCACTGGGAGACCATTTGGTCTCCCAGTCACTATGTTAAAAAATGCACTGCTGAATAAGACAATCCTGTTGTTTTTCAGGTTGGATGGCACGGTGTAATTATCGCCTGTCACCGTTTTTATCCTTTGCCACCATTATTCCGATTATTATCTTCTATCACTGCACATCTGCATTAGATCCTCTCTGAAATTGTATTTCAAGGAAATGCCATTAGAGGATTATTTACAGAAAACCTCCCTAAGGGTCTGCATATAATACATTATCCCATGTCTAGGCACATTTTCTCCCCGATACTGTGTTTTTCCCTGGGCAATACAGCAGGGAAAAAGTCAGTATCGGGGAGAAAAAGCAGTATATGGTCACCTGACTAGTATACTTCTTAATTTGCAGGGAATATACTGAAAACAGCCAATGAGAGAGCTGCATTTAGACACACCCACAGAAAGCCTGTAGAATCTATAGCGTCACATTCTCTGCTGCTGCTTCATGATCTTTTGTTGTAATTTTCAGAGTACAAAAAACGACCTCTCTTTTGCAATTTGCCACTGATCTATTAGGGCTAGAGAGAAACGGTTTGAAGCATTAGATCCAGAAGAAAATAATACATCAGATTAAGGCAGTTTTGACTTTCTCTTTGGTATAGAAAATTTTCCAAAGCGATTTTCGGAAAATTCACTAAGTTTTTCCAAAATGACTTTGTTGTACAAATACTGATTTATAAAAATTTCTGTCGTGATGAGGACCCCTTTTTATTTTGTTATATTGTTTTAGACAGTATTTTGCAACACATGACAAAGTAATAATGTTAAATTCAATTTATTGGTATAGTTTCAGTTATGTTGTTAATTGATTTCAGAAACGTTTTTCTGCATTCCACTGCCGTTTTATTTAATTACTCTGGATCTAATCAACCCAGGTGTATAAAAGTTAGCATATACTGTTATACATATAGCATAGATTTCAAATCCAAAATTTGAAGACGATATCTCAAAAACTCTGGTCACAAAAAAATTATAACTGGAAAAAGAATTTTCAGTTCCAGCGTGAAATCAAATATTTGAGTCAACATATTTTCAAGGTCCATGGCCGTTTTATTCTATATCTCAGGATATAATAATAACAGATCTATAGTTTTCACCAGACTTTTTTGTCTTATTTCAAAGGTCACTGATTTAAAATTTCACGTTGATATCTCGAAAACCCTTGCCATGAAAAAATTATTACTGAAACAGGAATTTTTAGTTCAAGCGTTACATTACAGATTTTGTGTCAACGGGTTTTTAAGTTTCATGGCCGTTTAATTCTATATCTCAGGATCTAAATATACCAGCTCTACCATATCTACCAGTCATGTTCGTCATATTGTGACGGTTATTCATCCAAAATATCAAGGTAATATCTTAAAAGCTCTCGCCATAATAAAAATATTACTGAAGGAAGAATTATCAGTGCAAGAGAGGATTACAAGAAACAGTTATAATGAACTTATTTATAAGAAAAAGTTTTTAATTATTTGAAAATGTGCCTAGACATGGGATAAAAAGGTCATACCATGGGTAGGTGCAGTACATCCCATTATCCGACCACCAAGGCCAATGCTTGATTCTGATTGGTTGAGAACAGTGGGTATATATCCTGTATCTGTCAGGCTGCTTGGCCTGTACAGATATTTTCTGTATCCTGCAGTGATGACGTCACAATCACTCATAAATTATCTGACGTTGTCATGCAAACAATGGGCAGTGATTGTTTGTCATGACGTCACAATGCATGGGCTGCTGGTGACGTCACAACAATCTGCTGCTCCTATCAAAGATTATGTACCCAAGATGTGACGCCACCAATTGGCTCAATGGGAATCCTCAAATCATGACGCCACCTGGGAAGTGGGCGCCACACTATTAGACACGCTCAGCTTCATCATGTCCATAACGTCACACTAATCAGCAGAGCTCTGCTTTGATGTTTGCCCCTCCTCTGATATCCATTCAGTTCTGTGTATAGGACAAGGTAGCTGTGATTTAAGGCCATGTTTGGTCATCTCGGAACCCATTCTGCTAAAGCTTGACCAATCACAATCACACAATCAATTCTAGCTGTATTGAAACAATTAATTTGAATTAAATTTACCTGATGAATGGAAAGCGAAAAAATGCATATTCTCTACTTCTGTGTGTCATAAAAACACGCAGTTTGTTGCAGATTTGACAAATTTTGTCTTGCAGGATCATCTTACTCTATCACACAGAAAAAAAAAGTCACTTTATGCCTTTGCTTTGATAGTGTGATTTTTTTCCTGAGAATTTTTAGCTGTTCTGCTATAGGCTTTGAGGGTTGCATGTCAATCAAATGCCCGTGTGTTGATTTTGTAAATTCGATTGATTGGAATTGATTATATTTATATAGACCTATATAGAGTGGGCAGTCTTGAGTTTGGATTGAGATTTAGAGAATTTTAAGGAAGTCTCTCATTATAAATCCATACATGTCTCCTTATTGTAACTTGGAAGAAGATTGTTGCTACTACAAGAAAGACGATTTGAACTAACACATCATTATAATATTATAGGATGCTGTGCAAACATGATTGCCAAGTGACTCATTGATGTTTGAGGGAAAGAGAGTTTGTTACTACTCTTCAAATTATAAATTTCCAAACTCTTCATTGCTTCATGCCAATAACAACTTAACCAAAGTGACCACATTAACACTTCACCTGCAGCAAAAAGTGTTGAATTACTGGGTTAAGTATATATCATGCTGAAGCGACATCCACATGCTATAAATTCTTTTGTGTTTATGGATAATTAAAAATGAAAGACATAATTCAAAGACTTATTTTCAACACTGATTAACATTCGTCTTTTAGATTATGAAGAATGGAGTTATTAGAACCCCTATAGTAGGCCTACTAAAAGTTGTGCTTGTATTCTACGCAAATATTCAATGAATGCTGATAGATAACTGCATGGAAGGGTGCAAGCAAGTAAACAAGGGGGAAAGTAAGGAAATCAAGGAATGAAGGAAGAGATGGAAGGAAAAAATTAACTAAGAAGCACGGGAAGAAAGGGGGAAGGAATGAAGGAAGATGAGCGGAAGAAAAAAAGCAAATATTATAAAAAGAAGCAAGACAAGGAAATGAAGGAAGAAAAGAAAATGAGTGAAGGAAGAAAGAGTCAACAAAGAAAGAGGGTGATGGAAGAAAGAGTGAAAGAAGAAAGAAAGGGGAAATGAAGAAATCATGAAAAGAAGAGAATAAATAACAAAGAAAAGAAATAACGAAGAAAAGAATAGAGAGAAGAAATTACGAAAGAAAAGGAAAGAAGAAAAGGAAAGAAGAAATGAAGGAAGAAAAGGAAAGAAGAAATGAAGGAAGAAAAGGAAAGGAGAAAATGAAGGAATAAAGGAACAAAGGGAGGAAAGGAATAAACCTTGGAACTTGGAAGAAACAAAAAAATCAATGAGTGAAGTAAGGGAGAATGACGAAAGGAAGAAAATGAGAAAAGAAAGTTCAAAAAAAGAAGGGAGAAAAAAAAACAACAAAAGATATAGATGAAGGAAGAGAAGAAGGAACAATAGCTAGCCACCAGCTGCCAGCTAAATAGATAGGTTATTATAGATAGGCCTATAGATATATATATATAGATAGATCAATCAGCAGATTCAGCAGGCTTATCTTATGGCAAATCACTTGAGTTAAAAAATCAGTGGACATAGACAATATAATAAAATAACAGAAATGTCAGTCTTGGTATGATTTCATTTATTTAGATTTTAGCCCCCCCCCCCCAACCCAGTAGGCCCCAGTGCCAACACAGCAGCTGCTGTTCTGCTGGTGCTCAGATTTTTTCGCGCCAGCCAGGCCTGCTGGAGCAGCAGTGTAGGCTGTTGTTTATGACGTCATGGCTGCACAAACGAGCGGTTACAACTTTGGTGTCGCCATGGTCGCTTAGTACAGTTTGATAACCTGAACCAAAAAAGACAATAATTTAATTTCAATATTATTTGCTAACATGAAGAAAGAGTCCAACTAAGTGTGGGTACTTTTGATATTTCTCCCATCTAAAAAAAAGTAAACAAAAACCAGTGCTGCCATCTGAGTTTTGGGCGCGAACTAAGTTGATTCCCGTTTTTGGCTTGGCTTCCCACATGTGCTCCTATCTTACAGAATTTGAAGTTATCAGACTAAAATTTGGTAAAGACCACTCATAAAATCATTGCAGCACATAAATAAATCCCCATGGCAGTGTACAGTCACAGCTATGAAAATCATTTGTGTCAGGTCTGCTTCTAAATTAACACACATCATACCTGATACTCATGATGTTCATGCCTTTGAACTACATTGTTATGGGGGTTTTATTATATCATGTGTTCGGATAAATTCGTAATTTGTTGTTTGCTTTTGGCAGATACAGGATTTACCTTCCCTCAGATAGCTGTATCCGGGCTCAGCTTCGCTTCGCCCAGATACAGCTATCTTCGGGAAGGTAAATCCTGTATCCGCCAAGCAAACAACAAATAACTAATAGTATACTCCCCTCGACTCCAGTATATTCCCTCGACCCTTCGGGTCTCGGGAATATACTGGAGTCTCGGGGAGTATACTAGGGATGTACTGCACCTACCCATGGTATAACCTCATAATATAATATGACATATTCAGCTTATTGAAGCGGTAGAGATTACACAGATCAAGCCTGTGTCAAAATATCCACATTGGACAGGTATGTTGTATGTGTACAGAGGTTTGCTTGAAGCTGTCAGCATTGTGTGATCTTTATATGATCAAAGGAAATGATGAAATCAAAGACAGGTTATTCTGGGCTATGAGAGAAAGATTATAGCTAATAGAACCAGATGAAAAGAGAGATAACTTTGTGAAAACAAGAAGAATATTATTTGTATCTTCATTATTAGGTCATGTGATACTGGCCATACAGCCCATAACACTTGGTCTGCTTTAAGTGCCTTTGACATTGTTTCTATAGGCCTAAGGCTAGCTAATTCAGTTAATCAAAACCTTTTGAATGTCCAAAGAAAGTTTCAACGCGATCATATTCTGATTTAGGGTTGATTTACAATAACAAGAGGCTAAAACCAACATGGCAGAATTTATACACACTAGTCTGTCCCGGATCCTGTTTGTATGAAAGGGCGGCCATCATCAAATATCAGACCAAAAAAAAACACCAGAGCATCACAAAAATGTGATAAACAAATGACAAATAAGCTCTTTTACCTGTGAGAATGTGAATTCCTACTGTAAACTGTTGATGCTGAGCAATCGGGCATTTCACATTGACAGGACAAGGCTCAATATCTGCAGAAATTAAATTTTTTGCAATGATTTTAATTTCTCGTCGAAAAACCGACACAGCTGGTTTCTGTAACTCAGGAACATCTGTGCCCACAATATCAGTTTTTTTAAAAAGTCCTACTTTTGCATTTAATCATCGATGGGTTAAACCAATACCCTACTATTCTTATATATATCTACTGTGGTCTAGCATTTGATCTGCTTTGACATTAGGGACCATTCAGAATTACGACCTATTGGGCAATGGGAGTTTTGCCCGAGGGGGTATTAAGGTTTCACATGAGTTTCAAGGGGGTAATAATTTTTTACAGCATGTCTAAGGCGGTATGAAATTTGAACATAAGAAAAAGATCATAATCCTTGCGCACATTCGTGAAAAAGTGCATGAATTTGTATGAGAAGTTGTCTGTGAGGTGCATATAACTACAATAATTACAATATGTGTTTGTTTGTTTATTTGGTTCCGGCATTGCTTTTTCTGTTGAGGGGGGGGGTAATGAAAATCTACATCTACAATACAACTTATTCAGCTTATTGAAGCGGTAGAGATTACACAGATCAAGCCTGTGTGAAAATAGCCTCATTGGACAGGTATGTTGTATGTAATGTATGCAGAGGTTTGTAAACAGTTATAAACAATGGTAAAAGCCCAGGTAAAAGGTTATAAAAAATAAAATATTAGCATGTACTAAAAAAAAAAAGTTCTATAATCTCTTCATGGCTAAAACCTTCTTATATTTTAAACTCATTTCTAATACTGAGCAGGTCAATTAAAATTTTGACATCATCACTGACACAGGTGTTTAACCTCAAGTTAACAATACATATATATATACATATACATTCAAGCACTGTCTAGCACCTTCAATATGTCATTGTTTATTGTATTATTCTTTTCACATGACTTCTGCTGTTATGTATACAATTCTTCATCTGCCTACAAGTGGACTGCTCTTGCATTGCCACAGATCAGAACATAATATTATGCTGTCTTGTGTTGCCACCTAGTGATTAGTGTGCTATTCTGCGAGCTCCTGCGAGTGTCCACATCATTTCGATCAGAGGAACACACACAATTTTGTCTGGAAGACACCGGGGCTGTTTCTGAGTGTGCTGATGGCCTTGTCTACTTCCTTACAGAATGTGATTTCTGAGTCTGACTCGGGTATACATCAATGTTGAATAGAAATTTTGTGAATGTGCAATGAAATTGGAACTATTTCTTGGGACAGCGATGATGTAGCATACAAAATCAACTTTTGTGCCAGGTAGCAGCAGCATGCAGTTCTCATTTTCACCAGACTGATTCTTCATTATAAAATTCACAAAATTATTTTTGATCTCCACAAGGTGATCATAAAATCGAGCATATCTGCCAACCAATTTTTCAGAGATATGGGGCTGCCCACTAATGGGACCCAGTACACTAGTGTGCGCAGTATAAGGTAGACGCCAAATCCTTCTTATTGCCTGGTATATTAATGTCTGAGTAAGACAATCCTGTTGTTTTTCAGGTTGGATGGCACGGTGTAATTATCGCCTGTCTCAGTTTTTATCCTTTGCCACCATTATTCCGATTATTATCTTCCGTCACTTAGATCCTCTCTGAAATTGTGTATTTCATGGAAATGCCATTAGAGGATTATTTACAGAAAACCTCCCAAAGGGACTGCATATCATATTATATAATATAACATATTCAGCTTATTGAAGCGGCGGAGATTACACAGATCAAGCCTGTGTGAAAATAGCCACATTGGACAGGTATGTTGTATGTAATAGGCCTATACACAGAGGTTTGCCTGAAGCTGTCAGCATTGTGTGATCTTCATATGATCAAAAGAAATGATGAAATCAAAGACATGTTATTCTTGGCTATGTGAGCCTATGTGAGAAAGATATAGCTAATAGAATTTGATCAAAAAGAGATTACTTTGTGCAAGCAAGGAGATAATATTGTTAACATCTTCATTATCAGGACAGGTGATACAGCCCATCCAACACTTGGTCTACTTCAAGTGCCTTTGACATCGTTTCTATATGGCTTGCTCAAAACAGCTAATCAAAACCTTTTGAACAACAAAAGAAAAGTTTCAAGGCGATCATATTGGGCCGATTTCACCAACAGAGTAAATATATATGCACTGCAAAAAATTCCCGTTAAATTTTACAGTTAAATTAACTGGCAACTTTGTTCCAGGTCTAAGAACTGTAAAAGTACTAATAAACCTGAACAGGACAATGAACCGTAAAATGCAGATTGGTACATTTAACTGTAATTTTGCAGATTCAACAAGGTGATATTACGGTATAATGTACATATACAAAACAGTTTATTTAAAGTATATTTTACAGTTTTATCAACTATCAAACATAGAATATAAAGAATGCAAGAGCAGTAGAATCTACTGTAAAAATACGGATGGTATATGTTATTCTTACTTATGCACAAGTGTGCAACAACAGACTATAAGCACATGATTTAACTGTCGTATAGCTGTAGGGATGTACCGAAGCTGGAATCAGCTGAGAGAGCTACTGACTCCAGGCTCGGCCTTGCTCATCTCTTGCTTGACAGCAGGGAAGTAAGTCCATCAATTATACCCAGCAATTAATTCGCACACATTTTGGATATTTTCAAAGAGAACCAGGTGTCAAGTTTATCGAAGTATGTTCTATTGGTGCAGACTGCGCTTGGGTTATTTTGGTTTTAATGGTGTCAATCTTTAGATCACAACATGATACTCAAACAAATGTCAATGTCACATATAGATATTACAACTTTTGCATAATGACAGCATCTTTAAGATCATATGAATGAGGATGTTCCCTTACCTTCAGATAAGTTATAAATTAAGTTTGATTAACAACTGTGTAAAGCATATGTTATAGATGGCACCACTTGTTCCGTGGCTGAAGTCTATGCAATCTCTAGTTTATAGTTCCTAATCTGACCAGGTATATTGATTGTTTGGCCAATTCAAATGTTTTGTCTGCATATTACAAGTTGCCAGTAAATTAACGGTTGAAGTAATTGTTCATTAACTTGAACTGAATGTTAAATGACATGTTGCCGTAAATTTATCTTGGAGCAATTTGGTAACTGACAAAGAACTGTAAATTCCCGGACAAAGTCTGTATTAAAAAAATACTGGTAAAATAACAATAAATTTACGGTTCTTTTAGCCAGAAAAACACGGTCATTTCTTACAGTGTGGGCCTGGTCTAAGTCTAAGACCTGGACTAAAGTAATTCCAAATTAAACTATAGGGTCAATTTCAGTAATGAAATCCATCCATCCTTATCTGAGTCATAACCTTGGATTGATCGTCAGGAAGAAGCCAGCAATATTGTGAGCCATGTTATCTGGTCTTCATTCATGGATTAACAGGCTTCAGCTGCTGTTGCATTTCCTGTTTGATCATAACTCTGTCATGTGTAAATCACATATTTTAAAAAGAGCCAAATTACTACAAATCTAATGACTAAACTGTTGTCAGCTAGATATAACACCATGCAGAACTGTCTAGGTATTCACAGTTGACCACGTATCAATGCAAAAGTACACCTTTGACATTGAATTAAAGGGCTCAAAATTGCCAGGAGAGCAATTTATTTCTGTGTTGGTGTGGTTTTGGAGAATTTTAATCTCCCACCTTATATTTTGCTGCTTATGGGTAGTAAATTGAATTACTCCTTTCAAGACATATCCCTTGCGATGAAGGCATAGTAAATAGATAGTCTTATGTGGATATTTCATGTTAAAATGTTCCAATAAATCTGTTTTGGGCATTATATAATAGGCAAATAGTCCATTGCTCTACTCTAATATCGTCTGTTCTGAGCGTGTTAGCAAGGTTCTCTTGAGAAAGATGTGACGGGATTTCAATCTCAATGCATTATTTACGCTGTTTCAGTATGATTGCTTGTGCTAGTAAAGGTTATTCACCACGGGAGAGGGAATATGTGATTTATCACCCGAGGCCTTTAGGCCGAGGTGTGATAAACACATATTCCTGATCGTATGGTGAATAACCAGCTTATACCATGAGGCAAACACTCAAACAGTCAAACATGAGAGGATAACTAGACAACAAAGAATATGGGAATTATTCCCCTGAAATACTGTAATGTGATTGGCTGACAGAGGTGTCGAATGGTATAATTAGCTATAATCCCCTGCTTGAGCCTCAGGTCAGTAGAGTCTAAACTTGACACCAATCTAATTGTGATTAGCATGAGATTCTCATGTGATATTTTAGGTGACCATGTTGAATGTTCTTTTGGATGTACTTTTTAGTTGACAACAGACAATGTTGACAAATGTAAAATAATGGAGCAGACAATTAATATATTGGAATAATCAAGTTGTGTGACATTTTGAATAATTCGATTGTCTGGTTTGGATAAGTGATTGATCGGGTATGTATATATTGTACAACTATTGTCTGAATTAGACAATCTTGTTTTTCCGGTTGTTTTTCTAGTTGGATGGAACGGTGCAATTATTATATCGTCTGTCACTGTTTTTTTTGGCATTCTGCCCTATTGTCACTTGTCTTCTCTGGAATCTTGTGGACAATTCCAAGACTAAATACAGCACTTTCATTCAAACTTTGCACACGGGGTTTCATTTGCCTAAGATTGCATTGATCAACTTAACAGGAACATACACATTGTTTAAATACCATTTTAGGGCCCCAGGAGAACCATCCTAGAAAAACTGGAAAGAGGGAGTCCTGTGATCTATTTATAGCTCATTAGGATTTTTCAAAACAACAAGAGGTCAGTATTTTGGATAAAACACCACTGCATGCTTCATCAATGTGTTGCTGCCTTTGTATGCCGTGTTACGTAGTAGCAACAGTTAAACAGATGATGTGCAACATGACATTGAAAGTGCCTTGTGCACGTTATTTTTATCCTTCACCATCATTATTATCTTATGTCACTGCACATCTGCATTAGATCCTCTCTGAAGTTGTATTTCAAGGAAATCCCATTAGAGGATTATTTACAGAAAACCTCCCTAAGGGACTGCATATGATACAATATAATATAACATATTCAGCTTATTGAAGCGGTAGATATTACACAGATCAAGCCTGTGTGTGTGAAAATAGCCACATTGGACAGGTATGTTGTATGTATACAGAGGTTTGCTTGAAGCTGTCAGCATTGTGTGGTCTTCATATGATCAAAAGAAATGATGAAATCAAAGACAGGTTATTATGGGCTATGAGAGAAAGATTATAGCTAATCGAACCAGATGAAAAGAGAGATAACTTTGTGAAAACAAGGAGAATATTATTTGTATCTTCATTATTAGGACATGTGATACTGGCCATCTAACATTTGGTTTGCTTTAAGGTGACTCAAGCATGGTAGTTTGATCATACAGATTTTTCTAAAATTTTGCACAGGTACTCTATGGGACCCATACATTCCAAAAATGAAAAATGAAAAAATTTCACCGACTCGTTTGGTTGCCATGGTAACGGCATGTTTGGCCTGATGACTGCTTAAAAGTTATAAATTGAGTTTTTGGTTATGTACCACAGAATAAAGCATTACATGCATTTGTCACACAAAAATGTCAGAAATGTCTTCCCATGGATGTAAACCAATACATTTGCCACAAATTTGAAGAAAAAGGTTAAAATACTTTTTTCTGTAAGAGCTCAAAGGGCACCAACACACTAATTAATTGCAGATTTTGCATGCATCAATTTTGGCAGTAATCAAATTTTAGGAAAACGATCATACAGATTTTTTTAAAAATTTGCATATATCATAAACAGGTTATTGTCAAACAAATGTCCAAAAATTAAAAAATTTCACCGAGTCGTTTTTTAATTGCAGTACCATGACTATGCCAATGTCAATTTAAAGAAATAAAGACAATTTTAGACACAGTTGACTGAAATTAGTTGAGAAAATTCTTCAGATAAAGACAAGAAGCTGAAACTTTGAACTAGCATAGAGTAGGTGTTACTGCATTCAATAAAAAAATAATTATGCTTCTAGCTGCATTAGATCTCATCTAAATCGCAAATTACTGGCTGCCATGCTGTTAAAAAAAAGAGAGCAGAAAATGGTAACGTCACAACTTTTTCAAGGCCTGCAGCAGTGGTGACGCTATGTTGCTAGGCAACCAGGCTGCTCAGAAGTATGTGCAGTGTACCACGGTTGAGTCACCTTAAGTGCCTTTGACATTGTTTCTATATGGCTTGCTCAAAACAGCTAATCAAAACCTTTTGAACATCAAAAGAAAATTTCAACGCTATCATATTCTGAATCAGGTTTGATTTACAATAACATCTAGAGGGCAAAAAAACAACAACATGCACTGAAAAAAAAAGGATTGTCTGATATCAGACAATCAATGTCTAATATGTGTCCGATCAAGCAGTTGTCTAATCCAGACAGTTGAATTGTTCAAAATGTCAAAGAACTTGTTTGTTTCATTCAATTGATTGTCTGTTTCATTCAATTGATTGTCTGTTTCATTCAATTGATTGTTTAAACCAAACAAGTTCTTTGACATTTTGAACAATTCAACTGTCTGGATTAGACAACTGCTTGATCGGACTCATATTAGACATTGATTGTCTGATATCAGACAATCCTTTTTTTCTGTATGACGGAATATATCAGACTCAGGAAAAACCAATATATAGTCAGTCCTGTTTGTATGAAAGGGCGGCCAGCATCAAATATCAAACAAAAATGTACCAGAGCATCACAAAAATCTGATGAACAAATTGCAAATTAGCTCTTTTACCTGTGAGTATGTGCATTACCCTAATACTCCTATATATCTACTGTGGTCTGATATTTTATCTATTTTGACTTTAGGGACCGTTCAGAATTTATAACTTGTAGGGCAAAAGGAGTTTTGGCCGAGGGGTATTAACTTTTCACATGAGTTTCAATTGGCACTAATTTTTTACAACATGTCTAAGGGGGTACAAACTTTGAACATGAGAAAAAGACTATAATCCATGTGCGCATTCGCAAAAAAGTGTATGAATTTGTATGAGAAGTTGTCTATGGTGTGCATATTACTACAATAATTACAATATGTGTTTGTTTATTTGGTAACAGAAAAAGCATTGCTTTTTCTGTCGGGAGGGAGGGGGTAATGAATATCTGCATTTATTTTTTAGTGAATTTAGTGAATTACTGAACGCAGGTGTTGCCACCTCTATGCTCAGATCAGTTAGTACATGATAATTACGCAAGCACATGTAACACAAATAATCCAAGAATATGTACAAAGATCCACCGCCAATGTTATTTACAGTCCTGAGACACCATGTGGATAGTGTTTTATATACATTATGTACATAGGGAAGTATGGATAGCCAGTGGTGGCTGCTCTTGCTACCTTCACTGGAATATCCTCTGGACGGAATGTAGAAAGACTATACTTTATATCCTATATTGCAGGTAATACTGATAATCCAGGTAATACAGATACAGATACAGATACAGATAATTTATTGGTCACATTGTATACATCGATATATATATATACAACAGTGAAATTTTGGTACTTGGTACAATACTGATAATCCAGCTAGTACTGGTGATTGGCAGAGGTCATTTTTATCACAGATCCTAAGGGGGGTGCTAAAAAGTCCATGTGAAAACTAGGGGGTATCAACTTTCGACAAAACTCCAACCTTCCCTACCCCCCCCCCCCCCAGTCATAATTTCTGAACAATCGCTGCGGAAAGGAGAATCATTGAAAATAACAGAAAGTGATGTATACATTTCTATCTTAAAACTTCGGTTGATCTGTTCCAATGTGAGTCAACATGACGTAAATGAAAAAAAATATAGGCCTACTAAAAAAACTATTTTATAAAAAACATAATTATATTTACAAGGGCCACCCTGATGTGAAGATGAAACCTGAAACGATTTGCAATTGAACTTGATGTACGTGAAATTACAGGCGTCATGATGTGATACGTCATCGTCAACATAAACTTTGTTACTTTACTTTGTTATTTCTTTCTTTTTGTTTTTCAAAATCAAATGTTGTTTCTAAATTTTGCACGAGGATAAGGCCAGACATAATTGATTTCTAGCTTCTTGGACTGAATGATTCAACCAATTTTTTTGGCCTACGAAAGAAAAATTGAGTTTATTGTAAATTTTCTTTATAGTCTGTCACTTTCATATAGAAAAAATGAGGACCAGTTCACTGTGAATAGTGCAATCCGTGATTCATGATAGCCGATGAAGCGTCATCTTCTATACTTTCAACATGGGAAACATACAGGCAGTTTGATTAGTCATGATCAAGAGAAGGCCCTTTGACTTGTCATTACTGATTTTAGAGTGAAAATCATATGCATAATCCTTTCGTTTGGGTGTCACCAACAAGCGGGATTAGTCTCCTTAAATCAAATTGACATTGAAAGTCTTGGGTATGATCATGACAAATCATCAGCATGGTGACACACGAAGTGCCTTTTTCAGAGTGCAACAGTCCACTTTTTTTCTATATCCAAGTGACAGACAGTAATTGACATCATAAAAAATTGAAATTAGAGGGATTTTTTTTTGTCCTACCGACCATAGGAGAAGTTCTTTTTATAAGATCTGAGAAGCTAATGATCAATTATGTCTCTCCTAAACTACAATGCTCATGGGTGGTCACTGGTCAGTGCAACAGCCTGCTGGTCAGTGTTAGATATTTGTTTATCAAAAACACTGTTCATTCTACATATATTATGAGCAATTGTATTATGTTAAACATAATGTAATTTGTTATACTAATAATACTGGGAATTTCACCTGGCTGTGCAGGTGAAAGAGAGTTGAACAAACTTTAATTTGATTCGGTTTTGAAGAATCAAGTTCGCATATAAGAATATTATGTAAATTATTTTTCTGTTGTTGCCTTTTTCTGTTTCTCTGTATCCTGCAAATTTGCTTCATTGATGATATGCTGGTTATGGGTCAATTTGTGCGAGCAATTCACAGTTAGGGGGCAACCATTTAATAATCTGGGGGGGGGGCTGGATTTTTCCTCAGCAGCCGTAATTATCTATTTCAAAAGAGCAAAGTTCCCGAATATTCATTCCCAAATCAAGCATCACGAAAAACCCCCACCAGAAATTATTTATTTCAAGACTGCCCACAAAGAATTTATTTATTTCCCCAAAACTGAGAAAGAAATTTTTATGTAAATAAAAAACTCAAACCTCTTCCCTTGAGAAGAAATGGTAGCCCCCTTATAGCCAGGAAGTTTGATATGCAAAATGAGTGTCATCATGCTTGATGATTGTCATGATCATACCCTATACTTTCAATGTTAATTTGATTAAAGAAGACTTATCCCGCTTGTTGGTGACAAGCAAACTACAGGATTATGCATCTGGTTTTTACTCTAAAATCAGTTATGGCAAATCAAATGGCCGTCTCTTGATCATGACTAATCAAACAGCTGCTATGTTTTCCCATGTTGAATGTAGAGAAGATGACACTTCATCAGCTATCATGACGAAGTGCCATTTTCACAGTGCAACAGTCCACTCTTTTTGCATATCATTTCCTGGCTGTAACGGGGCCAGCATTTAGTCTTAGGGGGGGGGGGGTTTGGAGTTTTTTAAAATGATTATTTCTTGCTCAGTTTTGGTGAAATAAACAAATTCTCTCTGGGCAGTCTTGAAATAAATAATCTCTTGTGGGGGTATTTCTTGAGTAGGTGCTGCTTGATTTAGGAGTGAATATTTTGGGACTTCGCTCACTTGAAATAAATAACTATGGCCGTAGTTACCGTGAAACAAATAATTACCGGCTGAGGAAAACTCCAAGCCTCCCACCTGTGATTATTAAATGGTCGCCCTCTAAATGTACAGATCACTACAAACAGTGGTATTAATAACATATGTAAATAGGCATACTTACTCAGCCCTGATTGCATTTTTTTAAGATCTAAAGAGCACATCTCACATGAAAGATAATGGTTCATAACAGAACACGTGAAAGGTTATGATTCTCACTGACACTAAAAATTGAAATAAAAAAAAATAAAAAAATAGAAAAATTCTGGTACCAAGCAAAACCATGATCTTTCTATGGACCAAAGTAAAAAAAAAAAGTCAAATATTTTGATCAAACAGCAGGATTTGTAATATATATGTTACTCTAGAAATCTAAATATCCATTGCAAAGCATGAAATGTACCATTGTATTTTCTATGTGCATATCCCCCCACAATCGCTTCCCAGTTCAGTTTCATCTGAAAAGTTAAAATGCTCTCATTTCATAGCAATTTTGATTTGCATAAAGAAATAGAAAATTTGACAAATGTAACAAATGATCTCTGTGTTCACAGGTATTTCATCTGGGAAAAACAAACATAAAACATAGAGAATATTTACTGGTGACTAAGTATTATTTGAGAGCCGCCGCAGTATACTCAGAATCATTGATGATCAGACCTTCTTGTGTGGTACCAACAGAAATGATGTTATCCGCCCACTATATGTGATAATTCATACTTTCGCAAGTCCAATATTGTATCAGTACAACAAAGTCAATGTGTTCATAAACGTTCATAAGCATTCATCATTGACAAATATTATAATTAACAATAAGCGGTGATCTAATTCAGTAATTGGGCTATTTTTTCGCAGGCCACATGTTGGTTAAGACTTATATTAATGTAAATAAAAGTGTTAACATTGCAAAAAATGCAATTATCAGTGGACGGACGCATGATAAGGAGGAAGAGAAAGCTGGCGGTGTGAATATATTTAGTTCATCTCTTCATAAAGCAAAATCGGAGGATCGGGGAGAGTCGTAAAGAAACATTCTATTCGTAAAGAAACATTCTATTCAAGATGAAGAACGGAACCATTTTGAATATTGCCATTTTGACGTTACTGTGTATAAAGGTAAGTGTATTAGATAGTTTTATACTTATAAATATAGATTTTAAACCATGCACCCGTTTGCTTTCCGTTAATTTGTTCGTCCAAAAGTTTATCTTTTAAATTAGTGGAGTTGTGGACATTTTTTGCAAAAACTTTACAAATGGCATTCTTACCACATTGTATAATCCAATATAAATTTATTTCTTGCCCATGTCAATTTCACATGTAGCTTTAAAACTCCAGTTTGGGTTTCTGCTTTGTTTTTAAGGATTCCGATTCACTTTTCTTAGGTTATATACTCTATCTTGTGGGCTACAGAGTTTCTTAAGTTTGTATTGTGTTTTAGAAATAATGCTGTTTGCTAAAAAATTCAGACAAAATTGGTTTTCTAGATTCAAAATGGTTTTTTGAAAAACCAAATTTCAATGGAAAAAACCAACATGGATTTTTTTTTATAATTCATTTTGGTTTTGCATTGAAATTAGGTTTTTGGAAAAAACCAACATAGATTGAAATTTGGTTTTTCAAAAAGCCATTTTGAATCTAAAAAACCAACTATGTCCCGACATTTTTTAGAGTGTAAGAAGTTTTTGCTTTCATGGTGATATCAAACTAGACAGGGCACTCGGAGAGCACACAGCTTCGCTGTCAATTCAAACTTAAACTTCGACTACTGCAAGATGCCGTTCATAAGAAGTTGATTAAGACTTAGGCCTAAATGTTATCAACTCATGCCATGGTAGAACTTGCAACAACGTCCTTGGGATTTTCTACAATTTCATGATAATTTCTGCTTGCTGGTCGGATCTTTGTCAAACTAAACATTGAAATGTTGCTAATTTAGTGCTTTGGCACATTCTACGGACGTTTTTGTAGAGAAAATGTAGAAATATATACCATCTTGGCTGCTAGTGCTGCAACAACTGTGATAGTAGGCTACTTGCAGTAGAGGCTTTTTTCAGATTTCTTTTACTGTGGGCCCAAAAAGGCTCCAATAGTCACCAAAATTTAATCAGGTATTGTGTGGCACAAATGAACACATCATGCCAAAGGAAATCTAAATGCATTCAGTAGTTTTTGCAGGAGGCAACTCACATACCCACTAACGCACATGCTGAAGTGCCATGGACGACAACACAGCTTCTCAGCGAAGCTAAAAAGGGCACCATAAATGTACATTATTCATTTAATTAAGGCTGGGGAGGGGGCCTCTCACCTTGATACGAGGGGGCTTCTTGCACCAACTTACGCCAAATCTTGTGTATTGGCTTTTGGCAAATTTTGTCATGAGGGCTATAGTGAAAAGAGAGGTGACCTTATTATCTTAATTATTTATGAAAAATCATGACCCAGTTAAGAAGTAAGAAACATACAAAAACAAATTATTGAAGGCCTTTTTGTTATGTTTGTCTGCTGTCCTTGAAAAGTCTTATTAGGGGCTATCATTTAGTCTTGGGGAGGCTTGGATTTTTTTAAATAAATAGAATATTCGGGGACTTTGCGCGTTTGAAATAAATAATTATGGCCGCTGTTTCCTTGAAATAAATAATTATCCACCAAGGAAAACTCCAAGCCCCCCCTGATATTAAATGGTTTCCCCCTTATTTTCAGACAGTTTCTGGTGGTCACATCACTATAATAGTCTGTTTCTCCTGAGTTGAGAGCGGCAAAATTCCAACAGCAATATTCAATTTCACATTTGGTGACTTTTTTAACACCACAAATTGTCGTGTGCTGGTACACATGTTTCTCAAAAAGCATCAACTTATCAGTGTGCGGGGGCACAGCCTGTTGACATCCGCAGTTTAGGAATTGTGGGAAGTTACGCTCTCAACTCAGGCTCAGGGGAAACAGTATAGGGTTTGTTATCACTACATGTATTGGGCGATTTCAGAAAAACAGGCAAACAAAGATGATGTTCTTCAAGTGTAATTTAGCTGAATGATTTGTAAAAAGTTTAGATTAAGAAGTTCTGACAGTGTCTTGACCATACACTGTAAAATTTAAAATTTTGAGTCAGCTCAAATGATTGAGTGAGATGGTTGCGCAATTTGTTTGAGCTATCATAGCTTGTTGTTTTGAGTTATGATAATCATTCCGTTGTCATAACTACTAACAACAAGCTATGTCAGCTCAAAGGAATTGTGCAACCATCTCACTCAATCATTTAAGCTGACTTAAAATTCAAATTTTACAGTGTATGATCATTGTTGCCAGAGTAGTGCCCTAAAAAGTTTAAAAAGAGGAATTTCAGATTTAATGTTCAATGGATGGGTTTTTGTGAAGTTTAGTTTAGTTTCTAGAAGCATCGTCGATTATTCGTAATTTTTTATGGAATTTGCACAAGATCTTCCACACCATGGCCATGCCAACATCCAAAGAGAGATGAGGCTTAATTTTAACGTCAGGAGTATAACTATTCTGTGAGGAAGTCACTATTCTTTGAGAAATTAGTAGAATGCAACAGTCACTGTTGTTATTAAGGATAGGCTGGAGGAAGACCTAATTGGAAGATGTATAATAACTATGACATATCTTCTTTATAACGCGGTAATAATTCCAGCTTTGCAGATTTCCTTGAACCATCGGAGTGCAGCACTGTTTTCACATATAACTCCAACTGCAATGGTGTAATTTAAAAATGTTAGTGTTAAATGAGTATTACTAATAAATGTTTCTAGCCTTATAGGGTTATCTACTCAGGAAGAAGTTATTTTAAAGATTAAGCAAATTCTCAGTTTGTTTGCCATTAAAAAAATAACTTCTTACCATTTTTGTCTACTTCCAGACTCAGGCATTCCCATTCAGGTTTTTTCGAGTATCACCTCGGCGGTTTACTGTCTTCCGGGCTCCGATCTTCTTCGCTCCTGCCCCTCCCCCTCCTCCTCCGCCTCCTCCTCCTCCACCAACTCCAGAAACAGTGAGAGATGAACTGGACCAACTACTCAGTCGTCTGTTTCCTCTCTATGACCTAGCGAACGTCGTCACTGACGTCTACGACTCCATAGTCATCAGCTTCCCGAAGATCGACCAGCCCGCTCTTCGACAGACCGTCACAGACGCCGTGAACAACATCCCGCGCATTCACTGTTTCTTCAGAGTGACCATCATTCACATCGTCATATCTTTTGTGAACAGGGAAGCGGCCGAGGCTGCGGCCAGTGAAGCTGCCTCAGCCGCAGAGGAAGCTTCAGAGGCAGCGGCTAGCGATCCTGCAAATGAAGCTGCTTCGGAGGCGGCTGATGAAGCTGTTGAAGATGCTGACGAAGCACGGGATGCTGCTGATGAAGCAACTGAGACCGAAACAACCATCATCAAGTCTGTGACGACCATCATCAAAGACAACATCAGGATAAACATAGTGAAGGTTGAGACCACAATCAAGGAGATTGAAGAAGAAACTAATACAGTTGTGGATGCAGCTAACGATGCCCTTGATGCCTCCGATCAAGCGTCTAGAGATGCCGAGGAAGCCATCAAAGATGTTAACACAGAAGTAACAACAGAAGAAAATACACAAACAACTGAGGAACCACGTACTGACACCCAGACAACAAAAGAAACGCGATCAGATACAGAAACAAACAGAAGTTCAGATACCCAAACTGAAAAACGAACAGAAACACAGTCAAATACAGAAAAAAACACAAGTACAGATACAGAAAAAAACACAAGTACAGATACAGAAAAAAACACAAGTACAGATACAGAAAAAAACACAAGTACAGATACAGAAAAAAACACAAGTACAGATACAGAAAAAAACACAAGTACAGATACAGAAAAAAACACAAGTACAGATACAGAAAAAAACACAAGTACAGATACAGAAAAAAACACAAGTACAGATACAGAAACAAACACAAGCACAGATAGAGAAACAAGCACAGATACAGAAACAAATACAAGTACAGATACAGATACAGAAACAAACACAAGCACAGATACAGATACAAACACAAGCACAGATAGAGAAACAAACACAAGCACAGATAGAGAAACAAACTCACAATCAGATACCAAAACTGACACACAAACAGATAGAGAAACAAACAGAAGGTCAGATAAAGAAACAAACACACAAACAGAAACAACATCAGAAACAGCAAATGACAGACAAACAGAAAATGACAAAGAGGTTGATAGACGGGAAGAAAATGACAAAGAGGTTGATAGACGAAGAGAAGATGATGATAGACAGGAAGAAGATAACAGTCAGGTTGATAGAGAAAGAGAAAAGAATGATAGACGGGATGAAAATGACAGACAGGTTGATACAGAAAGAGAAAAGGATGAAAGACGAGACGAAAATGACAGACAGGTTGATACAGAAAGAGAAAAGGATGAAAGACAAGACGAAAATGACAGACAGGTTGATACAGAAAGAGAAAAGGATGAAAGACGGGACGAAAATGACAGACAGGTTGATACAGAAAGAGAAAAGGATGAAAGACGAGACGAAAATGACAGACAGGTTGATACAGAAAGAGAAAAGGATGAAAGACGAGACGAAAATGACAGACAGGTTGATACAGAAAGAGAAAAGGATGAAAGACGAGACGAAAATGACAGACAGGTTGATACAGAAAGAGAAAAGGATGAAAGACGAGACGAAAATGACAGACAGGTTGATACAGAAAGAGAAAAGGATGAAAGACGGGACGAAAATGACAGACAGGTTGATAGACAAACAGAAAATGAAAGACAGGCTGATAGACGTCCAGCTACTACCCCAAGACCACGCCCAGCTACTACAACAAGACGACCCCCAGTGATTCCTACAAGAAGGCCAACTAATCCTCCCCCAAGACAACGCCCAGCTACTACCACAAGACGACCCCCAGTGATTCCTACAAGAAGGCCAACTAATCCTCCCCCAAGACAACGCCCAGCTACTACCACAAGACGACCCCCAGTGATTCCTACAAGAAGGCCAACTAATCCTCCCCCAAGACAACGCCCAGCTACTACCACAAGACGACCCCCAGTGATTCCTACAAGAAGGCCAACTAATCCTCCCCCAAGACAACGCCCAGCTACTACCACAAGACGACCCCCAGTGATTCCTACAAGAAGGCCAACTAATCCTCCCCCAAGACAACGCCCAGCTACTACCACAAGACGACCCCCAGTGATTCCCACAAGAAGGCCAACTAATCCTCCCCCAAGACAACGCCCAGCTACTACCACAAGACGACCCCGAGTGATTCCCACAAGAAGGCCAACTAATCCTCCTCCCAGACAACGCCCAGCTACTACCACAAGACGACCCCCAGTGATTCCCACAAGAAGGCCAACCAATCCTCCTCCCAGACGACAACCCCCAGTTAATCTGCCTCCCAGACAACTACCCCCGATCAGACTTCCCCAACCCCCTCCTGTCAGAAATCCTTAGCAAGTCCACCCCAAAATTCATCCATCAATCTCCAAAACCTCTCTGGTCCAGACTCTTAATGACTACCAATCAAACCTCTTTCCTAGTCTACACTACCCACCAAAAGTTTGAATACACCCAGAAAAGTGAGGTCTCTTTTAAAAATTCTCCATTTTGAATAAGATTTTGATTTTATGCCTACATCAAACAATATCACAACTCACTTTAAGGCCATAAGTTATCTTTGTTTTGTCATTTTATGTCATTTTGGCACAAATTTAAATATTTTCTCGATATCCCAATTTTTGTTTTTTTTAATCAAAAATTGTTTCAGCCCAATTACCTTCCAGCATTTTGAAATTTAATTATCTTAAAGTATTTCCACAGTTGTAATAAGATCTTAACCTTAGTTTCAAACCTCAGAAAGACTGTTTAAAAATTAGATTTTGACCACTCAAAAACACAAATTTTGGATTAATTTGGGCCTCCATGAACTGGTATCATACAATGTCTCTTCTCAAGTGAAAAGTATTTTAGCCGAGTTGTTTCACTATTGTTTTGACCCCAAAATGGCCAAAATTAATATTTTTGTCTAATTTTCAAACGGCTATTTTCTGGTCTGAAGCAACTTTTAATATCATATGAACAGGTGGAAACGTCTTAAAAAATGATTAGATTTCATAAATCTGGCAGAAAACTATGTTTTACAGCTTTTTGTAGAAAATCATGAATTGAGATATCAAAAAAATAATTACAATTTATATCAAAATGACCTAAAACATGAGAAAAAGGCACCAAATAGCCTCAATGTGAGCTTCCATGGAGTTTGGTGCACGTATTCAATAAGAATTGTGTTGACAGTAGAGTATTTATGAAAGAAACATCACCTTCTCTGGTGTATTCAAACTTTTGGAGGGTAGTGCACCCTCAACATCAATCCCTATCAATTCGTTGAAACAGCTTCAATAACATAATAAGTTTGGTCCATTACTTTACACAATGCCCAATTTAACAATAGCTGCTTATACGCCTTGGTCCTAAAATGATCAACTTCTAAATCGCCAATAAATCCTGACATGCTGCCATTCCTTAGCTAAAAAATTGACATCCTTCTGATCAATCCTCTCGAAAACCCAACTGAGCTTCAAAAACACCAATAAGGGACTTCAATCTCCCTTACGGACTGAATCTAACTAGGATTTCAAGCCTCTATGACCTCTTATTACAAAACATCCCCTGTACTATATACTTAATACAATATCTTATCCTCTTCTGTCAATAGCTGTTATATTTGGTCTGTGGTTAAAATTCAAGAACTTGTCTGCCTTTGAAATATTTGCCTCACACCCAAATTGTTATGCTATATTATTATAAAATTACACAATGGTGGTATATAATATTATCATGATAATATCTATTGCTTATTTGTTAAAAATAGCCAAAAATTATTTTAGGCATCATGCACCCATCTGCTTCTGGTTTAGTTTTTGAATTATATACTGGTGATCATATTACATTTTAAATTTTTCATTTAACATTTCAAATGAATTCTTGAAGACTAAATCAGTGCAATTTGGAACATTTGAACAAAATGTACACATTTTGAAATGTCTTATGAAATAAAATTAATCGAACATCCACATTTGATTTGTTGCAAATGATTATTAGATAGAATTCATACTGTCTGGAGATCTAAAACAGGGCATGCCGGTTCTTCTTAACGATAAACGATAACGATAACGATATAATTTATTTAGTCCAATATGGAAACTCTTGAGGTACAAGCAGGCTCAAGCATTACAATAAAACAATTACACGTGCAAAATCGTAAGAATATTTACATTAGTTAATCTTATATGAGGGGCGTTCAGAAAGTTCACGGCTTTTTTTTGTATGGACACTTATTTTCAATCTAGAACAATGAATTTTTTACAGGATAAAATTCAGCAGTTTTGGAATGGGTTTCCAAAATTTTGGAACATTTGGACATATTTAAGTCATTCTGTGGTTGCCATGGAAACAGAAAGTTTGGCTAGGTGGAGCAGGTAGTACGGAGATAAAAAAAATCAATGAATTGCGGCTGAGAAAGACTTCTCTCTGTTACTTGTATTAGTAAGATTGACAATATTTGACACAACAAATATGATATTAGCTTCTAAATATACTTTCAAGCATACCAAATGTTTGTATTCTTACGGCGAACCAATGTGGGAAAGCACTCCTGCATGCCCGATTTGGCAAGAGTGATTCAGGCGCCAGAATTTGAGTCCTTAACTACATCAGGACTTATGACAAAGCATGGATTCACTGGTATGAGCAAGAGACCTAAAGGGACAGGATTATCCATCTCAGCTTTTCCTTTGACATGTAGCTTTATATAAGACCTGGTTTTCCATTACCTTAGTCACTGGGGGCAATACTTTCAGGCACTGGAGGAGAAAAGGCTTTGGATGACTGAAATGCTTTCACATAAACTTTTCGTGGATTGCTTCAAGGAAAATTTATTTCAATGCGTCAGATGTATGAATTAATGCTTTTGTAGTACTTGCGAGTATTCTCAAAAGGTAATATTATATTGCTTGTGTTAATTATTGTCAATCTTACTAATACAAGTGGCGGAGTGAGGTCTCTCTCAGCCGTAATTCATTGATTTTCTTGATCTCCCTACTACCTGCTCCACCTAGCCAAACTTTCTGTTTCCATGGCAACCACAGAATGACTTAAAAGTGTCCAAATTGTCCAAAATTTTGGAAATCCATTTCAAAACTGCTAAATTTTATCCTGTAAAAAATGCATAGTTCTAGATTGAAAATAAGTGTCCATATAAACAAAAGCCGTGAACTTTCTGAACGCCCCTCGTATACATGCTTTCAATGACCTAAAATTGTAATATCTGATACTGGATGGTACAAAGCTTTTTCCATATCGGCTTGTTCTTTGTTTTGGTACTAAAAGTCTTCTGCCGGACCGCAACATCTGATAACAATTATTTAGAGGATGATTTTTGTCTTTCATGATCTTAATTGACATTTGATGTAATTTACAGTTGTATATATTTAGTAAACTTTGATTGTCTAACCCGAGTCTTTTGGCAATCTTAATAATTTTATACAATTTTTTGTTATCCTTTTTACTAGATGCACCAAACCATGCTACAATACAGAAAGACATGACTGATTCTATGATTGAACGATAGAAGAGGCTGAGAATAACAGAATCCTCCTTCAAGTTAGCTAAACGCCTTAAATAGCACACTCTCTGACAGCTTTTTCTATACAGATGTTGAACATTCCCACTAAAAGTTAACTTATTATCAATGTGAACTCCGAGATATTTGTAGCTGTTTACAATCTGAACATTTTCATTCTTTATCCTCAGAGCATCATGAGCGATATCGGGACCCTTTCTGGACTGAAGTCACAAATTAATTCCATAGTCTTTTTCACATTCAGGTTGAGATGGTTAACATCACACCAATCAACAAAGGTACTGACTTGTTGCCTGTACTGGCTGACATCCTCGTTTGAAATATTACCAATAATAACCAATTACCAATTATTATTAATGCTGTCATAACCTAAAGTAGGGTGCATCATCTGCCCCTAAACAAGTTCTGATTATCTTACACCTCTCCTTTATTTATTGTTTGATTTGCAACACAAAAACATACTTTAAAATATCAGGAAGCCCACCCTGCTCAGAGCTCTTTGCGGATTGGCGGCCCACTGTTTTGAATTTTAAACTTCCACATTCACATTGCCACGTCATTGCCAGTTACCTGTTTGTCTTCTGTATGACACATGCTGAAAAACTAATAAAAGGGACAAAAACAAATCATTGAAACAGCCTAAGTCAGTTACATCATTAGGCCAAGTTAAATGTTAATTTTGAAAATGTTTTGGACACTAAGTTTACACAAAATTCTATTGTTGCCGCCGCCTCATAATAGGCTTATTCTTGTCTACAAGTTGACACCTCTACTAGCTCCAGTGAGCAATCAACATAAACTGAGTGTGAGGCCTCGCACAACTTTGTCTGGAAGAAACCAGGACAATCCCAGCATTTGGTGAAGGCCTAGTCTATTTCCAAAAATCTCTGTAAGTGCCTAATCTGACTTTAGTGGACCTCGATTTTAAGAGGAAAGCTTCTGAATACCAAATTGATTTGGAACTATTTCTTTATCATGGAGGATGTAGACATTGTGGCCCACAAACAACACAGTTAAGATGGCGCCACTTGAGGCATAGACCAGACATTCTGTTGAGTGTTACACAGCCTGTACAATGTTGCAAACGCTATCCTGTTGCCCTGGTTAATCTATCTTCCCAAAGTAAATGAATGAATACAAATGGGTATTTTTGGTATTACAAAGCAAAAACACTGCTTTATGTTGCACTGTGAATTCGTAACAGAGCATTCTTTTTGGACACTTTTCTGACAACAATTTAACATGCGTAATTGGTTTAAAAAGTAGATTGAATACCATCAAACTTCTGATGAATAAAATCATCCCTTTCTTTAACAAAAGGCTAAGCTGGAGTTACAAAACTCTTTCTTTTTTTCCGTTGATTTCCAAACATTTCCATTCATAATAATCCACCTCCTAGACAACAACAGTATTCACCTACTTGTTCCCCAGTTTTGTGTTTAGTGGTTTGGAGTATATTGGTAGGTCATGAGACACTGGCAGGTTTTTTTAAGTAGGCTGAGCCCAAAATTTATTATTTCTGGGTATGGAGACGCATGCGCTGACAGTCATCAAGTATTGTAGCCATCAAGAGAGTCGAACAAACTGAAGAAGCGGTCATTCAAAGGAGCATCCCGTCAACGGAATGACATCCGAGAGGTCAACTACCGATTGTTCGGTTTCGACCTAACCCTTCTACAGTTCTACAATTCTACAGTTCTACAGTTCTACAGTACTACAGTTCTGCAGTACTACAGTTCTACAATTCTACAGTTCTACAGTTCTATAGTTCTACAGTTCTACAGTTCTACAATTCTACAGTTCTATAGTTCTACAGTTCTACAGTTCTACAGTTCTACAGTTCTACAGTTCTACAATTCTACAGTTCTACAGTTCTACAGTTCTACAGTTCTACAGTTCTACAGTTCTGCAATAACTATGTATCCTCAATAACTATGTATCCTCAAATGTTTCTTCTTTGCCTGAGAGCTCAATGACAAGCTGGAGCTGTTTGTGGATCATTCTTATGTTTGACTATTCACCGTCAAAGATCAGTAAGCTGAACTGTAGTAACCGATAACGGATTCAGGCTTGAAATAACAGTTTGTGATCATATGTAAGTGTGTTACTGTTTTGAGTACCACGGTTTAGTTTACAAATCTTTACAGCCAAACACTTTGATATAGAATTAAAGTGGACTGTGGCACTGTGAAAATGGCACTTTGTGACTCATGATAGCTGATGAAGTGTCATCTTCTCTACTTTCAACACGGGGCCATTTGACTTGTCATAACTGATTTAGAGTGAAAATCAGATGCATTATCCTTTCGTTTGGCTGTCACCAACAAGTGGGATAAGTCTCTTTCAATCAAATTAACATTGAAAGTATTGGGTTAGATCATGACAAATCATCAGCATGATGACACACGAAGTGCCATTTTTGCAGTGCCACAGTCCACTCTAATTCTATATCGAAGTGTTTGGTTGTAAGAGCCAAACACACCATAACCAGGTCAGCATGATATGCTCTCACTCAATGTAGGAAATTTGAAGCATACATAGTTATACCACTTTTTGCTTTTTTTGGCCAATCAGAAGGCAGGTCTTCGCTCTGATATAATGCATATCACAGCTCATACACCTGAACATGATATTGCATGATATTACATACTTGGCTGACTACAAGTCGAAAAAAGAAACACTGAAACAAAACTGACCAACAAAGGATTAAAACTGAACAACACAGACAGTAAACAAGGAGGAAGATTCTATCTGGTGTAATTGGTCTCAATAAAAAAGCTGTATCCACTCCTTTTTTATACCAATATCTGAAATAATGATAAAATTTTAGGTCAGTTGATAAAAAAGTTAATTTTGGATAGGCAAGCTGCCAAAAAATAGCGGAGCAGCAGACCAACAATTTTGGCCTGATTTGGCAAGCTCAAAGAATTATTTTTTCTTCTTTATTTGGGGGCTCCCAAACCCCTGCTCCTTTGTTTCTAGTATTTTTACTAATGTATTTTGAATGTATTATGAAATTTTGTGGAAAAATAAAATTCTTGAGTCTTTTGTACCTTCAAAATAAAATTTTGAACAGCAACTGTGATCAGCCTCACCAAAGAGACCTGGACTTAGGGGGCTGCACTATCTATCTATCTATCTATCTATCTATCTATCTATCTATCTATCTATCTATCTATATATCTATCTATCTATCTATCTATCTATCTATCTATCTATCTATCTATCAATCTTTCTATCTTTATATGTACATATGTTTATGTTTAAATGCCATATTGGTTCTTAAATTTATTTTATTTAATTAATTAATTAATTAATTTTTTTTTTTTTACTTTAATACTTCTTTAAATTTTTTGATTAATTGATTATTTTTTTCCCTACCTTGAAACATCTGTTAAATTAATATTACTACCCTGGTATGTACTACTGTTGTGTGTATATATATATATATATATATGGAATTTAACTATATGTAGGTGGCCCACAACCACAAGCATTGCTTCAGTGGGTCTCCTTGCACATAATTTTTAAAAGTTTAGATAACATGAATAATAGCTTATCATGATCTACCTATAATATGACATACATGTAAAACGTCTTACAAATGTGCTAAATAAAGTCAATTTTTTCTCTCTGTCTCTATCAATCTTTCTATCTACAAATTAATGTATTGTATTATTTCCTGAGAACAAAGAATTCTGACCTGTTGCCTTCAGGGCTGCCAACCTGCAAATGAACTGAGGAACATGAATGCGCAACAAATACAATGAAATTTTGTCAAACAAGAAGATTAAATGGCAAACAAAGAGATTTAAATTCATTTGTTTTGTACTAAGTGTTACAAGTTAGATAACACCCTTGTTTGTGACGATATGCAATAATCCTTGGGCCAAAGCCGTCGGATATATTGCATATCGTCACAAACGAGGGCGTTATCTGGGTCAAAATTTGAAAGAGTTGAAATATAAGCTGAAAAAAATTTGAAAATATTTCGCTCCAGAAATGCCTTTTAAAGTTTGCATTGGGTGGGTCAAACAATCATCTATCACTGCACTTTAATGTCCAAGGGTGCCAATGCTCTGCTGATCTGCACTGAGGTGATAAACACAGCTGTAATGTTTTTTGACGGTCATTAAAATTACACTTATAACTAAAAAATCCTGACCACTTTGGGCTAAACAATATATTGCCAATGATTAGGCAAGTTGCTTGCACATTTTGGGCCAAGGGCCAGGTCTCTAGTGCCTTTTTTTGAGAAACTGCATTTTTAACAATTAAAATACCAAGTACGTGTGTCATTAGCATCATGCCTTTAACTTGAAATCCGTACCATTTAGAGCTGCAGAATGTATTACCAATGTATCGGAAAGTGGCTAGTCTGCACACATTGAGCTAAATATCAGGTCTCTAAGATCAATAGTTATTGAGATAGAACATATCTTTGAACCAGAAATTTACAAACACAAACAAAAATACTTGTTTTCATCAATAGTTTGGATTCTGAATAATAAAGATGATCTCCACTACTCCCTCCAGAGCCCAATGTCTTTGCTAAGCCATATTTCAGATGCTAGACAATGATAAAATGTTACTGGCACCCTTATTTGATTAGTAGTTTCAGAGAAGCATCAAACTTCATACTAAGCATGTTACATGCAAGGAAAATGCAAAAATTTTATGTAAAATTCTGTTGAAATATTTATTGATAATATGTGTTTAACTGATTTCAACTCCAGTCACCTGAAACAAAATTTTAGTGAGATAAAGGCAATAAGCCATTTTTGACATGATGCTGATGACAGCGTGGTGCTAATGATAATTATGGTAAAAATCTTTGTAGAGACCAGTGCAAAACTGGCAGTCTGGCAACGTTTGCATGCAATGACCTTATGAACACCAGACACATGTTCACAGTGATTTTGGTCCAGAAATATGCTGTCAAAATAAAGTAGCAAGGTGTTGGCTAATGACAAATTGAGATAGGACAACTGACATGCCAACAGAAATACTCTAATTTTTGGTTTACATAAATGATACAGAGCTACAGTTAGTTCAGCTATTTTCTTGGGTTCCCAGACAACTTCAGACACAAGGTTTTCTCACAGAATGTGTGTCCCTTTCATTTTTATTGAGAAACAAATCTGGTGTGATGCTGATGATGCAATATTGGAGACACTGACAAAAGGGCCTCCTGCTCTAATACAGAATATTATTTCAGCTATTGGTAACTAGATTTTAGAAGACTGGCAGTCAAGTTTCCATGTATGGAAGAGCTTAATTTAATCAGGATCCTGTACTAGTTTTTGTGATGTGATCTTTCAAAGAAAATGTTAGTGGAGACAGGCCATTTGCAGGGGGTTGGCCACTTTAATGCTATTTTTGGATGGGATAAAAATATTCTGCCACATATTTTTTGTATTAGAGTCAAGGAGGGTAATTCCGTCCACTTTTGGCTAAAACTGTATTTGCAGGACTATTGAAATAGATACAAAAATTAAAACTTGTCCATTGGAAAGGGCATATTCCGTGCTAACAGCAAGAGTTATAAAAAGTCAAATATTCAAATAATTTTTGCTGAAACCATGGCAACAAAAATTGAAGGTTAGTGCTTCTAAATCCGTCCAGGATGATGCTAAATCCGTCCAGCAAGGATGGTAAATCCGTCCACTGGGCATAGTACAGCATATACCTATCATATCTTGTTAATTTTTCAAATTTTGCAATTGATTGAGTCTTATAAAGGTTTTCTGTTGATTTTAGAAAAATGATTCGCTGATTGCACTTATGATAGGAGAATTAAATAATAGAGGTAAAGTTAACTGTGAAAAATTTTAATTGACCGACTTAATTACAATTAAATAACCCTTTTAACCAATTCAAAGGGGTATAATTGCTCAAATCTAATTTATCTAGACAGTGGTATGTGATTTATAAATATTAGAATGCATGAAAGTGCTCTACAACCTATTTTATGTGGGTGGACGGATTTACAAACACCAAATCAAGACAGACCCAAAATAATGATGGTAATTCCGTCCACTTTTATTTCCATTGTATCTCCTTTCCAAATGATGCACCTAAGTTTATTTGACAAATACTACAAGAAAAATCAAATTCTGAATCTCAATCAGTATTTTTTACCTTCAATGCTGTTTTTGTTGATGGAAATAGACCAACAAGAATAGGACCACCCTCAACGCAAAATGGCTGTGATGACGTCACAGGATCTCATTGTATTTCGTCCTCTGGTTTCAAATGGACCTAAAATAGCATTTTGAAATACTGTCAACACAAAAACACGGCACAATTACTTTAAAAACGTGTTTCTATTGCTTTTAAAACTCACACAACTGTAATATATGTGATTGTATACCTATATTAGAGGGTGGACGGATTTACCTTCCTGGACGGATTTACCATCCTTGACTTTATAGGTTTTGCTAATATCCTTGTCTATGACAAATGACAACAGGAGGTCCTCCATATGCCTTCCTGCCCTCATGAATTATTGTTAAACGCTGAAGACAAGAGTTTCAGACTTATCAAATTTTGACCCATCTATTACTTATTGGATGGATAATAAATCCCGCTTGCTAAAGGTGTTGCCTCAGTGACATACATTGCTCAAACAATTTAAGAGAGCCGTGGGTTTTTTCATTATTGTTGCCAGTTATGGGTGTTTCAGTGAGATATCATGCATCGAATGTCAGAGAAATTGACATGTGAGGAGATAGCAGAAACTTAATGAAAAATGAAATGTTTCAATTATCATTTCTTGGACAAAAAGTCCCTGGCTCTGCTCTGACTGTGTTTTAAGGTGTCCTGTTACAAAATAGCAAGCTGCATTATCTTATTCAGCATTGTTTGGCATTGACTGCTTGTTTTAATCACCTGTTTCGAACCTCAGTTCAATGGAGTGCAGCAATTCAAGAAACTGTGCCATATGTGGTTGTTGGACCATATGATATATACATATTGAAATGCTGGAATAGAGTCATCCTTGACATCACAGTTCAACAGCGTAGAAAATAACATGAGATTCCACGTAAATATGACGAGGACTGTAATGACGATAACATACTGCAAGGAAATTTAAGAGAGTAGCATAAATTTCTAAAAGAATTTCAGTAATATGTGTGGGGAAACCTAAGACATTTGTTTACTGCAGAAATGGAAGATATAATGAGATAACAGAGATTTTTTGTGAAATATTGCCACAATTTCGTAGATTATCTTGGGAATTCCCAGGGGTGCCGGAACAGGGGGGGGCAGGGGGGGGGGCAATTGCCCCTCCTGCTCTTGTCCAAGGGGGTCAGGGGGGAAGGGATGCCCTTCAGATCTTAACGAAAACAACATTATTAGGCCTTATTTTATAAATTTTAGGCAAAATTAGTGAATGTATATTTTAAATTATTATTGACTCTCTATTGAAATTTTGTCACCCGAAATTGGCTCGAATATGATTTGCCCTCTTTCGTCTGACCACCCCTGCCACTCATGATTCACAGTTCCGAAAAATTCCATTGAATTATGTATTTTCACAGTTCTGAAATGAAACTGTTTGAAAGTTTGCTTGTTTCACACTGTTTTTCTTAGTTGCCAGTAATCCTCTAAGTGTCCATAATCAGACTAAATCTGCCTGCAAAATGCTTATGACAGCCCTGTCCATTTTAGCAGGGCTTGCGTGGGGAGGATGCAACCTAGTGAAAGTCAGACCATACCTTTTAAAAAAAGAAGTTCTGGGAGAAATTTTGAATTCATTTATTTTTTGGAAATTTGTGCAATATTATTTCTGCAGGCCTCCCAAACTTTTTTGACCTCTTGTGCCAAAGGATATTGATTTGCACAGAGCAATTTATAACAGCCAAAGGTAGTAGAACGTACAGTTGTGGGTGACGTGGGAAATTGAAATTGCCCGTGCGTCATTTTGCACTTGCCTGGATTGTGTCCTTGTCTTCTCATTGTGGAAAACTAGTTGATTAGTAACCGCTGAATTATCAGTTTACATAACAAACATATAACTCCATTGATTAATGGAGGAGGACGCAACAAGGCCCCTCACTACTTGTGTGGTACTAATAACTTAAAGCATGGGACATAATGGTCTTACGCCCAATATAGCTAATATCTAATACTTTTGTCACGTACAGCATTGTATCAAAATAACAAAATCGATGTGTTCATAAGTGTTTATCACTGATGAATATTAGCCATAATACAATAATAATACAATACGTGGTGAGCTGATAGTTTTTTTTTCTGCAAACCACATGTGGTGGATATTAACAATAATAAAAACAAATGTAAAAAAATATAATTTTACATTGTTGTGAATTTGAATCATCATAATAATATAAAAGAAAACATAAAGCAATTTGGTAAATGTAATGAGTGCATCAGTTCACAAAGCGATATCGCACGACCAGGGTGAGTCACAAAGCACATCTCTAAGATGAGGGTTGAAGTCACTCTGGTTTTTGCCATATTGGCCGCCGTGTCTTACAAGGTAAGTTGGAATTGATATTTATTTGTTCATTTCTTACAAACTCGAACACTCTAAAAAATTTCAGCCAAAATTGGTTTTTTAGATTCAAAATGGTTTTTTGAAAAACCAAATTTCAATGCAAAAAACCAACATGGACTTTTTAAAAAAATCCATTTTGGTTTTGCATTGAAATTTGGTTTTTCAAAAAACCATTTTGAATCTAAAAAACTAATTTTGTCCCTACATTTTTTAGATTTTTAGAGTGTAGGCCTATAATCTCTTTTTACTGCTCACACAAACTTAGGGAGCAAGGGGTTTTTCATTATTGTTACCAGTCGTGGCTATTTCAGCGAGATATTATGCGTGATATGTCAGAGAAAACAGACTTGTCCGGAAATCTGTTGCAGATATTTAATGAAAAAACAGAGGGCCTGCCTAAAACTCAACCCTAACCCTATCCATAAACCTAACCCTAACCCCAACCCTAATTTCAAACCTAAACCTGGGTCTGTTTTCTATATCTGATGTGTTGGTTCTGTTTTGTCATTAAATTTCTGCCACAGACATCCTTACATGTTCATTATTTTTATAATTCATTCATATTTAATTGAAACAGCCATGATTGGAACTGACTATGATTACCACCTTGTCCTCTTAAATAATGTGAGCCGTGCATACAGTGGTACCGGCGTTATACGACCCCCTGCTGAAAGACGGACTTGTCTTATGTGACCGCCTCCCGCTTTAAGTAGTGTTTTTAGGGCATTTTGCACCCTGAAAGGAAACTGCACCTCTAAAAGAGACCTCCTCATGACCGCATAAGGGCGGTCTTATAATGCAGGGACCACTGTTTGGCAAAATCTGAAGGCTGTGAACCTCTTGAGGTCATTTTGACCTTATGTCCTTTTCGATACAATTGATAATTATAGATGGTCTGCTTTTTATGAAGAAAAACAGGACAATTTCATTGTGAAAATAATCCATTCTAATTCATCTGATGACGTGTCACTATTACGTTAATTTATTTGAATAGTACTTTGATTTACAGCCTGGAAATTTGCATGTATATATTTTTCATTATTTGACATGTTCACGAATTCGTGGAGGTGTAAAAACGAGCATGTACGAATTTGTGGACCTGAAAAAACGAGCATAGGTGCTCGTGTACATGTAACAACTAACATTCGTGAATGTGCTTTATTATTCATTCGTGGATATGCTAAAACTAGCATTCGTGGAAGTGCTATATAGTCGGGCAGATCAGAGGGGTCCCCCTGCACCCGTCTGAATATTTAACGGGACCAAGTTTTTTGGTGCCCTAATAATGTCCTTTTAACAAAAAGCCAATGTTAACAGGACTATCAATGTCCCATGGGGTTTTTACGGCGGCCATTTTGAATTGAAGTTGACGGCAGAAAAACGTCTCTTAGAAATTACAAGTTTAATTATCTCAGGAACTATTCAAGCTATATTCACAAATGGCACATCCATTTATATGTTTTTGGACATGCAGAATCTGAAAATGACATTAATTTCTTTCTAAATTGTAAGTATCACCCTTTATGGCCAAATATTTACAAAAAATCGCATTTATTAAATGTTTCACCTTAGTTCAGTTTATTCTACATCAGCCAGTTAACCAGTAGCTCTGGGTGATGATGATTTTTGAAGAGCACTGAATATAAGCTTTCAAATGAGGTATAATATGTCTAAAAGAGATGATTATTTGATGAGGTGTGGTATTTCAAATATTTTCATTTGTGATTCTGTGATTATTTAGAAGCATGGGCGATGTAGAACTACTAATCAGGTTGCAAGAGAGGTTGCCTTGCACCCTCTGGTATAGCTAATGGTACCCAATTTTTTGAATCCAAATATTGTCTGGAAACATATTTTAGATGCTCCCATTGCCAATTATTGTTCCATGGGGTTTTTCTGGTGGCTATTTTGGATTGACCTCTAAAATTTGTAAAAGTGTCATTTTTTTATTGTTGATTCTGCGTTAAAGCAGCCATTGCTTTATCATAGTTTATGCCAGTGAAGAAAATTAAACACCAAATTAAACTTTAAACGCCAGGGAGTTACTCTTTCAAAGGGTGTAAATAGCATGCTTGTAAGATGCTTGAGCTGGATGTCATAAAAATAATTGAACTCTTCCTCCCTGGGTAGTAAATTTCTTCGTGAACATAAACGTGTCCCAAAATTCATTTAATTTCATTTTTTTAATGAGTAGCCCTGGAAAAACATCTCAAACCCAAAGACGGATAGTCCTTGATGTCAACTACCATCTGGCACATTTATTTTCTTGTTACTACAATTGTCAACCCTTCCAACGCTAAGTAAATATTGCTGTCGATGTCATAAATCTCCTCAGAAACATAAAATCCTCCAATTTATTTTCAATTTTACCTAATCACTAGGTCACTCATCCCTAACCTGCAAAATGGATAGTCCTTGATGTCACTTTTCTCTTGGCACCTTGGTTTCCTTGTTACTACAATTGTCTGCCCTCCCAAAGCAAAATTAATGTTGCTGTCCGGGTCAAAAATCTCCTGTATAACACCAAAATCTCGCACGGTTTTCATTTATGTCAGCTTTCATTTGGCACCTTGGTTTCCTTGTAAGCTGAACTGTCAACCTTCTCAAAGCTAAATTAATGTTGCCGTCAGTGTCAAAAATCTCCCCGAGAAACACCAAATCCTTCTATCTATTTTTAATTCTACCTGTCCTGATCATTAGATGACTTATTCCTAACCAACCAAATGGATGAGGATGGATAGCCCTTAATGTCAGCTTTCATTTGGCACCTTGGTTTCCTTGTTACTACAATTGCCAGCCCTCCAAAAGCAAACCAAATGTTATGTCCTGGTCAAAAATATCTCGTAGGAAACACAAAATCCTCCCTTGTATTTTAATTTCCACCTATCCTAATCACCAGATAACTTCTAATGAACCATCCAAATGAATCTGGATGGATTGCCCTTGATGGCAGCTTTCATTTGGCACCTTGGTTTCTTTGTTAATACAATTTCCAGCCCTCCAAAAGTAAAATAAATGTTATGTCCTGGTAAAAAAAATCTCGTCTGGAACACAAAATCCTCCCTTGTATTTTAATGTTGCCCTATCCTTAGCAGTAGATAACTTATAATGAACCCTCCAAATGGATGTGGTTGGATTGCTCTTTATGTCAGCTTTAATTTGGCACCTTGGTTTTTTTGTTAATACAATTGCCAGCCCTCCAAACGCAAAATAAATTTTATGTCCTGTTCGAAAAAATCTCGTCGGAAACACAAAATTATCCCTTGTATTTTAATTTCTACCTATCCTAATTACTACATAACTTATTCCTTACCAACCAAGTGGATATGGATGGATGGCCCTTGATGTATGCTTTCATCTGGCACCTTGGTTTCATGCTTGCTACAAATTTCAACCCTCCCAAAGCTAAATAAATGTTGCAATTTGTGTGAGAAATCTCCTTGGAAACCAAGAATCCTCCTAGGGCTGCACGATATTGGAAAAATGGTCGATATCGATATTAGGGGTTAAATTGTCGATAACGATATCATTTTCGATATTTGGTAAAATTAAAGAACTGCTCCCTCAACTGACTGCTCTCTGCGCCCACCAGTGGGACCAAGCGCCTCAGTAGGTCAGATAGTGTCAGGGAGGACTGCATGCAGCAGCATGCTTCGGATTTTCCACAATTTCTTGCTAATTTCGTCAATTCTGGTCGGATTTTCATCAAATAAACGTCAAAATGTTTCTAATTTAATGGTTTGGCACCTTTGGCCACCTTCTACGGACGTTTAGTGGCCATTTTTGCCGCCGAAACGGCATTCGGCGGGCCAAAAAGTGGGTTGTATTTTGACAATTCTTGAAATTAATGATATCGTGAATATCGTGTTTTGCACGATATCAATATCGTGGCATGTGATATCGCGATATCGATATCATTTCGATATATCGTGCAGCCCTAAATCCTCCCATTTATCTTCAGTTCTACCTGTGCTAATCAATAGGTCACTCATTCCTAGCCAACCAAATGGATGAGGATGGATAGCCCCTTAAAGCTGATATCAAGGGCTATGTGTTTGGTTGGTTAGGGATGAGTTTTCTGGAGGTTAGGATAGGTGAAAATCAAAATACATGGAAGTATTTTGTGTTTCCGAGGAGATTTTTACCAAGACATAATATTTAGTTTGCTTTTGGAGGGCTGGCAATTGTAGTAACAAGGAAGCCAAGGTGCCAAATGAAAGCAGACATCAAGGGCTATCCATTTGGTTGTCTAGGGATGAGTCATCTAGTGATTAGAAAAGGTCAAACTGAAAATAAATGGGAGATTCTGTGTTTCCGAGGAGCTATTTATACTAACGGTAACATTTATTTAGCTTTGGAAGGGTTAACAGTTCTAGTATCAAGGAAATCAAGGTGCCAAATGAAAGTTGACACCAAATGCTATCCATCCACATTCATTTGGTTGGTTAGGAATAAGTCTTCTACTGATTAGGATAGGTATAAATGAAGATAAATGGAAGGATTTTGTGTTCCAAAGGAAATTTTTGATAATTACGGTAACATTGATTTAGCTTGGGGAGGGTTGACAGTTCTTGTAACGAGGAAACCAAGGAGCCAAATGAACGCTGACAAAAAGTACTGTCCATCCACATCCATTTGATTGGTTATGAATGAGCCATCAGGTGATTAGGATAGGTGGAAATGAAAATCTGTGCAAGATTTTGGTATTTCACAGGAGATTTGACCTGGACAGCAACATTAATTTTGCTTTGGGAGGGCAGACAATCGTAGTAACAAGGAAACCAAGGTGCCAAGAGAAAGGTGACATCAAGGGCTATCCATTTGGTAGGTGAGGGATGAGTCATCTAGTGATAAGGAAAGGTAAAATTGAAAATAAATTGGAGGAATTTATGTTTCTGAGGAGATTTATGTCATCGACAGCAACATTTATTTAGCTTTGGAAGGGTTGACAATTGTAGTAACAAGAAAATAAATGTGCCAGATGGTAGTTGACATCAAGGACTATCCATCTTTGGGTTTGAGATGTTTTTCTAGGGCTACCTACTAAAAAAATGAAATTAAAATGAATTATGAGAAGCGTGTATGCTCACGAAGAAATTTGCTACCCGGGGAGGAGGAGTTTAATTATTTTTATAACATCCAGCTCAAGCATTTTACAAGCATACTATTTACACCATTTGAAAGAGTAACTCCCTGACTTTTAAAGTTTAATTTGGTGTTTATTTTTCTTCACTGGCATAAACTATGATAAAGCAATGGCTGCTTTAACACAGAACGCAACAATAATGCTAATATCACAATTTTACAAATTCTAGATGCTAGTCCAAAATAGCCACCAGAAAAACCCCATGGAACAATAATTGGCAATGGGAGCATCTAAAATATGTTTCCAGACAATATTTGGCATTCAAAAAATTGGGTGCCATTAACTATACCTGAGGGTGCAAGGCAACCTCTCTTGCAACCTGACTAGTAGTTCTACCTCGCCCATGCTGCTAAATGATTACAGAATCACAAATGAAAATCTTTGCAATAACACACCTCATCAAATAATCATCTCTTTTAGACATATTATACCTCATTTGAAAGCTTATATTCAGTGCTTGTCAAATATTATCATCACACAGAGCTACTGGTTAACTGGCTGATGTAGAATAAACTGAATTAAGGTGAAACATTTAATAAATGCGATTTTTTGTAAATATTTGGCCATAATGGGGTGATATTTACAATTAAGAAAGAAATTAATGTCATTTTCAGATTCTGCATGTCCAGAAACATATAAATGGATGTGCCATTTGTGAATGTAGCTTAAATAGTTCCTGAGATAATTAAACTTGTAATTTCTAAGAGACGTTTTTCTGCCGTCAACTTCAATTCAAAATGGCCGCCGTAAAAACCCCATGGGACATTGATAGTCCTGTTAACATTGGCTTTTTGTTAAAAGGACATTATTAGGGCACCAAAAAACTTGGTCCCGTTAAATATTCAGACGGGTGCAGGGGGACCCCTCTGATCTGCCCGACTAATATCATTAAGGTTTAGTGCTAAAATTAGGTTTAGAGCAGAACATGCCAAATAATGAAAAATATATACATGGATTTTAGCCAATTTTCTGATTGCAATGTTCGTAATCACACATACACAAATTCGTGAAAAGCAATATTTGGCATACATGTGCACAAATGCCCTGGTCGTGTATATGTTCGTTTTTACAGGTTAACAAATTCGTCTACATGCCAAATAGTGAAAAATATATACCTCGAAATTTGATATATGCAAAAAGAGTGGACTGCTGCAGTGTGAAAAGGCACTTTGTGTGTCATCATGCTGATGATTTATCATGATCATACCCAGTACTTTCAATGTTAATTTGATTTAAGGAGAGTAATCCCACTTGTTTGTGACAGCCAAATGAAAGGATTATGGATCTGATATTTACGCTAAAATCAGTTATGACAAATCAAATGGCCCTCTCTTGATCATGACTAATCAAACTGCCTCTATGGTTCCCATGTTGAATGTAGAGAAGATGACACTTCATCTGCTATCATGAGTCACAAAGGGCCATTTTCACAGTGCAACAGTCCACTCTTTTTTGCATTTTAAATTTCCTGGCTGTAAGGGGGCAAATACTGCTTGTTGGTGACTGTGACTGACAAATGTGAGGATCATGCATCTGACTTTCAAAGAAAATAATTATGACAATTATTTCTTGCTCATCATGGTTATTATGCAGCCTCTTTATGTCTCACTTGCCCAAAGTATGAAACTTGTGTACCATCAGCTGTCATGAGTCAAGGTGAAGGTGCAAATTTGTATAGGTTATTCACCACGGGAGAGGGAATATGTGATTTATCACCCGAGGGCTTTAGCCCGAGTTGTGATAAACACATATTCCTGATCCCATGGTGAATAACCGGCTTATACAATGAGACAAACACTCTAACAGTCAAACATGAGAGGATAACTGGACAACAAAGAATATGGGAATTATTTCCCTGAAATACTGGCATGTGATTTTCTGACAGAGGTGTTGAATGATATAAGAAACTTTACTGCGAAAATGGCACTTTGTGACTCCTGATAGCGGATGAAGTGTCATCTTCTCTACAAGCAAATTGCCTCTAAATTGCCCACACCGGTGCTGATGGGTTGTAAAACACAAACTACTCACTCACTCTCTACAAGCAAATCAGAGGCTGCTTGATTACTCATGAAGAGGAGAAGACCATTTGATTTGTCATAAATAACTGATTTTAGTGTAAAAATCAGATGCATAATCCTTTCATTTGCTTGCCACCAACAAGCGGTATTAGTCTCCTTTAATCAAATTAACATTGAAAGTATTGGGTATGATTATGACAAATCATCAGTGTGACGTGCCATTTTCACAGTGCAACTGTCCACTCTTTTTGCATTTCTAATTTCCAGGCTGTAATTCACAAGATGAGCTGAGTCATCTGGCACAGTACTGGAGTGTATGCCAACATATGACCTGACAATATGGGACAATATGCAATATATTGGAAAAAAGATTAGTTGAAACTGACCCTGGTGACTATTTGTAATCAAATTGAAAATAATGACTTTAAGAGATGTGCCAAACATGCAGACCGGTTTTTGCCCCGTGTATAAGATATCTTTCTCTGACCGAGCCTGCCATAGAACTTCTTCTGGACAGAAAGAAGGTCACATTCTTTCTCCTCCCCCTCCACCAATCAGAGCACTTCTTACAAAGGTCACATTCGTTAGCACTTCTCTGATTGGCAGAGTTCAAACGTGACCAATTTTTCGTCCAGAAGAAGTCATCACTAGTAGGCTCAGTGACAGCGTTGTGCCTTTGAATGTTCTAGTGAAAAATAAAGACAAAATTCTTTAGGTTTCGATTTGGTTTCAGTGGAATTCTTTTGCACTGAAGAGATGAGAAATCCTCCAATGGGTGTCTTAGATTCGCTAACATACCTATTTAAACACATCTTGCGGTTGTTGTTTTTGGTGAATAATGTTGAATGCATAAAAGGTTTCTTTCCGTTCCAGGCACATGGATTGCCTTGCTCCTCGAGATCGAGATCGAGATCATTGCATCGATACAATTACTTCCGTTCCCCGATCTTCTTCCTTGCTCCGCCTCCGCCTCCCCCTCCCCCTCCTCCTCCAACCGCTGAAGAAGTGAGAGACGATTTGTACAACTTGCTTGGCAGGCTGTTTCCCTTTGACCGGACAATCATCGTTGTACAGGTCTACAAATTCATCGTCTTGACCTTCCCGCAAATCAACCAGGCTCAATTCCAGATTGTCGTCACAAGAGCCGTGATCGACACACTGAGCATACCGTTCTACTACAGGCCAACGGTCATATCAGTCGTGGTATCTTTTGTCAACAAAGAAGTGGCCAAGGCAGCGGCCAGTGAAGCGGAGTCAGCTGCGGTTCAAGCCGCGGAAGCAGCCGCCACTGATCCAACCAACGAAGGAGCTTCGGAAGCTGCCGAGGATGCAATCGAAGATGCTGATGAAGCAAAAGAGTCCGCCTCAGAAGCAGATGATGCGGAAACCACAATCATCAGGGATGTATCCATCATCAAAGAAAACATTGGCGTCAACCAAACTAAGGTGGATACCACAATAACCGAAATCAAAAAAGAAACAACCATTGTTGTCAATGCAGCAATTGATGCCCTTGACGCCCGAGACCAAGCCACACGAGATGCCGAAGAAGCCATCAAGGATGTAAACACCAATAAAGGAGAAACTGAAGAAGATATTAGAGAGAAATATACTGAAGAAAATAGAGTTACATCTACTGAAGAAAATACGACTGAAAGGACAGAAGAAAGTAGTGTAAGACGGACAGTAGTAAATGGGGAAGAAACAATAGAAGAGGTAACTGAAGAAACAAATGAGGAAACAAGAAATGAATCAACTGAAGATACAAGTGAAGAAACAATTGAGGAAACTACTGAAGAAACAACAGAAGAGGTAACTGAAGAAACAAATGAGGAAACAAGAGACGAATCAACTGAAGATACAAGTGAGGAAACTACTGAAGAAACAACAGAAGAGGTAACTGAAGAAACAAATGAGGAAACAACAGATGAATCAACTGAAAATACAAGTGAGGATACAAGTGAGGAAACTACTGAAGAAACAACAGAAGAGGTAACTGAAGAAACAAATAAGGAAACAAGAGACGAATCAACTGATGATACAAGTGATGAAACAAGAGAGGAAACTACTGAAGAAACAACAGAAGAGGTAACTGAAGAAACAAATGAGGAAACAAGAGACGAATCAACTGAAGATACAAGTGAGGAAACTACTGAAGAAACAACAGAAGAGGTAACTGAAGAAACAAATGAGGAAACAACAGATGAATCAACTGAAAATACAAGTGAGGATACAAGTGAGGAAACTACTGAAGAAACAACAGAAGAGGTAACTGAAGAAACAAATGAGGAAACAAGAGACGAATCAACTGATGATACAAGTGATGAAACAAGAGAGGAAACTACTGAAGAAACAACAGAAGAGGTAACTGAAGAAACAAATGAGGAAACAAGAGACGAATCAACTGAAGATACAAGTGAGGAAACAAGTGAGGAAACTACTGAAGAAACAACAGAAGAGGTAACTGAAGAAACAAATAAGGAAACAACAGATGAATCAACTGATGATACAAGTGATGAAACAAGAGAGGAAACTACTGAAGAAACAACAGAAGAGGTAACTGAAGAAATAAATGAGGAAACAACAGACGAATCAACTGATGATACAAGTGAGGATACAAGAGAGGAAACTACTGAAGAAACAACAGAAGAGGTAACTGAAGAAACAAATGAGGAAACAAGAGACGAATCAACTGAAGATACAAGTGAGGAAACTACTGAAGAAACAACAGAAGAGGTAACTGAAGAAATAAATGAGGAAACAACAGACGAATCAACTGATGATACAAGTGAGGAAATTATTGAGGAAACTACTGAAGAAACAATAGAAGAGGCAACTGAAGAAACAAATGAGGAAACAAGAGACGAATCAACTGATGATACAAGTGATGAAACAAGAGAGGAAACTACTGAAGAAACAACAGAAGAGGTAACTGAAGAAACAAATGAGGAAACAAGAGACGAATCAACTGATGATACAAGTGATGAAACAAGAGAGGAAACTACTGAAGAAACAACAGAAGAGGTAACTGAAGAAACAAATGAGGAAACAAGAGACGAATCAACTGAAGATACAAGTGATGAAACTACTGAAGAAACAACAGAAGAGGTAACTGAAGAAATAAATGAGGAAACAACAGACGAATCAACTGATGATACAAGTGAGGAAATTATTGAGGAAACTACTGAAGAAACAATAGAAGAGGCAACTGAAGAAACAAATGAGGAAACAAGAGACGAATCAACTGATGATACAAGTGATGAAACAAGTGAGGAAACTACTGAAGAAACAAAAGAAGAGGTAACTGAAGAAACAAATGAGGAAACAACAGATGAATCAACTGAAGATACAAGTGAGGAAATTATTGAGGAAACTACTGAAGAAACAACAGAAGAGGTAAATGAAGAAACAAATGAGGAAACAAGAGACAAATCAACTGATGATACAAGTGATGAAACAAGAGAGGAAACTACTGAAGAAACAACAGAAGAGGTAACTGAAGAAATAAATGAGGAAACAACAGACGAATCAACTGATGATACAAGTGAGGAAATTATTGAGGAAACTACTGAAGAAACAATAGAAGAGGTAACTGAAGAAACAATTGAGGAAACAAGAGACGAATCAACTGATGATACAAGTGATGAAACAAGAGAGGAAACTACTGAAGAAACAACAGAAGAGGTAACTGAAGAAACAAATGAGGAAACAAGAGACGAATCAACTGAAGATACAAGTGAGGAAACAAGTGAGGAAACTACTGAAGAAACAACAGAAGAGGTAACTGAAGAAACAAATGAGGAAACAACAGATGAATCAACTGATGATACAAGTGATGAAACAAGAGAGGAAACTACTGAAGAAACAACAGAAGAGGTAACTGAAGAAACAAATGAGGAAACAAGAGACGAATCAACTGATGATACAAGTGATGAAACAAGAGAGGAAACTACTGAAGAAACAACAGAAGAGGTAACTGAAGAAACAAATAAGGAAACAACAGATGAATCAACTGATGATACAAGTGATGAAACAAGAGAGGAAACTACTGAAGAAACAACAGAAGAGGTAACTGAAGAAATAAATGAGGAAACAACAGACGAATCAACTGATGATACAAGTGAGGATACAAGTGAGGAAACTACTGAAGAAACAACAGAAGAGGTAACTGAAGAAACAAATGAGGAAACAACAGATGAATCAACTGAAGATACAAGTGAGGATACAAGTGAGGAAACTACTGAAGAAACAACAGAAGAGGTAACGGAAGAAACAAATGAGGAAACAAGAGACGAATCAACTGATGATACAAGTGATGAAACAAGAGAGGAAACTACTGAAGAAACAACAGAAGAGGTAACTGAAGAAATAAATGAGGAAACAACAGACCAATCAACTGATGATACAAGTGAGGAAATTATTGAGGAAACTACTGAAGAAACAATAGAAGAGATAACTGAAGAAACAAATGAGGAAACAAGAGACGTGTCAACTGATGATACAAGTGATGAAACAAGAGAGGAAACTACTGAAGAAACAACAGAAGAGGTAACTGAAGTGACAAATGAGGAAACAAGAGACGAATCAACTGAAGATACAAGTGAGGAAACAAGTGAGGAAACTACTGAAGAAACAACAGAAGAGGTAACTGAAGAAACAAATGAGGAAACAACAGATGAATCAACTGATGATACAAGTGAGGAAACAAGAGAGGAAACTACTGAAGAAACAACAGAAGAGGTAACTGAAGAAACAAATAAGGAAACAACAGATGAATCAACTGATGATACAAGTGAGGAAACAAGAGAGGAAACTACTGAAGAAACAAGAGACGTGTCAACTGATGATACAAGTGATGAAACAAGAGAGGAAACTACTGAAGAAACAACAGAAGAGGTAACTGAAGAAACAAATGAGGAAACAAGAGACGAATCAACTGAAGATACAAGTGATAAAACAATTGAGGAAACTACTGAAGAAACAACAGAAGAGGTAACTGAAGAAACAAATGAGGAAACAACAGATGAATCAACTGAAAATACAAGTGATGAAACAAGTGAGGAAACTACTGAAGAAACAAAGGAAGAGGTAACTGAAGAAACAAATGAGGTAACAAGAGACGAATCAACTGAAGATACAAGTGAGGATACAAGTGAGGAAACTGCTGAAGAATCTACAGAAGAGGTAACTGAAGAAACAAATGAATCCCCTCAGCCTCCAGAAGAACCTGATAGAGAACTCCCTCAGCCTCCAGAAGAACCTGACAGTGAATCCCCTCAGCCTCCAGAAGAACCTGATAGTGAATCCCCTCAGCCTCCAGAAGAACCTGACAGTGAATCCCCTCAGCCTCCAGAAGAACCTGATAGGGAACTCCCTCAGCCTCCAGAAGAACCTGATAGTGAATCCCCTCAGCCTCCAGAAGAACCTGATAGGGAATCCCCTCAGCCTCCAGAAGAACCTGATAGTGAATCCCCTCAGCCTCCAGAAGAACCTGATAGTGAATCCGCTCAGCCTCCAGAAGAACCTGATAGGGAACTCCCTCAGCCTCCAGAAGAACCTGATAGTGAATCCCCTCAGCCTCCAGAAGAACCTGATAGTGAATCCCTTCAGCCTCCAGAAGAACCTGACAGTGAATCCCCTCAGCCTCCAGAAGAACCTGATAGTGAATCCCCTCAGCCTCCAGAAGAACCTGATAGTGAATCCTTTCAGCCTCCTGAAGAACCTGACAGTGAATCCCCTCAGCCTCCAGAAGAACCTGATAGGGAACTCCCTCAGCCTCCAGAAGAACCTGATAGGGAATCCCCTCAGCCTCCAGAAGAACCGGATAGTGAATCCCCTCAGCCTCCAGAAGAACCTGATAGTGAATCCGCTCAGCCTCCAGAAGAACCTGATAGGGAACTCCCTCAGCCTCCAGAAGAACCTGATAGTGAATCCCCTCAGCCTCCAGAAGAACCTGATAGTGAATCCCTTCAGCCTCCAGAAGAACCTGACAGTGAATCCCCTCAGCCTCCAGAAGAACCTGATAGTGAATCCCCTCAGCCTCCAGAAGAACCTGATAGTGAATCCTTTCAGCCTCCTGAAGAACCTGACAGTGAATCCCCTCAGCCTCCAGAAGAACCTGATAGTGAATCCCCTCAGCCTCCAGAAGAACCTGATAGGGAACCCCCTCAGCCTCCAGAAGAACCTGATAGTGAATCCCCTCAGCCTCCAGAAGAACCTGATAGTGAATCCCCTCAGCCTCCAGAAGAACCTGATAGTGAATCCCCTCAGCCTCCAGAAGAACCTGATAGTGAATCCTTTCAGCCTCCAGAAGAACCTGACAGTGAATCCCCTCAGCCTCCAGAAGAACCTGATAGTGAATCCCCTCAGCCTCCAGAAGAACCTGATAGGGAACTCCCTCAGCCTCCAGAAGAACCTGATAGTGAATCCCCTCAGCCTCCAGAAGAACCTGATAGTGAATCCCCTCAGCCTCCCGAAGAACCTGATAGGGAATCCCCTCAGCCTCCAGAAGAACCTGATAGGGAACTCCCTCAGCTTCCAGAAGAACCTGATAGTGAATCCCCTCAGCCTCCAGAAGAACCTGACAGTGAATCCCCTCAGCCTCCAGAAGAACCTGATAGTGAATCCCCTCAGCCTCCAGAAGAACCTGATAGGGAACCCCCTCAGCCTCCAGAAGAACCTGATAGTGAATCCCCTCAGCCTCCAGAAGAACCTGATAGTGAATCCCCTCAGCCTCCAGAAGAACCTGATAGGGAACTCCCTCAGCCTCCAGAAGAACCTGATAGTGAATCCCCTCAACTTCCAGAAGAACCTGATAGTGAATCCCCTCAGCCTCCAGAAGAACCTGACAGTGAATCCCCTCAGCCTCCAGAAGAACCTGATAGTGAATCCCCTCAGCCTCCAGAAGAACCTGATAGTGAATCCTTTCAGCCTCCTGAAGAACCTGACAGTGAATCCCCTCAGCCTCCAGAAGAACCTGATAGGGAACTCCCTCAGCTTCCAGAAGAACCTGATAGTGAATCCCCTCAGCCTCCAGAAGAACCTGACAGTGAATCCCCTCAGCCTCCAGAAGAACCTGATAGTGAATCCCCTCAGCCTCCAGAAGAACCTGATAGTGAATCCCCTCAGCCTCCAGAAGAACCTGATAGTGAATCCTTTCAGCCTCCTGAAGAACCTGATAGGGAATCCCCTCAGCCTCCAGAAGAACCTGATAGGGAACTCCCTCAGCTTCCAGAAGAACCTGATAGTGAATCCCCTCAGCCTCCAGAAGAACCTGACAGTGAATCCCCTCAGCCTCCAGAAGAACCTGATAGTGAATCCCCTCAGCCTCCAGAAGAACCTGATAGTGAATCCTTTCAGCCTCCTGAAGAACCTGACAGTGAATCCCCTCAGCCTCCAGAAGAACCTGATAGTGAATCCCCTCAGCCTCCAGAAGAACCTGATAGGGAACTCCCTCAGCCTCCAGAAGAACCTGATAGGGAACTCCCTCAGCCTCCAGAAGAACCTGATAGTGAATCCCTTCAGCCTCCAGAAGAACCTGACAGTGAATCCCCTCAGCCTCCAGAAGAACCTGATAGTGAATCCTTTCAGCCTCCAGAAGAACCTGATAGTGAATCCCCTCAGCCTCCAGAAGAACCTGATAGTGAATCCCCTCAGCCTCCAGAAGAACCTGATAGGGAACTCCCTCAGCCTCCAGAAGAACCTGATAGTGAATCCCCTCAGCCTCCAGAAGAACCTGATAGTGAATCCCCTCAGCCTCCAGAAGAACCTGATAGGGAACTCCCTCAGCCTCCAGAAGAACCTGATAGTGAATCCCCTCAACCTCCAAAAGAACCTGATAGTGAATCCCCTCAGCCTCCAGAAGAACCTGACCGTGAATCCCCTCAGCCTCCAGAAGAACCTGATAGGGAACTCCCTCAGCCTCCAGAAGAACCTGATAGTGAACCCCCTCAGGCTCCAGAAGAACCTGATATCGAATCCCCTCAGGCTCCAGAAGAACCTGATATCGAATCCCCTCAGCCTCCAGAAGAACCTGATATAGAATCCCCTCAGCCTCCAGAAGAACCTGATAGTGAATCCCCTCAGCCTCCAGAAGAACCTGATAGTGAATCCCCTCAGCCTCCAGAAGAACCTGATAGTGAATCCCCTCAGCCTCCAGAAGAACCTGATATCGAATCCCCTCAGCCTCCAGAAGAACCTGATAGTGAACCCCCTCAGCCTCCAGAAGAACCTGATATCGAATCCCCTCAGCCTCCAGAAGAACCTGATATCGAATCCCCTCAGCCTCCAGAAGAACCTGATATCGAATCCCCTCAGCCTCCAGATGAACCTGATGACGAAACCCCTCAGCCTCCAGATGAACCAGATGACGAAACCTCTCAGCCTCCAGATGAACCTGATATTGAACCCCCTCCTCCAGAAGTACCTGATAGTGGACCCCCTCAAGAAGTGCCTCAAAATGTCCCCCCTCGGCCTCCACCACGACCTCCGATATTCCCCGTAATTCGCTTTCCTCAAATCCCTCCAATATTTATTCCACAGATAACTGAAATATTTGTTCCTCCAAATCCTCAAGTTTAGTGATCATTTTGCCTTTTTCTTGATAAGTATTGAAAACGTAATCACAGCTGAAACTCAGCCAGATGATTTGTTGAATGTATTATTTTTCAAAAAAGAAGGAAAAGCATTGTGCCGAGCAGTTCCCCTTCCTTAATTTTAATTGGTATATATTATGTCAATTAACTTTTTTTTTGCTCCTTGAATTCTCCTGTACTCCAAGTGAGGACTTCCAGGCTGACTATAGTGCTGTACTTTTCCTAAAAAAGTTTTAAAAAATCTGACCTGATTTTCGTTAAATGTTGAGGCATGAGCCTTTCTTAAACATGAACTGTTCTGGAAAAAAAAGACAATTTCCAAAGGAATGGTAACACACACATTCAATGATTCTTGATGGACTGACAACAAAACTTTTATCTTCCTACACATGACATTGAAAGTCAATCATTTTCAGAAGCGAGTGAGTTGACGACGTTCCCAAGTTCTCTATATTGAAACAGTCAAAGAGAAGAGGTTAAACAAGCCTATATTTGTGATATAATTGTGTATTTTGCGTAATAATATATATGGTAAAAATAAATTAACTATCTAAACATGATGTTTCGCACAAACTTTTTTCTGTAGACTGTCCTTTTTTTGTTCTGCACATATCAGATTCATTCTCTGAAACATGCAGAATTTCAGTCGGTGGCATTGTAGTTTATCGAGACAGATGTCCCCATGTTGTGAGACCTCTCCGAGAGTAGTGAGAAAGTCGTCTTTCATGGGGTACAGTCTCTAACTCTCTTTGAGTGAAATTTAAATGTGAAGTATTTGCAGCAAGAAGGTGCCTGGTCACATGTCGCAAATTGATCTTATACACTGCTCACTTAATTCAAGGGAACAAGACTATATTTCATTAATTGTCAGTTCCAGTTATAAATGACTGCTTCGACTAAAATATGAATGAATTGTCAAAATAATGAATGTATGAGGATGCCTGTTGCAGAAATGCTTTCAGTAAACATATCAGATGTGTATACAGGCCCAGGGTTAGGTTTAAACTTAGGGTTAATAGGGTTAGGTTTTCGATTTCTGTAACCGATATCTTTGAAGATCACATCTCTTTGAAAATCACATGCTCAGCCAGTAATATAATTATTGACAATGACTATAATGATATATAAATATGTCATAACGAACACTAGTTGGGGTTCTCATGCGCTGTTTGCTTTTTGTGAAATGCATCATTTTTTATAAGGTCACCTATAACTGTATTGCTTAGCTTGGTGTCAGGTATGAGTGGAATCATTGCAGAAATTAAATGAAAACACATTGAATATGATAACCACCTTGCTCCCTTAAATCATGTGAGTGGTATATTTTCTTACTCGGCAGTGCAGCCATTTTATCACTGAAACTGATCCTAGCATTACACCTGGGTCATGGACTAAGCAGTTCAAAAATTAACACAAGGATCAGTTTCAGTGATAAAATGGCTGCACTGCCTAGTAAGAAAAAATACACTGCTCACATTATTCAAGGGAGCAGGGTGGCAATCATAGTCACTCACTCACTTAGTCAGTTCCAGTTATGGTTGTTTCAACTAAACACGAATGAATGAATTGTCAAAAATAATGAACATCTAAAGATATCTGATAGAAATTTTATGAAAAACCAAGGGTAAAAAAATCAGATATGTTCATAGACCCAGGGTTAGGTTTAAAATTAGGTTTACAATTAGGGTTAGGTTTATGAATAGGGTTAGGGTTTGAATTAGGTAGACCCTATAGATGTTTTTCCTTAAATTTCTGCAACCAATCTCCTCACATGTGAATTTCCACTAACATTTGATGCATGATATCTCAATGAAACAACCATAACTGGCAACAATAATGAAAAACCTATTGCTCCCTTCTGACATTAATTTGAAAGTTATGTATAACAATGTGATTGCTGTAATGAGAATGGTTTTCTCAATAGAAGATTAGGTGATAACTATGCAAAAAAAATGTACATTGTATATTGTAATAAATGTTCATGTTATGAATTGGTCAATTTGGTATACTGTATACAGCTCATTACAATGAAATTGATTATGAAATAAAATCTAAATGTATATATGCAAACAAATACACATCCTAGTTTTTATTTCAAAAGCAGGTAATTAATGGCTCCAGATTTTCAGAAAGTTGATTTCGGCCTGCTTGGATTGAAACCATCGGTGGTGAACCCGAAACATTTTCATTTGGCTTTCAATTGCAAAGTCACAGGCATTCACAGCTGGATGTTTTACAGATGAGATGTTTAATTGGTATTTGGCAGTGCCCTTGCATTACAGAAATATAGCAGCGCTTGTAATTCTTCAGCTGCAGTATAGTAATACTTATTTACGAAATATTATTTTCTGATATTTTCTGATAACCAGTTACAGTCGATAAATTTCAAGTGCAGGCAGAATTGGACTGAAGTATTCCTTGTGACTTTGTATGCCCATCTAATGATTCCAATCCATATCATGTGACTCATTTAATTAATGAGGTCATATCGCCTACTTTCAATGCTATGTAATGGACAGGGCCTGTTGTGAGGTCATTGATGTCCACTAGCAGCTGAATGTAAGTACTCGTCATTTGTCAACTGTAATAGGTGACCCAGGAATGATGGCAATTATTGCTGAAGGAGGTTTCCTTACTTTCATACATTATTCTGTCTAAAAGTGGACTGCTCTTGCATTGCCACAGATCAGAACATATGCTGTCTTGTGTTGCCACCTAGTGATTAGTGTGCTATTCCGCCAGCTCCTGCAAGCGTCCACATAATTTTGATCAGAAGAACACACACAATTTTGTCTGGAAGAAACCTGGGCTGTTTCTGAGTGTGCTGATGGCCTTGTCTACTTCCTTAGAGAATGTGATTGCAGAGTCTGACTCCGGTATACATCAATGTTGAAAAGAAATTTTGTGAATGTGCAATGAAATTGGAACTATTTCTTGGGACAGCAATGCTGTGGCATAGAAAATCAACTTTTATGCCAGGTGGCAGCAGGATGCAGTTGTCATTTTCACCGGACTGTACATTATTATCATACAGCATTTACATTTTCACTGCTCACATTATTTAAGGGAGCAATGCAGCAGTCATAGTCCGTTCCAGTTATGGCAGTTTCAACTAAACATGAATGGTCTGTCAAGAATAATGAACATGAAAGGATGTCTGTAACAAAAATTTAATGAAGAAAAACAGGGTCAACACATCAGATGGGAAAGCAGACCTAGAGTTAGGTTTAAAATTAGGTTTACAATTAGAGTTTTGTTTTTGGATAGGGTTAGGGTTTCAGTTTAGGTTAACCCTGACTTTTATCATCAAATTTCTGCAACCAATCTCTTCACATGTCAATTTTCTGTGACATTATGATGCATGATATCTAGCTGAAACAGTCATAACCAGCAACAATAATAATGAAAAAAACCCATGCTCCCTTAATTTGTGTTCAGTTTTCACATTTTTTTTTCACATTTCTGGTCCTGTCCACCAATCCAGGGGAGTCTAGAGTAACTGGAGGTGTCTCTGAGCACACCTGACAGGTCAAGCACTCTAACCATTAGGCAATGGGAACATCCAATTTATGAATCACCAACTTGGAAATAAATCTATCTGGATAGTCGAAATATATTCATTATCCTATCGCCAACCTGCAAGCGAGTAACAGCTTGTGAAAATTCTGCTCCTACGTGTGTATCGTGATTCGTGAGCTGCTTGACCACAGTGGCCTTACTTGATTTATTAATGCTGATGAAGCTATTTTGAACTGAGTATACTATTAGTCAGCAAGATGATTTGTTTGAATTAAAAAGATGATGTGAGAATGTTACTCTCAATTAAGCATATAAGGAGGGGAACAATTAATAGTTACAGCTATGTGCAAAATAGTACGTAGTAGTATATTGAAAAAAAAAGAAGAAAAAAATTTAAAATCTCAACCGAAAAAAATCACGAAACACTTAAGAACGGAGCCCCAGGGAGGACACAGAAATCAAAATATGCATTAACACATTCCCTCGCAATGATTATAATTTCCGTGTTCTCTCTCTATCTTCTGCATTCTCTCACGATCTTTCGCATTACATTTATGTTGCTAACTTTACAATTATATTACAATATATTACAATTTTTCTTTTGTTTTCCTTGCAATAATTATTGCATTCTTTCATGGTCATATCATCTCTGCGATGACCATGCAAATATATTCGTGACTCGTGAGAGAACCCAATAAATATCGTGAGGGAATGTGATAATATTTCATTTTAATTCCACGTCCTCTAGGGGGCTCCGTACATCAGAAACATTGTTTTTTTTATTAAATGAATACCTGATATATACTATTTGTTATTTTTTTACTATTTGTCAAATAAAATGATCATGATCGAAGTTGTTTGAAATAACAGCAATTTCACTCATCCTTAGCACTTGTTTGAGGTGGCTATCCAGTTGAAATATAATCATTGAGGATATTTCCTCTAGGCAGGCTGAAGGCAACATGACCCCGACAAATGACGCACATAAAGCTTATGGAGCGTGAAGCATATATAGCGAAATCTGCCATGATGGAGACACAAAAGAAGAAATCAACGAACAAGAAGTAGTTTCTGGCATTTGAAACATGTTCCTTGTGTGTGTCAATCTCTTAGCTTACAAACTGTGTGAATAGATTCAATTACTGTCAAATCTCTGTTCACTGGAAAATCTCATTAAAACTCCTAACTAATAACAAATACATGTGGTAAACAGTTTTGAGGCTCTTTTGTTACTATGACAAGTTGACAACCCTTTTGAGTAACATCAGAATCTCACATCACGTCATTGTTAAGATATCATTGTTAGGATATAATACATGGCTTAATACTTTGAATATAAAAAATACAGCTGATTTATTCGCGACTATAGATCATCTTGTTTTGCTTGATAGTTTACGCATAGTCACAAAAGAGAGAGGTCACTCGTGGCAGGTTTATAAGATTATAAAGGTACACCGCTTAATCTCCTGCAGTCACTTCAGGACTTTTTTTGAAGATGCAACTCCCCGGCACACTGGCTGTTGCCATTTTGGCTGCCTTGAGTTTTCAGGTGAGATATTTTTCTAGTTGTAATAATTATGCAGAATTAAAAGTTTTCATAGGCTAAAATATGATATCACAGGTTTGAAATCTTGGTGACCATACAGCTGGTCCACTAACTTTTTGTGGGAAGGGAGATGGAAATAGTGATGTTAAAAGGAAACTTCACACTACATCATATAGGCCTAATGAAGTTTTTCAGGATAAGGGAACTTAGCTGGCTATTAAGAACTTATGTCTATTGAAGTTTTTCAGGATAAGGGAACTTAGCTGGCTACTAAGAACTTATGTCTATTAAGGCTTAGTGGAGATCATTAAGAGGGGGTAATCGAACCATTTTACGCGAATTTGGTTTATGATCTTATTAAATATGTGTGCATACATATGTTTTGCTTGAACAAACCTGCAGTGTGATTATTATGTAATGCATTACAGAGATCATAACATAAGCATATAAGGGGAAATTCTTAGTAGCCACCTTAGTTCCCTTATCCTGAAAAACTTCATTATGACTATCAGGTCATACTATTCAACATATTTGAACTTACATTTGTCTGAGCTTGTAAGGCCTTCAACTTTGTACCATCTTACAGTTGGAAATCAAAATCAATTACAAATTACGTGTTTTCAAGCTATAGCTAAAAAAAAAGAAAAGTTGAAGTTTAATTTTCGCAACTTTGAAGTGGGAATTGTTTCATTCCTATACTTCTACATCTACCAGCTAGCTCATTGTTTGACCAACCTACAATATCATAATAATAAACTGAAGGACAAAAGTGAGTTATCGCCTCTTTTGGAGACTGTGGTATGAAGTCCAGGAGGAAAAATACCTTGATGGCACATGAAAACAGTTTGTAATTCTGTATTTTTTAAACAAATAAGATCAAACAAGATCTGGGGTGATTCACTTCTTTGCAATAATGAATAAACATAAGGAGGTCGGAAATCAGAGTTCACAGATCTGTCAAAACAGGCCCTTTGCATGGATGTCTGGCTGCCAGGCCTGCTTACAGTGTCCAGAGAGACATCTCAAAACTGTTTGGGCACTCACTCTTGGCTTGTCAGTGCCTGGAATTTCAACAGTTGTGGATGTGGCGGTCTTGAAACGATCACCCAGATTCAGATGGATATTGGGCCCTCTTGATCATGGGTCTTGACTTCAGGTCTGCCTGGCTTTGGAAGGTCCTTCATTCAGCCTGTTAGATCAAATTTGGTCATGAGCTTGCTTATTGCTGGCTTGGAGCAGCCCCTCTGACGTGCAACCTCTTTCTGGGACATGCCAGCCGCCAGCACCCCAACTACGGGGCCTCATTGCTCAATGGATAGTGTACCCAATGGCAGTCTGTTGGCATATCCCAACTCAGGAAAGATCAAGGAACTTTTCTGAGTACTTTTTGTGCTGTTAAGGGCAACTGATCTTGAGGACTAGTCTAATTACTGCATTTCATAGCCTGTACCAGTGCAGAAGCAATGAGCCGTGAAAAGAATTTTTTTCTTTAAATTATTTCAAATTGAAAAGTGATAACTTTCTTTTGTCCTTCAGTTTATGTATGTATCTGTTAGTTACTTGCCACTTATGCAAGCTTATATACAATACATACAAAGTTGTTCTAGATGCACCACTAAAAAAAAGTATCTGCAAATGTTTGCTGAACTCGTACATGTGTATAATACATTATGCCTTTCTTAACCGATGACTTGGCCTGTAGCAGTACAGGTACAGCATCGTAACTTACTTGCAAATTGGCTGTATCATGTTCTCCCCTTAAGCAAGTCTTTCTAACTTTTTATGAGCACAAAAACCTATGATGTCATTTGTACCTATTTCTGTATTAAGTAATAACTTTTATTTTCTCTTTTACAGACTGTCCTCCTAGATGGCCGAGCGATCAAACCGCTCACTGCCGAAGAAGTAAGAGATCAGTTGAAAAACGTTTTGACAAATCTGTTTCCTATGGCTGATGGGACTGACGAGGTTTATGAGAGTATCAAATCTGACTTTCCGAGGATTAACAATACAAAATTGGAGAAGGCAGTTGACGATGGCATTGCGAAGACTCCGAACTTCAATCCTGCGTTCGCCAGTGTCATCCGGTCCGTAGTGATTTCTTTTGTGAATGAAAAAGCAGCTGAGAGTGCGAGCGCTGCAGCTAGAAATGCAGTTGAAAATGCGGAGCAATGGGCAGCAAGCGATCCATCGAATGACGTTGCGAACGAAGCTGCTGAGAAGGCAGAGGATGACGCAGAAGCTGCAGATTCAGCTGCCGAGGATGCCGAAACAGCTGCCAATGATGCCCTGCAAGATGCGGAGAAAGTCGTCGAGGATGCTGGAAAAGATAAGAGGGATGAAGCAAAGGATGCCGCTAATGACGCTGAAAATGCCGCCAAACAAGCTGTTAATGCCGCTTGTAATGCCCTGGATGCTGCCGCCAATGCCCTTAATGACGCTTTAGGAAGTGGTGGTGTCTTCGATGACAAACTTGGAACCAATAATACTGAAAGTGTTGAAGAAGATGTTGATTGTACTCCAACTGGTACAGAGGATGAAAACACTGAAGATTCTTCTGATACAGAAAGTACTGATGACACACCTTCCGAAGATACCGCTGCAGAAACTACCGAAGCGCCTTCGGATGCAGAAACTGAAAACTCTGAAGAATCATCTGACACAGATGAATCAGAAAGTGACGGGAATGGAGGCAGCGAATCCTCTCCTGAAAGATCATCTTTTGATGATGATGATGATGTCAGTGAGGCTCCTTGTGATGATGATGATGTCGGTGAGGCTCCTTCTGATGATGATGATGTCAGTGAGGCTCCTTGTGATGATGATGATGTCGGTGAGGCTCCTTCAGATGATGATGATGTCGGTGAGGCTCCTTGTGATGATGATGATGACAGCAGTGACATTCCTGATGAAACTGAAGATATCAGTGAGACTGAAATTGTTGAAGATGGTGACTCTTCTCCCAACGCAACTCTTGATGAAATTACGGATGCAGAATTGAATGCTACTGCCAATGGCACGGATGGAATTTCTGCAAACGCAATCGACGAAGGACCAGCTGAAATTGAGGAAATAACAGAGACTGATGAAGGACCAGCTGAAATTGAGGAAATAACGGAGATTGATGAAGGACCAGCTGAAATTGAGGAAATAACAGAGACTGATGAAGGACCAGCAGAAATTGAGGAAATAACAGAGACTGATGAAGGACCAGCAGAAATTGAGGAAATAACAGAGACTGATGAAGGACCAGCTGAAATTGAGGAAATAACAGAGACTGAGATTGAAGAAACCGAAGACAACAATCCAAACACGACTACCAGGGATGCAATAGCAGAACTCAAAATGCCAACAAATTCATCAGAGAAAACTGGAGATCCGGAGAAGGAGAGAGATGCTGGATCATCACCGAATAAGCCTCGTGGAAATAATATTTTAAAACCCATTATAGATGGAATTAAAACCATATTTGGCTAAACTGATATATTCTCATTTTGTTCCTCCAAGCTTTTTAAAATTTTTTGTCAATAAGATTTTACAGATGATTTCATATTTGTAGACATTTGTGGTAGAAAATACATCATTTTTCTTTCAATTTTCATTGGTCGAGAGAAGGTATGACACCACTCTCTCCGGAAAAGTGACATAGCGTTTACATGGGTGACCATGGCATTTAAAGCCATTGATCTCCTTACAGTACTGACTTTAGCAGTTTAAAGTGAGAGTTTCAGTTTGTGTTTCACACATTTTCAGTACACACCTTTTGCTAGTCCAATGTGGTGCATTCAGACGATTAGGATCAGGTGATTCATGCAATGACTGTTTATACAGAAAATAAATATGCATAATTGTGGTGGCAGCACAATGGGCTACCAATTGCGGGGTCCTTGATCTGATTCCCACTCTGATTTTCTTATGAATGTTGACCACATCACTGGGCTACCATCCTGTCCGACCTGAGGGACCATTCAGAATTTATAATTCTGGGGAGTTTTGTAGGAACTTTCTATCAAAAATTTATACCCCCTTTGGTTTAATACTAATTTGTCCCTCTCATACATTCCCTGTGGATTTTTAGTGTGTCCCCATTTATTCTATTAAAATTTCATGTTGTGAGTAATAAGTACCCCCCTTGAAACATGTGTGAAAAATTGGTGCTCCGTTGGCCAAAACGCCAATTCCCCTCAAGTCATAAATTCTATTTAGCCTGTAAGTTAAGGCACATAGATTCTGGACAAAAGGTGAAAATTAGTACTGTTCCACTTGAAGCATGTAGCACCCGCCCAGGTAAAACTCCCATCTCCCCCTCAACCCAGTCATAAAAATTTGAAGGGTCCCGTACTGATGTCATAGACAATGCTCGCGGCTTTTGGTCAAGGCATGATAATTTAGTGTAAATAGATGTGAAGCCATTCAGAGTCAGCTTGAAACTGATATAATATCAATTGAAACAATCAACAGTAACTGTTGTACACAGGAGTGTAAAATACAACTGTTCATGAAGAAGTGAAAGAGTTCATGTGGATAGCGGTTTGACATGTGTGAACAACCACCACAATACCAAGTTGGCCTTCGCAGTATACTATTGGTCAAAATTATGACATGATTTTTCCAGCAAACATCATTTCTTGAAGCAAGCTGAAAAAAAGTGACACGCAATGGACAACTTGAACCATTAACCTGGCAGGATTTTCTGATGTCAGACCAGAAATTCTGCAAAATATTTTGTTATTTGAGAAATGTCTACAAATATGAAATCATCTGTAATAAGGTACAACACAACTTCAGAGACACCTTAAAACAGTGATCAACACACACTGTACATGAGATGTAATGATTAAGGTGATCTCTCCAACCTTGCATATATACAGTAGTCAACTTTCGAAGTGGATCAAGAATTTACATCGTAGCAATTCTGACATCAGTTGTTGTTGCTGCATAATTTTACGTGAAATGTTAACTTTGATATCTTGGTAATGTGCTTGAACGAGATTGTTAGGCTTCAGTGACTTTGATGGTCACCAGAAATGATTGTTTGAAGTAAGGTGCAAAATGACTTGTCACACACTAGTGAATACACTGTAGCAGCACCAAAATAGAGTGGTGATTTCACAACCTTGGTCACTCAAACAATGTCGAATTGGACCGAAGGAACCTAAACTGTGAAAATGTTAAAATAAGAAGTCCTCAATTGTCTACTAAATATGATTGAAAAACAAATTTTCTCCAGTCACTTGCTGAAGTATGCCCCAGCCGGTGGCTCCCCCGCTTGGTGAAATTGTTCATATCCATTGGAAAAGCCAGTGAATGTGGAACGTCAAATCAAAAGTTGAGCTCAGGTGAGTTAACAAAACAATGCCTGGTTTATTGCACAGTTACAAAAGAAATGATAACCTGTTTTCAATTAAGGTCGCCATTGCTTATTAGTGTTACAGACCATTTTGCACCTTGTGACAAACAATCATCGTTTTGAAGGGTAAAAAATTAGTGAAGCACGAAGTTTTGTCGGCCAAAACATTGCCAAGACATCACACCAACATTCTGCACTAAGATCATTTACTCATACTTTTTTGTGTTAAAATAAATTATATGAAAAATCTTGATCCACTTCGAAAGTTGACTACTGTATGTAAAAAAAATAAGAGATTTATATAATTTGAATTCGCTATAATACATTTTTTGTTCTTGTGAAAATCATGTCATATGAAAAGGGGATATAATAATGTGTATTCTTCATTGAATAATAATAAATAAGAGGGAAAAAATAATGTCTCTCGTTTTAAATCAGATGCCTTTAATCATGATGTCATTCAGTCATTGACTTTTCTTAGTCATCCATATCAAGATTCATCAGGACTCTTTAATAATTGATTCTTAGCTTCGCGGACCCGCCGACACAATAGATTACCTGCCGATGGAAAAAAAAAATTGAAAAAAAAAACATTTTTTTTTACATTATAAAATTTTTTTTTTTTTGTCCTACCGACCGACCCTAGAAAAAGTGGACATGCAGATACATGTATACACATTAGACACGGACTGCTTCTGATCAAACTCCCATAAATTTTAACGAAGAGAATGTATGTCCATGGGGATAATCAATCATTAAAAAAACCCACACAACAAAAGTAACATTCTACATTCTACTGCATTGCATGTTTATTAATCAGACAAATTACAATTTAAATCCTCAGAAATCACAGAGTACGCTTCGGCCACATCTTTTTGAAAACTAACAATCAGTACATTGCAGTCAGAGTCAGGAGTCAAAGTCGTGGAGTAAGAAGTTTTCAGTTTGAGTCAGAGTTGGAGACAAAGTTAGGTTTGCAGGTAGTATGGGTTTCAAGAGTCATAAATGAAACTTGTGATTCCTGACTTTAACAATTAAATTTTAAAAATACACGAGCGACAATGTGAAATATATTCAAAGTTTTAAAGTGAAAGTCAGAGTCTAAATTCATGAGACCGTCGGGGTCGGAGTCGTTTCTCTAAAAAGCCAAGGGGGTAAGGAGTCAGAGTCAGTTCACTATCTGACTCCAAAGTCCTTACAATGGATGAAATGAATTTGAATTTTTGAATTTCATTAATTTTCTATGAAATAATTTTGTTTATTCCGAGAGGATTTGATGCTCCACAGCGCTCCTGAAGAAACATTGGGGTTTAAAAAACGCGCCTGAAACAGGACCTTTTACCTATGTATACACATGAACCTACACGGTCCGATAAACATATATTTTTTAACAAAAACAAAAATAAATCAGTTTTCTTAGTCATTGTGCATGTCATTGAGTGTTGAGATCAACTCAATATTTAAAAAGAGAATTTCTCAAAAAATTCAGAACAGATATTTTTCGTTATTGCTTTAAAATGTTCATATGATCGTGTAGTTTCAGGTGATATAGGTCACGTGTCGGGCCCATTTTTTTAACCTAACTGTTTCTTCAGGAGCACTGTGGCTCATCATTTGGAAAAAGCAGAAGGTTAAATGGATGATTAACCACCGTTTAAAATAACATATTGATGTTGAATTTGATGTATTTTACCTAAAAACATTTCGTTTTTAAGTCACCGATTTACAAATTATGCTTCGGGCACTTTATTCAAATTTATGTGGACATTAAATAACAATTAATACAATAATACTTCAGGTAGTATTTTTCTTTTTGCTTTATTATAACACTATACCGTTTCACAGTTCATCTTCAGCAGCTTTTGTCTAATGACGATCTTATCACAATGAAATCAGTGACATTGTGGAACGCAGCTAATGAGTAATAATTGTTTTTGAACATGTCGTATGCTTTTAACCTAATTTTGGTAAATTTTTCTCTGACCTCAATTACCGTAAATGGATTCCTGGATTAATCTTAAAGGCCTATCCTTACAAATTCTTGTATATTATTTTGATTTATTGGTAAAAGCAAATACACCAGTAATGGTGTCCGCCTGCCGTCGTTGATGCTGACATATATTTTGTTTCTTACTAGGCCTACCTTATTTAAGCACATAAAAATTGGTCAATAAAACTGAATTGAATTAAATTTAAACAAAAAATTAAGGAAACATTAACTCAAATGGATCAACAGCGTCCTTCGCAGCTTCCGCAGCTTTAGCGGCAGCATCGTTAGCATCTTCTACAGCATCTTCCGCAGCGTTGACACAATCATCGGCATTTTCATTTGCTTCTTCAGCCGAGTTCTCTGCGGCTATGACGAACTGGTTGGTCGCTTCTTGGACTCCGTCTTCGACATCTTGGATTGCGTCTTTAACTGCTACAGTAGCCTCTTCTGCCGCTTGTTCAGCTTCACTCGCAGCTTCAGTTGCCGCCTCGGCTGCTTTTCTTGCCGCCTCGTTGACGGCATTATTAGCGGCCTGCGCGGCAGAATCGGCAGCTCTGTACGCGGATGCTTTAGCTGCTTCCTCGGTGACGTAAGCCACGATAAGCGGTCGGACTAACAGCTCGACGAACGGATTCCCGGCCTCTCGCATTCCTTTACTGATCGCTTCTTGCAAACCCACGGGGTCGATATCCGGGAACTTTGGATTGACCTCATCTTCAACTGCCTTCACAACTGCAGTGCTGTTGAACCAAGGCAGCAAAGCTCTGATGCGCTCCTTCAGACCCTCAATAACCCTGATGTTCTCTGCTGTCTTGGGAGGAGCAGGGGGAAGAGGAGGAGGACCGAAGAACAATTTGAGGGGGTTTGGGATGGGGTTACGTGGGAATAACCAGCCGTCTACCTAGAAAGAAAATCATGATAATCATTATTAATATGAATATTCTGACTGTTAAAATAAAACTTATATATATATATTATATTATATTATATACATCTGAATTTTCTGAACCAAATTTTATAAGCAGACCCAAGACCAAAAATTGTCTGTTTAAAAAAGGTGTGTTAAAACATCTTTTTAAGGCACATTTGCAAACTCTGAAATGGCAAGACACAATTTCGGCCACCAATTTATTTGTGTTTCATTTTTCATCTGTTGGGCAATGCTGACTAGACTGGGATCTGGTTGACATAGCTGAGGTTAGAATCGAATCCAGAACCCAGCAACAGGTAGCCCATACTGCTATCAACTGTGTAACCCTCCAACCGTTGTTTTAAAATACGTTTGCTATGAACTTCTGAAGTGGACGATAATATAATAATAATTATAAACAGATCAACCGATGTATACTTTATCACAGCCATAAAGTGGTAATACAAATAAAGAGATACACACACAGGTTTAGTATTCAAAAGTATTAGGTATAAAAGCTTACCTGGAAACTGGTAATAGCCAGAAAAGCCACAATAAGAATGACTTTTGACATCTTTAGAAACCAAGAGGCCTCAGCTGATGTAACTGAACTTGGTCATGTACTCCTCACTATTATTAGCCTCTAATTGCTTGCTATTGTGCTGTGAATGTACTGTGAATAAAATGTAAGTCATAACTATGTATAAGGAACATAAATCAAGGCACACAGCTTTGAGGTGTTAATGCAATCTGTGCACAGACACCGAAAAGCAGTTTTGCAGTTTCACATATGGATGGATAGATGATTGGGGCTTTACGTCTTGTATTTGTGCACTTGATAGGCTAATTAGGACAGGAGGAGGACACATCAATGAAACATAGGATGATTGAAACGGCAATCCAACATAGACAGATGACCTGGCAAGAGCTGGATACCTGCAGTGTGCTCTGGGTGTTTAATATAATGAAGTTATTTCCTGCTTAGTGATGTCCCCTCCTGGAGGAGAGCTCCTTTGATAAAAAAACTGGGGAAGTTCAGCCCTTGCTACAACTTCCAAAATGATCAGTGGTGAAATTACTGCTATGATATTCATTTTTCATTCCTTTTTAGCCAAAATCATGCTCTGTTGGCAAATTGTTCTCTTTTTAAAATTTCGGCAAAGCTCTGCTGTCCCACCAGCCAAGAGCTCCGTGAGCGTCCCTCGACAAAACTTTTTCCATTTCCATCTCCTGATGTGACTGAGAACATATTAATCTGCTGTCACACCTTTTCAAAAATACAATGATTTATGATTGATGTTAAAATTAAGTGAAACTACTTTAAGGAAAAAAAAACAACCGCATATAATAACACTTGAGGTGACTCACACAAAGGTAGTTACCACGCCTCACAAATGACTTTCATTGGCTCAGCAACAGAGACATGTGTTGTAGCGTAGCATCATTTAATAAATCTAAATCATTGTTAAGATGATGTGAATGATTTTAATAGCCACTTGGTGAAGTTGATGTGAATGATTTTAATAGCCACTTGGTGAATTAAGTACTGTTACTCAAATGATCCACACAATACTGTGGATACTAAATGGACCAATGATCTGAGTGTGTAAAGGCTATGGTTAGGTCAGAAAACACTTCATTGTTGGTTAGATGTTCAGAAAGTGTTGAAAGTGCCGTATAAACACTCCATCAGCTCAAATCAGACAGGATGTAAATTTATTAAAAAAGCATGCTAGAACAACACCTTGTTAGTCTTTTACACACACAAATTATATTCACTAACATGTAGTGCCACCTGTAAGTAGGTGCACCAGGTGATGCTTTGTAATCGGGTCAATGCTTTAACATCCTTAACCAAACGGCTTGTGGAAGCATGAATTCTCATCCAATAAGACGAAAACATTGGGTCATTTCATGCACTTACTTTCAGGTGGCTGTGTAGATAAGACAGAACAGAGTTAACAAAAATGTAACAATAATTTTGCTCAATTTTTGTTTGGATGAATAGCACTCACTACTGGACTTTCTCACTCACCGTGTACCCTGTATTGTGACTCAGTGAGCATAATGTTGTAAATGAGCTAAATACTTGATTAGTAATTTCCTTCTCTGTTTTTATTTCAGCATCCTCTTTGCGGATATCGTTGGTTTCACTGCCATGTCATCTCTCGTCACTCCTTCACAACTGGTTCAAATTCTGAACGACTTATTTGCCAATTTCGACAAATTAGCTGAAGTATGATTTTCTTGTGAATGTCTATAATTGCAAAGCATATGAGATTCCACTTCAGATGTCATAAACATAAAAGGACAAGTTGTCTCGGAGCCCAATCAAATATTTCCAAAAAGTTAATTTAGATATTTGAAAAACCTTAGCCAAAGAATTTTCTTCAAACTGTCAAAATTGTTGGCCAAACAGTTTTAATATGCAAGCTTGGAAGGTTACTTCTAATTCTCTCGAGCAGCTAACAAGTTTTGTCACTTTTTAAAAAAGTGGCGTGTGTTTTTTAAGTGTGGGCACTTTAGATGAGATATTACTATTGTCTTTAATCATAATGATATATTATATTTTTGCTGTATTTATTCCAGAAATTTCACCAGCTGAGGATTAAGATTCTAGGGGACTGCTATTACTGTATCAGTGGATGTCCTGAACCGAGGAGTGACCATGCTGTTGTCAGCATCCATATGGGCCTTGCTATGGTCACTGCCATTGGGTAAAGTCACTATATGTTATCTTATATTATTGACAGTAATCATAGGCTTTAGTTAGACACCAGTTTTGAGGGTTCTGACAGCATTTTTGTCAGTTAGATCCCGACTGGAGGGAGGGATCTAACTGAGAAAAATGTGTTAAATTAGAACCCGACAAAGAGGTGTCTGACTCAGACATCATACGCTTCTTCTATTATACCTTTCAACTTATATTTTTTGCCAAACAACAATCCAACAGTTTTGTTGCTGTTGTTGACAGTGTTAATCCTTAGCAGGAAGTCACCAGTCAGTCTTGTTAAATTATTTTGATTTTTTCTAGTCTTACTTTCACAATTTAACATGTATGTGTGAAATGTGTCTATAGATGTAAACTTTTTGACTGGTGGCCCCTCGTCAGCAGTAATTGACAGCCTTTGAGGGATCTCCAATGATCTTGTATTTTCCTGAAAGTGGACAATATTTCTGAATCTGAATCAGGGCGCTAACATGTAATATTGCAGATACCAGCTTTTCCAATGGTATAAGTATCTAGGTGATGTCTAAGCTTTATTGGGGCTTTTTCTGTTAAGGATTGAAGAACCATAGACTTAAGGATTACAGACTAAGCAATTGAGTTAACGATTATGTCTGGCCTAAACAACTGGAAATAATCCTGATACTCTATCATGTAAGTTCAATTATTATTTTCAGGGAGGTCAGAGAGAAGACAGGCAGTGGGGTGAACATGAGAGTAGGAATCCACACTGGGGCGGTCCTTGCAGGCGTCATGGGCCAACAGCGGTGGCAGTACGATGTGCTGGGAAAAGAAGTTACATTCGCTAATAAGATGGAAAGCGGCGGTCTGCCTGGGTGAGTAAATGACTTTAGTTGTAATGAGTCTATCTAATTTGACTAAGAGCAACATGTAATGGGAATATCTTTATTAAAGTCACTTTCCTTAATGTTCACCAAAATTATCTTTTTGTCTTTTCTGACTCTTTGGGCATACCCAGTCTATATGATAGACTGGATGTGAAAATTTGGCTGATGCATATGCCGGACTTACTGCAGTCATGGATGCATTGATGTTAAATTCAACATTTTTGTGTTCTTGTGTACTGTTTTGTAACTATAAATATATATGGGAACAACGTGATGAAAATTGACAATGGAGAGACCATATGAATGTTTTGCATGTGGTGAAATTTTCATATATATTACGTATTACAGATTGCATATTACATATTACATGCCTCATTGAAATAGCAAAGAAACATGGAGATATTGTAGCCTTGTGGTTAAATATTTGCCCGCTGACCAAGATATTGCAGATTTAAATCTCTGCTATTGAGCTTGACCGATACTACCATACTACCTGTTCACGCCTTTAGGCAGAGTAGAGCAAAATGTTAATAACCTGATACACTAGTACATTTTTTAGGTACATTTTTAAAATCATGCCCATATTAATTATGTCATTTCAGCATATGAAAATACTGACAGTTGAATGGGAGAATAATACTACTATTTCTCTTGCATAGACATCCTTTTCCATTCCAGAAGGGTTCACATTTCGGAGACGACTGCTTCATTTCTGTGCGGAGAATTTGAACTTGAGCCAGGCGATGGAGAGAACAGAGAAGAGGCAATTAGAATGGCAGCTGTCAAGACTTACCTGGTCAAATCTATTGTTAAACCAGTAAGTAAAATAATGTGTATATCTTAAGATATATTATCTATCTACAATTCTACATGTATCTACATTTGTCTAACTCTACATGAATCTATCGATACCACTGTAATAGTAAATCATTTCTTCGTTTTTCAGTATCCGGAAGGCACTTTGGATCAGTGTAGCAATGGGATAGCAAGAATATTGACTGAAAAAATTGAGGTAAATAAAAGCAACAAACAAACTTCTCCGTCAGTTAAATTTAAGAATGAATATTTTTAAGGAAAAATATTTTTCTGGGAATTCTCTTTATCTTTTTCTACCAGACAGTCATGCCAGTCTCATAATTGAAACAGTATCCACTGTGAAGATGAAAGATGTCTACAACAGGGCCTTATGAATCTTTTTTTTAAATTTCAGATTATTCCAAAAGAAGAGGTTCAAGATCTGAAAGTTGTCAGCAAATTGTTTAGGTAAAAATCAATTTATTTCTTGTCAGGGTCTTTAATTTCAAGATATCAAATAGATTTACTGGTGTTGTACTCTAGGGTGCTTGAACAGAAAGGTCAGGGGGAACAATTGAACCTCCTCCGTTGAACCTGGGGGGGGGGGGGGGTAAGGTGAACAATTTTGATCTTGAAGACAAAACATTAAAGGCCTCTGTTTGGGTGGAAATCGGTAAATTAGTAAGAATACATATATGCAAAATTGTTATTGATGTTATAATTTGTCGTGCAATTGGATTTGCCCTTTCTCATCTGTCTACCCCTGCCACCCGCATTTCCTTCAAACACCCTTCGGTGTTCTCCGTTTCTTTTTAAAGATTTCAAGCCCGTGGCGCCATATATATATATGATTATTTTATCCCATTCACACATCTCATATACTTGCAGTACAGAGAAGGAACCGCACAGCACGATGACGCTGAGATTCCACGACCTTGACCTTGAGAAGAATTTTTCAAGGTCACTCAGCAACGACCTTGACCTTGCTATCAGTTTGATCTGTCCACTGGTTGTCATGGTGACAACCTTTTTTGCTCAGCTGTGTGTACTCCCATTGTAAGTATGAATGCTTTATCTTGCTACTTTTTTGCATAACTTTTAAATTTTCTTACTACTTTTTGGCATAACTTTGAAATTCACTTACTACTTTTTGGCATAACTTTCTAATTTTACTATGTGATCATTAGCCATAAATGCACTCTATAGTAGTGCTGTTGTTGGCCTTATATATCATATGATAACTTACGGTAATAATACTTAGAAATTAAAAACAAATGCTTTGTTTTTACACTCATGATCAAAATGCTGGAATAATTAGGATTTTCAAGGTGTCAGGACTTCCAAGTTCTTAAATTGGTGAATAGATCTGTGGAATTGCAAAGATTCTTTCCTCAGACATTAGATTTATGTATAAGTGATATTATAAACCATTTTTTATTGCTGAGAATTATTTGAAAATTTCTTTTGGTGACCCAGAAAAATTGATCAATTTTAGTAAAAAATCATCAAAAATCGCATCATGGCTCAAAAACACAGACACAAAATTTCAGCATATACACAAAATGTCAACTTAATCTACATGTGTACAACCAAAAAACTTAACGATATCATGTTGAAAGCCACATGCATTGACCTCAGCCTTCACCTGATTTGACATGGATTCCACCAACCTGTTTTTTGCCCTTTTTTCACTGATGTGGCTATTCTTCAGTGAAGGTCACTTGAACCTGGACCAGATCAGTTGGCTAAACCTCCATCTTGTATGCAATATGGCCCAAGATGTCCCTTTAAATTAATGTTATTTAGGTTCATGTCGGGTTAAGTTGCCAATAACAGCATATTCTCAAAATTTCTCAATTAACCAGGTTAGAAGGATTTCTGTTGCCCTACAATTAAGCTTGATCAATGCCATGAATGAATCAAATGTTTCAACTGAAGTGTTCTCTATAGCCATGGCCGTAAGTTTATGCTCAGTTGCTACGCTTCACTGTGGGGCTATCATTGTGACTGATCATAACAAAACAAATACTTCACCTAATTGTCAGGATTATAGTCTGTATAAAGTAGAAGAGGTTCTGATAAAAAATGGTGACTGGAATAAAGTTACATAACAATTGTGAGGCAAAATACTAAATTAAGTGAATTTTGAACATATAATCAGTTCTGATGCCATGTCATTTGAATGATGGTTATAGTCACCAAAGTCTCTGGCAGCGTTGGGCACACACCAAATTAAGCATTCACGGCAAAATCACAATTAAAAATGCAGCTTTAACGTTGGTTCATCGGGGTTTGCTAGCAGTGTTTTTAATTGGAAAAATTGTTTATATCTCAAGTAAGAAAAAAGTAGTAAATAAAATTTAATTTGTTTCATCAAATTTTAACATATTTGAGAGCATTTGACACAATTTCCTTTTCAGATATGAACTGCTCTATCTTCCTACACCTACTTACAAATTTGTCATATGTAACGAAAAAAATAGTCTGAGTAAAACCTGATGAACCAAAAATTCAAGCATGCATTTGATTGTAATTTTGTCGTGAATGTCTAATTTGATGTGTACCAAATACATCCAGACACTTTGGTGACTATTAACATCAGGGAAATAACATATAGCATCAGAATTGATTTTATGCTTCTATTCTAACAAATTCAGTATTTTGCCTCACCATTACCATGCTATGTCATTTAATGCTACAAATTCTATTAGAACACATGCTACTGTGTGCAGACTATAATTCCTGGCAATATTGTGAAGATTGAGCAAGTATTTGCTATATCGCAATTGGTCACAATGATAGCCCCATCCACAGTGAAGCATAGCAGCTGAGCATAAACTTATGGCCATGGCTGTACACTGAGGTATCATTTCCTCTTCCAACAAGAGTACACTCTTGACAAAAATGCTGGAATATTTTGGGAATTTTTCGAGTAAATTCCATCTGAGTCAATATATCCTGGTACATGTTTCACAGGAGCTTATGGAGAGTTTTTTGTGTGATGGGAAGGTGGCCAGATACTGTCCGAGTACTGCCTCATGCCCACAAGGGTTAAGGGTGGCTGTTAAGTGCTCATTTTGGGTGTCATCCATTATGACGGAAATTTGTGTCTGGTTGTGCAGAATGGAAACGCCCCTACTGTCTCCCATCTAAGTTTGTTGGAAGGGGAAATGGTACCTCAGTAAAGATAACACTTCAGTTTAAACATATTGTTAATTAGGCCACACATAATTGATCTTTAGCTTCTCGGATTCGTCTCAAGGCACTTTTATTAGGGTCGGTCGGTAGGACAACAAAAAAAAAGGTGAAAATTTTTTTTTATAATGTCAAAAAAAAAAATTTTTTTTTTTTTTGAATTTTTTTTTTCCATCAGCTGGAAATCTACTGTGTCGGCGGGTCCGCGAAGCTAAGAATCAATTATGTGTGGCCTTAATAGTAATGCTGAAGCCTGTAGGGGTACAACATATCCTACAAAACCAAGAAAATTGAGGAAATTTAGAATTTGGGGTTATTGGCTACTTCACCTCACATAAACGTAGATAACACTATTGGGACATCTTTGACCATTCTGCAGCCAAGATGGAGGTTCAGCCTACTGATCTGAACCAGGTTCAAGTGACTTTCACTGAAGAATGGCCACATTGGTAAAAAAAGAAGCAAAAATAGGTTTGCGGAATCCATGTCAAGTCAAGTGATGTCAATGCGTGTGGCATTCAACATGATATCGTTATGTTTTTTGGGTTTATACATCAAGGTTAAGCTGGAATTTTGTGCATATGTTGAAATTTTGTGTCTGTGTTTTTGAGCCATGATGTTTTCAAATAATTCTCAGCAACTAAAAATGGTTTATAATATCGTTTATACATAAATCTGATGTCTGAGGAAAAAGTCTTTGCAATTCCACACATTCAATCACCAATTTAAGAATTTTGAAGTCCTGACACCTTGAAAATCCAAATTATTCCAGCGTTTTCATCATGAGTGTATATCAAAACACATATCATTTATAAATCTTTTTCCTTCCAGTTCAGTGTTGGGATTCCTGATTTTTCTGCTCCCGTTTATCGTTTTGCTTTTCATGGCATTAATTCCTTTTGTACAGCATTTTCCTAAGGTATGTCTATTTTGACAATGAAATTTATATTAAATTCTATTATAAGATTCTCTGGGTGAAATTTGTAAGCTTTGATCATAAAATCTTGTTTCATGAAAAGTTATTTCAGTGTGACAGTGTGACAAATAAGCTAACCATGACAAATGGCCCAAACCTCAAGTCAAATTTACCAGACTTTTAAAAGTAATTCCTCACAAGTGCCAAGTAAATGTGACCTTGATCCGAATGGGCATTGGCCCTGCAGGCCTCGCCAAGTCTGGAAAAAAACCCCCTCTTTTCTGGTTTCTAGAGCTCTACGCTCCTGAAGTGTGAAACAGTGAAACATTATTTCACTGTGACAAATCATTAAAAATTTTCAGGATTTAAGAAATAATTTAAGTGTGACAGTCTGACTATCTGACAGTTTGACAAATTGCTTCAGTGTGATAAATCATTTCAGTGTCAGACAGTGTGACAAATCATTTCAATTTTACAAAGTTATAATTTATGTGTGAAAAATGGTTTCAATCGAAGAAATCACTCAAATACGATATTCTGATTAGCAAACTAAGAGGTAAATTTTTTCACACTCCTTTCGTGTTCTCCTGCTTAAACTTTCACTGTTTCCGCCCATCCTCGTTAAATCAAATTTGAAAATAAAATGGTGAAAAAACAGGGATGTCAGGTTGGTATTCTTTCTTTCAGAGATTTCCAAGAGTAACCAGGAAGCTGTGTGAGTCCCTAGCAACGAGATCACTGGGCAGACATGTTGTTGTTTTAGTTTTGGTGGTCGTCATGACAACGAGCAATATGGCGGACCTGGTACGGTGTCTGATTAATTCTTATCACCCCACAAAAAATTTGATGTCAGGAAGTGTGTCAATAAAGAAGGAGTGCTTGTCATTATTTGATGTCTTGATTTGATGTGACAAATGTAATTTTGATAACTGGTGATTGATTGATTGATTGATTGATTTCCCACGGTATAGTTGGTATTTACAAAAATAATTGGCATTATCCTACTTTAGCCCCCTCAGGGGTCTAAACATTTAGGCCCTTTTTTCATGGGAAATAGTGGTGGTAATTTTTACTGTATAAACATCATTATGTTTATACACAAGATGACGCTTATACAGTTAATGTAACAAAGAAATAATTGTCTAACTATTTATCAAAATACTGTCTTATTATACTCCTGCTTTAGCCCCCTTTTCCATTGACAGTACCATTGAAAAGGGGGCTAAAGCAGGAGTATATATATAAGACAGTAGGATATATAAAATACTGTCTTATATATACTCCTGCTTTAGCCCCCTTTTCAATGGTACTGTCAATGGAAAAGGGGGCTAAAGCAGGAGTATATATAAGACAGTATTTTTTAAAGAAAGAGACAAGTGTTTCTTTGTTACATTGACTGTATAAACGCCATCTTTTGTATAAACACAATGAAGCTTATACAGTAGAAAAGCCACCAAAATGTAGCAAAATACTGTCTTATATATACTCCTGCTTTAGCCCCCTTTTCAATGGTACTGTCAATGGAAAAGGGGGCTAAAGCAGGAATATAATAAGACAGTTTTTGCTATATCCTACTGTCTATATATACTCCTGCTTTAGCCCCCTTTTCAATGGTACTGTCAATGGAAAAGGGGGCTAAAGCAGGAGTATAATAAGACAGTTTTTGCTATATCCAACTGTCTATATATACTCCTGCTTTAGCCCCCTTTTCAATGGTACTGTCAATGGAAAAGGGGGCTAAAGCAGGAATATAATAAGACAGTTTTTGCTATATCCCAGTGTCTATATATACTCCTACATTAGCCCCCTTTTCAATGGTACAGTCAATGGGAAAGGGGGCTAAAGTGGGAGTATATATAAGACAGTATTTTGCAATATATCACACTTCAGTTTGAATGTTTTAAGAAACATATAACTGTGAGTATTCTTGGTAATGATCTCCCTTCACACTTTTACAGTATTTATTCTGTGATATACAGACTGGAAACATATTTGAGTTATTTTTCAGTTTCAGTTTTTGTTGATCAATATCTATGGAAATACCTATTTATGTTTAAACCCTCAAGGGGGCTAAAGTAGGATAATGCCAAATAATTTAAAATGTGGAGGCAGTGATAACTAGTGATGTGGTGGTATTTCAACCCTCTCAAAAAATTTCCATTGTCAGAATTTTCCCGCGTCATTCTTTTTTTAAAAAGTACGTAAACTCATATCAAGGTTGATATGGAGAAATACAAATATTTTCAATCCAGGTGCTATTATAATTTTATATCCTTAACTTCCTACTTTATCAATTATCATGCAATTTTTAAGTGAAAATTTAGGCCTACCTTTTGTATATTGTAATGTAATAAACTTAACTAAACTAAAGATCATTACAATTCACTCTTAACACTTAAGGTTCTTGATGGTATATGTAAAGAACCTACAGCCGTTAAAAGGTTCTAAATTTCATTAAGGGTTCAACTGAATTGAAAAGGTCCAATACTGGTGGGAGGGCCTATGATGGGACCCTATGCTCCCAACTTGAGAGAAAGGGGTTCCATTGTGGGAGTTCAGTGCAGCTGGATTATCTAAGTGTTACGTTTGCTGTTATCTATAGATACCAGCTTATCGATCCCTTAAAGGTCCATATAAAACTTTTTTGTTTAGAGAGTGGGCTATGAATGAACCAGTTCGTTCCACAAACAAAATCATAGAAAGTTAATGACAATTTTATTTTTTGAACGAAGCCTTAAAACTTTTTTTCCCCTTCTTCTTCGTAAACCACAAAAGCTTAAGTTAAAGTGCAACTCCTTTGATCTATTTATAACAACAAAGTGACAAAAACAACTTCAACTTGCTATCTTGCCACTTATATGAGTTCTTATCTTCCTGAAGGCCACACATAATTGATCTTTAGCTTCTCGGATCCTCTCAAGGCACTTTTTCTAGGGTCGGTCGGTAGGACAAAAAAAAAGGTGAAAAATTTTTTTTTCTATTTTTTTTTCCCATCGGCAGGAAATGTACTGTGTCGGCGGGTCCGCGAAGCTAAGAATCGATTATGTGTGGCCTAAACAATAGTCAGCACAATCATTTTGACTTCTTTTTTCAGCATCGCTGTGTTAATTCTTGGCATCGAGATGAATCAATAAACTCGACTCGTTCAATCGCGAACACAACTTCTTGTAACTTTCCTGTTTTCTTCTGTTCTCCAATACTTTTGATAATGGTGACAATTCACCTGCAATACCAGGTATAAAGTCTTTCTATTTGCTTCAATTGCTTCAGTGTTTCGCTCGGTGTGTATGCGATATTTATCACACTTTTGCTCAATGCAAGAAATAAACTATATGAACGAATGTCAAACTGAGGTTCTTGTACATCCTTCTTTCTGCGCGTTCTTTCCAAATCTGCTCCCGTTCCTGTCCCGTTCTAGGCATTACAATGATAAAATTTTCCCAATTTTGACCCACTCCGCCAAATTTTGTCAAGTTCAGTCCCGTTCCCGTCCCGTGCAGGGCCCTAGTATAGACTATAGTGTGGGGGAGAATAAATAAAACAAACAAATACTAAATTTGAGCCAAATCGACTTTGAAATATCACATTGATCTATATGAGATAAAAGTGTAAGCACCAAATTAGAGAAATTTTGAAAATAGTTTTTTTAGGACCAATCTAATGTAACTCAAGAAATTTGCCCTAGTTTTAAACCTAAACCCAGGCCTGTTTTCAGATCAGAATCAGAATCAGACATATTGACTCTGTGTAATGTCATTCAATTTCTATGACAGACGTCCTTCAGACATAACTAGAACTGACAAATGAAATACGACCAGGCTCGCTAAAATAATGTGAGTAGTGTAGTTATACAATTTTTAAAAGTATTGAAGTCTCAGGGTTTTGTCTTTGATTCAGTTAAAGAAACAGGCCCTTAATCCCGTTATTCTATTGTAGAATACTATTGTATATATTAATCAATTTTATTTCGCAACTTTTGCCTTATTTCTTTCTTTCACAGGTTTCCCATATGTTTCGTGCTTTCCTATCGGCTGTTGTCGCTGTCCTATCATGTGCCTTGTATAATTCAACTGTCATGGCCGCCTTTGATTATTATGACTCAGTCGTTCAATACTTCCGGTAAGTTATGCATAATCAATTTAAGATTTTTTTCATAAGCCAAGATAAATATGAATAAATCTTCACAAAATGTTTTTTTCACAACATTGGTTGTATAACTAAGCGTGTCCTTTTGTCATTGCAGTCCCAACGAAGATTTTATATCATCCAGAATTTATTTTACCATAATGCTGACATTCATTTGCCTGTTCCTCATACTGTCCAGCCGAGATGTAAGTAGCCTACATCTACATTTAAAGATGATATTCCATAAGGAGAATTGGTCACTTATCCAATCACTACTTTAAAAAGCTTCAAAACAAATTTTTCTCTCTCTTTTTTTATTACAGTGCGAAAGCCAGAGAAGGCGCCTGTTTGTTTTTTGTCGACAACTTGATGAAAGTCACTCAAAAATTGATGTTCTGCAAGAGAAGAACCAAGCGCTGGTCTACAACATCTTACCTGCCCATGTGGCTATGCACTTCACTGGCACCAAGAGGAAGGATGAGGTATTGTCAACCCCTTGCCACTGAGCGGGCCACCATTTTTAAAATCTTGAGGAGGGGGGGGGGGAGGAGCATAGACTTTTTTTTTAAAATAAATAATTTCTTGCTCAGTTTTGGTGAAATAATTAACTTCTCTTTGGGTAGTTTTGAAATAAATAATTTCTGGAGGGGGAATTTCTTAATGAGATGATGCTTGATTTTGGAATGAATATTAGATAAATAATTATTGCTGCTGAGAAAACTCCAAGCCCCCCATTATCAAATGATCGCCCCCTGAAATAGGCCTACTTTAAAAATTTCTTGCATCGTTTATGTATGTGGGAGGACAATGAATGACTTGTAAATTTTTAGCTTTTATGCTAATTCAGAAAGCGCTAGTGCTTAAAATATGCATTAGGACCTGGAGAATATCCAAATCTGTTCTTAAACTGGAGACATTACCATATTCCCACCAACTTCAATTGTCGTTCAAATCTTCACATTTCTCTCAGTTTTCAATCATCTTGTTGCATTGCCACTTTGCCCATTTCGAGAACAGATTTGGACAATTCGTATTCTCCTCAAAAGATGTTGATAACAGAGCTCTTGTGTTAATGTTCAGAAAAGTGGTGAAAAATATGGTGAAAAAAATATTGACTAACTGGGAGAATACTTTGTTCAATACAAAACAATCCATGTAATAATATATAATTATTTCACTGCAGGATTTGTACAGCCAGCAATACAGTGAGGTGGGTGTCATGTTCGCTTCATGTCCCAACTTCAACGACCATTACACCGAAGATGCTATAAATAACCACGGAGTGGAGTGGATGAGATTACTCAATGAAATTATTTCGGATTACGATGATTTGCTGAATGATCCGAAATTTGCCAACATCGTCAAAATCAAGACCATTGGGCCGACGTATATGGCCGCTTCAGGGCTCAACCTTGCAAAACCTGTAAAAGAGGTCTGTTATTTTGGTTTTCATTTCCATCAATTTATGAACAAAATTAAATTCGACTGTTATATATTGGTCACAAAGGAAATATACCTGTTGGTTTTTTGTAAGCCCGATAATTACATATTCAGTGGTGATTGTAAAATGACCATTCACAATTAAGTTTAAATGGTTTGTTCATATACCCCCCTTATCACCTTCCATTGTACTCATGATGTTCTCGCTAAGAGTACTGGGATTGTACTTGAGACGCAAGTAATAGTATGAGTACTGCACTCATGATTTGTTATATGTGAGTACTTTGGAAAATGTACTTGAGTACAGGAGTACACAAATTCATGTGTACTTATGCCCAACCCTGATGCTTCATGGAGATATTACAAAGTATTTATGCTATAATATCGAACGACATGGGCTTTAATCTAATTAATTTCTTTGCTCAACTAGTTTAATATCAATTTTGTTAAATTTCTTAAAATCATATTTTAAAAATCTAGGATGCACCAGTCGTTGAACGGTGGCGACACCTGGCTGATCTGGTGGAGTTTGCTCTTGCGCTGAAAGAGACATTGGATCGAATCAACAGCCAATCATTCAATCATTTCATGCTAAGAATAGGTAGGTGCACTGCTTCATCCCATTTGCCGACGGTTGGTGATATTCAAAATCATTTTCATTGTTCAAAACTATTGGAACCACTGTGAGAGTTACTCTCGAAGCTATTCTGCTAGAACGCATCTTTTTCACACTACTTAGTGAATATATTCATCCGAAGTACCAAACTTGCCAGGTATATAGGCTTAATATGTCCTATCAGATCTTTTCTTTAGCATAATATTATGTAGTAACGTGGTAATCTGCCATGCCAGAAGTGAACATTAAGCACTGTTAGTCATGGTTCTTACGTTGAAATGCCCTCATGTGCCCTCTGTAGGGAATTACATGTTACAAAATAACCTCTGATATCTCAGAAACTCCCAAAAACCTACTGAATTCCCAGATACTTTCTAGACATACAAGAATATCATTGAGTGTTTTTTTTAAATGTTACTCGCAATGTGATCCACTTTATTTCTTGGATCATGATCACGAGCATTTCAGTTCCTATATCTAATGCTCAGAGGCTACAGAATCATGGCTGCCTACTTTGTGATAAAAAAGCATGGCGATCAAACTTTTTTTCTCAGATTGTTAACTGCCTATGATTTTTCATTTTGTGCATGACTATTGTGGGAAGATTTGTAACACGATTGCAAATTTGTCATCTTCGGTGTCAAATTGTTCTCGCTTACCGCTCTATAATAATGTTTTGACATTTCATCATCATATGTATAATTTTTCAGGGATAAACCATGGAGCAATTCTGGCAGGGGTGATAGGAGCCAGAAAGCCTCATTATGACATTTGGGGAAACACAGTTAATGTTTCAAGCAGGATGGAGTCTACGGGGAAACTCGGAGAAATCCAGGTTAGTCAATTATAATTATAGATAGATAGATACTGCTCGAGTTACTGTCCTGACAGTGACAGCACTTGCAAAAGAGTGCGCAGGAAGAAGCCTGGGTTAGGCGAAAGACCCCTCAGAGTTATATTAAAAACTAACATTTCTGATGGTTTTACTTGTGGATTGAAACCAGAGTCTTTTAAGACAATGTCACAAAGTTTCAGTGTAAACAGCTGAAACCATGATAGAAATTCTAGAAGTAAAAAAGAATTTTCATGGTTTTTATGACGTCATTGATATCCACAAAATTTATAGCTGAATGTAAGCACAAAATTAATCATAGCTGAGTGTAATCACATATAATCACATATAATTATTTGACTGTAACTCCTGACCAAATTAACTATGCACAGCTGTTTTTTGGGTAATTTTCTTCCAATTTAGTAAAAAAAAAAATTATTTCATTACAGGTTGTGGAAGACACCATGTTGATTCTAAAAGAGTTTGGCTTCACGTTCAGCCAGAGGGGGTTGGTGAAGGTGAAGGGCAAGGGAGATCTCATGACCTACTTTTTGACAGGAAGACAGGAGGCGCCATCTACTTGATCAATGATGATTGGTTTTTCGTAAAAAATCAAAAATCAAAAACTCCTGGAAGTTATTGTCTCTGTGTACAAAATTGATTGCTCCCAATACGGTCGAGCAAGCCTGATGAAGGTGAAAGGCAAGGGAGATCTCATGACCTACTTTTTGACAGGAAGACAGGAGGCGCCATCTACCGATGATAGGTTTTACGTTCAGAAGAATGAACAATCAAAAACCCCTGGAGGTTATTCTCGCTATGTACAAAATTGCAGTGCTCCCAATACGGTCGAGCAAGCCTGATGAAACGGGAACATGCACACCTGAAGAAGAAGAGGAAGATTAAAAGAAGACCTTCATGAGCTAAATCCCAGAGCTCTGGATGTCATTCGGATGAGACATTAAATTTGTGGCCCATTGTATTCCGAAGAAGTCCTCAATTGTCTCCTAAATGTGATAGAGACACAAATGTTCTCCATTCTCTGGTTGAAGTATGCCCCAGCTGGTGGCTGCTCCGCTTAGTGAAATTGGTCATATCCATTGGAAAGCCACAGATTTTTGGAAACAGGGGTAGGCTCACTCGAAGGCTGCTGGCTCAGCCAGGAATAATGCTTACTAAGCTACAAATACACAAATGTAGGGTAAATGTACCATGCTATAATTCAGCCAACTTTCATCAAAATCTGAGAAGGAATCTTTGAAATATTCCAGTTTATTTAAATGGGGACTTATTTTTGTTGAACTGTTCAGTGTACACTTTCAAAATACAACTAAAAAGGAGTATTTAAAACAGGCGATGTTTAACCATTGGTCTGACGTTATGCATCCTCTGCCAAACTGCTTAAGACACCATGGATTCTCATCCACTGACATGAAAACATGTTGGGTCATAATTTGAATCATCCGCCACTGTTGTGGGACATGAGTTGATGACTGTACGAACCAGGTACACTAAAAGACCAAGACTTACAATTGTATTTCATCAAGTACATATAGTAATCAGTAGATTGACAAGGAATCATCATTATGGTTTGAAAACTGAAACAAATTCAAACAATGTGGTCAACAACTCAAGCACTTAAAAGTTGTTTTGGTTCATGTATCATACACGTACAATGTTGTACATATTGCATATTGCATATTTTGTCAGATACATTTTCCGATATACTGTCAAATGGACACTGGAGAAATTTGTTATATATACAAAAAGGTGCACACAGGTGTTTTTTTTTGAATTTGCCTTATTGTGGATTCATGTGTTTCATTATAATATTATGGATTTATTAAAAATCTGAAAAAAACAATCCTGGTGATGTTTATGGTGTCCTTTTTTTCAGTATTCAAGTCTAAAATGTGCGAAAGAAGTCCTCAATTGTCTCCAAAATGTGATAGAGAAACAAATTTTCTCCATTCTCTGGTAGAAGTATGCCCTAGCTGGTGGCTCCCGCGCTGGATGAAATTGGTCATATACATTAGAATTAGAAAGCTACAGATTTTTGATAACGGGTAGGTTCACTCGAAGGCTGCTGGCTCAGCCAGAAATAATGCCATTAAGCTACAAATACACACATTTAAGGTCGATATACTGGGCTATAATTCAGCCATCTTTCATCATAATCTGAGAATGAATCTTTGAAATATTCCAGTTTATTTAAAGCGGAACTGTTTAGTAGCTGCTCTCTTTCACCTCAGGGGCGGACTGGCCCTATGGGCCAGAGGGCAGTGCCCTGGGGCCCACAACCACAGGGGGGCCCACCAGCAACCTTTAAAAAAAATTCTAAATTTTCAAGTATGATGTAAAAGAGATCAAAATCGAATTATGGGCCTTATAGGAAAATAGAAAAGTCTGCTATTAAAACATGAGAAACATAAACAATTAAGGGGCTCTTCTCTCAGTTTTATTAACAATTAAGTAAGGGGCCCCTCCCCTCTCTCAGTTTCGGGCATGGTTCGCTAGGAGGGGCCCTGGAATTTTGACAGGACTTTTGGTAGGCCTCCTAATTTGGGCCCCCTGTACCCCTTCTGAATCCCCAACTCTCTGCCCCTCAATTAACTGTAAAAAGGAGAAATTTGTTCTTCTGGCTTACGACTTTTTCATTTTTTGTGTGATGATAATTTTAACGTTATTGATATCACACAAGCAAGGACACACTCCCTGCTATTGTACAGAAGTTTTTTGCTTAATTTCATTCCACATGTATGCATATATAATATTCATAATTTCATGTCATATCATGCAGGTAACCGCAATTTATGTCTGCAATTGCATGCATTTTGATGAAGGTAATAATAAATTTAGAAGTAAAATTGAAAATGCCGCCATTGCGATAATAGGGGCCCGTCAGTGATTTCGCCCGGGGGCCCACTATGGGGCCAGTCCGCCCCTGTTTCACCTTCTTGACCAATGAGGCACCGGCCTATTCCGGGAATTCATTACTGAACTAGATTCATATATATGATGACCGAGATCTGGGTCATTCACTGTCTTTGAATCGGGGTCCGAGAGCGAAAAAGCAACATTTATACAAAACTCAAGATGCAAGACCATCATACAAAGTTGGCTCTTAATGACACACCAAGAAGTTCACCAATGATGGTAGTCCAATAACGGAGCCTCAAAATAGTTTAATGTCAAAATTTTGTGGTTAAGAAGCTCAAAATTCCAATTAGCAACTCATACTGACAGGGAGCCATCTGGTGATAGATATGCTGCAAGTGCCCAAGCAAATGGTATTCAGTTACCATTGAAACTCCCACCTCATCGTTCTATGTGTCACATCTGGGCTTTTGAGAAATATGGTAGAGCTTTCATGTCTCAGCTTATATATGAAGCAAAAAGAACAAGAAAGTAACATGGTGGTTGCAGAAGTGGTTTATATTCAAGAAAATTACAGCTGATATTCAGCTGTCATAGGACCTTTACTTCCTTCAAGTATCGAACCTTTTCAAAATTCAGTGTTACCCTTTGGAAAATTAGAACCTGTGGGTTCTTTATCATCAAGAACCTTTTGCGTTAAGAGTGTATACATGTATGTAATGCTTCTTTTTTTGTTCTGTAAGAATCTTAACAATCTAACCCTGTTCACAGGTCCCAGCTTGATAGACCAGACTTTGTCACTAATATACTCAAAGGTACAATGCTCCGGCTGAGCATGCCAATGTCTACGGGGGGGGGGGAAGGGGAATATACCAATGAATAACTTGACCTTTCTATGCCAATCTCTGATTGGCTGATTCGAAAATGACCTAGTTTCTGTCCAGAGCAAGCCTGGTAAGAGCATGATAACCTTCGAACATAGTGATATAAATAAAGAATAGGCTCCATTGGGATTGGGCCAGTGCCCTGTAGATAATTTTGTTCACAATTATATTGGTCTGAACGGCAATAATAACAATTATGAGAATAAAACACCTGCCATTAACTTGCTTTGGGGTGGAGTAGCTATTTGATAATAAATTGATAACTTTTATCAGATTTTCAATTATTTTTGCATCAAAATAGTATTAGTTTGCGTGAAGACATATTGCATAAAGGTGAGATATTTCATTATATATATTATTATAATTATTTTCCATTGCAAGTTCATCCTTCTGGAAAAATGTATTGTATAGGTTTACCTGTATGTGATGCGTTTTATCGGCACTCCTTTTCACTCTTTATACAAGGGATTGTCAAAGCTGTAATGAAAAATACCCTCCACTTAAATATGCAGACGACACTATAATTGTTGGTTTTTTGGATGAGAAACACTGGTAAATGATTGTAATGCTATTTCCATCAGATAAAATGTCTTCATCAGTGGTGTTCCAACAAGTGTCTAGATTTAAATGTTGGAAAAACAATAGAACTTATTATTGATTTTGGAGGTACCTCACTCGATGTACCAATATAAGTACCTTGGGACGATGATAAGCTTAGTGCCAACGCTCTGGGTGAGGACAGTCGTGGGGTAAACATGTCAGACATGCCTGAAAGGGAAATCAAAAGTCTATGGTGAATTAATGTAAAAAATAAAAAAGCAAAACATCACACCAAGAATCATTGACTGTGTGTTTTTCCATTACTTCCAGGTGAAATTGGAGCGGATTCAGGTTTCTAGACGAAAGCTTTCTGGCCTAAATTAGCCTACCAATTGCATAAAAAAAGGATGTGAAGCCCCACCCACTGATCCAACATAGATAAAAGACTTTTTTGTCATTTTTTGACATATCACATTTTGCTTTACCAATCGTATTACCCGGCAAGCAGAATCGCACGCTCTTTGCACTTACTAGTCCATGAACAATTTCCGTTCATCATGACTGTTAGCAACATCACTGTCGCTCTCTTTGTTGCTGCTCTAGTTGATCCCTGTTTAACCTTTTCAACCAATCTGCCTGCTGCTTCTGGAGTTACTCAAACTCAGAGTAATTTTCGAAATAATAATGACTCGACCAATTTCATCAGCGTTAAGCGAGATGTAAGCCACTTACCGACTCAGAATAAAGGCATCATTACTGCCAAGAGGGAAAAAACTATGACTTCAAAGAACACGAAGCTCAAGATTCACGACAGAAACACAAAGTTGGCTCTTAATGATGCACCAGGAGAAAAGCGAAATGACGGTAATCTAACAATGAAGGCCCATAATGGTCTATTGATGCCAGTTGTGGAGAAGATGCTCAAAATTCCAATTAGCGACTCATCTTACAATGGCAGGCACAAGATCAAGTCAGAGGTGAACAAAAGAGGCTTATATACTACAGAAAGAGATGCTTTATATAAGAACTATCTACATAAGGAGAAGCACAGTAATAATGAAAGTCTACACAATTTACCGAGTAGCGGATATAGTATACATTATGAAAAGCATAACTTCAACAGTACAAATGTTGCCATCAAGCCACCTACTTTCAGTAGAGCAAGGATGGAATTGGACCTGAGTGGTGCTGCAAATACAAAGAACAATGTAACTTCAAAAACAACTGAATTGCCTGATAGTTTAAAAGATGAATCACCATCTAAAGAAATTGCAGATCCTCAAAAAAGCAGAGTTTTGACTACAGCAATGGCGTACAGTGCAAAACGTACAAAGTCACTCGCATCTAATAACTCCCAATTGAGAGTGTTGGCAAAAAGGTCAGCTTCAGAGATTCAAGATGGCTTCAACAAGCGACTAAACAACACAGTCAATGTTAAGAGTGCAGGTTCAAATGCTACCGAAGTGAGAAGTGACACTGCCAATACTGCAAATACTGCAAATACTGCAAAGACTGCGAAGACTGCGGAGACTGCTGAGACTGCAAAGACTGCCAACACTGGCAACACTGCTAAGACTGCAAAGACCGCGAAGACTGCCAAGACTGCCAAGACTGCCAAGACTGCCAAGACTGCCAAGACTGCCAAGACTGCCAAGACTGCCAACACTGCCAACACTGCCAACACTGCCAACACTGCCAACACTGCCAACACTGCCAACACTGCCAACACTGCCAACACTGCCAACACTGCCAACACTGCCAACACTGCCAACACTGCCAACACTGCCAACACTGCCAACACTGCCAACACTGCCAACACTGCCAACACTGCCAACACTGCCAACACTGCCAACACTGCCAACACTGTTACTGGGACAGTAAACACAGACAGAGGTACACAAAATACGAATAAGAAACTGCATACATCAAAGAACCAACTAAGTACAACCCGTATGACTCATGACACCATAAACACAGACAATGACCGTGAGGTAAATTCATCAAAATCACAACACACTCCTGATGAAGCACAACATGCAGAATCATCTAATGCCAAAATTATATCTATTGTACAAAGTGGGAAAGAGATCAACACAAACTATAAATATTTTGAAGAGGCAATGGCAGGAGACTTTTCACCAGATTCCAACACACATTTTCCAATGATAGATGAATTGACCATCCCATTTTATCCTCCAGCTATTACTGCAGATGACGGACCTTTTAGGACACCAAATATTGGTAAGTTTGACCAATTCTAACAACAGAATGAAGCTGCCTCTAAACTTGTATAGAATTTAACCCTAATGCTGGTGCTCTAAGGTCTATACGCTGGGGTTCTTTCAATAAACGTCATCAACATCCTGATTTCAAGTTTGGCGATTGGTTTGCTTCAAGCCTATTTCTATATATCTATATCAGGTTTCATAAGCAAACAAGTAAGACCAACAAGCGTGGTTTTGGACATCGGGTCATTGCTTATGCTTCTATAGTCATTTGTATTTCTTATCGTAATGCCAGTAAGTATCTGGCTAGAAATCAAAACATGAATTAATATATCTAACCTAATTGATTTCAGCTTTCATATCTAATCTATAGTTGATCTCAGCATGGTTTATTTACAGGGCCAGTATCTGCATTTTCTTTTTCACGTATTATCCTTTTGTCGCCCACTTACAGTCGCTTCCCATCACTTGCTACCCCCTCCCATTTATATGCTAATGACAATGGTAATTTTCCCTGTGCAATGTCTTATGTATATATATGTCATTTTATCCAGAACATGAAACGAAACAAGTAGACCTCACTTTGCTTGGGTACAGCCTGTCCAACTCAACCTGTTTGAATTACACTGGGACTGTCCTGGAACTGAAGCTTGTCCTGTACAGAGCTTTGCTTAGTTCACAATTTGAGGATGTCATCAGAGACATAGGAAACATCAGTATCAAGTAAGTTGCCCCTATCAATTATGTTGCTGCAAACGCTATGTATTATAAGGGCTCCACTTTGCCTACAGTAAGCCTACAATTTGATAAATTTTCATAGTAGATGCTTACACTCGCGTGCCACAACAAATTTGTGCACTAAAAAGTTCGCTGCAAAGCCAGTTACTGTCATGTTGCAACAGCGTGGCAGCACTGTAGTGACTGTACATAACTTCCTGTTTGATCAAAACATTGGCTTGGAGAAAGCACATGTTTCAGAAAAAAGGCAATTCATATTAAGTCAAATTGCTGTCAGCTACCCAAAACCACTAAGAACTGTGTATAGTCACCGTGGATCAAACTATGCAAAGTATCACCTTTAATCATCTGTGATAATTGATTAACTGCCTCCACAGTTTCAATGAGAGTCGGCAAAAAAATCTGTGTTGACATGGCCATAGGAGAATTTGTCTCACCTTCTCTTGTAAATTAGTGTGCTCCAAGTTGTCCCGTTTAACATTATATTTAGGAGATGTCCCATGCAAAATAGCTATAGTCCATGAACAATTCCATGCGTATAAATGGATGTTCAAATGTGTTTTTAAAATTATCATTATTTTGCCAAAAACCCAGCGGCAAAAAGTCCCTGGCTCTGCCACATATTCTTATGGTCTGATAGTGTTTCAAGAGGCTCTGTTACAAAATAGCAGGTTGGATTACCTTGTATAGCATTGACTGTTGTTGTAATCCATGGCAATTATATGTTGTGTCATCATGTACCGTATTGTTTACTATTAGCGCCCAGCGGGTGGAATCGTAAGATGTAATGACGAGACGTGCAATTAAAAGTTGAGTAATTTTACGATCCCAGCTGAAGCTGAATATGCCGCATTGGCCCTCTAGTGGAACCTGTCATGTTTTATAGTCACTGTTTTACATGCAGATTATTCGATCTTAATCTTGTACTTTCAATCTGTCATATTTCCTTTTCTTTATTGTTTTGTCCATCAGCTGTTCAGTATACACAAGACAGAGGCCAAGTGATATACCACTTGTGTTCAACGATACAATTCTTGCGACTTACTCTGTGAATTACTCATTGGAAGCCGCTCTTCAGACTCCTTCCTACATCAAGAGCGCTCTAACGACAGTTTTTGTAACAGAATTGACGGGGAAAACATTTGACGATGGTGATGTTATCATTGACCAAGTTCATCTGGTTACCAATGTCACTCAAGTAATCAATGCAGGTAAGTGATAATTTCAAAGGGTAGTTACCAAATTTTTTGTAAAGTCTAGTAAAGCCCATTGAAAGTACAAAAATACCTGCTGACACAAGTGCTGCCCTTGGCCTTAAAATGCTTCTGTTTTTCAACACAAATGGAGTTATCATGTAGGGCCTACAAAATATTTAACAAATATGGCCACCGTGGTCAGAGAAATAGTTCAAGGTCATTCATGTTGTCACCAGAAAACTACATAATTAGATAGATGTTCAGAAAATCCAAATGATACGTAGTTACACTTCGAAATTTTCCATCTTTTCCAGAAGTTGCCATTTTGAATGGTTCTTTCCAAGAAACAGTGTGCAATACATATACCAACCTGTGCTCTCTTGTGGAATATTGTGTCCAAAATGACACTAGCCAAACAACATGGGGGATTGGTATTGGCTGTGTTCACAAATGCTACAACCAGAGCTGCGAAACTCAACTTGGACATTTGGTAAGTACTGAGTAGGCCAACTTGCCAAGCCTTAATATTATTGGACAAATTGTAAGGTCTGAAATAAGACATAATTGAACCTAGCTTTTCTGATCTTCTTCAGGCACTTTTTCTTAGGGCCATTGGCAAAAACATAAAAAAAAAGCTGTAATTGAAATTTTTTTCAGAATGTCAATGAAATAAAAATCGGGGTAAAATTTTTTTTTTGGCAGATATTCTCTTGGGTTGGTTAAACCGGAAAGCAAAAAATCAAGCATCTCTGGCAAAATGCATCTCAAAAAATATCCCTCTTGATAACAAACAAGATTTGAAAATTTGAATAAGTAACTAATATCAAAATGAGATGCGATTGGCCTAGTTATCAGTATTTTTTCATTTATATATTACATTTTAGGGCTGGGGACATCACTCGGACTGCTACATAAATGAGGACTTTCAGCCTTTTTGCAGGTAATCTTATGGTTATGTCAATCGAAGATGTTATCACCGCTGTACAACAATGATTAAGCGAAATAAAAAGCTTTCTAAATTTTACGTCTCAAGCATTTACAATTTTTCGAGACAATATTGGAATTTTAAAACAATTATCTTAGATTTATTTTTTGCCTTTCCCTCCGAAATTGATATAGGATCTGAATTTGCAAGAAAACTATTAATCTTTTGAGCAGATTTAGCTGACTTTTTTGGAATGATTGCCTTTTTTTTTCTTACAAATTTCTGCAATTTAAATTCTCTAAAAAATTTAAATACTCAAGATTCCAATTTCCTAAATACAATTGTATAATGTTGGTCCTACAGGGCTTCATAATTTACTTCCTAAAAAATATCTGCTTTCTTAATATGGCTTTTCTAGATGTTCTCAAGGATGGGTCCAGAGTGGTTGGACATGTGTCCACCAGGCAATTATTATCATTGCCACCTGTCTGATAGCTCTGTTACTAATTCTTCTCTTTACACTTGGAACTTATTGCTTTATGAGGAGAAAACTGAAAAAAAGCGAAACTGACGGTCTCTATAGAAAGTAAGTGCATATTTTTTTGCAATTAGTAATCATAGCAAGCAAAAGTTTCCAAAGCAGAAGAAGGGGGGGGGGGCAATATATCAAAGGTGAAATTGTACACCTGTGGTGTTGACCCCTGCCACTTCACTTAACTAAAAATTATATTTAGGTCAAATACATTATCAGTCACACATTAAAACAATAATCAGTATCATGCCTGCTTACCTCCTCCATTATTGAAAATTTTGAATATTTTTTTTTCATTTCTCAGTGGTAGATTTGATCCCGACGACTTCTTCCGCAATTCAAACATACCAGAAGTTGCAGTTATTGGCGACATGGAGGCAAACGCTTCTTTCAAGACTCATGTACGATTCGTAAGCCAAGGACAAAAGAAGGACCATAACGCTTATGTTGAACTTCCTAGGATGAAGAAACATTCAAGAAATACTGATTCCCATGTTCATGACATTACTGATTATGATGACAAATTTACAAAGAGTGATAGGAGGTATTTGGATGAAATTGAAAACCATCATATCAATCGTATCAAAAAACCACTACCAATGATACCGAAAGATACATATGATGAACCAGTGACACGCAGGTCATCAAAAAATACTGCAACCGATTATCTGACGCAACCACAATCCTCCGATGCTGATTATTATAGCTACAGTACCTCAAAACTGCAGCGCCACCACCTGTATGAAAATGAAACTAATTATCACCGACAAACCACCCGGGGTAGAAAGAGCAGCACCATCACTGTTGATTCATACGATTCCGGAAAATTTACAGATATACACACACTGTCGGTCTACGATAGAATACCACCGAAGAAATATGAAATGTCCTCCACCTATGAACATCAAGATGCGATGAATGCTTACCTCGAACTGTACAATGACACCCCGGCTTTTAGAAGAGGCAGTTTAAGTGCAACGTCTGAGGTATTTCAATTTCGATTCTATTTCAATTTCAATTCTTTATTCTAGATGGAAACAGAATACATAGCCTTTATACAAACAATAAAAAGAACAAATTACATCTATGGAATACTTTTTAAGAAAATGCCACTATATATGGTGGTGAAAAGAAGTTTGTTCGACATAAAACTGAAACAAAAAATTTGTTCAGCGCAATAAAATAAGAATTTTGAGAAAAATACCTACATTTATAGATAGAGTACCATAATGTGAATGTTTGTCACCCCTTTGCATGCAAAAGATAATTTGTCATTGCTTTGCGCATGAAAAAATTCTGTCTCATGGGTAAAATCAATATCCAACCTACAAGTGGACCTATCCTCGGGTTAGCCAATATACTGTCTTTATAGTATGCTCAAAATTGATAGTGGTTGCAATCGGCCGGACAATTAAATGTATGTGCATGTGGCCGTCAATTTCTTCATAAAATTGAAATACTTTAATTCCTCTCCACTATTCTTTCTAATCATTAAATTTTGTTTTGTACATTTTTAGACACACAGTTTGGATTCGGTCTACTTCTAGCTATTCGGAGAACCTAAAACCGTCCTCAGGAGCACATATGTACTTCCAATCTTCGGGATTGCAGAAAATCTCAATGATCAATATATTCATTACGTACAAATAAAAAGATGTTTTGAAGATTGTATTTTACAGAAAAAAACGAATACACACAAACTATAAAAATTTTATGAAACAGGGAAAGTTATGTTTTCATCCCTTCTTGCTGAACCTCATCCCCCTCCCCAGAGATCTGCTACAGCTACAGTAGCCAATTAAAATTGCAAACAGCCTCAGGCAAGTGAATGACCTATTAATCTACTTAATTTGTTGATTGTTTAACTTTCAGATTACATAACAGACAATATAATTTGACACTATTATCAGTAGTAACCCAATTTATACTACTCTTGCTTTTTCTGCCAATCAGAAGCCAGGATATCGCTCTCATATTATGCATATCACAAATCATACATCTGGCCATGATATTGCATGCTTGAGTGAACAGAAGTTGATACATTGAAGGAAACACCAGAACAAAAATGACCAAAAGGAATTTAAAAAATCAAAACAAAATGGCAAACTAACAAGATTATAACAAGTATAATTAGTCTTGATAAAAAGGCCATATTCACATTTTTTAATACATTTTTTCATTTTGTATTGTTATCTGAAATAATGATAAACTGTTAATATAAGGTTTCTAAAAAAAGTGCATAATGTTAATTATGATTTGATTGTGTCTTTCTTTAGCACTGTTGTTACACAGTTCTTATGTATGCCAGTGTGGCTTTCTTTGGGTTGCTGAGTAAACAGCTTAAGAATGAACTGAGTAGACCAAACAAAGTTTGTGAACGTTTATTGAAACGGAACTATGTAATTGACAAAAATGAATCTCATTATAAGAATTGTGTGGTTAGCCTGGCTAATAAGATCATGCGGGACTCTACACACGCACTTTATGAACTCTTTGAGCTTTTGCCCAGTGGGCGCAGATATCGAATGCCCTCTATCAGGACACAGCGTTTTAAAGACACTTTCCTCCTGTATCTGTTTCCCTGTTAAATGCTTCAATGTAATGTACCTTAACCTTGTACCAAGTACCAAAATTTCACTGTTGTATATATATATATTGATGTATACAATGTGACCAATAAATTATCTGTATCTGTATCTGTATCTGTATAACGGATAAAGTGCCCTGTTACAAAAAAGCAAGCTGGATTATCTTGTTTAGCATTGTTTGGCATTGTCTGTTGGTTGTAATCACCTTTTTCGGACCTCAGTTCAGTGTAGTGCATCAATGTAACTGTGAATTTCATATGTGTGGTTGTGGGACTATGTTATGTATTTTGTGTCTTCAGAATAAATGTTTGCCCAATCACTCTAATCAGCCTCACCAAAGAGACCTTGGCAGAGATGACTGCACTATATCTATCTGACTGCACTATATCTATCTATCTATCTGTCTGTCTAACTATCTGTCTAACTGTCTATTTGTCTATCGTTAGATGTCTTTTTATCAGTCTATATATATATTGTCCATCTATACCTATCGATCCATCTATCTATCTATAGATCTATCTGAATGGATATTTATAAAAGTATCATGACATTTCACAATTATAAAGAATTCTGACCTGTTGCCTCAAGGGCTGTCTTTCAGCTGATGATCTGATGTACTTTCATTTGCAAACTGGTACAATCAAATGTTGTCAAACTACAAACATTAACAACAAACAAGGAGATTTAAAATGAATTAGTTGTTTTGTAAGTCAGATAACACCCTTGCTTGTTTCATAGATTTATATGTAAATGGTCATAGGCCAAACAAACAAAATAATATTGTTGTTGTTGTTTAGATCAACTATAGTGTAACTATAAAAACAACATAACTTTTATAATAACAACAAATACATACAATCACAACAGAACATAACCCAAGTCACAACATATATATAGCTTGAAGCCCTACAACCAATCCTTGGAAAAGTCTGCCATGATGTTATGTAATGATCACATGACCTATTGTTTACACAACAAAGTAGACCAATTAATTATCCAAGATGGCTGCCACTGGTCATTTGACTTTTTTTTACACAAGGGCTTGAACTTTCACCTATACTGTCATGTAAGTATTTGTTTACATTAATTTCTAATTTTTTTTGAGCTTCCATAAATTTGGTCCTAGTATGTTTCTTCACTTTTTTCTTTTTAAAAATTGAATTATAATTTTTATACTAACTAGGCCTAGGCAATGGCCAGGCATACTACTAAAAAGCAGCTTTTGATTTAGTTAAAAATATGTTCCAATGTAAAGAAGGTAATCTTGTTAATATTTCCACTGCATTTAATTTCCCTGGGACCTACTCTTGACGTCTGTTTCCCACCTGGTCATAGCAGAAACTTGAGCTTATTGAAATTGCTGTCATTTTATACAACCCAGTGCCTCTGATGATTAATGTGCCCTCAATTCTCTTCTTTTGATCTATGACACATGTGGCCACTCTTTCGACATTAATTCAATTAAACTTTGTTGATTTTTGGTTTTTATCAGGTAGGCCTATTAGAATGACCACCCAAAAGGCCTTTATAATATGCAGAATGACACAGCAATTTAAACAGCATTTCCAATCACTGAGAATGCATGTCGGTGTTCCCTAAAAGGTAAGCCCAGAAAATGATACACTGACTTATTGCTATGTAACTAAATAGCAATATTTTTATTTACTTTCATGGATATCCTCTTTGGCGTTCAATTGGAAAAAACTTATTTTTCAATATGCGAACTTGCTTTGCCACATCATTGACAGTTTTCTGTTGGTCACCTAATTTTCTTATTTGATGATGCACCTTAAGTAATTTAATTAGTTTGATTATTGTCACCAGTGATGCTAGACATGACAAGGACTGAACCAACTGATTAACCATAACTGACAAAAACAAACCATTTTCAAGCCAGTGACATCACAAGACCAAATTGAAAGTCAATTTTGAAACTGTTAGGACCGCTAATCTGCAAACAGCTATAATTGGAAATTAGAAAAATGACTGAAGCAAAATCATATTGTGATGACAGTGAAGATTATTTTGATATTAGAAGTAGAATGACTGGGAGACCAAATCCATCAACTGTCAGACCATAAATTTGGTCTCCCAGTTACTATGTTAATAAATGCACTGTGAAAATATGTTAAATTTTATCAACTACATAATATATATACGTAGAGATGTTATTGCCACAATCGCCATTCGGTTATTGGTATTTTACCATCCTAAGATTCCCTAGAAATCATTTTAAAGTTAAGAATGTCAGACATGGCCCATTGCAGATGAAAAGGAACCATTGGAATGTTTTGCTGATGTCATTGCTCATAGTGACGTCATGTGATCATGTGATGTGTCATGGCCGCCTCATTCTACCTCCCAGCAGATCCAGTGCATGGCGATACGGATTTGACGTCCCTGAAAACTTCAATGATAACGAACTGAATTGTGGAGGGTATGCTGTAAGTCAAATTTATTCTTCATTTTGACTTCAAGTGATCTACGCACGACATTACACATTAAAAATTAAATAAATTATGACTAGGATCTTGTTACATATGCTAACTAAAGCTTTTTAATATATACCTTGCTTGATTTTAAAAGAATGTTTTTTTATACTTTTGCATTATGTGCAATGAAGTTACTATCATTTTACTGTGTACAATCGTTTTTCCTCATTTTAGGGGTTTGATTAAAATGAATAAATAAATTACATATTAAAGATCCATATATGAATTAATTACATGTAAAAAGTCATGCATACCTTTTCTATCTCATCTTAAGAACCAGTGGGAGAAGCAAGGTGGAAAATGCGGCGTTTGCGGGGATCCGTTCCAAGGACCACGTCATAACGAGGCACCCGGTGGAAAGTATGCCAAAGGAGTGATAGTACAAGATTATAAAGCAGGTCTGATAATTTCTAATCATTTAAATTACTGTTTATGTAGGCCTAATATTGTTTTGCATGAAGACGGGCACTAAAAACCAAATGCCACAAAAAACACCTTTTTGTTAGCATAAGAGCTCTTTGCAGATTGCCGGTCCATTGGAAAAAATTATTATTTTTTTTTTAATTTGCAAACTGGTTTTGCCACGTCATTAAATGTTAGTTTAATCTTCTTATTAGGTACTTACTTTGTTTAGTTAGTTTGTTTATTCACACCTATGCTGCCAGATATTACATCTAAATGAATTGATCAAATGATAACTGACACAAACAAAATCATAAAAACATTTTTAAGCCAGTGACATCACAAGACCAAGTTGAATGTACATTTTGAAACTGTTTTGACCGCTAATATGCAAAGAGCTCTAATTAAGAGTTCTTCTTATAAAATATTTCCAATAACATCATTATACCTTTTTAAAATTCAGGAAGCAACATCTCTGTGAAAATTGACATAACCAAGAACCACAAGGGATGGCACGAATTCCGATTGTGTGTCAAAGATGATCCGAAACAGAAAGTCGACCAATCTTGTCTTGATAAATATCTTCTTCCTCTTGCGGATGGCAAAGGGACAACAAGGTCTGTGGTTATTTGTCTGATTGTCTATCTTTGAAGAAGGTACCCAATGGACACATCTACAAATATTCTACATTGCAGCAATGTTGTGACAACATCATGAGAATGCCACAATTTTGGTGAAAATTACATAGAATTGTATGCTAGAAATGATTAGTGATGCGGACCGAACCGGACCGAACCGGACCGAACCGGACCACCCCCACTGGTCCAGAACTGCCTGGTCCTGAGCTGGGGTAGTCCGGTTCAGGGTAGAGGTGGTCCGCTTTACCGGTACGTTTTTGATTTATGTGCAATTTTCGCCCAAAATCCTCAGAAAAGTTCGAAAAATTAAGGGGTGAAAAATTAATTTCTTAGTTTTTAGTACCGGTACAAAGCAGTCTGGTCCGCATCACTAGTAATGATGTTGTCACAAAGTTGTGAAGCAATGTCAAAATTAACATGTGATGTTGCAACAACGTTGTTACAATAATGTGAGAAAATCTCAATGTTGTTTTCACATTCTGGCAAAACAATTTCGACAACACATTTCTACATCACAATAGACGCGCCCTTTTTTTGAATTTTTTCTTGTGACAGATACATGTACTTGTAAGATTCACTGAAGAATATTCATATAACATATTCTCTGGTCAAAATCAATAATTTATATCATCATAATTATGTATCAGATCATTCATCTGTCTGTCACTGTTTTATTGTGAATATTTTGCATGGTTACTCTCTATTTCAGATACTACATGCCTGACGACAAGGACAGAATTTTCGAAATCAAACTGACCCTGCCGGATGGTATTGAGTGTTCTACTTGTGTTTTCCAATGGAAATGGCACTGTGGTAAATGCTTAAATGGCTACAGCTTATGTTGGAATCATGAGAAACACATACATTGTATTTAGCCTACAATTGCCTTTGTGTGCAATCCTTCATTGCAAAAGCATTTTGAAGATTTTATGACCCCAACGACCTATTATCATCAGCTGGGCTGTCCTAATTTCATCATATTTCAAAATTGCAATGTGAATAAACAGTAACTCTAACAATTTTTTTTTACTTTCAAAATCAACCTTGATTAGTTAATGTGTCCCTGTGTCTGCTTCTCCAGCAGTAATTAATTCTTCGTCTGTCCATTAATTCCGTGAACTCTGTTTCAGGCAACAGCTGGGGAACTGATTCAGGGGGATCATCAGGGATCGGAAAAGGTGGTCAAGAACAGTTCTATGGATGTGCAGATATCAGAATTGTGAATGAGAAAACTAAAACAACAACAACTTCAGCTACTGCATTTACTGTTGCAACAACTACAACACCATCCACCATGGCAATGAAAACTACCACCACAATTAAAATACCAGCATCAACTACGATGGCATTGAAAAGCTCTAGAACACCAAGATCCACAACACTGAGAGCAACGACTACAAGGATATTCACCTTATTGAAAACTACAAGAATTGGCAAACCCACAACAATGAAGATGGGAATTTATAGGCAAGGAAGAAAAAGGAAAATAAAAAGGAAGAAAAATCCAAGTAGAACTGCAAAGAAAAGGAGAAGAAAAGTCAAGAAAATATTAGGAAGAAGAATGAAAAAATGGCGCAAGATGTCTCCTCGTAAGAGGGAAAACTTACTAAAGGCTTCGAAGGGACCTATGAAAACAATAGCCAAGTCCACTAAAATAACCACTGCTGTCGAGGAATCTGCCACTAAAGGCACAAAAAGAAAGACTGTAGAGATATCAGAAGATAGACGTTTAAAATCAACAGTGATGCCTAATAGCAAGACAAGATTTCCATTTGATGTAGTACAAAGCCAAAATTCAGATATCTGTTATGGTTGTGGTAGAGATCATGAACTTACTACAACCACAACAGCTATGATGGATCAAATGGATCATACTACGGCAATTACAACAGCTAACCAGGCAGACAAAATGGATTATGAAATGGATTATGAAATGGATTATGAAATGGATTATGAACTGTGTCATGGATGTGAAGATGACCTTTCACCAAATGCAAGTCTCACTAACAAAAACTCTGTTCCTAGATCTGTTCTGACTATAACAGGCACACCACTTCTTCATACAACACCACCATTTTCAGAGATATGTCATGGCTGTGATAATGACGCTTCAGAAAGAAGTCAAAGAACTCAACTCCCATCAACTACACCAAAAATAGGTGAAAACCCTACTCCTAAACAGAAGGTCACATGTCAGCCTGCACAAATATGGAAATTGATTCCAGGCATGGCAAATTGGTGTGATAACAGCTGCAACAGCCCCAGTCCATCCTGTCCTAATAGCCATTGTATCTGCCAAGCAGTTGGTTAGAACTAAGATCTTATATTTTTGTAACCAATATATATTTCTGTCAATGTCAATATTTACTTTGTTGAATTGTATTTTCACAAGGGGGCAGTGACGACAGCGTTGTAAATTCAACTTAGTCACTTCCTCCTTGACCAAAATGAGCTGAAAGTTTGTGATATTATTAACTTAAAAATGATCTTTTTATGGTTGAAATAAAATTTCTGAATCTGAATCTGCAAGTAAATTCAAACAGTTATTAAAGTTATTGTGTCCACAAATTTAAAAGACTGTCCACTGATAAGATTCCAATCATTTCTAACATGTTCTAACCAAAGAATGTCATTGAATGTATTGCTATTTAACATGTGATAAATGAATTACATGCAATTGTTTGTGGTTTATATCCCTAGGATTTATCAAAATATAGCTTTTGTCTGCAATTCGTATTTTACAAAGAATTGTCAGACTTAAAAGCTTTAATAGAAATGGTGATGACTGACATGGTTGTACTAAATTTTGATACTCACTACAAGTGTTCTTTGGGTTTTCTTTGCCAAGCTGCCTATATATAAGTAGCATCCCTTTTTTCTCAAATTTCCACCGCAGTAATAAATGAGACAATAGCATCATCGAATTTACACCTGATCTTGTGTTTGACATTCTTGCAGCTTTGTGTTATATACACTTAATGAGAAGAGGAAGCAATAAAGTTGAAGATATGAACACTTTACAGAACAAGAACAATCATTAATTAATTTTCTTCTTTTTTTTGTACAATTTTCTCAGGATATTTCCGTCTGAATTCACATCATCGACAAAACAAAATGTTGAAGACAAATCTTTGTGTATGCAGAGATGAATATGGTGTGTTATTCACTGCCTTATTCAACCAATGCAATGCCAGATTTAGAGATTTTAGGACATTAACATATATATATAAATTTACTGGCAGGGTTATAATAACAAACTTATAAGGCAAATGCATTTTTAGGGATCATTATTTTATTTGACAAAAGCAATCACGTGCCTATTCCTTTGACCGTAACACAATCTTTAAACTGATCCCAAACCTCTTTTTTCTGTTTTTCCATTTTTATTATCCATTTTTTAGTCCAATCAGGAACATTATGATGTCTATCGGTTATCCATCTCTTAGACAAAAAGGGCCTTACATGTCCACAGGAACACCATCAGAAAGGAAACCTGGAATTTGCAACAGAAGTTTAAGAACATAAAACATCTGGTGAAGAAGTTATAAGTAAGACCTTTGTGCATAACAGAATACTACATGTTTTACTTTCTAATGATTGATCACTATGATAAATGAATATCGGGAATGAACTGATCTTGCAACTAAAAAACATTAGTTTAAGAATAATTCTCATAAATATAGTTTTTATTCCTTCACATATAAAATATTTCTCCTTTTTATTTTTTAAAGCTAATTACCATCATCTTCTACTCCCAAGTGCATATTTTGGTTTCAAGAAGATTAAAATTAATGTCTTGAGTAAAATAAGTGGACAACAATATACAAATGGGTTTCTATCAAAGGAAGCCACATGAGAAAAAACAAAGCATGAGTCCGAGACTAAGGATTATTACCTGCATTGAAATTTTGGAGGCCGAGGAAGCTGAAATTGTACAAAAAATATATATGAGTTTTATATGTCTATAACTGTTTACTGCAGCATAACATGCAAATTAAATTCTATAATAAATGAAAACTGTTATATTTTTAGGGACCGTTCAGAATTTATGACTGGGGGGGGGGGGTGGAAGTTTTGCTGGAACTTCCCGTCAAAAATTGATACCCCCCCCTTGAGTTTCATGCGGATTTTTAGTACCCCACCCTTAGGTTTCATGCATTTTTTTAGTACCTCCCCTCGACATACAAAGCTTACACACATATATATTATGAGGTTATATCATGGGTAGGTGCAGTACATCCCTAGTATACTCCCCGAGACCCCAGTATATTCCCGAGACCCGAAGGGTCGAGGGAATATACTGGGGTCGAGGGGAGTATACTGGGATGTACTGCACCTACCCATGGTATGACCTTTTTATCCCATGTCTAGGCACATTTTTCTATTTAATTGAAATTAGTACCAATTTTCAATTTCAATTTCAATTTCTTTATTAGCTCACCACAAAATGGCATGGAGCCAGAAAATATATACACACATTTAACCACTGTGAGATAAACAGTCATCCATCTGTCTTTCAAAATGCCTTGAACCAGCCTGTGACTTATACACGTTATATGCATGTAGCAACTCCATAGCCTACATATAATATACACTGTACGTTGATAAATCAACCAATCATCAATTAATCTATCTATCTATCTATCTATCTATCTATCTATCTATCTATCTATCTATCTATCTATCTATCAATCTAACTATCTAACTATCTATCTATCTATCTATCTATCTATCTATCTAACTATCCATCTATCTATCTATCTATCTATCTATCTATCTATCTATCTATCTATCTATCTATCTATCTATCTATCTATCTAGCTATCCAGCTATACTGTTAGCAACTTAGCATTAATATTCAAAAATAGGATTGGCTGTTTGACAGGTTGAGAAGTTGATTGCTGATTGAATTATGTAAAGCTTCTAACAGTCTTATGATTGAGTATAATGAAAATAAAGTGCTGCTGAACTGCCAACTATTTTTACCATGACATTAAAATTGTATTTTAAAAATCAGCCTAATATTTATTACCGATTCTATGTAAATTTCAACTTTCAATAAAATATCAGAAATTGATAAATTAAAGTATATTATACACTTCCAAACAATAGAACTGTGTTTTCAGAATTAAGTGAGTTTGAAATTGATTTTATAACTTTTGAATATAATACTGTAAGAGAGCCCTTGTTTCATTTTAAAATTAACTATATCTATACATTTTTTATTTAAATTGGTGACTCTAGTTGCTTTTATTAAATTATTCAATGTTACCACGCTCCAAGAAGTCTAATCCCAACTTTGAAAACCTAGGAAACTCTGTTCACAGTGTTGGAGTGGTGAAGTGGTGGATTATTGATTTTTTTTTCTTCTGTGCAGCCATGCATGAACTCTGGCTTGTCTGGCTGAGCTGAAAGTGGGTGTGTCACATTGCTGCACTGTGATTGGTTAATGAATCTAAAGTGAGTATACTCCCTGGCAAATACTGGTCAGCTGCCCATATACTGGTTTTTCTCCCCGATACTGACTTTTTCCCTGCTGTATTGGCCCAGTAAAAAACACAGTATCAGGGAGAAAATGTGCCTAGACATGGGATAAACTGTTATACATGGCCACGCGTACAGATTCGTGTCATTTCATGGTCTTTTGCGCGTAAAAAAGTCCAAATATGATGAATTCATGCGTGTTTCTTATTATTTTTTCTTTGTTAAAATTTCTTACCCCCCCCCTTGGAAGTGTTGTCAAAAATTAATGCCCCCCCTTGAAACACGTGTGAAAAGTTAGTACCCCCTCGGCCAAAACTCCCACCCCCCCCAGTCATAAATTCCGAACGGTCCTTTAGTGTTTTTTCCCCGTTTTTCCTCAAACTATGTGATGAATACTGTGTATTAGTAGAAGTAATGAAAAAGATTGTCTCATATTTGTTCTAATTATAAACGGTGTATGTGTTGCGTTCTCATGCTCACTTCTCCAACATCTAAACCACTTCACCAAAGAGACAGGTCTGTCTAGCTAGAGAGTTATATCTAGTATGTATCCTTGCACACCTTGGATCTTATTGGGGTTGCAGGTTGAGAACAAGCCATTTTAAGACACACAGGCACATTGCCGCTCCGCTGCTGCTGCTCCACTCTTGGTGAGTAGCCACATGATAAATGCACGGGAAACATAAAAAAAATAAATACAGTAGTCAATGTTCGAAGTGGATCAAGCGTTTTATGGCATCAATTTTGATGTAATCCAAATTGCAGGCCAACTACTGTGTGTAGGATTGATCCCAGAGGAACTAAGTATCATTACGCCGAAAATCATTCAAGCGTGACCATCTCCTGTTTGTCCATGACCGTGTTTGTCACATTTGGGTTTTTTAATACGGGTAATGTCAAATTTCTATAAAATGCTTGATCCACTTCGAAAATTGACTACCGTAATAAGGGGTGAATAGGGACACAGGGGTGAAACGGGACAAGACAGGGATGTGTATTATTTCTTCAAAGATCAACGACTTCTACTAAACCTAGGGAATTGATTTTTGGTACATGTATTGTACACATACCAACGCATATTACGATAGAATTTAGTACTTCTAACTGCAGGCAGTGAGGAGCTGCAGCATCTTAAATTTGGCTCTGCATAATTTGAATTTTGACACGCTGGAAAAACTTTGCATATTCCTAAAAAAATATAAACCCCAGAGCCATCAAACTTGCAGGAAACTTTTTTTTAGTTTAAAATGGTATTAGGGGACCAGTATAGTAGACTAGATATAGGATTATGTATATTTGGTCATGGGTTAAGATCCAGGTCAATGGCAGAGTTTCGGGAGTAATCAAAATATACTCAACCAATTTTCATTTGAATGTACTGGCATGGCTTTTTTATAAATGTTGTTGAACTTGGCATTATTTTTAACGGATTTAGTCCAGAATTAATAATCACTGGCAAACTTAGCACATAACTACAGTTTTTGATAATTTTCTGTCATTTATCTATTTTTTTATAATCTGTATATTATTAATGAAATAAATTTCAAATTTTCCTCAAAATGAATATTTTGCAAATTGAAGATGTTTTCTAATGTTTAGTGATAAGTAGCTACCACTTAAAGATGCTAGGAAGTATTAATTGTGGATATAATGGACTGTCCCGATTCACCCCAAACTGTGGGGTTAATTGTGACAGTGGTTTTTTGGGCCCTGGGCCTTGGCAATTTAAGATATCATTTCAAGCTCCAATGGAAAGTTAGACCTTCTGTTCGGACACAATTTGACACCATATTTCTATTTCTGAGTTGATTTGTGGCCATCCTATAACAGAAAAACTACCAAAACTGTCCCGATTCACCCCATATTACGGTACCTAAAGTATATCAAACAAAACATGGATGTATTTACCAAAGCACCCCTGCAAGTCGACCTTGAGGGTCTTGGGAGGAGGCAGGATCTGGTTATCTTCTTCCACCATGACCTTGACCTGGACTTCTTTGATGTTCGAGTGAGGAGGGAACGGAAGATTTAACGGCTTCGAGGGGCTAGAGACGGCCATATCGGTACGCTGAGAAAAACAAAGAGTGTAATATCACTCAATGCAGCAGTGAACAGTAAAAACAAATCACTTTTGAATGTTTAATTTTTGAAAAGTCTGTACTTGTTGCAATTTGGCATTTGTTAGGGGGCCATCATTTTATCTCAAGGGGGTGCCCTGTCAGCATGCCTCGGCGGTCCAACGTCGGCCCAGCGTCAGTCCGATGTCAGTAACAGGTGTATTACCTCAGGGTTTTTGGAATACCTCAGGGTTATTTATCTCTCCGTCCACATTCAGTATATGAACATGTGCAATGAGTTTATGACTATATTTTGGAATATTACATTATTACTATGCCTATGGGCCATTTTTACGCCAGAAGTATTAGAGTCTACCTGTGATAAACCAATTGGATACCTATTTGTGCTAATATTAGTTACGTATTACTGTTTACCCTTGTCAAATGGGACTGTGAGTTGAGGCAGCATAAGCAGCCACTCCCTTATCAACTGTACATAGTGTAAATACATGCACAAGGAGTTGGAACAATCGCACTTTATCCTACGCATCCATAAAAACTGTGTAAATTGATCTGATCATAGAGGTCATATAGACCTTCGATCAGCGGATTACTTAACATTACTTAACATTACTTAACATCGGACTAGCTTCGGGCCGACGTTGGACCGCCGAGGCACGCTGATAGGGTGGGAGCTTTGAATTTTTTTGTAATGAATAATTTCTTATTTTTGCTGAAATAAATAAATTCTCTTTTGGCGGTATTGAAAAGTTGATATAAATAATTTCTGTTTGGGGTTTTTCTTAACAAGGCGTTGCTTGATTTAGGTCACCCCCTTTCTTGTCCAAATGGTCAATCTGATCGATCAGCCTCTATGTTTCCCATCGATCACCCTTTTTGAATTGTAGCTCCATACTCACATTACTCAGATTTATAGCAACTATAACTCAGTGATACGATTTTCTACTGCAAGACATTATGAAGCAACATAAAATCATCTGGTTCAAATCAATAAAGCAACTCTCCTCTGCAGAAAATTTAAGATGAATTTGAATATGAATTGATGCAATCAAAAGAAAAACATTAAAAAAACAAGAAAGAAAAGACGATCCTATTCAAGTTTGAATGGTTCACATGTATTTCCAGCACCCTTGTAAAAGCACATCTGGGAATAAATGGTAAATTGATTATTTGATACTCATATTTTGTGTATGGCGTGACCCATGACCAAAGGTAATACAAATGGGTTATGAGTGAATCAGACACCGCCTGGTAAATAGCATATTAACATATTAACCAAAACAAAATACAGTATGGTATGGTATGGTACAGGGTATAAAATAAGAAAATTTGATCACTGCACATATTGTCTTGCGCGAACTATCGCCGTTAATACGGATAACCAATCAGTGTTCTTAAGGGCTGGCATCGTGATATTAATGAGCTGTCTCAGAGAAAATCATGCAATATCAGGGAATTTGTTTGGATGATGTTCTCGGAATGGCCTGAAATTTTACGTAGTGACCAGACCACCTCTTAAACGAAGAAATGTGAAGTTGGAACTTCAAAACTCAGAATACTTTTCTCACAGGGGGGCCTCAAAATAGGGGTGTCGGGAAGCCATTTTTCACAAAAATCCTCATTTCTTCAATAAAAAAGTGGTCGATGTTCAGCCCTCTCTGAATGCTAGAAAAAATTAACAAGAACTATCCAAACTGGGTTTGGATGAAGGCTAGCATTGTTTTTAACAATAAATCACCTCTATTTATTAATTTCACTAAAAAGGCTACTTTGGGGGGGTCACTCCGAAACTGCAGATTTTGGGTTTTTCAAAATTTGAAAAACATGCCATGTTTCGAGGGCAATTTCTCAATCTTGTGCGGGTCTAGGATTGGCAATATTTGGTTAGAAAATTAGAAGAATATTTGGATTTTAGATATCTGGTGAGAAAACCGTGGGAAAATTTGAATTTTCAAATAATTCAGCCATTTCAAAAACTGTAATTTTCCGAATTTCCGTAAAAAATCATGAAATTTCCATAGTCAAAAGGTCAAAGTAGTACTAACCCTATTATCATAATTTTGATTGAAATTAATGAAAATTACCTTTATTCAGTAAATTATTTAAGTTTCATCTGGAAAAAAATATTGTTTTGTATCAAACGGCTAATTTTCAAAATTTAGTTTTTTTTACAAATTTTGATAAGTTTCGGGAAAGGAATCAATTTTGTGGGCCTATGTCTGACATAGTAACACTTCCATGTTAAACAATTTCCATTATCATTCATCAGTCAGGGAAATTACCAGCATATGAGGACAATTGCAATTCCAGCCAAGTCCTGGCCCTGGCAGGATGATTGAGTGTGTGGGGTTGATCAGTTGGGTCTCAGAAGAAAGTCTGATCTCTTTGCAGCCATCCTCAACACACAGCAGCATGTCAGTTGCGGGACTTAATTCTATCCAATTTCACGAAATACTGCAAAGTCACCAGCAGCTGATGACAATTTCCTAATTTCTCTGGAGCCTTCGGGTTCTTTCCCTCATTATGTAATGGATAGGTCTGCCAAAATTCATAGAGTTAGTTGATACTGTAACACAACTTTATACCAAGTTTGGAAGTGATAGTTGCAGTAGTTATTTTTAAATAGCCAGTCAAAGATGATTTTGAGCACTGCCAAAGTCATGGCTAGGCCATGACACTTTGAGAGTGTCATGGGAGGGTGATGACAGTGCTAGGGTGATTGTCATGTGGGGCTGAGGACATTGATTGTCATCAGCTGGTGATAATTTCCCAGACTGTTCATGGGAAAACACCTATATTTAGTAAATCAGGGGAGATAATTGTGGGAAATGAAGAAATTTTGAAAATATGGTACTCCAGGGGGGTCACTCCGAAACTGCAGATTTTGCTGTTTTTCAAAATTTGAAAAACATGTCATGTTAAGAAGGCAATTTCTCAAATTTGTGCGGGTCTAGGATTGACAGTATTTGGTTAGAAAATTAGCAGAATACTTGGATTTTAGATATCTGGTGAGAAAACCATGGGAAAATGTGAATTTTCAGATAATTCAGCCATTTCAAAAACTGTAATTTTCCGAATTTCCGTAAAAAATCATGACATTTCCATAGTCAAAAGGTCAAAGTAGTACCAACCCTATTATCATAATTTTGATTGAAATTAATGAAAATTACCTTTATTCAGTAAATTAGTTAAGTTTCATTTGTAAAAAACAATTATTTTGTATCAAACGGCTAATTTTCAAAATTTAGTTTTTCACAAATTTTGATAAGTTTCGGGAAATGTATCAATTTTGTGGGCCTATGTCTGACATAGTAACACTTCTATGTTAAACAATTTCCATGATCATTCATGGAAAAACACCTATATTTAGTAAATCAGGGGAGATAATTGTGGGAAATGAAGAAATTTTGAAAATACTCCAGGGGGGTCAATCCGAAACTGTAGATTTTGCTGTTTTTCAAAATTTGAAAAACATGTCATGTTAAGAGGACAATTTCTCAAATTTGTGAGCACTTATATTGACCATATTTTGTTAGAAAATTGGCAAAACACTTGGATTTTATATATCTGTTGAGAAATTTGTGTGAAAATGTGAATTTTCAGATATTCAGTCATCTCAAAAACTGTAATTTCCGAATTTCCATAAATAATCATGAAATTCCCACAGGCGAAAGGTCAATGTAGTACCAACCCTATTTTCATAATTTGATTTTAATTCATAAAAAAAACGATTATACAGTAAATTAGTCATAGTTTCATCTGAAAAAATAATTCATTTGTATCATAGGGCTAATTTTCAAAATTTAATTTTTCACTAATTTTGATAAGTTGGCGGAAATGTATCAATTTTGTGGGCCCAAGTCTGACATTGCAGCACTTCCATTTTAGCCATTTCACATGATCACTCATGAAAAAACACCTATATTTAGTAAATAAGGGGAGAAAATTGTGGGAAATGCAGATATTTGATAATATGGATACTCCAGGGGGGTCACTTCGAAACCGCAGATTTTTCTGTTTTTCAAAATTTGAAAAACATCCCATGTTTAGAGGGCAATTTCTCAAATTGGTGAGCACTCATATTGACAATATTTGTTAGGGAAAATTGGCAGAATACTTTGATTTCATATATCTGGTGAGAGATTTGTGGGAAAATTTGAATTTTCAAAAATTCAGCCATTTCAAAAACTGTAAGTTTCCAAACTTCTGTAAAAATTCATGAAATATCCATAGTTAAAAGGTCAAAGTTTTGTCTGCAAAAATAATCATTTTGTATCACAGGTCTAATTCTATAAATAAAATTTTCAGAAGTGTTATTGAGTTCTGATAATGCTTCAACTTTGTGGGCATAAGTTTGATATAGTAACACTTCATTTCCCACCAATTTTGCTTATCACTCTTATTTTTTATCCAATAATTATTTTGATTATCAACAAAGTGTTGTCATGATTTCTTACTTGGGTGATCCGTTTCAGTCATTAACTTTTAATTTTTATTCACTTCTTACAATCACGGGGAATGGAAATGATTATTTTCAATGTTGGATACATTTATATGTTGATTTAAATCCCTGAAATGTGTCATTAGAGGTTGTTATAGACAAGACTGAAATTTTAAGGTTATTTTGGAAGGTATTTTAGGTATTTAAATAAATGACTAAACTTAACTGTGACTTAAATATTAGCTCCACTTTATATAGCAACTATTGGCACTTCCTGTTTAGGCAGTCACAGTAGATAGATAGATAGATAGATAGATATGGTAAGTGCAGCTCTCTAAGCTGTTCTGGGCACTCACGAGGGTTGATTGATGAGATGGGAGAGAGAGCAGGAGTCCTTAAAATGCTACACACATACCCCATGTGAGGGATCTTTTACTTGCCCAGCATAGATACTAAAGCTCTGCACGGGGCGGGCTGACCCGGCCCGACCCACGGGCTGCCCGCATCAGTCTTCTGCGGGTGCAGGGCGGGTGCGTGCTGGAGTTGCTGTGGGGCGGGCCGGGGCGGGCTGGATAATGTGCGGGCTCTCTGTGGGTGCGAGCAGGCAGTGTCCAATGTTGGCCCGCAAGCAGCCCGCATTCTGGCCCGCAGTTGTAATATAAAATATTTTGAAATTGACATGAAGATATTATTACTTCAGTCTTACAACTCAAAAGTTTGCAAAACTTCTTCATTACTGATTTCCTGCACTTTTTATTAAAGAATCGTAAATGGAATAATCAATTTTGGTGTTTTTTTTTTTTTTGCTGAAGTGAATGCTGTTTGAGACATAAGCTGCATGAAACCATATGTTGAGCTCTTTCATACTAAAATGAAAGGAAGAGAACAAATTTTGAATCATTACAATCAATCAATCAATCAATCAATCAATCAATAAATCAATATACATGTACCTCTCTGACAAGTTAGCTATATCCTATATGTTATATTACTTCTCCTTTAACTTAATGATTGTCTGTCTAATCCCTCCAATTCCTTAATGATTAAAATAGAATTTGTACAAAATACAAACTTATAAACCAAATGTATATATTAGATACTGATACAAGGGGCCACCAATTTAACTTCTCATCCGAATGACATCCAGCTGAGATTTTGCTCATGAAGGTGCACTAAAAACTTTAGGCTCCCTACCTGGGGTTCGAACCCATGCAAGCCAAGACCTTCAGCGGAGCAGGCAGGCACTTCAGCCACTTGGCCACCCAGCAGCCCGAGACAGGAGCACCAAACAGAATGAGCTGTTCTTGTGCTAGGTGAGCTTATATAACATCATCACCACTGTAAGAAATTGTTAACTTGTAACAATATATTTATGACAATGGTCATTGTGACGTCATCAGACATGAACTGCTTGATCCGGGGAGAACTATCAAGAAATGCTAATGAAACAAATAAATAATTATAGTGATAAATTTACCTTCAGCAGAATTGGTATAAATTGTCAGAATTTTCGACAATTTCTCATCGTCTTCATCAGTGAATGTGCTGTGGGGCTGAGTCGTCATGTGAGCTCTAGTCCTCTGTCAAATTCACGATGAAGACGATGCAAAGTTGCCAAAAATTCTAGCAATTTATACCAATTCTCCTGAATGTAAATTCATCACTCTAATGAATCCGGACTCCGGAGATCGAGAATCTACATTCAAAATAAATAATCTCATCATTTACACTCATGAAACAATCACCTAAATCTTGACTGCATACATTTGCCATAACGCAACCCTGTTTTAAAAGTCCTTTTTTTGTCTAGGGTCACTTTGCAAAAGTTCCATCAAATGACCCCAAAAAACCATAACATTGACGATGACAGAAACAGCGGAATAAATAGCGTTTTGATGAGCATCAGCAGCAACTGTGCATTGATGTGCATGTCCGATATATACCAGATGGCGTTGGTGTCACTCACCATCCCCAGGCCTGTTGCCACATAGCATTAAGCCAGCCCAAAATTATTATTTTTTAACAAAATTGTGATTACATTGGAAAGGTGAGATTCAAGAAAGCGCATTCTCTAATCGGTTCTTTCTTATTCATTTAATCTCACTCCTTCTGCCCACCCTGCTGGGTCCTCAGGCCGCCATCTTGCTAATCTCAGAATGAGGCTCAAGAAGCGGATAATCTTTTGGTTAAAGGGGCTATGGATTTTTGGTGAAAAAAAAGTTTGTTGAATGAATGATTACTGAAGTATCACTATGTCAGACAAAACTGATGAATTTCCGGTAACTTGTGAAAAAAATTTGGAAATGCGGTCAGTAATACTTTGACCTTCTGATTATGGAAATTTCATGATTTTTTACGGAAATTCGGAAAATTTCAGTTTTTGAGAATTGACATCTTCCCATAGTTTTTCACCAGATATATAAAATCCAAGTGTTCTGCCAAATTTCTAACCAAATATGGTTAATATAAGTGCTCACCAATTTGAGAAATTAACATGGCATGTTTTTCAAGTTTTGAAAAACAGCAAAATCTGCAGTTAGGGAGTGATCCCCCCTGGAGTATCCATATTTTTAAAATGTCTTCGTTTCCCACAATTATCTCCCCTGATTTAATAAATATAGGTATTTTTCCATGAATGATAATGGAAATTGGTTAACATGGAAGTGTTACTATGTCAGACATAGGCCTGCAGAATTGATACATTTCCCGGAACTTATCGAAATTTACGAAAAAACTAAATTTTGAAAATTAGCCGTGCAATACAAAATAATTGGTTTTCCACATGAAAATTAACTAATTTACTGAATAATTGTAATTTTCATTAATTTCAATCACAATTATGATAATAGGGTCGGTACTACTTTGACCTTTTGACTATGGAATTTCATGATTTTTTACGGAAATTCGGAAAATTACAGTTTTTGAAATGACTGAATATCTGAAAATTCACATTTTCACTCAAATTTCTCAACAGATATATAAAATCCAAGTGTTTTGCCAATTTTCTAACCAAATATGGTCAAAGTAAGTGCTCACAAATTCGAGAAATTGCCCTCTTAACATGGCATGTTTTTCAAATTTTGAAAAACACAAAATCTGCAGTTTCGGAGTGACCCCCCTGGAGTATCCATATTTTCAAAATTTCTCCATTTCCCACAATTATCTCACCTGATTTACTAAATATAGGTGTTTTTCCATAAATGATTATGGAAATTGTTTAACATGGAAGTGTTACTATGTCAGACATAGGCCCACAAAATTGATTCCTTTCCAGAAACTTATCAAAATTTGTGAAAAACTAAATTTTGAAAATTAGCCGTTTGATACAAAATAATATTTTTTTCCAGATGAAACTTAAATTATTTACTGAATAAAGATACTTTTCATTAATTTCAATCAAATTATGATAATAGGGTCGGTACTACTTTGACCTTTTGACTATGGAAATTTCATGATTTTTTACGGAAATTCGGAAAATTACAGTTTTTGAAATGGCTGAATTATCTGAAAATTCACATTTTCCCACGGTTTTCTCACCAGATATCTAAAATCCAAGTATTCTGCTAATTTTCTAACCCAATACTGTCAATCCTAGATCCGCACAAATTTGAGAAATTGCCCTCGAAACATGGCATGTTTTTCAAATTTTGAAAAACACAAAATCTGCAGCTTTGGAGTGACCCCCCTGGAGTATCCATATTTTCAAAATTTCTCAATTTCCCACAATTATCTCACCTGATTTACTAAATATAGGTGTTTTTCCATGAATGATTATGGAAATTGTTTAACATGGAAGTGTTACTATGTCAGACATAGGCCCACAAAATTGATTCCTTTCCAGAAACTTATCAAAATTTGTAAAAAACTAAATTTTGAAAAATTAGCCGTTTGATACAAAATAATATTTTTTTCCAGATGAAACTTAAATAATTTACTGAATAAAGGTAATTTCCATTAATTTCAATCAAAATTATGATAATAGGGTCGGTACTACTTTGACCTTTTGACTATGGAAATTTCATGATTTTTTACGGAAATTCGGAAAATTACAGTTTTTGAAATGGCTGAATTATTTGAAAATTCAAATTTTCCCACGGTTTTCTCACCAGATATCTAAACTCCAAGTATTCTGCTAATTTTCTAACCAAATATTGTCAATCCTAGACCCGCACAAGATTGAGAAATTGCCCTCGAAACATGGCATGTTTTTCAAATTTTGAAAAAACCAAAATCTGCAGTTTCGGAGTGACCCCGCCAAAGTAGCCTTTTTAGTGAAATTAATAAATAGAGGTGATTTATTGTTAAAAACAATGCTAGCCTTCATCCAAACCCAGTTTGGATAGTTTTTGTTAATTTTTTCTAGCATCCAGAGAGGTCTGAACATCGGCCACTTTTTTTTTGATGAAATGAGGATTTCTGTTAAAAATGGCTTCCCGACACCCCTATTTTGAGGCCCCCCTGTGAGAAAAGTATTCTGAGTTTTGAAGTTCCAACTTCACATTTCTTCGTTTAAGAGGTTGTCTGGTACCTATGCAAAATTTTAGGCCACTCCGAGAACGTCATCCGAACAGCTCTGCATGATTTTCTCTGAGACAGCTCATTAAGCATTACAAATTTCCAAAATCTGACCAATTGACCATCATCAGGCAGACAAAAGTATCAAATTGGTTTAAATACTAAGTATATTGTAGGGATTCTACAGTTCACCATAATTTAGCACAAAAAGGGCTAATTTGATCACTGCATAAATTCAGATTGATCACTGCACATTTCAGATTGATCACTGCACATTTTGGGATCGTCGCACGCTTATTTTATACCCTGGTATGGTATGGTATATGGTAGCGTAAAATGGAGTAAAGTTGGCAATCCGAGGGAAAGTTGACGACCTATTTTAACCCACTTAATGGCTGAAATGCCAACTTTCCCCACTTTCTACTGGTGGCGGCTTTGTCAATCCTGTGACAGTGAGGAAACTTGGCATTACTTCCATTGAGTGGGTCAAAATAGCTTGCCAAATTTACCACAGATTGCCAACTTTACCCTTTAGAAAGCTACGGTATGGTATGGTATAACCTGGCTTGGTAAGTTGGTAGGGAAGGGGAGCCGCACAAGGTCAGTTCTGACTCTTGCCAAGGATAAGAGAAGGGATGTTGTAGGCTTTGGGTAAGGTGTTGATTTTGGGTTGGTGGGGCTCTTCCGGGTTCAAACACACTTGGGGGAAGTAAAAGCAAATTCCGAGCTTACTCTTTGAAAAGACATTCTCTGTAAAAACAATTGGAAATTTAAAGATAAACATGTTTCCAAATAAGAAATTTGAAGATACTTCATCAAATTAAAGGAGGAAATATAGCTCTGAAGAAGGAGATTTTATCAAAATACAATGTAATAACAAAACATTCATAAACAAGTTTCCAATGAGCATGCAAAAACCAAAAAACGGCTTCACACATGTAAATGCAAACGAGTAATATAGTCATTATGGATTTTAATTTGAGAAATAAGTGACCCTGTCAGGAACAAATACAATATTATGAGATTGAATGCGTCTTGAAGTGGTAAGCCATGATGTCTTACCTTACATTCAATTCTTCGACCGACTCAAAGTCAGGATGCATTAAGTAGGCCATCTTGCAAAGGTAAATTTAGAACGTAACTCAACTTTGGATAGGCCTACATAAATTTATATCCAAAAAGGAAAAGCCTAATGGTTATAAGCTGGCACTTACTTCTAGATGTCCTCCAGCTTAACAAAATACTTTGTTTTATGAAACCTCCACCACTAAAACAGAGCTGTCATTGGCTGAGAGTTGGTCACATGTCAGCCATTATTTTAGTATATTGCCCTGCAATAGTTCAAAAAACAAAAAATTTTTATAATTTTTTTCCCCAATTTTTTTTCAAGAAATTGTTTTTTCCTACATGTCTTTTTTCCAAAATTGTTCTTCCATTTTTTTTTTTCAAATTAAAAAAAAAAATTCTGTTTCCATAATTAAAAAAACACCAAAAAAAATTCCCAAAATTGTTTTTTCTTTTTGGCCTCGTGAAATAGTTTTAACACCCTCAAGGGAAATAGATTTGACTAATGCCCCGGAAATTAGTCAATATTTGTACAATATGACGCGGCCTGCCAGATAGTCATACTTTTGCTCTTGAAAGTAAGTACAATGATTCGCCATTGAATTCCGCAGAGAATTTAACTCAAAGTAAAGGCTTCACATGTAAAGGCACTGATAATGCAGCCTGCATGATTAATAAAGTGCTTGTATCCTACCAATGAGGTTTCTGCTACATTAAAAGCATGGCCAAAGTTGAATTTGTATAAGGCGTCTTTACAGCCAGAAAATTTGATACGCAAAATGAGTGGACTGTTGTGCTGTGAAATTAGCACTTCGTGACTCATAATAGCTGATGAAGTGATCTTCTCCACATTCAACTTGAGAAACGACATGCTGTTTGATAAGTCATGATGAAGAGAAGGCAATTTGATTTGTCATAACTGATTTTAGAGTAAAAATATACATAATCCTTTCGTCTGCCTATAATCAGTAAGCTGGTTTAGTCTCCTTAAATCAAACTAACATTGAAAGTGTTGGATATGAATCACCGTTTGATTATGACAAATCATCAACATGATGACACACAACTTTAGTGCCATTTTCACAGCGCAGCAGGCAACTGACTCAACTCTCTTCGCATATAAAATTTCCTGGCTGTCCAAATTTTACAAAAAATACACCATTCACCCTATTAGAATTTAGCATAGGGTCCATATACTGGCAAGCCCTAATTTCTTACCATATTTTGCTTCGTCCCATCCTCCATGGTGTATGTCACCTCGGTGCTGAATTTGTTGTTGGCCTTCGTACCCGCAGGAGGCTTAATTTGGACTTTAGTCAGATCTTTGAGAGTGGATGGGAATTTAAGGTTGATGGCGCTGTCCTTGGATTCGAACTCATAGAACCCTTCTTCATCAGCTCTACCAATTGAACCATCCACTTGTGCCAGGATCGATTCTTTGCATTCTGCATGATTAATGAATAAGATAGATACTAAGATAGATAGATAGTTTATTTACCAGCAAAGCAGAACTTCACTATAAACATGAAAATGTATACAGTAGCTTGTTGGAGGAGTACCCAGAGGTACTTAAAGTTTGTTTTTTGGGCACCCCAGATGAGATGAGACGAGTAGGGATGAGATGAGATGGGATGAGATGAGACAAAAGGACATGAGCTGATGAGTGTCAAAAGATGAAATACGATTATATTAAGTTCTTGATAATAACATTACTTTTTAGATAATCATGTGATTAAAAGATTAACAGTGATAAGTAGGAGAGGCAACTTGTTAAGTTTACTGGCTTGTTAGTAAATCATGAGGCCGAAAATCATTGAAGAAATGTTTCACCTTTATTAAAAGTAAAAAATGTGCCATTTTATTCACTGTTTTGTAAAATTATGAAGAATTACAAATAAATACTTCTCTTCCATTAGATATATTGCACCTTCATTGAAAATAATTTGCACTTTTACGAGAAAGTCAAGATTTGACAAGATGCACTGAAGACTAAAATCATTGAAGAAATATTTTTCATTATAAACGTAGCTCTCAGAAATGAAAATGTTGCATTTCATATTTAGTGTACGTGGCCCTTTTATTAACACTGCTGCACTTTTATTAGAAAAGCAAGATGCAACAGGATGAACTGCATGCCTTGTAAAATGATGAAGACTAAAATCATTGAATTAATGTTTCTTTAAAAATTAGCTTTATGAGAAAAAAAATTGCGCTTTTATTAGAAATGTTGCACTTTTAGTCACAATAATCACTTTCATCAGAAAATCTAGATGGGACAAAATACATCTACCAGACTTATGTTGATAATATGTCCATTTAATTTCAATGAATCAATATATGAAATAACGATTTACACATACGGTAGTATAATATCTTTCAGACATTTCTGGGTCTGGGATTCTAAATCTGCATACAACTTTTTAATTTTTTCAAATTATGGCACATTCTGTAAAATGCATCAAATATTAAGAGTATTTTTTGGTTTTGGATATTACCTTCTGCTAGGGTGGCACCTGCAAGAAAATAATAATTTCACATTAAAGTCAATTTGCCATGTCATTGGACAAAGATTATTTGAATATTGTGAGGCAACGCGAGCACTGTATAGTAATTATAGATACAAAATTAAGTAAATTGAGAATAAACCCCTGAACTTCCACATGATGCCCTGCTGTTGCTCCACGTATTAGTTAGACACCAATTTGGAGGGTTCTAAATGTTAATCCCTAGCGGGGCGCTCAAATGCAAAATTGTCAATTAGCTTTTCCAACGTTATAAGTATCTTGGTGATGTCTAACAAGTCTCAGATTTGGAATCAGCATCACAAAATTGACCAGGAAGGTCAATTCTAATGTATTTTTCTCACTCTGAATGGATTTAGGAACATATTTTGTGAAACCGAGGCCCAAAATAATCTGAAAAACGATATAAGGAGGTACCCCACTTCAAATGAATATTGTGAAGTTGTGTATACCTTTACAGTTGTAAGACTGGCATTTTTGAAATCCTGAGAATTGTCTGCATAAAACCCATCCATTGAACCTTTTAGCCTCAAAAACATAAATAAAACCCCCGTAGCTCTGGGACTATTGGAATAACACTGTAAATAAGTTTTAAATGTTGATATATTCTTCCATAAAACTCATTGGGTGTGAGTTAGACACCGCATTTTCGAGTTCTAATGCTCATTTTTGCAAGTTAGATACCGAGTGGATCATGCACTTCTTCTATTATTCATTTGCGATTAAATTATAATTTTTGCAAAATAAACAATAGTCTAATAGTATGTTTGCTGTTGTTAACAGTCTTAATCCTTAGCAAGGCATTCATCCCAGCTTTTCCATTGGTATAACTGTAAGTATCTTGTTGATGTCTAAAAGTGATTATTTATAAATTTATGATTGAATAGAACCACAATTGTGTTAAAACAAAGGTTGACAAAATATACAAAAACCATGGAAATTATATTACTGACATTTCATGAACATGACAGTAAATCTGAAATTCTGAATATTTTGAGAATCTCCAAAATTGCACTAAGGGACCGTTCAGAATTTATGACTGGGGGGGGGTGGGAGTTTTAGCCGAGGGGGTACTAACTTTTCATGTGTGTTTCAAGGGGGGGGGTATTAATTTTTGACAGCACATCCAAGGGGGGGGGTAAGAAATTTTAACAAAGAAAAGACGTTAAAAAACACGCATAAACTCATTTTATTTGGACTTTTTTACGCGCAAAAGTCCGCGAAATGACGCGAATCTGTACGCGTGGGCTGTGTATAACTGTATATATGTGTGTATTGCTTTGTATGTCGAGGGGGGGGGTACTAAAAATCCGCATGAAACTCAAGGGGGGGTATCAATTTTTGACGGGAAGTTCCAGCAAAACTCCCACCCCCCCCCAGTCATAAATTCTGAACGGTCCCTAAGAATAATCATCTAATAAATAATAATATGAACAAAAAATAGTCAATCGTACTTACAAGATGTGAAAGCAATAAATGACAGAAGGAAAACCAGTAAAATACAATTCAGAATATTCATGGCAGGATGATTATGCCAACCCTCCTGTTGAAGTTCAAATGGTAATGAGACACCTTTCTGAAAAGTAATTGTTATATAATAATTAAATCAAAACTTTGGCCCTTTGGTTGGACAATTACCATTGAATTTTTTGAATTTTGTGTAAAAATATTTTTGTCATAGTCTTTTTGGTCAAATCATGATGGCACTTTTTCAAGGCTAATTTGACACATTGTAAATAATATTCTTTAGAGTCTTTCTAACGACATTTTGACATAATTTGACGTATCGCTTTATTTGCTTAATCCTTAATCGGTATTCAACTGTCTAATCTTGTAGCCCAAAAATTTCATAATCGACAAAGAATTGCAAAAGAAGGACACCACTTGAAAAGCTGATCATGTAGGCCTATCATAGTGCAATAAGTAATATACAATATTATACATCAAAAACTTTTTATTTAAAAATATGGTTTAAAAAAATGTATATATGTCACTTACCGTTTCGCCTGTGTTTAATGCTGTAAATGTATCTGCGTAATCTGACCTGTTCAGAATTTGGATGCCTTTTGACTAACTTTAGCGACAGGTGTACCGTATATGCATATATGTTATGCTTGCCATTTAAATCATCAAAGTTTGTGTTTATTTAGGATTTTTAATCAATTTACAAAGATTTCTATAGGCGTGAGCAATTCCTTATAATTTGGGGATTATCAAAATTTGGAAAGTTGCTGTTTTTATAGATTAGTTGTCATTTGACCTGTTGCATTCTTTTCACCACCATTACCATATATTATTGCTAATTTATTATATAATATAAATTTTGGTATAAAGTAGATCACTGTAGATGTTTATGTAATATTACATTTGACGCTTTTAAAATATTACATCTAGCCACAATGTAAAATGTTTTCCACTGGTATTTTAATCATTGAAAAAACATCGTACCCACATAATTGTTAAATACACATAGGTTAAAACAATATCTATGGTTAAAATAATATTGTTAAACTAAACCACTTCAAAATTAAAATCAGCATTAATTCGTCAATATCCAACATTTTACTTTGATGATATCACTAACAAAACATACACATCAATTGATATTTGTTCGCTTGTTTATCTACTTTTCTGGGCACATGTTAATGATTTTTTCATCAAACTGAAGTCAAGGTATATGAAACAACATTATGATAATTATGACTGGACATGGATGTAGGAGACATGATATATTTGGGTTTGGGAGTTTATTACACTGCCAATGGGGCTCAGGTCGCGGTGCCGACTTAGTTGGATTTCTGAGATCCTTGCCCCAACGTAATGTCAATTTACAAGGCAGCCAGATGCCAGTATTTTTTGGGGGGGGGGGAGTAGCTGCCTCCCCTCCCGCCTGTCTATGAATTATACGGCTTTGTGAAATTAAATGGAAGGTTTTATCATGGGCGTGTATATTTGAATATTGTGATCCAGGTTGATACCCTGCAATTAAAAATAACTTCATTTATTTACACTCAACAGTCAAGATTGCCCTTAAAATTGTATGGCCGATTTTACCAATTGCATCAGGCGGTTAGTTTACTTAATGCAGGAAGATCCTATATATCCTGGGCGGTGTGTATGAATTTACCGGCGAGTGCAGGAAAAATACAAAGTGTAACATATGGTTTTGTAAGTAATCTAATCATGATTCTGTGATAAGTCAATCCATTAGACTTGTAACAACTTGTAAGGAATCATGCAGAAATTTGCCACAAATGAAAATCTGATTGACGAAAAACCAAAAAGGAACTTGTTAATATGATGGTCATCTTCAGCTACAATGGTTTTTCAAGCACGAAGTACTTAATTTTGTCACAAGGTGTTCCAGACGCCTGAGGTGACGAAATACTGGCACTGCAAAAAAATCCAATTATCCATGTTTGAGACATGTTGATACTGGAGATCCTTGACTGATGAACAAGGTTTTAACACGTTTTCAAGCATGATAATCTATGTCACTATGTGTACTTCACCATGCCTGCAGATGCCACTGTTTCACAGTCATTCAAAATACATATTGTGTGAAGTGCTCATCTACATGTATGTGTCTGTGAATCGATGTACACTCTGTGAGATATAGGTATGCAGTGGCGGATCCAGATCCCCCCCACCTACAATGCCTGGATCTGCCATTTTATATGAGCCCTTGTAAGATTGTCTTTGTTGATAAAGTTCCTTTTGTGTATCCGAAGCCATCTAGTTTGGCGACAATTGAGTTGCAGGAGTTTTTGGCCGCATTGAGTTCTTTTTCGCGGCTTTCAGTGATCGTGAAGACCTTGAAGAACTCCTGTTGGCATTGGCAAGTCGTCCCTTCAGAAAGTAGGTGGTTAACTCTCCTCTGCCCTTTACGAGAAAATAAACAAGACAAAATTATTTTGATACACTGTAGTAAAATTTAATAATTCTCAACAGCGATCAAATATATACATTATACAGCATGCACATTAGATGCATCGACCAGCAGGCCTAGTCCAAATAAGTATTCGTATTAGAAGGGAACTTAGGGCATGAAATCAATCCTTATAGTGAATCAATGTAGTCACTGCCACGACCTGAAACTAGTATTCTCCACTCCCCAGAGCAGCCAATGTAATAATATAGCCAAGGAAAGTCTAATTTACAGTATTGTTTGACATTCCAGAATCATTTAGAATCTCTGTCACTAAAAATACAAAACTGGACTTACAGGGAGGTCAATGACCCCGCGTACTTCTGTGATGTAACCTCCGATCACGTCCAAAGCAGTTTTACATTCTGGACTGACGTGGATCTTCATGGCTGCAAGGGAGTATTAAAATATGATTAAAACAATCTTAGACTTCTAGTGCCATCTGTAGGTAAGTCAAACACATGATTATTTGCCATTGGCTCAATGCTAAACATCCTCACAAAAAACTGCTTGTGGCAGTAATGGTACTCCTACAGTATAAAGAAGAAAATATAATATGGGGTTATATAAAAATGGCTGCAAATTTTCTTTGTTCTGCAATTACTTATGGATCAAACTCTTCCATAACATTGAAATTTCATTGGACTTGGGTTTCCCTTATTTATACTTTGGCCCAAATATGACTCTTGAGTGAACAAAGAAAACTGTCCTTATGACCCAATATGTTCCATCTCATTGAAGAAGAATTCATGCTTCTCCAAGGCATTAGCCGTTTGCTCGAGGATGTTTGGCATTGACCCAATGGAAAAACATCACCAGTCAGTCCTACTTACATCCCGGGGAGAGACTAAGAGGCCCAAGACCCCCTAGACCACTGAGATGGAAATAATATTTTGGAAAATATGGGCTCATGACTGCCAAAACAACAAAACAATGACGCCCAGCCTCCCCCCCCCCCACTACCCTGTCTGGATCCAACACTGGCAATGCTGCTTATGATAAAAATAAATATACAAACTGAATTTGACTTACGAACTCCGTTTGATTCCATCATGGCCGCGGTGTTAACCGTTTCTCCAAAAAGGCAGTATCGTGGCATCTTGGTCCCCACTACTCCAGCTACCACTGAACCTATGGACAGAAGTATGCAACCATATATGTAGAGGAAGATAAGGATAGGGATACGGATAAGGATAAGGATAAATTTTATTTCAATTCGGCTTGATAGAGGATAGAAAGAAGATCAATGTATAGTGTAGGCCTATGACAAACCAATTGATTGATTGATGTTATTGATTGATTGACAGACGGGTAAAAATATACTGTGGATGCAAAGAATCCTCTTCAACAAGAGTTTAACTTGAATTAATGTTTGTATTTTCTAATCACTGCCACTGTATATTATTATATTCTCCGTTCGTGATTTATTGGCCAATCAGAAGTCTGTATCACTGTCCAATATAATGCTATATTGGGCAGTAAAAGCTTTATTGGACAATTGGATTACATAATCACCAATTAAAAAGTTATATTGGATGATTGGGTTGCATAATCACCAATGAAACATATCAGTAAATGCCTATTTAAGCCCATTCAGACTTTTGTTGATTGTTATGATTAGGTTATATAACCTTAATATCAACAATACTTAAGTGTCTTAAGGGCAGTTCAGATGATTCCTGGGGAGGTGCAGAGGAATTAGAAAAATAAAAGACTGTGTTGCTAAACATCAGAAAATATATCGTTTAGTCACTCTGAGGAAAAAATGGTGATCAAGGAAGGGGGGGGGGGTGTTGAATGTGTTAGAAAATAAAAGATAAGAAATTACAACAAGTAATAATTAATAAAGTGAAGAATTAGCACCAGTGCAAATGTCCATATTTACTGGTCATGGATAATTACTATTTAGGGAGGGAGACAGTTAGCATGTAGATTAGTGCCAGCTAAAAAATCAAATGCTATGTAGGCTAAATCCCAAAATCAACTATATGACTAATAATATGATCATCCGCTGGACCTTATCGGCTGTTTAGTTCTTTTGAATTGGAGGGGTGCAATATTCCAGGCTTTACTGTAGACAATATACAAATTGTTTATTCCTTAAACATGTAGGCCTATCCAATAATTTCTCTCTACCCCTTTGAAGCAAGGGTTATAAAGAGTGGATTCCTGGGGAAAGGCTAATTAGTGGTTTTAATTTTGGTGCATGGTTAGATTTTGTCAGAAATTTGTCCCCTTGGTACTATATGCAAAAATAGAAAACATGGTTAATTTCTCCCCCCCCCTAAAAACTTGCAAAATAAGCACACCTCCCACCTTGAAAAAATAAGATTACTAAACGTGCTCCCCCCGCCCCACTACCCAGAAATTGTTAGAAACAAGCATGGCTGAGTGAGCTCCCTCAAGTTACATGGGGCTGGCTATATTCTAGATTTAACAGTATAAAGTGGAGAATATATATATATATAACAAATTGTGGATGAAGAGTCGTCCAATATAGAGAATATTGGATTCAGAAAAGCTACATTGGACTCGGCTAGCGCCTTGTCCAATATAGCTGTTTCTTCATCCAATATTCTCTATATTGGACTCCTCACCATCCACTATTTGTATATAATATTTTAAGTAATATCATACAGCCTGCTCCATTTGTGTCAAAGGTGGCCGTGGTCAAAAATCACCAAAAAAAGCGCAAAAACAGAAATAAAGCATCATTACAGGGACGGCGTCAACCAATATTACTGCTTCGGCCAATAAAACTCAATATTGGTCTCCTCACCATCCACTACCTATCAACATAATATGCACCTGTATGCAAGCCCACGCGCATGCGCAGTTTGTCGTTGGGCAGGTGCTCCAGTCTTGTGTTGCGGATTCCTTCAATCAGATCAATCGAGAGGGAGGCTATTTCACCAGCATGCCTGGTTCCTAAGATCAAAGAAAGAACGCTTAGTTTAGAATTTAATCAACGTAGTGAGGCATCACACTGTATAAGGATACGAGAAAGGACTACAGCGCAACATTGATATATGTACTTTTTTTTCGTACTGGTTGAATGAACTGAGAACGATATGCAAAGTATTGTATCCAGTAACAGATAAAAATGTGCATATCACAGTTGATACAAAATGAAGAATATGAATACCTCTACTTCCCAGTTACAAACGGGCATGTCTTGAAAGGCAGGAGCTGATCTTTCTAATTAAATTGGGTGTAATCACTAAAGTTCTTAAACTGTTTTTTTTATCATAACTTGTCACAAAGCTCAAAGGAGTTGTGTAGAATGTGAAGCAACTATGGCATATACTGCAGTGAAACCTTGCCATTTAATTAACTCTCAATTAATTTTGTGCACGGTCAGTAAAAAGCTGATTAAGACACGCGGATGAGTCAAAGTAAAGTGAAACATAGTCAGTTTAATTTAAACTTTAAGCCAATCTATTTTGGATGCCACACTTGATACCGGATACAATTCCAAATTGTAACGATTTTGGTTGCTGCAGCTTGATACCAGATTCAATTCCAAACTTGGAACCAGTCTGTGTTGGATGCAACAGCTTGATACAAGATTCAGTTCCAACTTGGAACCAATCTATTTTGGATGCCATTTTGATACAAGATTCAATTCCAACTTGGAACCATTTTTATACAAGATTCAATTCCAACTTGGAACCAATCTATTTTGGATGCCATTTTGATACCGGATTCAATTCCAACTTGGAACCAATCTATTTTGGATGCCATTTTGATACAAGATTCAATTCCAACTTGGAACCAATCTATTTTGGATGACATTTTGATACAAGATTCAGTTCCAACTTGGAACCAATCTTTTTTGGATGCCATTTTGATACCGGATTCAATTCCAACTTGGAACCAATCTATTTTGGATGCCATTTTGATACCAGATTCAATTCCAACTTGGAACCAATCTATTTTGGATGCCATTTTGATACCAGATTCAATTCCAACTTGGAACCAATCTATTTTGGATGCCATTTTGATACAAGATTCAATTCCAACTTGGAACCAATCTATTTAGGATGCCATTTTGATACCAGATTCAATTCCAACTTGGAACCAATCTATTTAGGATGCCATTTTGATACCAGATTCAATTCCAACTTGGAACCAATCTATTTTGGATGCCACCGCTTGTTACCATTTCTTTGGGGACATCCGCTGGTCACAATATAAGCATCTCCGACAGTCTCCACTTTGTAAACATCATAACGATCGATGGTCGTGTCAAATAAGAAGTAGAGGTTGTTCAAGAAGTCTACCACCTGCAAATTGGAAATATCAAAGTAGATAAGGGGCATTGACAGCAATAAGTTTATAATGAATTGCGAGGCCAGAAGCTGATGTCAGTGGCCTTACTGGACCGTAAGTGACTTGTTTATAGCTCAGTCAGTAGTGCGCTCGCCTCACAAGCGAGGGACCCGGGTTCAATCCCCAGGCTGGCCCTCATGTCATTCCACGACATCGTCGTTCGCATCAGACGATAATAGGAGGCGCCATGGGCCCAACTGGAAACAAGTCACTGACGTAGCTTGCCTACCCTCGTTAAATAAAAGTACCTTTACCTTTACCTTTTTTGTTTAAATTAATTTGCATTAAATCTCTGTCTACAGGAGCTGCCTGTTGCATGCAGGGACAATGTGTACGATACTGTACATGATATATTATTCCGAGAAAATTATTATATAAATTCATTGCCATAGTTATCGATGAACAATTGAGCTCAAACCTGGAGAGGAGTACTTTTAGCCGAAATGGTGGTGAAGCCGACGATATCGGAGAAGAAGAGAGTAACGATGTTGTACGTCTCGGCCAGAACTTTCCTTGACATCTTGAGCTATAAGAAATCAGATGGTTATTTTTTTAAAATATTGTATCAAAGTAGAGTAGCTGCCCTTCATCAACAACATAATATCACGCAGATTAGTGTATCAGTGTATCGATATAGTTTTACGAATAAAAGCATCAGGTATCATCTCCCTGTTATTTATAACAACTGTCCTGAATACACATAGTATAGAGGGTTTTACCAATTATGTGAAACCAGATATAATAACAATATGCATTGTTCTATCAGAAATTGTTACATTTCTCAATCCACTGACAACTTATAATACATGTACATTCAGTTTTTTGTGTTTCTGTTTGTACTTAGTGTATAGGCATCCTTCATGAATCATCTTGTCCCTATCATTCAAATTTCATTCTCTTTATTTTTCAAAATATTACATACTATGATATGAAATGCTGAACATAGAAGTATACAGCACCGTGTTGTCAGGACCTGCAGGAAATTAACATGATCACTAACAACGGGGGGGGGGGGGGGTAGCTCCTCAGTAGCGACAGAAGACTGTCTTGGACGTGTCTCCCCTTTCCATTGAGGTCGCTAAATTTAAATAACTAGCATAATACCCGTGAAACAGGAATAAGAAAAGGATGATGGATAAATGGTGATTGAAGGAAGTGTACATTTTGTGATGAGCTGAGAAAGAGAGCATTCAGGAGCGAGACCTTGCGGGCCAGTGATCTACTTGGCTCATGCCTCCCTCTTCGGAGACCAGGGAGAATCATCAATCAACCATCACCATTGGAAAATAGGCTATTGATAGTCGTGCATAAATGAGTACCAAGTGCACAGGTATAGGCCTAATATGAACAGTTTGAGAAAGCAGACCCACTTGTGGTTGTTGCATGGCATGAAATAATGTTGCTTGCAAATTTTTAGACCTGGGCAATGAGTAGTTTGGGAAGAGTAGCGTAAAGCATCCGTGAATTAAGGGTATGATTGTAAATGATATGAGTGTAATATTGTAATGTAAAGGAATAAACTAGTGTCTGAGTCTATATTATTCAAGTTTTACCTGAAGAGCCACAGATTTAGGCAACATCTGGTAGAGTAAGGTGTCGGCTCTCTTCTTCTCCTGTCTTAATTCCTTGTTCTTGGCCGCTAACGACTTCGCGTAGAGTTGGACCGTCTTCGTTATACGGTAGATTATTATGAAGACCACTGGCGCCATCGATAGGACAAACAGCAAAACGAACACGGCAGTTGCCAGTTCTCCGTTTATGGCCACTGATCTCTCCGACATGACCCTTTCGATCTTGGTGATCATAAATTGTTGAATCGACTCCATGACTTTAATGTAGCTGCTCATATTTCCGTACCACGCTACTCGTAGAGTTGCTCTAACGTCCGGGGGATCCGTCCGATTACTCATAATGATATCTTTGATCATCGCCTTATAAGGCAATATGTCCTTGCTACTGTTTAAGTACATGTCGTAGGTCTCTGGCGCCATCTGGAAGACCACGTTCATAGCGTCCTCGGCCAAAGCGTCGTTATGAATGAAGTGGTCCAGGTCATCAGTTGTCAGGCTTCCCGTTAGCAGATATTCCCAGCCCAGATCGAGCTCCTGGGTCAAGAATTCATCGGAACTGATCGTCATCTGGTAGGCCATCACATCCTGAACAGAAAGACATCTTTACATAAAGTATTGTTACATGCACACCTAAAATATTCATATAATATTATGAATTTATTTAAAAAAAAAGATTATGTAAAATGTAAAATCGACTTTAAAAGTCAGTGAAATTTAAGAATCACAAATAACAAAATAAACTCATGATTTTCCTGTACATATGACGCAGTCTGCGAAGAGCCTGGTGTTACAGTGGCTAGGGTAGTCTGGCATGTCGTTTATGAATAGAAGAAAAAGAATTGGCCCCAGGACTGTGCCTTGTGGAACCCCTGACTTCACACTTGCTTCTTCTGATCTTTCGCCTTCTACAACCACGATTGACCAGGAAACTCTCGATTGCGGTAATGACTCATAGGAAATGCATGTTAATTTTAGCCAAAATTAAAATTGAAGAAAGAATCATGGCAACCATTGCCAGATGTTTTTCAGATCTTATCTTGACCTCCACACTGATTAAATCATGCATTTTAAAAAATTTGAAAAACAGCAAAATTGCCACCCAAATAGGAACATTTCTGTAGAATGACCCATCAACCAAATTTTCAAGCCAGTCATAAACATGTTTTTTTAAGATTTATTTTTAATGGCTATACTGACATTGACAGAGCAATTCCTAAATTGATAAACATAAAGTAATTTTAGAATATCTTAATGCTATGCTTATAACCATGCCTGCATTTCCCTGTCTTCTTATGGTTAAGAGCATTTGTTTGTGCTGCCACTAGCTGTGAGGTCCTGGGTTTGACTCCTAGTCCAGAATCTCAATTTGGTCCGAGCTCATGGGACATTAAGTGAAGGTGGGTTGTTTCTAGTTTCTAATGCTGGGGCAACTGTAAGACCTAGGGCGTCCCTGGATGAATAGGGTATGTGCCAGACTCCTAGTCTTCTCGTCATTCATCATTACACGATGGTCACCAACACTTGAGAATGCTATGTCATGGGAAGCTTGGACAATGTTGTTCCCCTAATCTCGATTTCCACAGTTCGCCCAACATGCCAGACCACTTCTGTTCACAAATTATTTTTTATACTCTCAAAACTCATCATACCAAGAATTAAGACATTTATGATAAAAGGCATGAGGAGCTTAACTATATCTTTTCAGGAATATATACAAAAAGCTAATTTTCATGTAAAATGTCAAAAAAGAATTTCAACAATATAAAAACATTTTGATGAAGTACACACCTTCCATATCTGTCCCTCGATCTCCTTGTACGACATACTAAGCAGCATCATGGCCTGGAGGACGGCGTTACCCAGGATGGAATAAGCGTCAAATTGGATGATTACATTTTTGATGGAGAGAGTTATTTCGCGCGTTGCCTGCAAGAATTCTGCAGCCTCTTCACGAGTCGGGAAGGAGGAATTTTCAAATTCAACATAGGGCGGCCATTTTGTAATGGCTTCCAAGGAGACGTCCGTAAATTGTTGTTGTTTGTCCAGCAGAGAAGTGTCGTTCGTAGCTCCCTCCAGGATGTCCAAGATCAGAGATCGCTCATGCTCCAGCTCCACCAGAAAATGGCCGATCGTTTCGATGTCAGTAATTTCTTGCTGAACCTTGGAATAAAAAAGGAGTGCATGTCTGTAAAGTTGTCATTGTTTGATGTTGCTAAGGTCATGTTCGGAAAGACGAAATGTCAAAGCATAATGTCACATGCATGTGCGTGAAGTAAGTGGATCAGTTTCAATAGATCCCATTAATTTTAGTGGTTGGCCTTCTTATATTACAGACTCTAACGTTTCTAAAAATATTTTTTTGTCAGATCGCTTGAATCAATGAATTTGTCACATGGATTATTCAAATTGTCACATGAATCAATGAATTTGTCACATGAATCAATGAATTTGTCTCATGAATCAACGAATTTATCACACGAATCAATGAATAATTAATTATTTGTCCCATGCATCAATGAATTTGTCCCATGCATCAATGAATTTGTCCCATGAATCAATGAATTTGTCGCTTGAATGAATTTGTCCCATGAATCAATGAGTTTGTCCCATGAATCAATGAATTTGTCCCACGAACAAAGAAACAATCTGTCACATAAATCATAGAATTTTTGGAATCACTAACCACGAGCAGGTGATGTCGTTCTTGGATTGCGCTGACCATGGACACGAAGGTCAAAATGACGAGGATAGTGGTCAGGGCTAAGGGAACGAGGATCATCTGCAACATCTGGGTCCTTTGCCCTTCCGAGGTGATTGGATCCGCATTGCAACATCCTCCCTGAATGTCTGGCTCGTCCGCTTCATCGCCATGGCGACCGTCCAGAATGGGGTTGATGCGAGATGAGGCCGATCCCATTCCGGAAGTTCAATTTAGGTCAGACCTAAAGTTTTAATTTTTACCTTCTCGGATCGACCGACCCAACAGATTTCCTGCATACGGAAACAAAAATGAGCATACCCACAATTTTTATCAAATCGACATTATTAAAAATTGAGATTTCACCACCTTTTTTTTGTCCCACCGAAAAAGATCCGAGAAGCTAAAGATCAATTATGTCTGGCCTTATGATTTAGTATGACGACACCAAATGTCTTATCACCCAACAGTGGTAAATTTTATGTGTGTCAAAATCATTAGAAATTTCAAGGTACTGCTGATATTACAGAGCGTTTCAACTCATGGGCGCCGGAACAGGGGCCCAGGTCGGGGGCAATTGCTTCTCCTGCCCTCAGCCAGGAGGGACAAGGTTACTCTTTTCTTCTCAAAGAAAAAAACATTATTAGGCCTTAATTTACAGTGAATTTAGGCAAAAATAAGTATATCTTCAAAATTATTAATGCAGCTATATAAAAATTTTGTCGGTCGAAATAGGTTTGCGTTTTTTCGGCCGACCGCCCCTGCCGCTCTTGTTTCCTTCGGGGCACACAAGTGACTTATTGGATATAAATTGTTATTTTGAGGCATTATTACCATAGGAAAAAATATTTGGTTAATAAATGCTGAATTTTGGATTCCCAAATAAAACTTGTCAAACTTGTCAATATTTATCGTGTCATAATATTTAAATCAGACAATGCTTGTCAGTACAGAAAAGACGGGAAATGAATCTGATTCTGATAATCAAATCATTAATAACAGAAAAAAAAACTGTATAAAGATATAATTACGTGAATTTGTATTTATATTTTATCATTTCGTTTAGATAAATTTATTATATGAATGTAAAATAGTTTGTTTATCAAGCATAAGTAAATGATTGTGTTATATATGTCATCAATTGATATCAAATAAAAAAGATGAATATTTCTCCTACCTTCCCTCTTTCACCAGAGGTGATCTTCCCCAGAATGTTCTTAAAGGGAAACTCTCTCAAAAATATGTCCTGAGTCTTTGATTGGCTGATGGTTTGGCCGCAGCTGCCAGTTGGGCCATGTAATGATTCACCGGTTAATGCAATTAATGCAAGTCTGACCAAGACAGGAATTCATTAAGAACTTCAAAGTGTTTAATTATCTCTTCAGGTTCACTGTATTTTTCTTTGCTAATGGTGGAGGAGCATAGAGCATGTGTGTAGGTATAATGAAGGCAGGGTAGTTGAAAGGTACACTGGGTAACCAAGCTGCCGGCAGTTGCCATTAAAATAACAGCACATTCCGTAAAAACAACGGTTTTCTGTCGTAAAGTGACACTTTTACGCATTCATTATGGTAGCTCTGCCGGTAAAGGTGGTAAATCCGCCAATTCTATGTAAAATTCAACTTGTAGTTATAGATCATAAATTGATAGATTTTAAGTATAGTATATACTATATACACTTCAAAACAACAGAATTGCTTGTCTTCCATAATGAAGTGAGTTCAATAAAATTAAAAAGCCTTTTAAGAATTACTTTTAAAGTCCTGAGTGCCCTGCATTACTAAAATGTAAACAAAACAGTGCTTTTTCATGGCAGGAAAAACTGTTTGTTTTCATTTGTTTACATTTTTCAAGGAAATAAGCTTCAATTATGTTGCCATTAGAACAGCAATCATGTACATCTTTCAACTGGAATTTGCTAAATATGACTTGAATCTATCCATAGACAGCAGTCTGGTGAAAATGAGAACTGCATGCTGCCACCTGGCACAAAAGTTGATTTTGTGTTCTACAGCATTGCTGTCCCAAGAAATAGTTCCAATTTCATTGCACATTCACAAAACTTCTATTCAACATTGATGTATACCAGTCAGACTCGGCAATCACATTCTCTAAGGAAGTAGACAAGGCCATCAGCACACTCAGAAACAGCCCTGGTTTCTTCCAGACAAAATTGTGTGAGTTCCTCAGACTGAAATGATGTGGACCGCTTGCAGAAGCTCGCAGAAGCTCGCAGAATAGCACACTAATCACTAGGTGGCAACACATGACAGCATATGTTCTGATCTGCCAAGGCTGGAAAAAGAAGTGGCAACGTAACAGCGGTCCACTTGTAGACAGCATAGACAGTCTGTTAAATATGTGGACTTACTATACCTTTAAAGTAACGCAGCAGGTTTTACAGTGTATCTTTAAGCAAATAAGCAGAGAAGTAATGAGGACAGTGCCTATTTAAATTAGATTAATCTGAATTCTTTTTTATTTCACTCCTCAATATATCACTGTATCAAAAAGGAAATTGAGTTTATGAGTGCAGGAAAAGGGATTGGCCCAAAAAATGAAGGGACATTTACATGGAAGCTCCTCCAACTTTTGGTGGGTCTTTTTTGCAATATTCTTGTAGATCATTAATGAGCCAAACTACCAGAAAACATTCTTTATTGTCTTGTTTGCAAATTTTGCATCCCCATCCTGTACATTGTACATTATGTCAGAGCTCACAGACTCCATGAGTCCCTCTTGTGTATGTTTTGCCAATGACTCCTTGAATTGGATTGTTTGGATTCTCCAAAAATGTTAACTGATTGGTAATGTAACTTTTCATAAACATTGGTTTTTGTTTATGTCCAAAAATACCTTGTGAGATTAATTATAAAAACGTTTTGTGTCACTTTGTTTTGATTCTCCCATTGTCAATGAATAACTTGCAGAGGTACCTAAAGTATAAACATTTAGTCCATGGCCTGGGGTTCATTTGTATGACCGAGAGAGGGAGAGCGTTTGACTTCATATTCTGTTACTACATAGTCTGGCCTTCAAGAAAAATCAGGGTAGACATCTGGCGGCATGGCAGGTTAGGAGAAATCCAAGATGGCCGCCAACATGGCTGCTGTGATGAGAAAAATGAGATAAATTGCTCACAGTGACACTACAGACTTGTATGATACATCAAAATAGGGGTTTTCTGGGCTGCTGAGTCCAACTATGTACAAATGAAACCTCTTGATGTGTTTTCTATAGAGATAATCAGGATGGTAGCAAAATTAAACCAACATGGCTGCTGTAAATGGAAAAATACCAACATTGCTCAGCAGTAAATAACACAAAGGCATTTAGTGCATCAAAATAGGGGTTTTCTTGGATGCTGAGTTCAAATATGTCCATATGAAACCTCTTGCTCCTTTCTATATTGAGAAATCCAAGATAGCCACTGATATGGCTACCACAAAGTTGTCAGAAAATGACTGTGTTGCTCACAGCAAGCACAAAATGGTTGCGTGATACGTCAAAATAGAGGTTTCTGGGTTGCTGAGTCCCAGTATGCACAAATTAACCCCTTGCTCTTGTTTATATGAAGATATCCACAAGATTACCACTGATATGGCTACCACAAAGTAGGCTACTCAGAAAATGCATTTGTTGCTTAAAACCAATGCTATACGGGCATGTGAGGCACCAAAATAGGAGTTTTCTGGGTTGTTGCATCCAAATAAACATGCTTGAAGCCTGACACATTATTGCTTTTTGATCACATTTAAGATTGCTGCTAGTAAGACTGCTGTGAAGTCCTGAAAATAGCCTCTGTCGCCAGTACAAACACTGCACCGGCCAAACATGCATGCAAAAAGCTACAGTAACAGTTTCGTTCGTTAGAAACCATAGGGGTGTATCTACATTGTATTTTCACTGCAGATATACCCCTATGGTTTCTAACTGCTCCTTTGCATTTTAGGAAATTCGATACAGCTACCAGTGTGGCTGCAATGAAGCCCTGGAAAAACATCTTTATGTATAATGTATGTTGCACATGCTAGCACTAAGCTTTTGTGATTCATCAAAATTACTATTTCAAGTGGCAATACAGCTGTGTCTGTAAGATAGATAGATAGATAGATAGATAGATAGATATATATGGTAGGCCTAAGTGCAGCCCTCTAAGCCCAATTATGATTGCTCACAAAGGTTGATTGATGAGATAGAAGAGGGAGAGTGTCAGTACTCAACATGACGTCACTTCAGCGAAGCAGGCGGGCACCTTAACCACTCTGCCACCTGCCTGCCATCATTTAAGACTAAATTCAGGACTTTGCCAGTTTGACAGCTATGAAGAGTGTTGTATGACTGACTTCACATAATTATATTACATCAAGTGGAATGAATTGTGCTTTAAACGTTATAAAGATGGTCTGAAACTAAAAATGCGTAATTTGCTCACACTGACACTAGAGGGATGTCATATAAAAATAAGGGCTCTCTGACCTTCTTCATGGCTGTCAAACAGGCATGTAGTTCTGTGTTTAGTCTTAAATGATGCCAAATAAATGATATTATAAGACAACCCAGTGCTAAACATAGAATACAGTGATTCTTGATACTGTAAGGCAAAAAATAATAATAATAGATGTGAAATGTTCAGATTTTTTTTGTGAGACCCATTAGAGATGTAACTCCTTTTACATGGAATTACAACTTCATTAAGTTTCCTGGTCAGGAATTATAGGGTTGTAGTGAACTTAGTAATACAAATTCATATACTATACAATAGTATAGCACATGCCCCTGAAATGAAAGGATACACCTTTTTTTTCATTGTCAGAATACATTGGTGAGAAAATTCAAAACCATGTGCCCCTCTAAATTTGGTACAGCTGGAGGTTAAGCAATTTAACTGATTTTACTTGATTATTCTATTCCTGAATTGCTTGCAAATTCAGACCAATGTATGGCACTTACTTCCAACATAAAATCTAAGTGTCAAATCAACACCTTAGAGTGCTGTACCTGGGCTAAAATGAATGTTTCCTTTGCAGAGTGGGATAAATTTGTTATTTTATCAACTTGCCATTTTGGAACTATACGCAACACTTAGGCCATCCACCTAAAGATGCTTGGCAATTGTGCTGTGCCACAACTCCTTGTTTAATGGTACGAGACAGTACATACCTTCTTCTCAAGAGACCAACATTATGATCAATGCTTCCTGAAACTTACTGTGCCCTATATTTGAATTGCAGGAATGGGGAATGGGATTGCTGGAATGCAACCAAATTTAGGACACATTCTTTTAAGGTAACAGAAAGTATCTATAATAAATTTGGAGAATAACTTATTTGTTTTTAAATGGCATTGTACAAACAAATGGACTGGAAACCAATTTCACCAGTGAGAGAAGTCTTGGCACTAAGTCTTGTCAATCATCGAAACCCCCAGTGTGATTAAGATACTCTGACAAGTAATGGTGATCGCTGCCTGGGAAAGACTAATTACAGGCGCTGACACTGCTATAGGGGTTAACATTTCTTAACCCTTGGATATTATTGAAACATCAAGGCTTGTTTGAAGTTGTGCCACAGGACAAGAACTGTGCACTGTCCTGCGAATGTTCAAAATTTGCCTGTCTTTGGAAATAATATTGCCCTAGCCCTGGTAAGCCTGAGTATTAGTCACAGCTATATAAGATACCTCTGACAGGTGTCTACCCTGGTTCTTTTACTGGCTGCTATCTTGAATGTCTCAATATTGGATTAATGGAAATATCAAGCATTTTAATGCATGTACGTGTATATTTCAACCCAAAAGACCCTCTTTTGACATATCATATACTCATTTTATGTTTGACAACTTTGTAGCAGCCATATATCTTGGAAATAGAAAGGAGCAAGAGGTTTCATTTGTGCATATTTGGACTCAGCGACCCAGAAAACCCCTATTTTGGTGTATAACATGCCTGTGCAGTATTTGTTTTTCAAAATGTTTTGCATTTTCCATTTACGGCAGCCATGTTGGTTTAATTTTGCTACCATCCTGATTATCTCCAAAGATAACACAGCAAGAGGTTCCATTTGTACATAGTTGGACTCAGCAGCCCAGAAAACCCCTTTTTTGATGTATTACACAAGTCTGTAGTGTCACTGTGAGCAATTTAACCCATTTTTCTCATCACGGCAGCCATGTTGGAGGCCATCTTGGATTTCTCCTAACCTGCCATGCCGCCAGATGTCTACCCTGATTTTTCTTGAAGGCCAGACTATGTAGTAACAGAATATGAAGTCAAACGCTCTCCCTCTCTTGGTCACACAAATGACCCCCAGGCCAAGGACTAATTCAATTTGTTCTCCATATCATTGTTATTAATCCATAACAATTAAAGAGATTCCCACAGCATGGAGGAAAACAATTACGTTTCAAGTTAAATCAGTCTTATCTTGCTCATTTGCATGTTGCTTGTCGTTGTGTACATGGCCAGCTACCCAATTCCCGCAGACTGATGTCAACAAGGATTAAAGTTGAATCCCACAGAATACAGCTGCTCCCATAGGCGTATCGGAGGGGGGGGGGCAGAGGGGCGATCGCCCCCCAAAAGTTTGGGAAACAGTAAGATTCGGGCAAAAAGGCTGAAAAATTTGGGCAGATGATTAAATAATTACTATTTAAAATTAATGATTTCCAGGCAATTTTATTTGAAATGGTATTCAATCTAGATCTTGAAATTCGGGCGAATGTCGCTCGCCCCCCTAAAAATTGCGCGCGCCGTACGCCTATGGCTGCTCCACCTATTGTACTTCACAGTTCAACAAAAATACCCCAGCTGGTGGCTCCCCAGCTTTATTAAATTGTTCATATGCATTGGAAAGCCACAGACTTTTGAAAACAGGGGTGGGCTCACTCAAAAGCTGCCGGCTCAGCCAGGAATAATGGCACTAAACTATAAATGCACACATTTTGGGTCGATATACAGGCCTATAATTCAATCCAACTAATCCAACTTTCATAAAAATCGGAGAAGGAATCTTTGAGATATCCAAGTTTATTTTAAGGTGGACTTATTTTTGTTGAACTGTTTTTCATAATTTTCACATATTGTACACCACGTAACTCTCAAAAAACATCGGTAACCCCCCCTTCAAAGACGTGTTTTTCAATAAAGTGTATTTTCAGCTATATTCATTTAATTTTTCATGAATATTTCATGGATATTGCTCGAGTGACGCTGCTTTTCGTTATAAATCCCACACTCTTTTAGTATTTTACTGTATGTTTTAATGTAATGACATAAGATTTTGAAGAGATCATAGTTCGAAAATTATTTTGGATAGCCCCCCTATTTTTTTTACGTTGGAAAGCTTTCTGTTTGATGAACTATTTGGCAATGTTTCATGAATATCTCATGGATTTTAGATTTGTTGCTAAGTGTGGGATTCAACTTTAAAAAAAAGGACAGACAACCAACATGTTAAGAATAAATATTTTATGTAAAAAAATATCAATAATACCATCAACTATTATTATCGATGTGATTTCATCACAAACAATTAAAGAATTTAAATCTACATGTTATTCAATTAAATCAATTTTTATTCAAGCGAATAAAATAAAGTAAAATTTTTCATACAAATCTTAGCAAAACAAGCAACAAAAGCAGATTATGAGATAATAAGTATTGTACACATGGATCACACACCAATTAATTGTATATCCTTTAGGTTTATTTTGACATCAGCTGACTGATCCATTTGCATTGATACAAGGCTACATCCTGCATCTCCGACATGTAAATATAACACATATGGAATGATACAATATTTTTATTCTACATCATCTTGAGCTTACAAACACATCTTCAATGCTCATGCAGAAGCAACACAGTTATTTGCATCAAGCATTCTTCATAATGATTAACAAGGTGAAAAATATAAGTTATGTCTTTAGGTTAGACAAAAAATTCAGTGATGTAGTCGGGGCAGAGACACCGGAGACCTATGCAAGGCCAAGGATTTGGCATCCGAGAGAGAGCAAAAGCCAAGGCCATCAAAATATAGCCCAAAGACACCCGAGATCGAGACCTCACTGGTAAACATGCTGCATGTCCATATCATATTGTTAAACCTTCCCAACAACAAACATTCTAATCTGATTAACGCAGACCAACTTGAGACATTTCATAGTTAAATAAGAACAAACCGTTAAATATGAATATGAATATGGCTAAAATATTTTAATAGTGCATGAATATTGATAAGATTATTATGATATACAGAACTCAAGAATCTTCTCATCTACAGTGCCGCCTGTAAGTAAGTGAAACGCATGATATTGTGCCATTGCATCAATGTTAAACATCCTTAATCAAAATGCTTCTAGAAGGACGAATTCTCATCCGATGAGAGGAAAACATTTTGGGTCATAAAGGCCGATATGAGAGGCATGCGGGATAAAAATAGCAGCCAATTTTCTTTGCTGTAGTTGGAGTTAGGTATGGGTCAAAGTCTTTGATAAGTAAGTGAAACGGAGGCCCAATGTTAAAAGATAGGAAAGGGTGGTTCACTTACTTATCAAAGACTTTGACCCATACCTAACTCCGACTACAGCGAAGAAAATGGGCTGCTATTTTTATCCCACTTGCCTCACACATCGGCCTTTATGACCCACTTTGTTTCCCTTTCATCAGATGAAAATTCATGCCTCCACAAGCAGTTAGGCTGAGGATGTTTAACATTGATGCAAATGGCACAATGTCATGCGTTTCACATACTTACAGGCGGCACTGTATATTAAATAGAAAAACTTCATATTATCATATATATCAATGCCACATATATGCTGATTGCCAGTACTGAATATCTGGTTTACTGCCCAGTTAACTTCAGCCCTTGAGAAATATCTGAATACACCGGAAACGCCGTGTCAGCAATCTTCAAACTTGCTATCAGACAATACTAAACGATTGACATAGATATTCAGAAATATTCCCCTCAGTGCAAAGCAGTTGGCCATGCGGGTGCGGATGCTCCATCCATTTCGGAGGCTAGCTCGTTGTCCCCGATCAACTGGTGGTTTTTTCCTCCGATTTTGGATCCACATTCTGGACATTTGCTCTCTTCCATCGCACCACCGCATTCCGTAATCACATAGAAATGTCCTGAAAGAAAATGCATTATACTGAACTTCCAGTTGTAATGGCGCATACATCACTTAGAGAAGGTGATTATCCTTAAACAATCTCCATTTTTTCTCCGAAAATGAACTCGCCCCCAGGCACTATAACCAATTCAAACGTTTTATCCCCAATTCCCCATGGCTTTTACAACCTCCAGTTTTACTCTGAAAATGAACTCACCCTCCGAGCACTTGAACCAATGCCCTTGCTTCATCTCTTTAGCTTTTACATTCTCCATTTTTTCTCTGAATATGAACTCACCCTCAGGGCATTTGAACCAATGCCCTTGCTTCATCTCTTTAGCTTTTACATTCTCCATTTTTTCTCTGAATATGAACTCACCCTCAGGGCATTTGAACCAATGCCCTTGCTTCATCTCTTTAGCTTTTACATTCTCCATTTTTTCTCTGAATATGAACTCACCCTCAGGGCATTTGAACCAATGCCCTTGCTTCATCTCTTTAGCTTTTACATTCTCCATTTTTTCTCTGTATATGTACTCACCCTCTGGGCATTTGAACCAATGCCCTCCTAGTCAGAGATCCAGAGGACCAAAAATCTGGAAGCGGCTGACCGGCAAGATATAATTTTGTGCTATACCTTGCTGGAATCCCCAAATTCTCTAGTTTCAGGAACTGCTGTATACTCGGCTAAACACTCTTGCCTTTGGCTTACATAGGCCAATTTGTGAAGTGTTGTCATGGACGTCCGAACGTCAAAAAATTACCAAAATTTCATTTAACTCAACATTCAAAAGGCTGTAACTCCATGATGGCTGACCTCAGTTTAACCTATATGGTGTTAAATTGAAGATAATTTTTCTGGCTTCCTGCTTAAACTACTACAATGTGACATAGCTTGATACAATGAATAGAAATACTTACTAGACAAAAGATTAATTTCAGATTATTTTTTTTCCGAGAATTAAAAGTTATATAATTTTCAAAAATATGTTTTAGAATGAGTTAACTGGCTTCCATTAGGTGAGCCCATATAGTCAGCATCAATTCGGTACCAAATACATTCGTTGAAAGTGCTCCTGAACAAAGATAATGATAAAACGTTGTTCCTTGTTTTTGCCGAAAAATGTCATTTTTTTGGCAATAAAAGTGTAAATCTATTTAGGAGTCAGACCGTCTTTACTCGGATGAGTTTTCACCACTAGACCCATTGGCCATACATTACGAGGAACATAAGAATCGGAAATGAGGACCAGGTCACCAACAGAAAAATTTGGTTCCTTTTTCAACCACTTTGAACGTTTCTGCAATTCAGGAATATAACAGGACAACCACCGCTTCCAGAACCTGTCAACCAGATGCTGCACAAATCTCCATCTCCGTCTGTACGTGTCACCTTCAGAAAACGAACCTGGAGCACCAGCATGTGCCGAACCCAGCAGAAGGAAGTGATTTGGAGTGAGCGAGCTCGCATCTTTAGGATCATCACTAACCTTTGTGAGAGGGCGACCATTTATTATGGCCTCAGCTTCAGAAAGCACAGTTTCCAACATCTCATCAGACATTCTCGCATCAGCATCAAACATTCCCGACATGACCTTTCTGATAACACGAATGAGGCGTTCCCATACGCCGCCCATATGAGAAGCCGTCGGAGGAGTAAATTTCCATTCAATTCCCCTATATGTACATTCATCATTGATCTGTCGACCATCCAATTCCTTGACGGCTCTCTTGAGTTCCGTTGATGTGCCAACAAAATTGGTACCATTGTCACAAAATATCTTCTCAGGAGTACCTCTTCGAGCACGATTGTGTAGTCTTGATACAGATAGTTTCATCTGTGCTCTTAGACGTTTCATTGCTCGTCTTGATCTTCATTGCGAGTTCCCCCCATTTTTGATTTTGTAATTCTTGCCAGTGGAAAATTTTGAATCTGGCATTCTCATGTGAACTGCCAAGCCATGAAGATGTTGGCTTGTGTATTTTATATTATTTCTAGATTCACCGATAAACTTCATCAATATTTTATGTCAACTTCATGTCATCGCGTGAATAATAAATCTTCAGTAACTTCAGTCGACGCCTTGTTATGATTGCCCATGGAATCTCACAGTGAATAAATATACGACTTCTCCAGAGAGGACGCAACTTGGCCTGATACGCAACTTGGCCTGATACGCAACTTGGCCTGATACGCAACTTGGCCTGAAACGCAACTTGGCCTGATACGCAACTTCGTCTGATACGCAACTTCGTCTGATACGCAACTTCGTCCGATACGCATCTTCGCCCAATACACAACTTCACATGAGTGAATGAGTCATCATCATTACTGAAACGACATCTTCTCTTCAAGATGGGTGATGAATTGAAAGTTCAGCGGAGAGTTTGGAAGACCTCCGTAACTAAGCAACTTAATAAGTTAAATCAACTTGTCGCTGAAGAAAAGACTGATAAAGTGAGTGATGCAATTGAAAAATTGATGTCTAAGTTTGAAAGTTTTGAGGAGGCACATGATCAATACCATGCCTCATTAACTGATGATACGTTATTAGATGAAAGTGACAAGTACTTTGAAAGGGCTCAAACTGACTATGTAAAGACATTGAGTGATGCTAAGGCATGGCTCAAGAGTTCAGTTAAAGAGACAGTAAAGACTGATGACAAGGTGCATGTGAAAGAAGCATCTTCAAATGATGTTGTTGCGGCATTGTCTATGCCAAAGGTTGAAATTCCTGTGTTCGATGGTAATCCCTTAGATTATCACAGCTTCATCACTATCTTTGAGGAGTCTGTTAAGCATGCTGTAACGAATAAGGAAAAATTGACTCGGCTCATTCAGTACACTTCGGGAAAGGCTAGAAAGGCCATTCGTGGTTGTTCTTTGATGGAGGAAGACGTAGGTTACAAGAAAGCTAGAGAAACTCTTCATGAACGTTTTGGTAACACTCACTTGGTTACTGAACGTCTGATTACTTCCCTTCAAGATGGTAAGCGAGTTTGTAGTCCCGAAGAACTGCAAGCTTTCTGTGATGAACTTGAAAATTGTTATTTAATCTTAAATCAACTGAATAGAATACAGGAAGTGCAAAATCAGAAATACATTTCTGATATTAGCAAGCGTCTTCAACCTTTCATCAGGACCAAATGGGGAGAACTCGCAATGAAGATCAAGAAGGAGAAGGAGCGGTATCCGCACTTCGAAGAATTCGTGGAATTTGTCCGAGACCGAACTGCAGCGGCTGTTGATCCTGTATATGGCAACTTCTCAGCACCCTCATCCAGTAGAAACTTTGAGAGAAATCTTAAGGCTCATGCATTCTCTACAGATGTTGGTAAATATGGTAGCAATAGCTGGAAAGCTGAATGTGTACTTTGTAAAGCTGTGCATCGATTGTTCTATTGTCCGAAATTCAAGGCTTTTTTTAAAAAGCCAGTTGAAAGACTTGGCATAGTCAAGAAATACAAGTTATGTGAGAATTGCCTCTTGTCTAATCATGTAAGTGAAAATTGCAGGAAGTCATCAGTGTGTTCAGTGCCAGGCTGTGGTCAACGCCACACGTTCATCTGGTAGAGACAATGTCAGATTGCTCAATGCAAACACAAGTGTCAGTTCCGATGTTTATATGACAAATTTGATACTTGTGCTTTGTTTGACACTGCCTCTAGTGGCAGTTTTTGTACAAGAAGTCTCTTGAAGGATTTGGATATTAGTGGAATGCCAGTTACCTACTCACTGAACACACTTGGTGCTTGCAAAGATGTCGATTCAGCTGTTGTAAATTTGTCGTTGACTTCCCTTGATGGGCAAGAGTCATTGGAAGTTTCTAATGTTTACGTTGTTGATAGTATTCCCTTTAACACATCTTGTCCGGAGCCAGGGGCATATCCTCATTTAAAGGGGTTACAATTAGTTGCAGGTGGTCAGGAGGTAGGATTACTATTGGGTCAGGACAATGCTGTGGCACTCGCTCCCATTGAGATAAGAAAGGGAGAAAAATCTGATCCCTTTGCGTGTCGTACATTGTTTGGATGGTCGGTCAATGGCCCGTGTAGGGTCGATGGTCCTGTAAATCGCAAGGTTGTCTCGCAGTTCATTAGTCATTCTGTGGAAGATCAAGTTCAAAATCTTTGGAAACTGGAAAATGACGGGCTAAACAAGTCGAACACTTCTATGTCTCGGGAGGATTCAAGAGTTGTTGAGTTCTGGGATAGGGAGTCTAAGTTTGTTGATGGTCACTATCATGTTCCAATTCCTTGGAGGTCGGAAGTTCATCTTCCTAACAACTATCCTTTAGCGGCTGCGAGGTTAAAGTCAATCAAGGTTAGCCTGGACAAGCGTGGTTTGGTTGATAGATATGATCAGGAGCTTCAGAAACTTGTCCGTGAAGGTCATGAAGAGAAAATTCCAATATTTGACTTGCACAAGTCTCAAGGTGTCTGGTATCTCCCACATCATGGTGTCATTTCTAGCAAGAAGCCTGACAAATTGCTGGTAGTTTTTGATTGCGCTGCCAAATTTCATGGTGAGAGTCTCAATGACAAGTGTTTTCGGGGACCTTCTTTGAACAATAATCTTTTTGATGTTTTGGTTCGTTTCAGAGAACATGGCTTTGCTATTCAAGCTGACATTGAAGCCATGTATTATCAGGTTAAAGTTCCAAGAGATGAGAGAGATGCTTTACGTTTTTTATGGTATGACGTTGATGGATCTGTGGAACATTATCGGATGACTGGGCATGTATTTGGTGGCGTGTGGTGTGCCAGTTCTTCAGCTTATGCTCTTCGGCGCGTGGTGCAGGATTGTGAAGATGTTAACCCTCTTGTGGCAGATTGTGTGAATCGCAGCTTTTACGTGGATGATTGTCTGAAATCTGTATCTAGCGCTGGTGAAGCAAAATCTGTGATCTTTCAAACTCAAGAATTGTTGTCTCGTGGAGGTTTCAATCTCACGAAGTTCATTGTTAATGACGCTGAATTACTTCAATCAATTCCAGAGCATCATAGAGCAAAAGAAGCGAAGGAAATTGGTTCATGATATGAAGGTAAAGCTCTGGGTGTCAAATGGGATGTTTCCAATGATTGTTTTTATGTCGACGTCAACGTTGAAACAAGTGAAAAGATTTCTCGGAGGAACATGCTTAGCGTTATATCATCTTGTTCTGACCCACTTGGTTTAATCAGCCCGCTTTTGGTGGAGGGCAAGTTACTCTTTCAAGAAGCTACTCGGCGCAAATTGTTGTGGGATGAAGTTGTTCCCTCTGATCTAGTGGATCTTTGGAATGGTTGGATCATTGTTTTGCAACAGCTATGCAACTTTCGCGTCCCACGTTGCATTGAGCCAATTGTGTTTAACGACGCCTATGTTGAATTACATCATTTCAGCGATGCAAGTCTCAAGGCTTATGGGATGTGTACCTATGTTCGTTGCATCAACAAAGTGGGGGAGATCTTCACTCTTCTTGTTGCGAGTAAAGGTAAAGTGGCTCCAATGAAAGTAACCACAATTCCAAGACTCGAGTTACAAGCCGCGGTTTTGTCTGTGAACATAGATGAATTTCTTCTTGCTGAATTTGAGACTCCACTTGGTCCCTCTTACTTTTGGGTCGACAGTCAGTTGGTCTTGTGTTACATTCATAATGAGACAAGAAGGTTCCATATGTTTGTTGGGAATAGAGTCAGTCAAATTCGTGTGTCAAGTAAACCTAGTCAGTGGTTCCATGTCCCAGGAAAGGACAATCCGGCAGACTTGATTACCAGAAAACAAGCTTTAGGTTCCTTCGATGTTAAAAGATGGTTGTATGGGCCAGAGTTTCTGATGAGTCCTAAGAGTGAGTGGAAGATGAATCTGCCTGATCTCAAGATGCCTACAAACGATCCTGAAGTGAAGAATGAAGTTGTCGTCAATATGTCTCAGGTCAATTCTTCCTCGAATGCTGTTGAAAAATTGGTTGCGCATTATTCTTCTTGGTGTAAACTTAAGAGGGCAGTAGTGTGGTTTCGCAAATTTGGTGACTTTCTGAAGGGAGTCAAGAGATCTGAATATTACGTCACTGCAGATGAGCTCAATGAGGCAGAAATTGCTCTTCTTAAATACGTCCAAAGAGGAGTTTATCACAGGGAATGGCGTGCACTTGTCAAAGGTGATGTTTTGATGAAGGATAGTTCAATCAGGTCTTTGTATCCAGTTGTTGATGAGTCTGGTTTGATTAGAGTTGGAGGCCGTCTGGGACTTGCTACTGATGGTATTTCTGCTGCACCTGTCATCATTCCACATAGTCATCCTGTTGCTTTTCGTATTGCTGAGGATTTTCATCGCATTGTGCATCTTGGTACAGAATGGGTTGTTAGTCTCATAAGGCAAAAGTACTGGATCACTAAAGTCAGAGTATTGGTCAAAGGCATATCCAGAAAGTGCTTTACTTGCAAGCGACTCTTTGCTCGATTGTCTACCCAAATGATGGCTGATCTTCCTGCCGAAAGGCTTGAGCCCCACAAAGTTCCGTTCACTTATACTGGAGTAGATTGTTTTGGTCCTTATCTCGTCAAACAGGGTAGGTCTACAGTCAAAAGGTATGGATGCGTTTTCACATGTTTTAGTGTCAGAGCAGTCCACATTGAACGACTGTGTAGTCTTGATACAGATAGTTTCATCTGTGCTCTTAGACGTTTCATTGCTCGAAGAGGTACTCCTGAGAAGATATTTTGTGACAATGGTACCAATTTTGTTGGCGAATCAACGGAACTCAAGAGAGCGGTCAAGGAATTGGATGGTCGTCGGATCAATGATGAATGTACATATAGGGGAATTGAATGGAAATTTACTCCTCCGACGGCTTCTCATATGGGCGGCGTATGGGAACGCCTCATTCGTGTTATCAGAAAGGTCATGTCGGGAATGTTTGATGCTGATGCGAGAATGTCTGATGAGATGTTGGAAACTGTGCTTTCTGAAGCTGAGGCCATAATAAATGGTCGCCCTCTCACAAAGGTTAGTGATGATCCTAAAGATGCGAGCTCGCTCACTCCAAATCACTTCCTTCTGCTGGGTTCGGCACATGCTGGTGCTCCAGGTTCGTTTTCTGAAGGTGACACGTACAGATGGAGATTTGTGCAGCATCTGGTTGACAGGTTCTGGAAGCGGTGGTTGTCCTGTTATATTCCTGAATTGCAGAAACGTTCAAAGTGGTTGAAAAAGGAACCAAATTTTTCTGTTGGTGACCTGGTCCTCATTTCCGATTCTTATGTTCCTCGTAATGTATGGCCAATGGGTCTAGTGGTGAAAACTCATCCGAGTAAAGACGGTCTTGTGAGGTCTGCAGAAGTTAAAACAAAGTCCAATGTTCTTCTTAGGCCTGTTCACAAACTTGTGCATTTGGAAGCCTCAAGTTAATTTCATCTCTTTTGATTATCATGATGTAATGTCATTTTTTACATTGTTTTAATGTTGACATTTGAATCAAATTTTTTCATTTATTTATAACTAAGATTTTAATTGGTTAATTTTGATTGTAATTGTTGGATTGTTTGGTAAATCCAAAAGAGGGCAGTGTAACAGCCAGAAATGGCTGTTAGTTTTACTGTACTAAGTTTTACAGTGTAGATAATGGTGATGGATTCATAGGTGGCAGTAATTCCTTTATGTCCAGCTTGGAGGGACACCTTGTGTTATTTGGTTATGGTCAATTGACCCAATTACAAAGCATGAATGATTTTGCCTCACTTTGATTTTGTAATTCTTGCCAGTGGAAAATTTTGAATCTGGCATTCTCATGTGAACTGCCAAGCCATGAAGATGTTGGCTTTGGTTTTTATATTTATACATTTTCTATGAGGCACCAAAAATAATGGTATGTACTTAAATCTTATTTATTTGTTAATACATTGATTACATTGATCGGGAGAATTAATGGTATTTAATTTTATTAGCTGTAGAATTTATTGATTGATTCCAGCTAGGTTTTGGGTATTATGTAATAATCAGCTGACTGGTGACAGCCATGTTGTAACTGACAATTTTTGAATGTTGCATAGTCATTTATTAGTGTTCATTTGACTTCTGTAAATTATTTTGATATTTAGTAATAATTAGTCATTTGTTTGGTTTAATTAAATCAAGACTTCTATGATATTTGGTGATTAGAAATTTAGCTCATTCTATGAATTTTGAGAACAGCTTTTTTGGTTATTTGAAGGTCACCACATTGAGGTCAGACAGAAATGTCACTTATGTCAAATTGGGTTCATGGGTCATGTCAACTTAACTGAAGTCACATATTTGTAAGTTGATTATTGTCAATTTGTGATTTATTTTAATTATATTATGATATACATTTCTTTATTGGTTTTAATAATTATTTCTGATTTGGTTTGAAATACTTATGTTGTGTATTTTATATTATTTCTAGATTCACCGATAAACTTCATCAATATTTTATGTCAACTTTATGTCATCGCGTGAATAATAATCTTCAGTAACTTCAGTCGACGCCTTGTTATGATTGCCCATGGAATCTCACAAGTGTATTTGATAAAGAATTCAACAAAGAGAATTATTTTGATCTGATTGTGTGTGTGTTTATTTATTCTTTAACACAAAGAGAACAATGGATTTAATGAAATACCTAAAAGTTTCTTTGCATCGGAAGTTGCTGTTCCGAAGCATCAAACGGCAAAATAACTTTTTTGCGTCTTATAACCAGAAGCTGACCATGTAAATCATACACAGTATCATTAAAATCATTTTTAAATTTGTGACATATTCCATACATATATTTGGGGCTGGTATTATCAAATTTTGAAATAGTCAAAATAAGTCAGGTTTTTGGACAAGTAATAATATTTTTTGTGGCCAAACTTAGTGCCAGGTTGAAGATAAACTAATGATGTGCCTTAGAGTGTTGGCAGCAGCGGTTGCTAAAATTGGTTGCTTGTGAGAGGACGGGATATCTGCATGAAGTAAATGCCTTAAGAGATCTGGAGGTTTTTGTCATGTTTCTGTTTGTAGTGCAACATCAAGGCGATTTTCATGTTTTTGTTAACATTTCCTTAAATTGCTAGAGTACTGAATAACACAGTACACCTGAAACTCCTGATTTGTGCCTTGGTTTCTCTTTGCCAATATAGCAGATAGATTTAATGAAATTCACATGAATGTATCCCATGACATATATATGAACTGGGCTCATTTTGTAGGCTCTACAGACGTCTAGAGGGTCTACACTTGGCCTGTTTAGGCTCCTCTGAGACGTCTGTAGGGGCTTATTTTATTGGATATCTAGACCGTCTACAATTATTCTGTTTAGGGTTCACGGAGACGTCTGTAAGGGCCAATTTTTACAGACGGTCTTTAGGCAACAGATAAATCAGTGCTACAGACTCCAATCTTGATCCTAATTAACAACTTTCTGTGGTCGAGAGATGTCTGCTTCTCATTATTTCCAGTTATTTGTCTGGATGTCATGGGTTTTCATTATTTGGAGACGTCTGTAAAGGTTCTTATATGGCATAACATAGACTGTCTGCTATACCAAGAATTATGAGTGTCCAGACGTCTGAATTTGCTCAAAAATGAATGTCTAATGACATTTGAGAACATCAGCAAAATACAGAAATCAATGATTTCTTGAACGTCTAGATTGGCCAAATATTTTCTATTAACAGACGTCTCAAGAAGTCACAAAAGTGATGGCTGGAGACACTCTAGACCTGTTTTGGGTCCTGTTTATAGCTGCCTACATGAATACCCATCCTGAGACTAGTGACTGTGCAACATCTGATAAACATTAAACTATCAAAATAATTCCGAGAATGAGTATCCACTCTTTCCATGAGCTTTTTTGACAAAATGTCTCCTTACTTTGGGAGAACTCAACATAGCCGTACAGTGCGGACACTTACAAAATAATTATGTTCCTTCTCCATCTTTCATTTCACATGCCGGTTACTTTTATCTAATTGTTTAACACTCAAGCAATTAACTGGCAGTATAGGATATCTAAAACTGAAAATACAAGGTCCAACCAATCAGAAACATGTCCTAGGTGCAGTTGTGCGCACCAAATGTCTCCCAAATGTTCCAAGACAACACTTGGTAAACAGTCTTGTGGCCACCAGACTGCTACAGTCCACACTCTTGACCTTTCTTCTATTGCTCTGCCTTCTCTTTCTCCGGCCAACCCATCTGGCGAAGCATATTCTTCTAACACTTCTGCGTCTCTGACCAAACCTTCATGTGTGGAACAACTCTCCTCCTCCTCTGCTGACTCACCTGGGGAAGCAACCAACCCTCAATTTTCTTCCACCTCTACTAAATATCCACCTCTTGCCAAACCTGCGGGGGAGGCAATGTCTTCAACTTCTTCTCTGACACTAACCTCCTCTGCACCTGAACCACTCGGCCAGGTAACCTTATCTCAACCTCCACCTACCCCTAGTAGGTCTTCCTCCTCTGCTGATCCGTCTGGTGAAGCAACTACTCCTCAACCCATCTCCACCTCTGCTAAATCTCCATCTCATGCCAAACCTCAGGGGGAGGCAATGCCTTCGACTTCTTCTCTGACACTAACCTCCTCTCAAACTTCCCCTTCTCCTACAGAATCTACAGTGGAGACAACTTTTCAAAATTCTACTCTGGCAAAACCTACCGGGGAGTCCGCTAATTCCTCTATCAAACCTTTTTCCACTCATGCAAAACAACCAGGCGAGGCACTAACCTCCTTAGCTGCTGAACCGCTTGGTGCAGCATCCTCCTTTCAATCTCCTCTTACTTATTCTCAAGCTTCATCTACTCCTAAATCAATTTCTTTATCTCAGCCATCCCTTACACAGTTCCTCGGCCACAAAAAAATCAAAACTCACCACTTTAACAAAGTCAATCAAACATGGTGAGCATTACGTTTAGCGACATGTAACCAGGCTCTTGCCACCTAATGCCAACAAAGAACTTTGGCATTTTCCCAAAATTCACAAACCTATTATGATCATTGGTGATTCAAATTCATCACAGATAGAAGTAATCAGAAAATCAATGGCAATCAAACTTCAGATCATGTCTTATCCAGGAGCAAAATTTGCCAGTCTTTATGACATACTTAGAAATCACTGCAAAAACTTTTTGAAAGGAAAACAGCTCATTCTAAGTGTTGACATCAACAACAAACAAGTGAGTGCCAATGCCACTGCCAACAAACATCGATTCTCTGTACTTTCAGGCAACAAAAGGATCAGCAAATGCAAAAATTCACTACCCACACATTGGCACACCTATTTCCTCCATTGTGAGATGGAAAATTTTAGAGGACTTTAAAGGGAACTGGCACAAATTCAGCATTATCTTCCTTCTATGCCAGTCATTAGGACCACCAGTGATGGCATCCATTGGTCACCGGAGACTGCCAAATGTCTCTTATTTATTATACAGCATTTATATAGCATTTTGAAAGGGAAAAAATACTTCACTGGATAACTATTTCAATTTGTGATTACGTACATTAGTTACTAATATATTTATACAAACAATCACACATTTAACCATGATTTAAATCGTACTATGTATTATTTGAATGGTCAGCTTCTGATTCCAAGACACAAAAGAATTTTTTTCCGCTTGGCCTTAGTGAAGCAACTTCCTACACCAAGAAACATTTAGGTATTTCATTAAATCATTAAAATTGTTCTTGGGGACATAATAGGAAATACCCCCCCCCCCACTTTTTTGTGTGAAAGCAAAATGTGTCGCAGTTCTTACAAACATGTCCCCCACATATCTGCTTGGGCAACTTACCATCATACAAATGTTTGATTCATGAATGTAAAACAGCCTGACTGACTCTGTTTAATCGCGGATGCGTTGGCCGATTCTGACAGCGTAAAGTGTGTCACCCCCCCACATTATCCACAAAAATTATGACCTGCTTGTTGTATTAAACACTAAATTAAACACAAGCACAATTAGATCAAAATAATTCTTCATGTTTAATGCATATATTTAGATAATTCTTTATCAAATAGCCTCACTCTTATATCACTTTTTGCGGTTATTGCCAAAAATGACATTTTTTGGCAAAAACAAGGAACAATGTTATATCATTATCGTTGTTCAGGAGCACTTTCAACCAATGTGTTTGGTACCAAATTAATGCTGACTATATGGGCTCACCTAATATAGCATTTTCTTGAATGGAAGCCCAGTCAACTCATTCTAAAACATATTTTTGAAAATTATGTAACTTTTAATTCTTGGAAAAAAAATATCTGAAATTAATCTTTTGTCTAGTAGGTATTTCTATTCATTGTATCAAGCTATATGAAAATGTAGTGGTTTAAGCAGGAAGCCAGAAAAATTACCTTCAATTTGACACTGTATAGGTTAAATTGGGGTCAGCTACCAAGGAGTTACAGCCTTTTGATTGTTGAGTTAAATGAAATTTCGGTAATTTTTTAAACGTTCGGACGTCCATGACGACACTTCATAAATTGGCCTATGTAAGCCAAATGCAAGAGTGTTTAGCCGAGTATACAGCAGTTCCTGAAACTAGAGAATTTGGGGATTCCAATGAGTCCGTATACTAAATTATATCTTGCCGGTCACCCTAAACTCACTTTTTTTGCAGATAGGGCAACTTGGATCCCTGACTATCCCTTCATCCCCATGGCTTTTACAACCTCCAGTTTTACTCTGAAAATGAACTCACCCTCCGAGCACTTGAACCAATGCCCTTGCTTCATCTCTTTAGCTTTTACATTCTCCATTTTTTCTCTGATTATAAACTCACCCTCAGGGCATTTGAACCAATGCCCTTGCTTCATCTCTTTAGCTTTTACATTCTCCATTTTTTCTCTGAATATGAACTCACCCTCAGGGCACTTGAACCAATGGCCTTGCTTCATCCCCAAGGCTTTTACAATCTCCATTTTTTCTCCCTCCGTCACTTGGAGACTCGCAGGAAAGTATTTCTCAAGGTATTTCAGTTCCTCCTTGTATTTCTGCTGCAGTTGCTCGTCAAAGGGTTGAGTGCCCTTCAGGATCTACAAATCATGAATTAGGGTAAAGTGACAGACTAAATAGCCAAGTCTACTTTATCCTCTAAAAACAGATAAAAACATTGGCTGCACCTTGGCAAACCCTAAGGTCTGGCATCCTGACACACATGCTTCTGACCTCATGGACATAGTTCATGGATGGATTGATAAAATTGTAAATTGCATTGAATTAAGTAATAATTAGGGAGTCTTGTCATATTGAATTTTATAATGATGCAAGAATAATCTCAAGTCATTTCTTGAAATTAGAAGTAAAAACTTTGACTTGCACGGATGATGGTGGTATGCCAGGTAAAAGGGACTCCAAAATAGTCAATCACACTCGAAAATATTTCAAATTCATCCACAATACCTTAAACAAATCCTGCACTTGTGTTTCTTCTGCTTGTTTACTTGCGTCCTCTTCTGTTTTTGACATTTCAGTTTTGATTCTGGAATAAGGGAAACAAAAGACAAAAATATTTGAAGGGGTAGTGACATGCACCCTCCAATTCACTTTCTTAGCAATTGAAAAAATCAATCTTGCTCCTTGTCAGCTTTTTTGACAACATATCACTTCATGAGCAAATGAAATTAAATTATTTGTCTTAATTTTTTTGTGAAGCTATTCAAATTCTGATGATCAGCCATTTTTACCTTCGTAGATTCACTGCAGCCCGATATCGTTCAATTTCCTGGCAGAACTGGACACTCTGCTGGTTGCTCAATGAAAAGTTCGCTGTCATTTCTTCTATTTTGTATTCCAAAATCTTATGCAGATCTCTGGAGAAAGAATAAAGCTCAGGAGCTTCTCCTTTGAATATCTCCAGGAGTTTCTTTCTGATTTCATAGATTTCTTTGAAAAAGATCATCAAACTGTGCATGGCATTCAACTGGTTCTGTGACAGTGATACGCTCTCCAGAACACCTCCAAACGATGGCATCCAGCCATCATCCTGAAATTTAGATCTCAGCCGTGCATTGAAAATTTCTTTCACGACGCATTTCATCGTGTCAGATCCCATCTTCTCGAATTCCACTTCAACTAACTTTTCCATTTGTTTGCGATCGAATTTACCATATGACTTTTTCTGCAAAACACAGAATTAAAATATATATGAACTACACTTTATTTGTAATTGCAAAGCATATGAAGAAATTAGGAATGTGTTATTTAATTCCGCTAATCTTTTGTTTCCTGATTTCAATGATATGTCTATGGAAGAAAAATTCATTCATTTGTTTGAGAAACAACGGAAAAATGTGTCTGTATATATAGAGAAAGCATGGGAACTTAGAAAACATATTATATATAACTAGTAATACTGTATTTTTTTTTAAATGTTATATATGTAAACTTATATAGCCACCTGGACATGTTTATTGAGTGTGATTTGAAGTGGCAGATAAACCCCTGAGGGGTTGGGTACCACCTATATTTTTGTGTGATTATGTCTATATGTTAATTGTACCTGTCACTATAAAATAAAAGTCAATCAATCAAATATACACTCAAGCGAAATGCAACACTTGCCCCAGAGATGACTGAAAGGCGAAAATTGCCTCAGCACCTTCATTTTTAAATTTTACACAAAACTTTGAAAATTTGGGTTGACCCAATTTTGAAACACAGTGTTGAAAACAATTGATTTTCATTCCTTTTGCATTGCGCTATTTTTATTAAATTTTCTCAAAATAATTCCTACATGTCTCAGAGGTGCAAGAAAAAAATTAAAGGCAAAATATGGATCATAAAAAATCTTTTATTGCATTGAAGGCCAAATTTAAAAAGTGAACTTGGCGGTCGGGCCAGTACAATGTATACTCAACATTTATTCTATTTCTATATTTGCTGTTTATGAGTTCATTAAAGATTCATCCCGACCATATGGAGGAAATTCAGCAGACCACACTTTCAAACAGCATCAATGAATTCCGTGAAACTATTTACGTATCGTGGGTTTTGGGTAATTATCATTGAAGCCATCGCCAAATAGTTTTATCCGGAATGGGCAGAATATAAACTGTATTAACACCAATATACTAATCATAACATTACAATGTCTCTTACCTTGACTTCTTCAATGTCAGACAGTGCAGTTTTGATTGATGCTTTGTAACGAAGGCTCTTCCGTATTGGAGAGCAACATTTCGGACATTTCTTCAAACCAATTGTTTCCTGACTCCCACTTTCCATCCATTGGTCGAGACCTTCCACTTCCATGACGTGTTGACAATCGAGGACGACAAATCTCGCATCAGGTTCATCTTCGTTGCCAAAGAAGATTTCTGTGACCTGTGAAAATATTAAATGCAGAGATACCAGCTACAGACTAGCTCACAACAAAACAATGTGAGTCCCTGTGTTGCGGACCGGACAACCCCCTCCGATCCTCAACCTCCTGGTCCAGGGTTGAGATGAGTCAGTCTACTTGGAAGGTGCCCCGGTAATTCAATATGTACTTGCTTCAAATTTAACCTCAATTTTGGAAAATCATCGGAAAGGTTGGGAAAAAAAGGTTTGAAAAAAAAGAACTATGATCCAAAGCGGTCCGGTCTGCAACACTAAGAATGACTATTGATTTAATAAACAGAAAATATTATACCTCATCCTTGTTGCATATTCTGCAGAGATGAGGACATGCTTCTCCACACAGGCCAATGCAGGGATGTCCGCACATCAGTTTCTTTGGACATGGTTCATTGCATCTTGGTCGGTCGCATGGTTCACTACACAACATGGAGCACCGGAAATGTTCACATCTCCAGGAGCACAGTTCTCTGCAGGGGGTGCATGGTTCTCCACACTGCTTGGTGCATTTACTGTGGTTGCACTGGTTCTCACACATCTCTCCACATGGAGGACAGGTCAGGCTGCACGACTCTCGGCAAACGTGCCCACAGATCAGCATCCGCTCACACCTGCTGGTACATCCCACATGAAGACGCCCTTGCCAGCAAGAACCGCAAGATCCAGGGCACCGATGGCCGCAGGTCAGCTCACTGTTGCATGGTTCTGGACATACAACTTTGGCTATATCATAACTGCAGGGTATTTCATAGTCATGGCCACAAGGAAGTTTTTTTTCGACCTTCACAAAGCAATCTCTTCCACACGCTTCACCACACATTTTTGGGCAATGATGATCACATTCGAGAATTTTTTCACAAGGCTTCTTACAAATCCAGGTGTCAGCAGGCCAGGAGCAAGGTACCTGAGCAGTGTGTCCACAGCCCGGGAGGGTTTTCCCGACCCTCACCGTACATTCTCGACATTCAGCAGAGCAGACCTCAGGGCAAATGTGCTCAGGGCACAGGTACTTGGTGCAAGGTTTCATACATTGAATATGTCTGTGTCCTCTGTCATAGCTGTGGCATGCTAATGGGCAAGCATGTCCGCATTCCAATCGAACATTGCATGCCACCATGCATCCACCTTCTGGTGCTCCACGAAAATCCTCAGGGAAAGCGGCTCCAATTTTCGTATTCACATGTTGCTGACAGAATAGCGGCAATGCCGTCCCTATTACGCCATCTTTCTCTGCTATTTCCTTGATTTCTGACCATAATGCAGAATGCTCAGAAAAGAGGTCAAAGTTACCAATGACATAGAGGCCAATCTTCGCTCTGGAAAGAGCAACACAGACTCGGTTGGCAATCTTTACAAATCCGAGTTTCCCTTCCTTGTTGCTCCTGACGAGTGACAAGATGATAATGTCGTTCTCTTCTCCTTGGAAGTTGTCAACCACCGTGATGCGAACTCCCTTACAGCTTCCTCTCAGTGACATCTTCAACAGCAGAGACTGGCCAGAGTATGGTGAGAGCACAGTTATCTGGGAAGGTTTGTATTCCTGTAGCAAGAGGTATTTGCATAGCTTCAGGATGTAGTCTGCCTCGTAGCTATTTTGCTTTGATTGCAGCTCCTTGTGATGATCCTCTAGGTGACTGTGACTAATGAAGAACAAACTGCATCCTACTCCTTTGACTGGTGGATATTGGAGCACTGAGTCATGGTCCATCAAATGTGGGTAGAATGGCTTCATGAGTTTCGAAATCTGGGGTCGCATGCGATGCTGAAGAGACAATGTCTTGATAGGAATATCATTGTTCACCATTCGTTCAAAGAGAGAAAGATCAAGATTGTAGTTCTTTGCCAGTTCGTACACTGTGGGGTTAGGACGCAGCTGCTGGTGGTCTCCGATGAGAATGAAGTGCTCACATCTTTTGCTGAGTGCTGTAACCACATGGGCCTCCAGAACTTCAGCAGCTTCCTCCACAACGATGATCCTTGGTTGAATTTCTTGGAGAATCAGATGATATCTAGCAGCTGCAGTTGTTGTCATGCCTATTACTTTAGCCCCTTGCATTATTGCTTTATCCAACTGATTTCTGGCTTCACTCAATTGTTGTGATAATCGATGGTAGGTAACCATCTGGCCTGGAGTTTCTTCATTCACTTTCTTCTTTAAAAGCTGGATCCAGTGCTTGTAAAGTCTTCTTCTATCGATGAAGCTCAGAGCACAGATATCTTCAACAGTTTCACATTCTTCAGCTGTCATGGGTTGCAATGATCGTTGTTCCTGAATAAAGCTTTGAAATACCTTTTTTTTCCTCCAGCCATCTTCAGTTTTCGATTGCTTTGATTTGGGATTTGACATCTCAAACTGTTGCTTGGCAAAATATTCCTTTCTCACATCGTTCCTCATACGTTGTCGCTGCTCTGCCTTCTTCTTTTCAAATTCTGATCTGTCATCATCAAGATGTCTGGACTTTTCCACTTCATGTGCCTCTTCGTTCATTATTTCTTCTTGTAGTGCATCACCTCCATCCTGCTCAGACTTCACCTCGACTTTACCTTGACGAGATGTTTTAACATCAGGCAATAGGTTCTTAAGATCAATCAACCATGTGATCATTGGTTCATATCCTTCTTGTTGACAAGACCTGAACTGGTCCAGGTGTTTATCAGAAATGACATTAAGGAGGCTGTAGATCTGTACAACGTAATCATCCAGTGACTCGATAATGTATGTAGCTCTCTCTATTTGCTCTTGAAGTGAGCTCATTTCCGACTGCAATTGCCTGAATGTGTCATGAAGTACTTGAGGCACCCTCCTCCGATGCCGCATGTCCTGCCGCATGTTGTTTAAGTTACAATCATTCAAAATCTCACTCTGACTGCGACTTCCAACCCTGACAATTTTCCTTGTGAATTTGAGAATGCCTTCCAGAAACTGATCCAGGGCATGGTTAGTGTAACACACCACCAAGATGGGTGCATCGCCTGCTGCTCTTGTGGAATTCCATTTTTGCCAATTATGCAACAGAAGCTGAACAACTTTGAGACCCAGGAAAGTCTTTCCCGTTCCAGGTGGTCCTTGAACAAGAGCAAACTCCTTCGTAAGGCAATGTTGCAATGCTGCATATTGGGAAACATCCAGGCCAAGCTCTTCTGCAGACGACCACTTGTCCAGTTCCAACATGGGAATGTTATGGAATTGTCTATCTTGCTTTGTCTCACATATTTCTCCATCTTCATGCTCAGACTCAAAATCAGGTGAGTAACCAATGTCTGTGATATCTGTGGGTGGCAAGAAAACTGTGTCACATCTTCTCTGCTTTATTCCTTCTCTTCTTAAGAGAGGGGTGAAGTCAAAGCACACCTCATTTTGCAGATAACTGGGAGCTTTGATGGTCTTCCTACACTTCACAATGTATTCTTGGAAGGGAAAATCATCTGGATTGACCAGTTTCAAGGCATTCAACACATGGCGATACGGTTCATAATAAGCAGAAGTCTCTGCCATGGTGAAGACAACATCTGATTCTATCAAGGCTTGTCCCGCATTGTTTTTCTCGAATTGCACCTCTACTATCCCTGATGACAGGTCTTTAATATTTCCATTTACAACAGTGCAGATGTACATCGTGTCAAAATCATCTCTTGATAAAGCTAACAGCGATCCAAAAATCAGACGTTTCGAATTCTGCCATCTCCAATTCCTGGTACGTGAGTTGTCGAAACGAAGTCTGTGAACAAATCCCTGTTTTGAGACAACTACCCCTATGATGCTGACATTTTCATAAATAGTCACATCTTGAAGCTTGGTGTTTGCTGGTACTCTGCCTTTCTTAATATCTAGATATGACAATATGCCTTTCCTCAAAGGATGCACGAAGTCTTCACGCAATAATCGAAATTGGACGTCCAGATAGTGTTCAAGGTCTTCATACTTTCCTTTCCACTTGTTCGCTCTCAGGAAAGTGTTTTCATCCAAACAAATGTCATTCAGCGAAGGGATAACTGGTAGATCTCGGAAATCATCAGGAGGACGGATTGCAGCACCTTCAGCTACCTTTTTTATTGACAAACTATCTTGCTTTTCCATTCTGTCCAGGACTTGAGAGTTAAGACTCTGAACTTCAGCAAAGAATGATTTGATTTCTTCAGTCGCTACTTCATTTTCAGCATTGATGAGTCCTTCAATTGCTAGCAGAGTTAAACGTGCCTTGTTGATGAAGTCTGAATTTGGATTCCGGATGAAAAATGTTTTCATCATGGTAAGCACATTCATGATTCCCACAGAATATTGTTCTGCTGGAATGTTCTTGTTCTTCCCAGCATCCATGAGGAAAATGTTCAGAATACCCTGCTGAATAAATGCGCTAGAGTTGACCATAGTCAGAAGCTGGAACATGTACTGTGGGGTGGACCCACAGGAACAGCTTCGAGCAATCAATTCTAATTTATTTAACATCCGTTCATGATCATCAAATGATGAGTGGTGTAAGTCTAACTCCTTGTCAAATCCATGGGATGCATTCACCAACTGTAGCAGTATTTCATGGCTAGCGCTTTCCTTCAGTTGTTTCATCATTTGATTGCCCATGGGTGAAACTGAGCAGCTTTCATTTTTGATGAATCTGAAAACCACAATTTCTGTTGACTAATATTTCAACCTTTTAATTTTTAAATAGCATCTAAATCTGTTTGCTTCTCATGAATTTACTGTAATATCTCAGTAAAATTTTCACATAATCTAATATATATTATACAATATAACATAATAAACAGTGGAAAAGGGTTTCAAATTCCTTAGAATCCATATTAAAGTTACATCTCATATTTAAATGTCCATGTCCTGACATTGAAATGATAGTATAATACTCAAAACGGCCTTGTAAATTATGTAGATTGTTTAAAACATTTAGAAATACCCAAAATATATACGAAATGCAAAACATTTGAAATTAAACAACTGACATAATATGAAAGTGTTTTAAATTGAAGAAATAGATGTCACAATACATTTTTATCAAGGCATCTAGATCAAAATGACATGAAGTCACAAAAAGAAAGAAGAATTCTGCCTCATTTTGTTATGTGACATCATCACCGAATGTTTTGTGCAGGATGATGTCACAATGGGATTGCGATATCACAATAAATTTTTTTTTTTGATTTGGTGATGATATCACAAAATTACATAAGCGTTACGGTAGGTGGGGAAGCTGTGTTTTGAAGGATTCAACTTTAAGATATATACTTTTAGGGTAGCCTACACGATACGTGTCTCCACGAGAGTGCAAGAATTTAAAATCTCTATAAGCATTTCTGAAGTACTTGCCTTCTGTACAGACCTCCTCTTCCTCCTCTTCCTCCTCTCCCTCCTCTTCCTCCTCCTCCTCTTCCTCCTCCTCCTCTTCCTCGTCCTTCTTCTCCTCTTCCTCTTCCTCCTACTCCTCTTGCATATCCTGCTCCTCCTCCTCCTCCTCTTGCTCCTCCTCCTCTTCCTCTTCTTACTCCTCTCCCTCCTAGCTCAGTCATTCCTCTTTCTGGTGTTTTCCAAGAGAGTCCATCTATACCTCTTCCATCTCTGAAGCTTCCGTCTCTTCTCCTACCTCCTTCTCTTCTTTCCCAGCTCCATCCTGGTCTTCTACAGTTACTAAAGAATCCTTCTCTTCTTTCCATGGGGTTTTGTTTAAACTCAACATTCCCTTCCATTCTTTCTTTCCATTCTCCTACTCTCCCATCTCTCCAATGACTAAAATCTGCTCTTCTTCTTTCCATGGGGTGTTGCCTCATCTCAAAATTTGCTTCCCTTCTCTCGTTCCAATTTTCCTCTCTCCAATCTCTCGAATGATCTCTTCTCCAATGACTAAAATCTGTTCTTCTTCTTTTTGTGGAGTTCTCAATGTACCCTTCCTGTCTTTCTCTCCTCTCTTCTTCTACCCCAGCGCTTCCCCGATTGCTGAAATCTATGTTTCTTTTCATGGAATGTAGATTTCGCTTTATCTCATAACTCCCTTCTCCTTGTTCTCTCTGTAATACTTCTCGCCCAGTTCTTCTCCAACTACTAAACTCTCGTTCTCCTCTTTCCATGGAATTTTGCCTCATCCCCACATCCCTCTTCCTTCCTTCTTCTCCTCCCCTTCCTTCACGTCCTCTCCTTCCTTCTTCTCCTCTCCTTCCTTCTTCTCCTCTCCTTCCTTCATCTCCCCTCCTTCCTTCTTCTCCTCTCTTTCCTACATCTCCACTCCTTCCTTCTTCTCCTGTCATTTCTTTTTCTCCTCTCTTTCCTTTGTCACCTCTCCTTCCTTCTTCTCCTCTTTTTCCATCATCTCCACTCCTCCCTTCTTCTCCTCTCATTTCTTCTTCTCCACTCCTTCCTTCTTCTCCTCTCATTTCTTCTTCTCCACTCCTTCCTTCTTCTCCTCTCCTTCCTTCTTCTCCTGTCATTTCTTCTTCTCCTCTCCTTCCTTCTTCTCCTCTCCCTCCTTCATCATCCCTCCTTCCTTCTTCTCCTCTCCTACCTTCACCTCCACTCCTTCCTTCTTCTCCTCTCATTTCTTCTTCTACACTCCTTCCTTCATCTCCTCTACTTCCTTCATCTCCTCTCCTTCCTTCATCTCCTCTCCTTCCTTCTTCTCCTGTCCTTCGTCCTTCTCCTATTACCGATCTTTCTTCTTTGTATATTCTCGTATCTTTTGCACAGCCAGCTGCAGTTGTGTCCACATTGGTAGCAGTTTCTGGTCTTGCCCCACTTGCTTCTACTCCTCCTGGGTCATCATCCATTCTGTTTTGACCTGCAAGACTAATTTTACATCATATGTTAATAAAAATATATCCTCGTAGCAGTTTGGATGTTACTTTTAACATTTTTGTTTTGAAATCAAACAAAATATGTCATGCTATGTGCTGTCCTCAATATAGGTGGTACCACATGTAGGCCTAAGTACTGCAGTTCTCAATGCTGTAAATGATGAAATCACATCTTATCATGTTATGGTGCTCATTTCAGTTCTTTTAAAACTTAATTCCCATTAAAGCTATTATGTCACCAGATTTTTAAAAAGCTCAATGGGTAGATTTCGTCCATATCTAACATTTTATAACTGAAAAATTATATTAATTGAATTACTAAATATGTGACATAATCATGAAGTTGCTTTGAAATATAAACAAATGTTTTGTAATACCCTGAAAACCCCCTTCCTTTGCTTACAAACCAAGCATTGCAGGGCTCTTTTTACATGTAAGTAATGTTAAGCTACAATCGGTCGGGCGTCGGGCGTCCGGGCGGAAGGCAGATATATAGTTTCCGGGGGGGGGGGGGGGTACTCACTCACAGTAAGGGTGTATATAGAGGCACCACTGGATGGTTTAGGTTTTTTGGCCTTCTTGGATTAAAATGGTTTTGGTTTTTTCACAATTCTGATTAATTTGGTTCTGGTTTTCGCAACCCCAACATGTTTGGTACCGTTAGAATCGGCTTCAAAAGAGGATTAAAATGGTTTAACAACCATGAAGATTAAATTGGTTGCCAAAAATTTTAGTGAAGGATTAAAATGGTTTGTGGTTTCGGCGCAGTTTCGGATTAAAAGGGTTTTGGTTTTCAAAATTTGCCGTGGCGCATCCGTATGCAAAATTCTGCAAAGTCAGCTACCCCCCCGGGGACTCAGCCCCTATTGCATGTACATGGATGAAATTTGGTACACATGTAACCTGTATGGTCTAGTTGTGTCTTTTGATGGTTTTGTGTACTTAATGAAATATTGAGAAAAATATTAAAACAATTTTTATTTTTTTCCTTTCCATGCTAGGACTTAGCCCCGTTTACATGTATGTACATGGATGAAATTTTTTTATAGAGGTAGCCTATATGGTCTAGTTGTGCCTTTCATGGTCTGATTTATAGATATTCTATATCTATTGAAATATGGAGGAACATGTAAAAACATAGGCTGCGAAGCAGCAAACCTTCAGCGAATAACACCTTTAGAAGATTACAATAATATCATAAAATTGGTGTGTTTACGAAATTGCTTATAGGTATGCAATAGCGGTCGAGTAGTGGCCTTCCATTATCTCTATTTTTCCAATGATTCATAAAGTGTTATACGCATCAAAAAGCACTGCTAAATTAATTGCATAGGTGGTTTGTTTAGAAAAATGCATTACTGTATATGCAATAGTGGGGAAAAACTATAGAATAGCCATCTGTCAGACCATGAAAAGGCACAAATAGACCATACAAGCCATATGTGTACCAAACTTCATCCATGTATATGGAATAGTGACCGGATGTTGGGCCAGAAACAAAAATTATAATTTTTATGTTTTTTTCAATATTTGAAAAAGTATATAATATTATCCATCAGACCTTTCAAAAGGCACAACTAGACCATATTGACCATATGTGTACCAAAGTTTATCCATGTACATGCAATACTGAGCGAGTCTTAGCCCAAAAAACCAAAAAAATATGTTTTTATATCACTACTGTAGTAGTAGTACACCATCACAATATGGAATTTTAATTGCTTTCTTATACCATCCGTGGATCGAAGCCTGTTTCCCAAAATGTAATGGGGTCACAGAGGTCATAGAGGTCACGAAAAGGTCACCATCTACCCTTAAAAGGTCACCATCCTGACCCCTGAAGCCTCAGAAAGCCTCCATGTATGACAGTAAGTTAGATAATCAATCATTCTGATCCTTTGATGTGACAGCTGTAATTGCCTTTCAGATCCTTTGATGTGACAGTTATATTCTTTTGATATAAACTCTATGTAGGTCAGTAAGACAGATGATTGATCACTCACTCATACCCTTGCATGTGAAAGTGAAATTACCCTTCAGATACTTTGATATAAACAACTTGAAGACTCTATGTAGGTCAGTAAGATTGATGATTGTTCAATCATCTTCAAGACTCTATGTAGGTCAGTAAGATTGATGATAGTTCAATCATGCATAATCATCTTTCATACCCTTGCATGTCTTACTTGTGAAAGTGAAATTACCTTTCAAAGTCTTTCATGTGATAACTGTATTTACCCCTTCATATACCTTCATCATATGAGAACTATAACAGCATAACATGATAATTAATCTAACTTTTCATAACTGACAGACAGTATGCTCCCCAACTCAAAATCTCATTTTTCACTCTTATTGAATTTAAGTTGTTTAGCTGTTTCAATACCTCTGTTATTTATTCAATATCTCCCTTCAACTATATCATATTATTTTGGATATTTTTTATAAAATTACTCAGCATTCACTCCACTACATCATTGTCAATGTGCACTGTCATGCAACAGTGCAAATTTGATCAAAACACATAGTAAACAAACACTTTTACAAGACAAAAACTGTGCAACTGTACCCTATTACCCCACCTTGTCACTGTACAAAAACTGTGTTTGAGCAGAAGTTATATTCATAACTTCTACAAAAATTTAACAAATAACAATACTGCGCTATTAAAAACAATTCATATTTCCACAATTCACTACAATAACTCACCTGTTCACTTGTGTATTCAGTAGCTCGCATTCGCATTCCATGTGTATTCCACTCAAGTGCATAGATTTCGCTTCCCTCATGTTCCTATGGTATATTCCAGTGATAGTGACATTTCCTTGATCCGTTTTCATATGATATTCACGTAATTCTAGCACACTACGAAGTGTTTTGACTTGACAAAATCTAGCATTCTCGCGCCATTTGCCATGTTCGCATTGTTCACTGGAGTCTGGTGACCTACTTAGCGCTCAGTCACGTGGTGTTGTTTGGGTGCACCTGAAGCGTGCTCAATGACCATGCGCTGTGCACGCGATAATTTATCTAATGTCACTTCGACCTCATTGCGCTGTTTTCAATGTCCACCCTTAATACCCTGTACTGTCACCGATCACATCTACACGAAGAAGACTAAAAAAGTCACTTACACATTGTCTCTTTTATTCGGCTATTTATATCTCTTCAGTGCTCTCTCTTAGCTTCTCATGCTATTAAATAAAACTTCCAAAATTGAACTGCTCTCAGATAACTCATGACCTTGGAACTGAGCAGAACATAGAACAACAAGGACACAATGACAGCTGCAGGAGATACAGCTTACACCAATGATTTGGGGAGAAAATATGACCTTTCTGAAGCAGAAAAGGGTTATGTTCAAATCGTCATGGAGGATTTTCCTCAATCTGAAAAAGGAGCTGATCAAAAAGTAATTGTTGATTCTGAAGTAGATAAAGGTGAGCCTAAAAACCTAATAGATCTACCTACTCCTGACAATGTGGATGCAATGAATATATTTGATTTTGATGAAGGTGAAATGTACACTCAGAATTCAATCACTATAACACACAGCAGTGACAATGAAAGTAGACCTAGTACAGGCAATTCTACTTTTTCAAAATTGGAAATAATATATATCACACAAATTTTCGCCTTGCTAGCTGTGATAATTACTTCATTGGTGAACCTCAGTCTACAAAATGAACCAATGAATTTGTGGATAGTATTTTTATCCTCGGGAATTGGCTCCTTACTCCCCGGACCAAAAGCAGTCAAAACAGTTATTAAAAATAAGACAAATGATAAAAAGTCTTCAGAGTAGGGTAGTAGTGCTGAATTGCATGAGAGCTTTACCCTAGTTTCACTTTCTGCTTAGAGGGGTGCAGATAATTTAGAGAAGGGGGGTTCTCCCCCCTCAGTGTCACCTGACACACTGACCTCAATTCTACCACAACAGTGTCCAGCTGGCATGTAAAAAGAGCATTATTTTATTTGAACAGTTAAAGATGGTAGACACATTTTACCCCACCCCAACCATATGAAAGTGTGTCACATGCAACTGTGCCACTGTGCCACTGTGTCACTGTGTCACTGTGTCACTGTGTCACTGTGTCACTGTGTCACTGTGTCAGGGGTATCACACAGGGGTATCACCCCATATAGGGCAATGGTTACCCATGATTAGAGCCCATCATGTGAGGTGTACTATATATAGCTGAGTTGTCCCTTCACTCTTCCTCACTCAGTGTGTTCACCTGCATCCACTAAGTCTTCATCAGCTACCTCCTGCCACCTCTACTTTGACGCTCTACTTTGACGCTCTGCTTAAAGTTCACTTCTTCATCCTGAAACTACATTTGCTGAAAGAATGGCACTCGCTAACTTCTACAACGGACGAGTCAACGCTGACCTGAAGTTTGTCCTACAGGAAGACGGCTTGGAGAAGGTCGAAGTCATCGTCGTCCGAGGCGCACACAAGTGCAACAATTACATCAAACTGTTTTTCTTCTTCTTCTTATTCTCGAAAATCGTCCTATTTGAACAAGAGAATTTACGTGATGTACTCCGACCTGGGGGTGAAATTACAAGACAACTGGTGACAAATGGGGTGCAAATGGAGTAGGTCAATGGTGCTGTGATGCTTCCATCCCATGAAACACCTTCCGTGTTATTAGGACACAGGATGTAGCAAAAGGAGATAAATTAGGTGCAACATGATATACTACAGAGCAAAAAAGGATACAATTATGGCTACTGTTTACACTCAAGATGCTCTTGAATACACAGCACGACCCAATGAGGTCAAATGTACATGCATGCAATAAAGCAATTGCACATTGTGTCGTGATAAAGCCAGCTCAATGCCAAAACACTGCTGTATTATAGGAATGACAAATGACAACTGACCCTGTAACACACTGACCTGTTAACCCAAAAACCCAGTAACCCAGTAATTTTTTTGAGAAAGCATTTATCACCAAAAGAAGATAGATCTAGGACATGTCATCTGTGAATTTAGGTCGGAGTTTCATTTGCATAAGGGGCGAATTTCTCACCTGCCAATCATGTAGGGGTAAATATAAGGGGTATCTAAAATGACCATGTCCGTACATTCTTTGACCACCCAAGTCATCAAGAATATCTCTTATCACGCTGAGAGTTGTGCAACTTCATCTTCAAGTACTGCCTTCCTACCAGACTCCTCTCTTGCTTCTCCAGTTTTTCTTTTCAAGAAGTTCACCAAGCCTCACAACACTCAAAGGTAAGTGATTATTTCAAATTGTGTCACTCTTTCAATTACTTTTTCCAAGCATAGTGGGGTATTATATATTGAGGTAATTTTCTCAATGTTGTACGTGTTAGTTTCTTATCAGTCAGACTTTAAAATACCACTATTTTTTATTCATTCATCAAGAATCTCATCTACCACTACACTGTCAAACTTTTTAAGACCAATAATGTAGTACACTGTGATAAAAAATCGCTCGCAGATCAGCCAGAGCGTTTTATGCATGGCAAGGTGCGTCCGACGTCATGGACATGCTCATCATAAATTAACGAATTTTTTTTATCTGTGGGAAAATTGTCAACATTTTTTGGTTAGTTTGGTTCAAAACACTTGTCCGCGCTTTGTAGCAACATTTTATTAACGAAAAAACGTATTTAAACGTCGAAACAGAACACGTTTTGCTAAGCAAAGTTTTTATTCATTGCCTATGTATTTCAACGGTCTGACGCTGTCAAAGTAGCCAACGACTTTTTCGAATATATAAGGAAAATGTAAATATTTTACACTTGGTGAGGTAGAAAAAGACCTTGTTATTGCATGTACAGTAACTATATAGTCATGTGAAATATCTGAGAGGGCAAACTACAGTGATCAAGGAAAAACCTTTGCTAGAAAATATTGTGAAAGCTGCTGTCTTTTCTCACTCATTCGCCAGAGGGCGATCACGTACGGTGGATCAAAATAGACGCCCTCTATCGTTAATTTGTCTATTGTAGCTATCCCGCAGCAAATCTTTTCTCACTCATTCGCCAGAGGGCGGCCACGTGCGATGGTTCAAAATAGACGCCCTCTATCGTTAATTTGTCTATTGTAGCTACCCCGCAGCAAATCCACATTGTCAGAAAATACGATAACGTACAGAAGCAGAGTTATTTATTCGCTCAACCAATGCTCTGCCCACGGAAAAGTCGGCGTGGCATTACAAATAGTCGGATATATTAGTTGGCATTTTTGGTGTGACAAATAAAGCCCACGTGTTATGTTATTGCGTCTATATGGCTAACTTTGTCAATTTACACAAGCTTGCATATCGCTCGCTCTTCCACATATCAACAGATGACGTGTCCGACTCTTTTCTCTGGCTGTACTCGATTGAAGCTCTCTCAAGTCACCCGCGTGACTCGTGTCACATTTGTCTTTTTGTTTTGTTTTTTGCACTTGAAAAACCATCGGATGAGTGAATCAGTCTTATCATTTACATGAATTATAATACAACAGTATTTTTATGGGAAAGACAAAGTAGTTTTGCGGCAAAATCACTTAATTCGATCTAACTGTAACTGGAGAATATACGCTTGATAAAATACATGACATTGACTTTGTCCAACATTTATTAATAATTGAAAAAATCTGCTCAGCTGTTGGGGAGGGCACCTTAGCCAACCAAACATGAACTAGGCTGTCAACTATCATTATGTGATCAATACCTGACATGACTGGTTGTTTACTTTACCAAAATCACTCTTCTGAGGTTGCACTTGATTCAATCCCACTACAGTGACCCATGTAACTCGTGTCACTTTTTTCCCTTTTATGCTTAATTATTTTCTTTTGTGATCTGCAAAAGTGCTTCATCATTGCACAATATATTTTGCTACACCATTATTTATTGACAGTATCTTAACCAAGAAGAAGGTGACAGGATTGTCATGCTAAATTACATTTTCTTTAGATCAAACTTGGTTCAATTCTCCAGTTAACCCCCCAGTTCTGATTTTTTTTTTTGTGAGACAAAATAACATGACTTGACATATACACCAAAATATCATAATGCCAAAATTATTTATCAACAAGACTGAGCAGTTTACAATTAAATCAGTTTATTCAATCAAAAAATTACACATACACCAGTCAAAAAATACACAACACTGACATTTTTCCTACACTAAGTCTACATATTCAATGTACAGTAAATTTGAGCTTCACTTTTTTCAGAAAATGATACCACATGAGGTCACTCATGGTGTAACTTGACAAAAAACATAAAAAGTCTCACATCACTTTTTTAGTCATGACTACGTAGCGGTGACAACACCATCACTTGGTAATTTTAAAAATTTTATTTTTTTCACCATCAAGACCCCTTACAGTTTGCAATAACTACATAAACCACATCATCAGTACCTCCCCCCATAATTACTTGAGTAAAAAGTGTTACTTTTCAGTAAAAAAAAAAATAAAATTATTTAGGTAAGCAATTGTAAGCTTTATGACATTCATCTTTGATGGAATTTTTAACATGTTTTAGAATACCTACAACTACATTGGAGGGGTAGCCCCTGCATCTGTAATGAGCATACAATAAAGAGAAATGACCACAATTAACAGTGTCCAACAGGTCGTGATTCACCCACACACATTTGAACCTCTTTGTGAAAGCTTCCATTTCTTTTCCATAGGTGATATCATCATCCCTCCCAAGACTGTCAAACACTTCAACTCCACACCGTGTAATCACCAAAGCCAGCCAATGTCCCATCGGTCTCATACAGCTCTCACTGGACTCCCTCCCCGTCATGGAGGTGGAGATGGAGTTTCCTTCACCCATAGCTTGCTCACCCCCGCAGTCACTGCCCAAGGACATCGTCAACAAAGAGTCACCGCCTTTCAACCCATTAGGCCCAGAGGTGTTCAACTCGGCGAGTTTGCAAGGGACAGTAGAAGCAGTGCTAGTGTTCCTCACTCCGGACCAAGGGTCACTTCTCAGGGATTCAGAAATATGCGTAGTTTGCTCAATTCCCCTGCCCTTTCCGTCTGTCAGGATGTCAGGGTCACTGTGGGTGCTGGCACAACACCTGTTGCACCCGCTCCCACTTCTGCTCCTACTCGACCGTTGCCTACTCGGACTACTTCTCAGAGACAAGCCGCAGTCTTCCGACCTTGGGCTTCTACTTCTACTTCTTCTTCTTCTTCTACTGTCTCCACTCGGACACTTGTTCCTGCTTCTGCTTCCGCTTCTGCTTCTGCTTCTGCTTCTACACCCACACAGGCTCTCGCTCCTACCGCAACTCCATTGCCCACAGCTAAGGCCCGGATTCCTTCTCTCGGGCATTCCACTGTCTTCCGTCCATGGACAACTTCCACTTCCACTTCCGCTTCCACTTCTACTTCTACTTCTACCACTACTTCTACTTCTGGAGCGAACACCGTTGTCCTGAAACCTGGGGCCACGGCTGTCGTCATCAGTGACGTTTCCGGGTGAGTGTTGTCTTACTATTTTTTGGGGGGTCACATTGATGATGTAACAGCTTTCATTCTCATCAGCAGTTATATATGGTAAAACTGAGGCGGGTGCTATTGCAAAAACATAATCGCTTGTCTTTGCATCACACCACAAAATGTTGTATATGTCTGTAGCATTCATCTTAGCTCAAATACACATTCCTCTGATAGTCAAATTCAATTTGAGCAGGGTATGTGACCCTGGTGATCATTATGATGCTCTCAGCCAGCTGCTCAGCAAAACGGAGCTCGATTCGAACTGAACCGTCACGTGAAGTGGGGTAGAAACTGTCCCTGTCCTGTGGGTTAAGGTCAACAACAAAAATCGAGTAATCATTGGCGAATTCCTCCAACCTGATCCTCTGGCTGTGCGTAGATCTTTTGTCCTTGCCGGCGTAAAGGTCACTGAATGCTTGTAGGTACTTCCCCTGAGAAAAGTCAAAAGTGAGAGGGCCACGTGGGGTGGGGCACCCTGATAGGGACACATTGAGGGAAGAGAGGTTGTAGTGGAAGAAACGGTAGGGGTTTTTGTCTATCCGGCCTGTCAGTGAGTCCCCTGCAACAAAGGCAATTGCCAATGTGCTCGGCACACGTCCATTAAATCCATCGTCGATGTAGAAGGAGCTCAGGCCACGGGCCAAACTAAATTTACGGACATCTTCTTTCATGTAAAAATATCTCGCACGAGAGAGCTCGTTTTTCATCACCCGCATGTGTCCCACGAGTACTTGAGGGCTCGGTACAACCTGTTTCACCAGCAGTGAAATGTCCTGTATTTCCAAAACGTAGTCCTTTATTTTAGTGTTTGAGGTCATGAGTCTGAAGTTAGCTGAAGTCGGGATTAACATTATGTCTATAGTCACACCATTAATTAGGTATCTGTTTGTCTTGAAAGCATCCACATCCAACCGTGCTTGTAGTTCCACAGACTTACTCCCCCGCATGAGCTCAGCCCTCTTCTTAAAACCCTCATTACCACCAGCAGCAGTGAGTGATGTGCTGCTCATTTGACCGGCAGTGTCCTTGTAAAACATTGCACATTGCAACTCCTCATCTGACACAGCATTTTCATCCAGCAGAGTGTTCAGCATGGAGGCATAGCAGTACCCTGTCATGCCTCCGACCACGACACAATCATTCATTCTGACCTCGGCCTGATGCCACAGTGAGCTACAGAGTCCATTTATCGGACCAACACTCCATTCCCCCTCATCCGGTTCATTATTGTCATCACCCTCTTCATGGGCCCTATTTGGGTTAACATTTGGTCTCGAGGGTATAAGAGAGCCATCAGCTCGGGTGATGCGTACTGTTGTTCGTATGTATATTTCTCGGGTGTCTATGTATGCTTGCCCCGCACCGGGGATCCTAAACTTGACATTGCCTTCTGTTGAAAATTGATTCAAGGGTTTGTGTACTATCCACTTCACGTCACTTATACCCACATTGCTTACAGGCACTTGAAAAAGGTCTAACTTATTCTCATACCCTAAATCAGCATCCTTCAAAACTTTCTCCCCGGTAGCCATGTTTTAGTCAAAGATGTCTCCTGTACCGCTCTTCTCCTTCTTCTTTTTCTTGCCTTTCTTGACTTTTGTGTGACTCTTCTTTTTTTGTTTTCCTCCTCCCGAACCACTACTCGTTCTCTTCCCCGCACTATTTTTCTTCTTCTTCTTCCTCCCCTTCTTCTCCTTCTTATTCTTCTCTTTACCCTTCTTCTTTCTCCTCTTACCCGCACTGTCCGATGATTTACCTTCGACTGAAGGGGCATTGTACTTTGGTACACCTTTATCAGCCGCCTCTGCCTTGGCCATGTTGGCAAATTGCTCAACAGGTGAAACGACATTCAGAGGGAGGTCTTTGGATGACGTTGCAGTGCCACCCGATTTCTTCTTCAGCACAGCCATTTCATTGTCACTACCCCACCGGAAAGGTTTACCAACAGTCTGTTTGAAGTGCTCAACCCACATATCAGGGTTCACGGTCGCCAGGGACTTGTATTGGGCATCCATTTTAATGACAGGGTGCACCTGGTGTAATGTTTTGGGTTGACAACTCTGTTGAGCTCCTCAAAGGGTTGACCGTCCTTGCCACAGATTTCTATCGCCAGCTCGCTTAGATCACACGCTCTGAGAGGCACATACTGTAATGAGTGAAAACGCACCCAGTTTGTCCTTTTTATCTCTGCCAGACTGAGAGAGGCCACAATGGGTTTGTAGATTTTACCTAGACAGGATGACTCACACGCTGAGCAGCATATGTAAAGACCATCCCACTTTTGTCCAGTCTTTATTGTAGGTAGTGACAATTCAATGAGGGCAACATGCCAGGCACCACTCCTTGACCCCTGTTCCAGATTATAGTTTTCGGGTAAAGAACAGACAAATTGTGAAGGGGTGTTGTTAGGGTGAGTTGAGTAATCACTATTACTATCTAGGTGGATGAGCATGCTGTCTTGTAATTTCCGCTTCCCTCCTCCTCCTCCTCCTCCTCAGCTTCTACCGTTTCGCCTTCTTCCTCTTCTTCTTCTTCTTCTTCTTCTTCTTATCACCCAACTGCACAATTGATGAAGCGGGTAGCCACTCGTTATATCGTGAGTCCCAACTCTGATACTTGACAAGTTTTTCTACCACACCATTCCTCACCCGACTCTTTATCACTTTTTCTATTTTGAAAAGAGCATTAGGGTCATATCGTACGGGGGTTATTTCCCCTTGGTAAAAGTGTCCCTTCACCTCTTCTTTAGCAAAGTCATTCAGGTGATAAACCGGTATGCCTTCGTGAACTCGTCTCGACCTGACAGTGAAGATCTCCCCAGTGAACTGTTCATCATAGGAGCGGTGCCAGGGTTTTTGTCTAAAGTGAGACACCCGTACGCTTTGGCCTATGGCATACTTGAAGTAGGGCTTCTTTTTCCCCTTTAGACCACTCCTCTTTATGGCCCGTTTCAGAGACTCCTTGTAGGGTCTAGAGTGGGAGACATACTGATAGTCCCAAACTTCCCTTTCATTAGTAGCATTCACATCGGCAGGTGCCATGCCTATGCTGCTGTGGGTAGTTTTGTTGTAGGAATTTACTATTTTCTGCAGTTGATCCTCATAGGAGTAAGAGTTCTGCCATTGGAAGAATTGGAATAGTTTTTTTTTTAATGTTTTAATTAGAATTTCCGAGTAGTTCGCCTTGGTTTCGGTGTTGGTGAAAAAATGTTTCACACCCCTCTCTCTGAATAGTTCCTGCACTCTTGCATTGGAGAATTCCGTGCCCCTGTCGCTACGTAAGAAACGGGGTATTGCCCCTGGTCCTGCTCTGTCAAAGATAGTCGAAAATGCCTTTTCCATTTCTTTTGCCCCCTTGTTCCTAACCCCCTCCGCTCTACATAGTCTGGAGAAGACATCCACAGTTATGAGGATGTAGGACAAGCCCGAATTGCTCTCCTTAAACCTCTTACCGGACAACTCCAAGAGATCCACGTCCCACATGTGGTTCAAACCCCGTGAGACGACTCGCCTGTAGGCCGGTTGTCTTTGTCTAACCGAGCGGTGAATGGTGAGGATGTCCTGTCCTTGAGCCCACTCTTTTATACGTTTTAGAGGTATGTTGTATTTCCCCTCCTTCTGAATGGCCTTGTGTAGCTTTGAAACACTGGTGAAACTTCCCGGTAGTCTAGGATCGTAAAATCGTCGCTTGAGGTAAGCATCTATATTCCTCGGTAATACCATCGTTCTTTCCCCCTCCCCCTCCTCCTGAGGAGACTACTGGTACAAAGAGAGCAGTTCCTGACACTGCGCAAATAAGTCTGAGCACAACGAAATAAGTCTGAAAATCACCACCGCCAGTCGAAAAAAGCGTACAGTGGCGAACAGGAACAGTGAGACGAGCCTAAATAGTCCAACCAATGTTGTAAAAGTTTTGGTCACTATGAGAGAGAGCAACAGCAGGCGTGCATCGATGATTAACATGGTCACACTTTAACCCAGGGAATCTTTACAGAGGGTCTTGACCTTGACCGTCGTGGACTCCCAATTGGGCGACGTTTACCCGACTGATAAAAATTGGCATTTCCAACTTGCTCTCTCACCCCGGCTGGCCGAATAGAATGAGCAGGTCGTGGGGAGCGAGTAGACTTGGCGATGTCAGAACCACCACGTCCACCACGTCCACCACGTCCACCTCGTCCACCACGTCCACCACCACCACCGTCGGAGAGGAAGTTGGTTTTTTTAGTTTTTACAGCGCGTCGTTTGTTCTTCAGGAAATGCAGTGCCCTCCGCAATCTCTTATTTCTCACCAATGTCAAGGGTAGTTTCTTCTCCAGCATGAGGACATAAAACGTTTTGTAGTTTTTGGGTAGTGGTACAGCTGACGACTGAGTGTGGGCCAGAGCCTTGACAAACTCATCATCACTCCCCTTCTTCTTTTTGAGAAATGGTGAGAGCTTCAGATACATTTCCTCCACATTCTTCCTACTTATGTCATCATCCACCATGGCTTTAGCTTTGCGTAGGAGGCTAGAAGCGACTGGTTTAGAGTTCATGACTCCTTTACCCCTTGACTTCTCATTCTTCTCATTCTCCCCATTCTTCTCATTCTCCCCATTCTTCTTCTTCTTCTTCTTCTTCTTCACATTCTTCTCTTCGTGTACGGCGGACTTCTCAGACTTTGTCGAATCTTTCATCTCACCGCTTTCAGGAGAATGGGTCCGCGGCGCCCCGGAAACACCATGAACGCCTTCGCCCCGAGTCGAAGTCTCCCCATCTGTCTTGTCAGAAGACTGGGCGGTTTGGTGATGGAGGTGAGCGCTCCCGCGCTCCCCTCCATCACCCAACCGCGACTTTAGATCTTTCGTCATGCTTAAGTATTTCTCTTCTGGTACCACGTAGACCTTTTTGTTAAATTTCAAAGTCGTTGACATTTTTTATATTTTTTTTTCCCCCGTCGAATCCGACTAGACTGAAAAGTCGTTTCCTAACGCAATGGCGACTCTGGGTTCGTACTCTTCACCGCCCCTTTGCGTACTGACTGTACCATCTAAGACCATCTCCTCTCCATTGTCATTGCCTTCTTCGCCTGACTCACCGGCGTCTTCTATTTTATCTTCTTTACCTCCAACTTTGTCAATGATTTTATCATTCCCATTCTCATTCTCATTCTCATTCTCATTCTCATTCTCGCTCTCGCTCTCGCTCTCACTTTCGCTCTCGCTTTCGCTCTCACTCTCGCTCTCGCTCTCACTCTCACTCTCACTCTCACTCTCACTCTCACTCTCACTTTCACTTTCACTTTCACTTTCACTCTCACAGCTGCTATCACCACTGCTGTCGTAGTAGCTTTGACTCAGTCCGTCTTCGCTCTCACTTTCACTCTCACTACTACTACTACTGCTATCACCATTGTAGCCAACACCATCACTGTTACTACTTTCATCACTCAGGGGTGGAGTGTGTCTCTTTTCGTTCATCATCCTCTCGTGTAATCTTCGTAGATAGGGGTAGCATAATTTCAAAAAATGAATGGTGGTCTTACTGTGTCTGCAAAGAGCATCCGGTGCCAATGATGGTCTGCGTACTCTTGACAATTTCCGTAGAAGTACTTTGCTCTTGGACAGTTCGATTTGGGTGTCCAAAGGTAATTTCAAACTGCCCGACAGCACATTCACTATAAGTTCTATTATCGAGAGCGCCTGCTCCCCACTAGCATCGGCCAATAGTCGCCTTGTGAGTGAAGGGGAGACCTTGCTCGTGTTGACTATGAGTTTGATGAATGGAAAACCCTTCCTCACACGGGCAGACTTTTTTTTTTCAAAGAAGAGTGTACACAGTTATCACTTCTTGGTGTAGAGCACTAGTTCATCTGATGGTAGTATGCCTGTGCTCAATCTTATATCCTCATCACCTGAGCCAGTGAGGTTGTTGACCACCAGGTAACCACGTGGTACACGGGTAGCATCTTCATACGCTTCAACCAACCTTTTAGGGGTAGTGGGGAACATTTGACGCGAGAGGAAGTGTATCTGTTGCAGGTCACGACAGGTTTTCATGAGGATGAGGTAGCTAGTATTCAAACTAATAGTGCGCGAATAACGAGATTGGTGGAAAATATTCTGTGACAGCATTATCACTGATATCCTGCGGTGGTGGACTTCTCGGGTAAAGAGAGAGCACATCTCGGGAGATTTACTAATCTCATCCAGGAGATCATCCAACACTAGTAGTGCATGATGGTCATGGTCTTCGGAACCCATGCTCTCTATCAATTCTCGCCCTGGTAGTCCTTCGTGTAAAGTGAGGTTTTCAACATCACTCTCGAGTTGTCCGAAAACTTTTTGATAAACCCCATATGCGTAGACAATTTTTTTGGGTGGGATGGCGTACATGTGTTGAGCATTTCGTAGAATCTTCATCACAAGCACAGTCTTCCCTGACATCGATGGTCCAACTAGCATGGTAGCTGCCGGGCATTCGAAATGGAACACATTTGTCTTTTCGTTAACTTTTGTCCGCTCCATTTTTTTTTTTTTTCGACACAGTGTTTTCTCCGCAGTTTATTTACGCAAATGTTGTCCTTTCCCTTTTCAGGAGCCAAATGAATGGTTCCATAAACGCACTGATGACTTTGGTGGATGCTTACGAACAGTCTAGCAGTATTTCATCCCCACCACCCTCTTCCCCCAAACCTCTTCAGGAACTTTCTGCCATAGTTGCTGTAAAGGGCATGGGGGTGGGGCGTGGTTACACATCGTCTCCCCCAAAAACCTCGGGTATAAAGGAGACAGAGCAGGGCATACAGTCAACATTTGACTGTAGCTCGGTGTCCTTGGAACAACCAATCCGACAACCAGTGACAATGGAGACTGACCAAGGCGTGTGTGGAGAGTCAGAGGGGGAGGGAGAAGATTGGCAGACGTACAAGAAAAATGGATTCACGAAGGTACATATGCAAAAACTTTTTAGTTATATTCTACTGAACTGCTTATGCTCACATTACTGTGATGTTTCTTTTGTACTTTTTTTTTAAAAAGAAACTGGTCGGCCATTTGACTAGCGCCTGTGCAACAATATGTAATGTGGTAAAAGTTTACAAGGCCGCATACGAAGATGAGGAGATGGAATGTAACAACAGTGGCACCAAACGCAAGCTGGGGGACGATTACATGTCTTGCCTTGAACTAGAAAGCGCTGCAAAACGGTACATGGAGTGAGTGTAATTTATTACTTATTACATAGTATCTTTTATGGTGATTTGAGAGAGAGAGAGAGGTAAGTGTAATATTGTCTTTTCGTTTTTTTCTTCAGTGAGCAACTCCAAAATGAAGACGGTGGTAGATGGGTGGTAAACGAAACACCCTCCTGTCAATCCGACATTATCAACACGCTTGGTAATGTGTCGACAGACGTTATTCCCCCTTCATCCCGCACTGGTTCACCCACCTGGTGGCTGGAACAGTCATCACAGCAGGCTCAGCAGGCAGCAGTCACAGGTCATCTATTCACGCCCATAGGACATTCTACCCCTGACCCTGGGGCTACCCCAATGAGTAGGGAGATGTCCCATGATGATTTGGTTGAGCTTGAGGCTGAATTAGCCAGCAAATGTGGCTGGGCTACGGGGGATGAAACCATATCCACCGAGCCACTTTTATCAGAAAGGTGAATATATTATTCAAAAGTAAAAAAAAAAAATATGAGTTTACGGTCAGAAGGGAATTTTTATTTTTAATAATTTTTTCAAATTTATTTACGCAGCAGGGGTGAAGTATGGCTAGCTGAACAACAACAACAACATTCACATCCACTACCCTCCCAAGATCAAGAATTCCCCATCTTTTACCCGGCCTCACCAGACACAACCCCTGATGCTGGAACTGATTCGCTTCACTCAATGAGCAGTCTTTTGCTCTTGCCCGATGTACCGGCTGATATAGACCGTGAATTGAAAAGTTTCCTGTCAAAGTCTGATTCCCTTGGAGGGATGTCAGATCTAATCGACATGTAAGTTATTTAAAATCAACAGGAGCATTTTTTTTTTCTTATTATGTATCCGCTTTATGCTTATATGTTTTTTTAATCTCTCTCAAGGATGGAAAAAGAAGCCGTGGCAGTGACAGACAAGGCAGGCAAGATGACAAAAGAGGGGTCTGGTGCTAAATGTGAGACAGCTTCTGGCAGGTAGGTGTGTCAAAAGTAATTAGGTTTACTCTTGTATCATTTTTTTTCCACAACTTCTGTGAATAAAGGGAAGTCATGAGCAAATATTTATTTTCTTCACCCTGTCCAGCGCAAAATCAGGTGAAGATGCCAATGCTGTCAAACAGAGGGCCGTGTCTCAATGGAGAGACATACAGATGAGGGAGAGGCGGGAGGAGGAGGAGAAGTTGTTGTTGCTGCAACAACAGTTACAGCAACAGCTAGAAGAGCTACAACAGCAACAACATCGGCTACAACAACAACAACAACAACAACAACAACAACAACAACAACAACAACAACAACAACAACAGCAACAACAGCAGCAGCAACAACATGAAAGACTGAGCACAGAGTAAGTAAAAAAAAGACAATATTCTTAGATGTACTTAAATTATTCCCCAAAAAATTTAGTCACAAAATATTAAACCACAAACTTTTTTTCCTGACATTTGCAGAGAAACTACTGAGATCATTCAGGCGCTGTGCGATGGAAAGGTGAGCGAACTACCTCAAAATCACAATGATGAGGATAAACAACTCAAAGAATTATTTGACATTTTGTACAATTACGAGGAGTGTCAAGGGGAGGGTGCACAGGGACAGCTGTTGAATGACGAAGAGGGAGAGGATGAGGATATAGAGGAAGGGTCTGGATCATATGAGAGAGCAGAGGATGGTGGTGAGGAAGGGTCTAGATCAGATGAGAGAGTAGAGGATGGTGGGGGGTACTTTCCGGCTCACCTATCACCGAATGGTAGTGTTGGTGGTGATGGTGAAGACAATGGTGAGGATTATGATGATGCAATGCTTTTCAGAGGAGCAAACTATGAGCTTGGTTTCCACCGCAATATTGAAATTAACGCTCGTGATGTCAATTTCGCCAATGGTGCAGTACGTGAAATCGTGTACAGGGTTCAGTTTGACCAATCTTGGCATAATGTTGCCTTGGCGGACGTGATGGGTGAATTAATTGATCTAATGATGACCATAATCGAAAGGCTTAATGAGTGCTACAACCCAAATGACCTTGTCAGGGTATATATTTCTAGTAAAACTTTTCAAAGTCCTTGTTCAATCGGACTACTCCCTTTGAAGGAGTTGACTGTGACAGATATTGCTGACCACCTAGAGACAATATTACAGTCAGATGAAGACATTCTCATTGATGAATCATTGGAGATACATGTGGCTGTCATACGTAACCCCAGAGGGGCAGGGTTGTACGATAAGAAAAAAGGTCTCGTCTACATTTTTGGGGAAGGAAACTCACTACACTTCTCGAAAGCTATTTCACGTACCAAAGTGTTAGACAACCTTTGTCTGGCAAGATCGATTGTGCTAGCGCTGGCCAAGTTAAATAGGGTTGAGGCAGGGGACAGTAAAGATGAACGACTCATTCGACTAACGCAGTGCAGACTAGACCAACTGTACAATAAAAACCGTCACCTACTCACAAGGGAAGCGATAGCACTACAAGAACTTGCGGGTTTCCATAAGGATTACACCCCTGCATTCACAGACATAGCTGCTTTTGAAAGGGCTGTCAATGCGCAGATTGTTGTATTCAGTTCCGGTCTTGATGAAACACCTGCATATGTTGGTAGTGAAGAGAGGCAACGAACATTGTATCTTTTCTTTGCCCATAGGCAGGGTAATGACAAGGAACCGGGTCACTTTCATGCTATTGTGAATCTGACAAAAATGTTTCATAATGCGAAATTTTGTCCAAAGTGCAAAGTGTGCTACAAGTCCAGAGACAGACATGCATGTGACAACAAATGTCGTTCTTGCAATACGGATTCTTGCACAGTCATTGAAGTAGAGAAACAAATGTGTAAGGACTGCAACAGGTACCTGAACTCACTAAGCTGTTTCAAAGCTCACATAGCAAATGGTGTGTGTGCTAAATCAAAACGTTGTTTAGACTGTTGTGGTTTTTTCCCACAAGATGCTGATCACCTCTGTGGTTATAGATTATGTAAGATCTGTCAACAGCTAGTGACAGGAGTACACTATTGCTATATACGCCAGAAGAAACCTAAGGCTATTTCTGCGAAGTATATGTTTGCTGACTTCGAAACTGACCCCACAGGTGATGTGCATGAACCGAATTTGGTAGTGGCACATTGGCAATGTGAGCACTGTCAGGGTAGCAGTTATCGAGAGAACCCTCGTTGCCGTCATTGCGGGACTCCATGTCAACAGTGTCGCTCCAGCATTGGCAGACACAGACGAGGCGACAAACGGCGTATGGTGTGTATGACAAATGAGAGTTGTGGGAGACGAGGGGTAGACTTTTTTGGTGATGGCATAGCATACAAATTTTGTGTGTTCTTTTTTGACAGACCCTTTGAAGGCTACACCTTGATATTCCACAATGGTCAGGCATATGACGCCTACTTCTTGATGAAGTACATCTTATGTAATTTGACGAAGGAACCTTTCGTCATTTGTCGGGGGAGTAAGGTGGTTTGTGTAAATACAAATGACTTCAGAGTAATAGACTCACTAAATTTTCTACCCATGGCTCTGGCTCAAATGCCTGCAGTCTTTGGGCTAAAGAACATTCGTAAAGGGACATTCCCTGTCTTCTTTAACCAAAAGGAGAACTGGGACTATATTGGTCCAATGCCTCACCCTTACTGCTACAGAGTCAATTCGATGAAGCCAAAGGCGCGAAAGGATTTTATGGAGTGGTATAGACAACAAAGGGGGAAGGTGTTTGATTTCCGGAAGGAAATTTACCAGTATTGTGAGGACGACGTGTCTATCCTGGAAGAAAGTTGTAATGCTTTCCGCACCTGGCTTATTGGACTATCAAAAACCGAGGAGGTGTTGGAGAAAGGGGACGGAGGAGAGAGGACAACAAAGGTGATTGGTATTGACCCTTTTCAATACAGCACTCTTGCAGGGGTATGCATGGCAACATACAGACACCTATTCCTGACCGAAGAATTTGAAGTGAAAACGGAGGATGACCAAACGTTGAAAGAATACAACACCAACAATGAGAGCAAGTACTATGACTCTAATGGAGAGCTTGTTGACCCTTCCTCAGTCAAGGTAAAGGAACGCATTTTCAAGTCCACAGCTTTTGCCCACATGCCAGCAACAGGGTTTGGGGGGCAAGAGAACCACAGCAGGTCTTCAATACTGTGGTTGGAGTATGAGGCTCGCAGACTCAAAATTAACATCAGACACGCACGTAATGGGGGAGAGCATAGGGTAGCAAACAGGAATTCAGGGGGTTGGTTAAAACTGGACGGATACCACCATGACAAAGACACCGGTCAGGAAACAGCATGGGAGTTTATGGGATGTGTATTCCATGGTTGTAAGAAGTGCTACCCCCTACCCAATTGCGGTAGTAAAATTTTTCACCCTCACACGGGTGAGCAACTGGACATACTTTACCAACGTACAATGAGTCGTCTGAGTTACCTCCGCAATGAACTGAAGTTTGAGGTACATGTGCTTTGGGAGTGTGAGTTCAACATGATGTTAAAAAACACCCCAGGGTTACAAGAACTACAACAAGAGCTGGATCTGCAGGAGAGACTTGATCCACGCAAGGCCTTCTTTGGAGGAAGAACAAATGCTGTCAAGCTTTACCGAGAGGCCACTGAAGGACAGAAAATAGGTTACATAGACATTTGCTCCCTCTACCCTATGGTACTGAAGAATGATGTCTTCCCATATGGACTACCCGAGGTCATTGTGAATCCTGACACCACTGACATATCACAATATTTTGGTATTATTCAGTGTAGAGTCAGACCACCTCGAGGGCTCTATCACCCTTGTCTACCATTCCGTTGCAATGGGAAGCTCATGTTCCCTCTCTGTGCCAAATGTGCTACAAGTCTCAACAAGGAGAAATGTGTTTGCAGTGACAAAGAGAGGGATATCTTCGGTACCTACACAACAATTGACCTTGAAGATGCCGTCTCAGTGGGTTACAAGATCATAAAGGTGTATGAGGTCTACCACTTCAAGAGGAGGGCCAAATATGATAGAGCAGTGGAAGGTACAGGGCTTTTCGCAGGGTATGTGAACGCCTTCTTGAAGGGCAAGCAAGAGTCATCAGGTTGGCCTAAGTCTGATATGACAGATGAGGAAAAGGACAACTACATTGATGATTATTACCAAGTGGAAGGTGTCAGACTTGACCCAGAAAACATTGAATATAATTCAGGTAAAAGGGCGACTAACAAACTACTTTTAAACAGCTTTTGGGGGAAGTTTGGAGAAAGCAACAACCATTGTATCAACAAATTGGTAACCAATGTACCCGAGTTACTCAGAGTGACATCAGACTCAACTAAGCGGATGAAAGACGCACATGTATTTGCAGGTGATAGGTGTCTCTTGCAGTATACCAATGCAAGCGGATTCCTCCCGGAAATGCAACATGTGAATTTGTTCATTGCTGCATTTACCACTTCCAATGCACGGAGGCGACTGTATCAAACGCTTTTAGGGCTTGACAGGAGAGTGCTGTATTTTGACACAGACAGTGTGATTTACGAGTACAATGACAGCGACCCAAAGCAATACAAACCCCTTCTTGGTTCACACCTTGGCCAGTGGACAAACGAGTTGGATGACGGTGATTTCATCAAGGCCTTTGCGAGCAGTGGACCCAAGTCTTATGCCTATTTGACAGCAAGGGGAAAGAAAGTGATCAAACTAAAAGGAGTGACACTGAACCATGAAAATTTACAGAAATTCACTTTTGAAGCAATGAAAAAACTGGTCTTGTATGTCGGGGATCCTGAAAACAACCCTCTACCCGAAGGCACTGAGGATTATATCATGGCAAGGCATGATAAGATCCGACGTTGCAGGAAACGTTTTGTGCTGTCTAGTGCAGAGGAATTAAAAAAGTTCAGGGTTACTTACAATAAAAGGGTAATAGTACCAGGTACTTTTGACACCCTACCATATGGTTACTAACTCACTCTCTCTCACTCTCTCTCTCTCTCTGACCCAAACATTGCCGTCCTCGATCTCTCTTTTTGATGAGATTACTAATAAGTCACTCTCTTTTCAAATTCAGCAACCTTGGAAGCTCAACAGCGGAATATGAAGTCCAGTGAAAAATCACATTTTTTGGATTTTTGAAATTTTGTTGTATTTAATTAAACAAAAAGCCCGTATGTATGATGTAAATAAATTATTTGATCTTTTTTTCATTCTATAAGCTACTTCTTTGTTTGTTCTTATTGTAAAAGAAAACCAGACTATTATAATTCAGTTTGAGGAGTTTTTTCACTCTTTATTCATCTCATCATACATCACTCTTTATTCATCTCATCATACAAATCATCAAAACAGGAATCGAGCAGTCGAGTGAATATTTTACCGGAACAGGAACCAGTATGTTTGACGAGGTTAGTCTCAGCTTTTTCAACACCTCCGAAGTAGAAGAACATGTTGACAAGTTCACCAGCTAAGTAGACATTCTTGTAAACCAGTCTCATCAACACTTTCTTCACAAGGGCAGTCAGGACAGCACGATCTAGACGATTGATGGCTATGGTAACGGAAGCGGCATCAGGTGGTCCATCCTCTGTTTCAGCATTCATTTCGGTCAAGGTACGAGATAGCATTTTATAGACCAAATGTTCTATCACCTCAAGCTTGTTGGGTCTGGGCACGGAAATTAAGTGAAAGTCGAAGTTACTTTCACAGTCACACTCCATGTCTCGCTCTTCAGAGTTTTCCTCTTTGGTGAGGGAAAGGTGCTGACTGGCATCCTTCACACATTGCTCCAGGGAGAGAAATATCTTTTTAGAACGTTCCCCAGTTTGCTTACTGGTCCATCTGTAACCATCTATCTGAGCACAGTCATCATTTTCACTGGTAGACGCCCTACTCTTCACCACCTCTGCTAACTTATCATAGAAAGTGACAAACTTGTCAAATTCCGCAGGGCTCAGGTTAATAGTCTTCGCATGGTTAATCTCTTCAGCTTCTCTCAATGTGTCAGTTTCCTTTTTCGGGTGCAAGATGCTGAAATAATATAGGCTCTCCTTCCCTTCACGTTGAAATATTGTGATGGTAACATGTTGTTTCTTATTCAAAACAACGTTGTGAGCTCCCCTGCCTCTCAAAGCCTCTTGAAAGGGTACGAGTTCACTAGCAAGCTTTTCAAAGGATGTCTTGGAAAGATGAACGTTTCGCCAGCCAGTCCTCCCCTGAGAAGTTCTAGAAAATGTAAGGTAACCAGACTTCCACTTGTCACCCGGGTGTGCGGTAACTTTAGCCTTGTCACTCAAATCGTAACTCAGTGCAGCCAACAAAGTAGGAGTCTGTCTTGTAGAATCACCAGCCACAGTTCCAGTTTTAAGATCAACAATCTTCAGCTGTGCAGAAGCCATCTCTCTAGTCAAAGGTAAGAAGGGAGAGTCCAAGGTAGAATATGAGGTCTGTTCAATGTAGTCCTCAGGCAGAGAATGAAATGGCATTCTACCCCTCTCCTTTATATACCAAAACAAATGACCTACTTACAACCAATTACGGGTTATTTATGAGCTCGACCTACTTACTACATGATTTATGAGAACGACCTATATACATGAAAGGTAATTATTCATGTTACTGACCTACATAGCTTTGACAAACTTGACACAGTTAAGGGTAATTTCACTTTGACATGAAAGAATATGAAACTATTATTTATGTTGTTGACCTACATACATGACAGGTAACTGACCTACATGAAAGGTAATTATTCATGTTACTGACCTACTTAGCTTTTGACAGGGTTGACACAGTTAAAGGTAATTTCACTTTGACATGAAAGAATATGAAAGGAAATTATAGTTGCTGACCTACATAGAGTTTATATCAAAGGATATAACTGTCACATCAAATGTAATTACAGCTGTCACATCAAAGGAACAGAATGATTGATTATCTAACTTACTGTCATACATGGAGGCATTCTGAGGCTTCAGGGGTCAGGATGGTGACCTTTTAAGGGTAGATGGTGACCTTTTCGTGACCTCTATGACCTCTGTGACACCATTACATTTTGGGAAACAGCCTTCCAGCCCACGGATGGTATAAGAAAGCAATTAAAATTCCATATTGTGATGGTGTACTACTACTACAGTAGTTATATCTTTTCTCATTTTTTCAGAAAGTATAGAATATCTGTCAATGAGACCATCAAAAGGCACAACAAGACCATATAGGCCACGTTTGTACCAAATTTCATCCATGCACATGCAATAGTGACCGAGCCTTGGCCCGGAAACGAAAAAAAAATTATTTTTATATTTTGTTAATTATTTCAAAAAGTATTTAAGATCTATTCATCAGATCATCAAAAGGCACAACTAGACCATACAGGCTAGATGTGTACCAAATTTCATCCCCATACATTGAATAGAGGCCGAGTGTCGGGCCGGAAACGATCTATCCGCCCGTCGCCCGTCCGCCCGCCCGCCCGCCCGGCGGACGGACAGCATTTTTACCCAAGTGATTACAATACCTTCTTCGAACTTCGTTCGCTGAAGGTAAAAAAACTTCTTTTTTTTCATTTCTGGCCCAAAACTTGGCCACTATAGCGTGTTCATGGATGAAATTTGTTACACATGTCACCTATATGATAAAGTTGTGCCTTTTGTGGGTGTGATTCATGGATATTCTATACATTTTGAAATATTGAAAAAAAATATTAGAATTATTATTTTTTGTGTCCAGACAAAAACTTGGCCATCATTGCATGTTCATAGGTGAAATTTGATATACGTTACCAATATAATATTCCAGTGCACAGCGCTCCTGAAGAAACATTGGGGTTAAAAAAATGAACCGAAAACGGGACCTATACCGTCTGAAACTATATGATCATACGAACATTTTAAGACAAAAACGAAAAAAATCTGTTGGGAATTTTTTGAGAAATTCAAGTTTTAAAAAATCTTGTTTATCTCATCACTTGAATACATGTAAAATGGCTTATTTATACAATAAACAAACTAGGAAACACAATGAAACCTGTTAGTTTAGCTCCCTTAAGAATTTCAAACACGTTACAACAATAAAATGAAAATATTTTGTAACTTTATTGAAAAAAATGTGACACATTGTTTATCACACACTGAAAATTCAAAAATGCTAAAAATAACCCTTTTTTTTAAAACTCTTTTGACTCTTTATTATTAAGAAGTTTTAGACCTTGCTTGACATGTATATGGAAAGCTTTAAATGTGAAAAGTGGGTCTAAAAAATTATGTTAGTTCAAGCGAACTGCAGCAGATTGTCAACTTTCAAACATTATTATGCAGGTAGCAGTGATCACAAATACGCAAAGTTTCCTGACTCAGTAAAGGAGAACGGTATACCACTTTCCTTCTCCCTTATCAAAATGGTTATTTTAAATATATTGCACAGTGAGCTGTCACAGCTCTTTGCAAATCCAAATGACTGACTTAAAAATGCAGGTTCATGTCCATTTTCTCATTGTGAAAGAGAAAATTAGCAGGTAAACCTCTGAGGGAAATTAATTTACCCAGCTACAGATCTCAAGTAACTCTCGAGCCTTGATATGAAGTGCAGAATACACTGTATGCTGCCCAAAAAAACCTAGGCCGTACAGTTGTTGCATTCTATGATTCTGAGCATGCAAGCATGCTTTGGTACCTCCCTAAATCTGTTCTATTCAAAGAGATTCTCAGATTAAAAAGTCCATATTAGATACAGGATATATATTCAAACAACCACCGTAGTGTTCACTGCAGATAGGCATGTAAGGTACCTGAAAAAGTGTAGCCAACATCAAGCCCAATTTCTGCACACAGCCGAGAACAGCCATGCCTAGTTTCATAGCCTATATTATATCTAAGGATTTGAGGATATTCTGTTCAATATTAAATAGTACTTAATTTTGAACCATATTTATCCTAATTTAGGCCTCCAATGCAGATGTAGAAAAAAAAAATCACAAACCTATGTTAGAAAATTAAATAGTGACATGTTTACTTTAGCTTGAGATATCACTCTAGATATTACTGTCAAATACTTCAGCCTGCATCACCTTTGCTCTATTGAACTATTGTATATATAGATAGTATCATATAAACTAAATGGGCCAATGAGAAACTGTCTGAAATAATAATAATCGGTGCTGTGAGAAGATACTTACTTATCATGTTTATATCTGTTTTGACATGCTTTCACTTTTTAAAAGCTGTATGACACTTTTCATATCAAGTTTAAGGATAACTAATTTGTTTAATAACCCCCAAAGACTGAAAATATGGAGAATTTGGTTATTTTCAGCATTTTTGCATTTATATGGTGTGTGATAAACAATGTGTCACATTTACTTTTAAAAAGTCTCTAAATATTTTCGTTTCATTGTTTTAACTTTATTGAAATTCCTTGGAGAGTTAAGCTAACAGGTTTAATCACATTTTCAAGCTTGTTTATTGAATTATAAGCCATTTTACATGTATTTAATGATGAGATAAACACAATTTTCAAAAACTTGAATTTCTCAAAAATTTCCCAACAGATTTTTTTCGTTTTTGTCTTACAACGTTCGTATGATTGTGTAGTTTCAGGTGGTATAGGTCCCGTTTTCGGTTCATTTTTTTAACCCCAATGTTTCTTCAGGAGCGCTGTGAGTGCCTTTTGATGGTATGCCATTCTGACTACAGTTTTTCAACATTTATTTTAATGTTCTATGCATGTGGATGTGGAATACAAAAGTGCTTGCTGCTTAGGGACCGTTCAGAATTTATGACTGGTGGGGGGGGGGTGGGAGTTTTGCCCAAGGGGTCACTCATTGTCACTAGTGTTCTAAGGGGGGTTGCTCATTTTTGACAACATTTGACGCATTTTCACATGCAAAAGTCCGCAAATTTGTACGAGCTACTGTAAAAGGGGCACATATTTAACAATTATACGCATGCACTGCTTTGTATGTCGGGGGGGGGGTACTAAAAATACACTTGAGACCTAGGGGTGGGGTACTAAATATCCACATGGCACTCAAGGGGGGGATCAATTTTTGACAGGAAGTTCCAGTGGTGTAACTGGGGGGTCTCGAGCTGGGGGGGGGACACCTGTGGGGGCACACGATTCCCTGGGGGGGTACCCACAATACTATTTGTATATTGTTGGAAAGTTCATATGGGGGGCACCTGGGGGGGCACAGGTCCAATATGGGGGGGCACGTGCTCCCCCCTTGCCCCCCCATAGGGACGCCACTGGGAAGTTCTGGCAAAACTCCCACACCCCCAGTCATAAATTCTGAACGGTCCCTTGGACAACTCAATATGTATCACTCTGCAAGATAATATTCAATATCCGTGGCGGTTGCTAGATAGATAAATGGCTAAATAAATGATTTAAAAAACCGAAACACACACACTACAGAAATAGCTAGTTAGAACTTAGATCGTAGATAGATGGATAGAAACAGCTTACACATTTCATTTTCAACTAGACATGTCATAATCGCATAGCGATGAATGATGCACTGCGCTATACTGAGTTTGCAACATGACGCATCCCTTCGAATATCAGAATGATATTCACTAATAAATGTTTATATAAGCTTCTACATATCTGTAAGACGTATTCTATCAAAATATGCCTAGGATACTAAATATTACACTTTATATATTTTTTACAGAATGCAATAGTCTTGAGACAAAATTGGGCTTTCAGTCACCAGGTCTCCTAAAAAGCACTCCCACAGTTGCCCAAAGGCACACTTTAACATGGAGGACTTAGACTTGGGTGTGCCATTTAGGTTACAGTGTATGTTTCCTGGTTTTTGTTGGGCAAAACCATAGGGCATTTTGGATTTTTTTCTTAAATTTGCCAGAAAATAAAACAGAAAAAGACACGTTGTAGTCTCCACATGATCTCCACCACCATTATTGCCAGTACACTAGCTTAAATGCATGGAAATCTCATAAGAAATGGAGCCATTTTCGCCGGTCCTTGTTTATGGGTAACCATGCTGAGTAGTATTACAAAATGTGATGAGATAATTCTATAATCAAAGTATTCCCTTCCTTCATTTCAATGTTAGCCATGCACCTTTTTTCAAGTACCCATTTTTGTCTGACCAGTGCATTTTATTTAACCGAAGAACCTGGTTGACCTGGTGCATTCACTGTACCCCATGCAACCGATTAACCAGGTGCAATGTGCTGAGTGGTGAACAGTTGTGAAATGTCGGAGGCACAATAGTTGGAACATGACACAATTAACCCCCTAACACAAGTCTAAACATGTGGGGGAAATGCTTCATGATAGATACAGAACATACATGTGAAGGAGAACATTAAAAGTTATGTCAATGAACCAGGAGCTCATACATAAAATGTGCATCAAATGTTAGTTGACGAATCTGGAAGCCTACGAAAACAAGGGCACTGCTATAGCCACCTGGCGGTGGGCTGGAGCAGTGCAATAAAACAACCTGGGAGGGCATGGAGAGCAATGCATTGTCAGGCCAGTGGGGCTCTAGGCCTATACCCAAAAATATTTTACACTCTTGTCCGAATTTATTTTTAGTTTACAAAGTGAAATTGTACAAGCCCTACATAAAGTGCTTGCACGTTATTTTTGTAACTGAAGCTGCTTGGCTGGTACTGTTTGTGGGGTATTGATTTGTCAATACAAAACAATTCATTTTATAGTAATTATATATAGGCCTATTAAATATTTCAATCTATTACACTATTCAACACTATCCATCCCTCTATTCACGTATTTATCTATTAATCTATCTATCTATCTATCAATCTATCTATCACTATTCAGCAATATATCCATCTCTCTATTCACCTATAAATTTATCCATCTATTTCTCTATCAACCTCTCGATCTATCTATAGCTATTTATCGATCCATGGATATATCTAACAATATATCTATTGAGAGCCATCTATCTATCTTTCAATCTTGATTTCTATCCATCTTTCTTTCCAACTACTTTCCCATCTATAGGGCCTATTCCCAAGATCTGTTCTCTGTTTAGATATAAACCAAGTTGAAAAGTGTTATATGAACTTGACTATCCCGTACCTATTACAATATATATCTTTCCATCTATATTCTATGATAGACCTGTCCACTTTCTATATATTACATATTTCATCTACATATATATATATCCTTTCCGATTATCAATCTATTAATCTTGGTGACAAGAAAGTGCCTCACCTGGATTTGTCTGCAAATGGCGCACCGCTGCTTGTAATGTTTTCCGGGAAACTCTTATTTTTTTTAGCTTTTTCTGGACAGGCTGAACTAATAATGCTTTCTGCTTGAGTGAGGACTTCTGGAAAGTATCCAAATATAACCTGTATGTAATGAGTGTAAGTCAGCCAAGTGGGTCAGAAGAATGCCTGTCTTCTAGCAATATTATTATTTATACATACACTCAACAGCAAAAGAAACGCAACTTGATTTTGGCTTTATATAGTATTGTCCCTTACAGCAAAAATCATTCGGCTCTGATCATTTCCTGTACCCTTAGATTTGTTTATCATATTTCAGTTTTTGCAATAAAATACGGCATTACAAACAAGTTATCTCAAAGATAATGCATCATGCATGGCACCATTTTAAACAATGGCCAAACAGATAATAAAAGTAGAAAATTTAGTACATTAACTCTATTTTTTAATTTTACAGGACAATTCGAAAATTTGAGCTTTGCAGCTTTTAAGATGTAGCAGACAAAATCATTATGGTTTGGCTTTTTACAATTGAGCTTTTTAAATAAATTTTTCAGATAATTTCACTTTGTTATTAAATCCAAGAATTGCCACAATTTTTTTCCATGCAAAACTCAGTTTCAAACAATTTTTTTAAGGCGAGGAAGGCCATATCCTTAAAATCACATTACCATGACTGGTAGGGGAACGAGGGGCAAAACGGATGATCTAACTTCGAAGGCTCACTGTACCAAGGTGGTACATCATTAGACTCCCAAATAAAGTCTGGTCCATCAAGAAGTACCAATACCACTTGCTCAAAAACAAAAAAGTGTTTTCTTAACAATACCAATTCTAATTTTTCCATAATTTCAGAAATGCAAATTGATACCGTTTTTCCCCATGCTTGGGGCAAAATGGGATTTCATATCGGGCAAAATGGGGAGAAATGAAGTCACACAATTTCTGCAATAAATCAAGAGTTTTTAAAACAGTTTTACTAAAAAGCATGTTAACAAACAGAAATGCATTGATTTACGTTATTGCCATGTTAAAATAGTGCAGAAGAGTAGAGTAAACACAGTAATAAACAATGAAATCGACATCTCAATACAGGATGCAATTAGTAATGGGGGATGATGCTAGTAAATATGCATTCTATGTAATTATATGGCAAGGTATTTAATATATATATGTATATTAGGTTACAAAAGAAACAAAATAATGTTATATTTTATGGAAATGTGACATTTTTAATAAATATTCACATAACTCTAATTTCCAAGTTTCCTTCATTATTTAACAATTCAAACTGGTATTAGATTTGAATATTCTCTTTAAAAAGCAACATTACATTTCAGTTTCAACAAGGCAGGGTTTTACCACTAAGTCTATATCCTCTCTAATGTTAATGACATTGACCTGCTACACTAACCTCTTCTGATTTTTTGGAAATTTTTGCCTGTTATATGGCCAGGAAATGTTTTAAATATCCAAAAGTCTTGATTTAATTCACCCAGTATAGCAAACTTCAGCCTCTCTAATTGCATATTACATCTATATTAACTAACCCAAATTTTATGTGCTTTAGGAAGATATATCAAAAGTTATGACAAGTTGGATAGAACTTTCGGAAAACCCCTCGTAGCAAACTTCAGCCTCTCCTAGGCTGGGACTGCTCTTTTATGCTTCCCATTTTGCCCCTGATGGAGGACACCATCTTGCCCCAACCATGCAGGGTATATTAACAATGACCTACTTACTTACACATGATAAAGCACCTGACAACATTTTTTTGCAGGATAAGCAAACTTAGTAGTCATTTTATAACACTAATTATGAATTATTCTGCTGCAAACGTCATTGTAGGTTCTACAGCATTTCCCAAAATGATGATTTTCTTAAGAAAATCAATCAAAAACTTCGGATTAATACAGCTGCATACCTGACATGCCCTCATCTACTGTATGAAACTCTCAGGAAAAGTTGGTCATATATCCTATGTTATTTTTTGACCAAAAAATTGGAAGGCAGGACAAAACATTTTGAGAAAATGCAAAAAACCATTTTGCCTCGCCACTCCTTTTTGCTCCTCTTTCCCATATGCAATTTCAAGAAAACCAAGGTCATCAAAGCGCGAGATGGTCCAGATTATTGAGTCCAGAGATGGATGAAACAGATATTCCAGTAAAAAAAGTTCCAGTTCGATAGTTCCAAGTAAAGTTTTTCATTTCAGAATTGAAGCATCATTCTGAAAACTTCCTACAGGGGGTGCTGTAGTCTGGTGACCCCCAGCCTAGCAATTTAACTAGCAAAAAAAAAAAAGTTTCATTAGTACCCCCTGGGCGACCCATTGCCTAGTTAAATAACTAGCTAAAACCCAAAAATTTCAAGAGTACCCATGAGGTCACCCACAGGTGACTCCCATTCTAGTTATTTAACCAGCAAAAAAGGTTTTTTTACGGAGATGACACCTAGCCCAGCAAAAAAACCATTTCATGACTACCCTGGAGGTTACCCCTGGGTGGCCCCCAGTCTAGTTGTAAAATAACTAGCAAAAATACATTTTTTAATGCCAGCCAAACTGCCTGAAAATATTCTTTAATGTCTGGTTCCTCAACCCTTCTAATAGATATATACTGTTGCATAACAGTTATAAGCTGTCTTTTCATTTCCATTACATCTTAAAATCTGTCCAATAATGCAAATTTTGCATCCCACCTATATATATTGTATCAACAGGGACAAAATAATACAGGCAACTACATGATACATTTAGTTGAAATAAATATTTTATATGACAAAAGTATCAATAATACAATCCAAGTCACTAAAGTAAATTAAAATGTTTATGAATCTCAACAAAACAAGTATGTAAAGCAGATTATGAGATAACTTTGGCCAATAAAAATTACAAGAGGTGTTCAACTTATTTTGACAAAAAGTTCATCCCTACACAGAAATTGACAAATGTTACTTTTTTCCTGTCTTATGACAAAAAGGTACAGGAATATTGCTTCCTGATTTTTTTAGATATTGATTGTGATTTAGGCACCATTTTCCCGAATAGTCTTCTAATAAACGCTATCTCCTTTCTCTCCGTAGAAAGAACTTAGGATGGTTCTTTCTGAAACCGATTCTAGATTTATGCTAACCAGGTATTCGGCTATCCTATTTGAATTTGTGTTGTTACTGGAAATGTGTGACATCTTCGTATGAATAAGATAAGACTTTGTCAGTGATCTAATTTGTTTATCACTCTAGATTTGGCCGTGAACCATAGCCAGGGGAATTCAATTTTGAAGCCCCTTGCGAGGGTGACAACCATTTTTTTCTTTGTGCTTTGGTTCACAATGAACATTTAGCTTAAATAAATACCATAATCATCCCCCATGACACAAGACAGTATGCTTGAGGCAGTAAGACCCCTCCTCAAAAGGTGTTTTATCACACCTTCCAAACAACATGCAATTAATTACCGTTGCTATACTCCTGAGATAATTTGGTGATATGACATGCAACATGAACAGCATACAGATCACTCACAGCAATTTCAGCTCAAAGCAGCTAAAATTTTCAATTTTGTGGCTGTTTTCATTTTTGTCAAAATAAGTTGAACACCTCTTGTATAATCGTATTTACGGATAACAAAAAATTTAATTATAATCCTTTATTTAAGTTTATATCCACTTCACCTGGCTAATCAAGGTGAGCGACTAATCCACTTGCATAGATATAACGCTACATCCTGCATCTCCGACGTATGTAACACGCACAGAAATGCTATGTTCCACACCAATTTGAGCTTACAAACACATTGTCAATGATCATGCAGCAACAGAATTATTTGTATCAAGCGTTTCTTGATAATGATTTATCACAGCGAAAGATACTAATTCTGTCTTTCGATTAAACAAGCTTCATGTTCACATTATATAGATTAACTTTCCCAACAGCTAAAATTCTAATCCAGTTCACATTAGAAGGACTACTTTGATAATAAATAACAGCAAATTGTGTAACCATAAAATGTCTAAAATATTGAATAGTGCATATTGATAAGACTAATACGATAGTCAGAACTAAAAAATCTTCATCTCTGTATCAAATATGGAAAGGTGTATAATATTATACATATGGCAAAACATACTAATGGCCCAGCACTTAGTTTAAACCGCCCTGTTAACTTCAGGCTTGAGAAATATCTGAATACACCTGAAACACCATACGAGCAATCTTCTAATAGTAAAATTTGCAATCAAACTCGGACAAACTGTACTTGTTATTAAGATTAAGATATTCAGACATATTCCGCTCAGTGCAAAGCAGTTGGCCATGCGGGTGCTGACGCTCCATCCATTTCGGATGCAAGCTCATTGTCCCCGATCAACTGGTGGTTTTTTCCTCCTATCTTGGATCCACATTCTGGACATTTGCTCTCTTCCATCGCACCACCGCATTCCGTAATCACATAGAAATGACCTGCAAGAATATACATTATGGTAAACTTCAATAGGTAATTGTGCGTACATCTCTTAGAGATGTCAGCCTTCCACAATATTTCATGAAGACTATGTATTTTATATTTCTTTCTTCTTAGTGGTCTATAAATTGAAATTGAATTTTTGAAAAAATTTTTTAATTGAATATGATGTAATTATGTTGAAAGCAATTAAACTGCTAAAGGTATACATTTAAAAGAGTATGTGATTATCAATTTCATGCAAAATAACACAAACTGTTACAGTCGAGATTGAACGAATAGATATCGGTATTAACCTAGTTAATCCCAAAGTTTGATATTAAATCATGGGCTTAGCTCGGTCACTATTTGTAAAACATCGTATCAGCAAGAATTTGATCCTTTGGTTGAGAGCAAAACAATGGCACTACAACCGCATCTTGTCTGATATCAAATTTACTCGCTTCCTCATCATTAGGCTTAATTTATTTGTTATTATTTCCCTAAAGCAAGTGATTGAATGATTTAGCTGCTTGGTTCTCCTTGTATACACAGGTGAGGCAATGAATAATTAGCATACTTAAGTGGGCCAACTTTGTCTTGAACTTCCTGTCAGATCTACAGCCTAGATCTAGGTCACGCACAGAATCCCAGTGTAGCCATGTTACCCTCTGAATATGAACTCCCCCTCAGAGCATTTGAACCAATGACCTTGCTTCCTCGCCATGGCTTTTAGAGCCTCAATTTTTTCTATGAATATGAACTCACCCACAGGGCACTTGAACCAATGGCCTTGCTTCATCCCCAAGGCTTTTACAATCTCCATTTTTTCTCCCTCCGTCACTTGGAGACTCGCAGGAAGGTATTTCTCAAGGTATTTCAGTTCCTCCTTGTATTTCTGCTGAAGTTGCTCGTCAAAGGGTTGAGTTCCCTTCAGGATCTACAAAACATGAATTAGGGTAAAGTGACAGACTAAATAGCCAAGTCTACTTTATCTTCTAAAAACAGATAACAACATTGGTTGCACCTTGGCAAACCCTGAGGTCCGGCATCCTGGCTCACATGCTTCTTGACCTCATGGATATAGTTCATTGATGGATTGATAAAATTGTAAGTAATAATGAGAGACTCTCTAGTCATTGAATTATACAAAAATGCAAGAATAGTCTCAGGTCATTTCTTGAGATCGGAAGTAAAACCTTTGACTTGCACAGATGATGTTGGTATGACAGGTAAAAGGGATTCCAAAATAATCAATCACATTCGAAAATATAAATATTTCAAATAAATCCACAATACCTCAAACAAATCCTGTACTCGTGTTTCTTCTGCTTGTTTACTTGCGTCCTCTTCTGCTTTTGACATTTCAGTTTTGATTCTGGAATATGGGAAACAAAAGACAAATAGATTTGAAGGGGTAGTGACACGTACCCTCCAATTCACTTTCTTATCAATTGAAAAAATCAATCTTGCTCCTTGTCAGCTTTTTTTAACAACATATCAATTCATGAGCAAATGAAATTAAATTATTTGTCTTAATTTTTTTGTGAAGCTATTCACATTCAGATCATCAGCCATTTTTACCTGCATAGATTCACTGCAGCCCGATATCGTTCAATTTCCTGGCAGTACTCGACACTCTGCTGGTTGCTTAATGAAAAGTTTGCTGTCATTTCTTCTATTTTGTATTCCAAAATCTTATGCAGATCTCTGGAGAAAGAATTAAGCTCGGGAGCTCTCCGTTTGAATATTTCCCTGATCTTCCTTCCGATTTCATCTATTTCTTTGAAAAAGATCATCAAATTGTGCAGGGCATTCAACTGGTTCTTTGACAGTGACAAGCTCTTGAGAATAGCTCCCAAGGATGGCTTCAAGTAGCCATAATCCTGAAATACTGATCTCAGCCGTTTATTGAAAATATATTTCATGACGCCTTCCATCTTCTCGAACTCCACTTCGATTGACTTTACCATTTCCTTGCGATCGAATTTACCATATGATATTTTCTGCAAAAAAACCAAATTAAAATACATATATTTGATGTGCACAGGTGTGCAGTGCATTTTTTACCATAGTAACTGAGAGACCAAATGGTTTGCCAAGGGACAGATTTGATCTTCCAGTCAATGCCAAATTGGTGTCAGTGGGAGACCAATTTTCCCAGAAATTCTCTTTAATTTCACGTTTGGTTTGTACAACAAATGTATTCCAAACTACCTTAATGATATGTTTACATTATTACAGATCTCATATAAGTGTGCCATGTCCCATGTGAATATTACATAGAGATGATGTCAGTATCTCAATACTGACATCAATATCTGGGTACTCCCTGTGAGCATTTGAGACCACAGCTCAAGTATTGAGTCAAACTGCTAATAACAAATTAGGCTTACTGGCATAGTGTGAATACAACTGATTGATCTGTTTTCATATGTGTAATAATTAATGTGCATGATGGTTTATTCAGTTAAAGCATGTTAGCAGGGATTAGAAACTTTTGGGTGGTTTCAAAACATCAAACAGAATGATCAGTGCTCACCAACATTTTAGCAATTTCTCTTAGATTTATAATGATCCGATCAGGTAAGGTCCCAAGTAACACAGCTGAAACTGTGAATATACCACCGTGACATCAATATGACCATACTGACATCACATGAGCACTGTGGCAGTTGAAAAGAACATGGCACACTAATATGAGATCTGTAATAAATGTTCCTCATTATGATCTGAGAGATGATATATATATATATAGAATTGTAAGAAAATCCAGATGTACTCTTATACGACGAACGTTTTGGTCACAAATATGCTGGTGCCAAACTTTGGAACTCCATCCAGGTACATGTGAAAAGTAGTGAAAGTGAATTTAAATCAAAGTTGACAACTATAGATTGCAGTAATTGCCTTAATTTTATCTATCATGAGTAGACCCTGCATACTTGTATACACATGTACAGTATATTCTGTTTTAATTGTTTTTAGTTAGTTGATTGTAAATAATCTCATATGTTTTACTCGAATACCAGCCTGTGGCTGATTTTGTTTATTCTTGTAATGTATACTCGAGTATAAATAAGAGATTATTCTTCCTCTTCTTCTTCTTCTTATTCTATGAAGTTCCAATGGTCTCCCAGTTGGACACCCTCAAGAAATGCTCTGCATGTGAGAGTTAAAAAGACAACCCATTTTAATATTTTTCAGGAGATCCTTCACCCACTGTTATCAATTTTGTAGAATATATCGACTCATCCTACATGACATTGTTTTCTACTTTTTATCATTAATTAAAATTTAGGTCTCCGCCCTGAGACATCCCTAAATACCACAAATTAGCTTAAAAAAAAGGGGGGATCATAGTCCGATGGCCAAAAATAAAGGCTGATTATAATCACTACAATATACCAAAACATTGTCAACATTTATTTAATTTCGTAACTTGCTGTCTATGAGTTCGTAAAGGACAGTATCTGCATCACGACCATATGGAGGAAATTCTACAGACCACAATTTCTGAAAGCATCATTGAATTCTGTGAAACTATTTATAGTGAATTTTTGGGAAATTATCATTGAATCCATCAGTAAGTAGATTTATCTGGAATGGGCGCAATATGAAACTGTATTAACACTTATATTATATATGGTACTAATCATAACATTGCAATGCCACTCACCTTGACTTCTTCAATGTCAGTCAGTGCAGTTTTGATTGTCGCTTTGTAACGAAGGCTCTTCCGTATTGGAGAACGGCATTTCGGACATTTCTTCAAACCAATTGTTTCCTGATTCCCAGTTTCCATCCATCGGTCGAGACCATCCACTTCCACGACATGTTGACAATCAAGGACGACAAATCTCGCATCAGGTTCATCTTTGTTGCCAAAGAAGATTTCTGTGACCTGTTAAAATATTAATGCAGAGATGCTACCTACCTAGTTCACAACAAAAATATGTAAGCTATAAGGGAAGCATGGATCTCACTATCCACAGTATCCAGGAACCACTTTAACAAATGTGTCCTAGTGTTGTGGACCAGACTGCCCCCTCTGGTCCTGAACCTCCCAGTCCAGGGTTGAGATGAGTCAGTTCACTTGGAAGGTAGCCCGAAATACCAATATGTACTGGCTTCCAATTCATTCTCAATTTTGGAAAACCATCGGAAAGGGTTGGGAAAAAAAGGTGTGAAAAAGAGGAACTACTGTCCAAAGTAGTCTGGTCTGCAACACTAAGAATGACTATCAATTTAATAAACAGAAAATATCATACCTCATCCTTGTTGCATATTCTGCAGAGATGAGGACAGTCTTCTCCACACAGGCCAATGCAGGGATGTCCGCACTTCAGTTTCTTTGGACATGGTTCATTGCATCTCGGTCGGTTGCACGGTTCACTGCACATCATGGAGCACTGGAAATGTTCACATCTCCAGGAGCACGGTTCTCTGCAGGGGGTGCATGGTTCTCCACACTGCTTGGTGCATTTACTGTGGTTGCACTGGTTCTCGCACTTTTCTCCACATGGAGGACAGCTCAGACTGCACGACTCTCGACAGACGTGACCACAGATCAGCATCCGCTCACACTTGCTGGTACATCCCATATGAAGGCGCCCTTGCCAGCAGGAGGCGCATGATCCAGGGCACTGATGGCCACAGGTCAGCTCACTGTTGCATGGTTCTGCACATACAACTTTTGCTATATCAGAACTGCAGGGAATTTTACAGTCATGGCCACAGGGAAGCTTTGTATCCACCTTAACAGAGCAATTCCTACCACACGCTTCACCACACTTCTTTCGGCAGCGATGTTCACACTTGAGAATTTTTTCACAAGGTACCTGACAAATCCAGGAGTTAGCCGGTCTGGAGCAAGGTATCTCAGCAGTGTGTCCACAGACTGTGAGGGTTTTCTCGACCCTCACCATACATTCTCCACATTCTGCTGAGCAAACCTCGGGGCAAATGTGCTCAGGGCACAGGTATTTGGTGCAAGGTTTCATACATTGAATATGTTCGTGTCCTCGGTCGTAGCTGTGGCATGCTAATGGACAAGCGTGTCCGCAATCCAAGCGAGCATTGCATGCCACCATGCATCCCCCTTCTGGTGCTCTGCAAAAATCGTCAGGAGAAGCAGCTTCAATTTTTGTATTCACATGTTGCTGACAGAATAGCGGCAATGCCGTCCCTATTATGTCATCTTTCTCTGCTATCTCTTTTATTTCTGACCATAATGCAGAAGGTTCAGAAAAGAGGTCAAAGTTACCAATGACATAGAGGCCAATCTTTGCTCTGGAAAGAGCTACACAGACTCGGTTGGCTATCTTAACAAATCCGAGTTTCCCTTCCTTGTTACTTCTGACGAGTGACAAGATGATGATGTCGTTCTCTTCTCCTTGGAAGTTGTCAACCACCGTGATGCGAACTCCCATACAACTTTCCCGCAGTGACATCTTCAGCAGCAGAGACTGACCAGAGTACGGTGAGAGGACAGTTATCTGGGAAGGTTTGTATTCCTGTAGCAAGAGGTATTTGCATAGCTTCAGGATGTAGTCTGCCTCGTAGCTATTTTGCTTTGATTGCAGCTCCTCGTGATGATCCTCTAGGTGACTGTGACTAATGAAGAACAAACTGCATCCTACTCCTTTGACTGGTGGATATTGGAGCACTGAGTCATGATCCATCAAATGTGGGTAGAATGGCTTCATGAGTTTCGAAATCTGCGGTCGCATGCAATGCTGAAGAGACAATGTCTTGATCGGAATATCATTGTTCACCATTCGTTCAAACAGAGAAAGATCCAGATTGTAGTTTTTGCCAGTTCGTACACTGTGGGGTTAGGACGCAACTGCTGGTGGTCTCCGATGAGAATGAAGTGCTCACATCTTTTGCTGAGTGCTGTAACCACATGGGCCTCCAGAACTTCAGCAGCTTCCTCCACAACGACGATCCTTGGTTGAATTTCTTGGAGAATCAGATGATATCTAGCAGCTGCAGTTGTTGTCATGCCTATTACTTTAGCCCTTTGCATTATCTCTTTATCCAACTGATTTCGAGCTTCACTTAATTGTTGTGATAACTGATGGTAGTTGACCTTCTGGACTGCAGTTTTTTCATTGAGTTTTTTCTTGAAAAGCTGGATCCAGTGCTTGTAAAGTCTTCTTCTATCGATGATGCTCAGAGCATAGATATCTTCAACAGCTTCACATTCTTCAGCTGTCATGGGCTGCAATGATCGTTGGCCATTGAAAAAACTCTGAAATGCCATTCGTACCATTCGTTTCTTCTTCTTCTCATTCTCTTTTGTCCTCCAACCATCTTCAGTTTTCGATTGCTTTGATTTGGGATTTGACATCTCAAACTGTTGCATGGCAAAATATTCCTTTCTCACATCGTTCCTCATACTTTGTCGCTGCTCTGCCTTTTTCTTCTCAAATTCTGATCTGTCATCATCAAGATGTCTGGACCTCTCCACTTCGTGTGCTTCTTCGTTCATTATTTCCTCTCGTGGTGTATCACCTCCATCCCGCTCAGACTTCACCTTGACGTTACCTTGACGAGATGTTTTAACATCAGGCATTAGGTTCTTAAGATCAATCGCCCATGTGATCAGTGGGTCAGATCCTTCTTGTTGACAAGCCCTGAACTGGTCCAGGTGTTTATCAGAAATGATATTTGCGAGGCTATTGATATGAAATATGTAATCATCCATTGACTCAATAATGCAAGTTGCTCTCTCTATTTCCCCTTGAAGTGAGCTCATCAATGATTGTAATTGCCTGAAAGTGTCATGCAGCACTTGAGGCACTTTCCACTGCTGTCTCATGTCTTGCCTTATGTTGCTTAAGTTACAGTCTTTCAAAATGTCACTCTGACTGCGACTTCCAACCCTGACAATTTGCCTCGTGAATTTGAAAATGCCTTCCAGAAACTGATCCAGGGCATGGTTAGTGTAACACACTACCAAGATGGGTGCATCGCCTGCTAGTCTTGTGGAATTCCATTTTTGCCAATTATGCAACAGAAGCTGAACTACTTTGAGACCCAGAAAAGTCTTTCCCGTCCCAGGTGGTCCTTGAACAAGAGCAAACTCCTTCGTCAGGCAATGTTGCAATGCTGCGTATTGGGAATCGTCCAGGTCAAGCTCTTCTGCAGATGGCCATTTGTCCAGTTCCAACACGGGAATGTTTTGAAATTGTCCGTCTTGATTCTTGTCATTAGCTTCCTGCACATCAAGTTCGAACTCAGACTCGGATGAATCACTGCTCACTTCTAAGTCGCTGTCCGACAAATAACCAATGTCATGCCTTCTTTGTTCTGTGCCTTCTCTTCTTGAGACAGGCTTCTTTTCGATAGATGCATCATCTCTTGTGAGAGGGGTGAAGTCAAAACATACCTCATCTTGCAAATAATTGGGGGCTTCAATGGTCTTCCTACACTTCACAATGTATTCTTGGAAGGGAAAATCATCTGGATTGATGAGTTTCAAGGCATTCAACACATGGCGATACGGTTCATAATAAGCAGAAGTCTCTGCCATGGTGAAGACAACATCTGATTCTATCAAGGCTTGTTCCACACTGTTTTGCTCGAATTGGACCTCAACAATCCCTGATGACAGGTCTTCAACATTTCTATTCACAACACTGCAGATGTGCATCGTGTCAAAATCATCTCTTGATAAAGCTACAAGCGAACCAAAAATGAGATGCTTCGAATTTTGCCACCTCCAATTTCTTGTTCGTGAGTTGTCGAAACGTAACCTGTGAGCAAGTCCCTGGCTTGAGGCAACTGCCCCTATGATGCTGACATTCTCATAAATAGTCACATCTTGAAGCTTGGTGTTTGCTGGCACTCTGCCTTCCTGAATATCTAGATATGACAATATCCCATTCCTCAGAGGATACACAAAGTCTTCCCGCAATAAACGATATTGGACATCTAAATAATGTTCAAGGTCTTCAAACTTCCCCTTTTGCTTGTTAGCTCTGAGAAAGATGTCTTCATTTAAATGAATGTCGTTCATGGAAGGGACAACTGGTAGTTCTCGGAAATCATTCAGAGGGTTGACCTTTTCACCTTCTGTTTCACTCTTTGTTAACAAATTACTTCTCTTATCCATTCTTTCCAGAACTTGTGAGTTAAGACTCTGGACTGTGGCAAAGAAGGATTTTACTTCCTCAGTCACAGCTTCATATTCAGCATTGATGAGTCCTTCAATTGCTAGCAGAGTTAAACGTGCCTTGTTGATGAAGTCTGAATTTGGATTCCGGATGAAGAATGTTTTCATCATAGTAAGGGCATTCATGATTCCCACGGAATATTGTTCCACTGGAATGGTCCTGTTCTTGCCAGCATCCATGAGGAAAATATTCAAAAGACCACGCTGAATAAAAGCGCTAGAGTTGATCATTTTGAGAAACAGGAATGTGTACTGTGGGGTGGACTCACAGGAGCAGCACCGAGCTATCAATTCCAATTTATTCAACATCCGATCGTGATCAGTGGTTGATGTATGCTCGGAATCCAACTCTTTGTCAAATCCATTGGAAGTGTTCACCAACTGTAGCAGTATTTCGTGGCTAGCATTTCCCTTCAGCTCTTCCATCATGTCATTACCCATGGGTAAAACTGAGCCACTTTCATTTTTGACGAATCTGAAAAAAGAAATATCTGTTGACTAATATTCTAGCCATTTGATTTATAAATAGCATCTGAAACTATTTGCATCTCACTTTTGTGTAGTATCAAACACAATGTTAACATTGAATAATTATATACTGTTGCTAAAAATAAGTACTAAAATAGAGGGTACATTTAATGTACTTGCCTGCCATTCAAACCTCCTCTTCCTCTTCCCCTACTTCCTCCTCTTCCTCCTCTGCCTTCTCTGCCTCCTCTTCCTCCTCTTACTCCCAATACTACTCCCCCTCTCTCTTCTCTCTCTGGCATTTTCCATGTGAATCTATCTGTGCCTCTTCCCTCCTGCAAGCTTCCTCCTCTTCCCCTTCCTCTTCCCCCTTCTTCACTTTTTTCTGCTCTTCCCAAATAACTAAAGTATCTTTCTCTTCTTTCCTTGTAGTTTTGTGCTATTTCAACATTCCCTTCCCTTCCTCCTCTCCTTCCTTCTTCTCCTCTCCTTCCTTCTTCTCCTCTCCTTCCTTCTTCTCCTCTCCTTCCTTCTTCTCCTCTCCTTCCTTCTTCTCCTCTCCTTCCTTCTTCTCCTCTCCTTCCTTCTTCTCCTCTCCTTCCTTCTTCTCCTCTCCTTCCTTCTTCTCCCCTTGCCCTTCTCCAATTGCTATTGAGCTCTTGTTCTCTTGTTTCCATGGGAACTTTCCTCATCTCAACATCCCTCTTCCTTATTTCTTCTCCTCTCATTCCTTCCTCTCTTATTACAAATCTTTGGTCTTCGTATCTTCTCGGTGACCTATGAAACCAATCTTTTTCTCTTCCGCTCCCATAGTCGTTTCTCCTAGATGGCGTTCTATATTTTACAGAGCCAGCTGCAGTCGTGTCCACATTGGTAGCAGTTTTTGGTCTTGCCCCACTTGCTTCTACTCTTCCAGGGTCATCCTCCATTGTGTTTGTACCCAGCCGCAGAACCCTCCGGATCCAGCTTCAAAAGGTCTAAAAAAGGCAATTGTTACTTAAGTGGACCTGAAAGAAATCTTCTACACAATTATGGACTTTGGTTGAGGTCAATATCAGGTTTTACGGACCTGACCGGTGAATACCACTAGGTCCGGTCCATTAAACCTGATATCGAAACTGAAGTCCACAATTGTTTTGTTCCATGACAAAAAAAAAAAACCGGGCACATTGGGACGCTTTGAACGTCTACTAATCTTGCTCAATGCTGAAAGCACTGAGCAACTCAGAATTTTGCATGAATATCACCAATACTATTGAGCTTAAATCCAAGACCTAATAAATTATTAGACTGCACCTACCCTTTTGCAAAGAGTTGTGATCAATGACTGTCCCAATGTGCCCCGACGATGTAAGTAACACACAGTGCTTTGCAATAAATTTGTACACAGAACATGGTACTTCACTATGCCTCCATTCACTGTGGCCTGAATACCTATAGTGTGTGCTGTCCCAGGTCATTCAATTGACTTGGACACTTACATTCTGCCATATAAAATGCGTCCCTATGTGCCCCGTGTTCACTGTCCCAATGAGCCATGGTATCACTTTTACGCCAAAATGCTGATTTCTCAGGCACCAGTGAGTGTGTTTATCAGGATAGCAATTCATAACTGTTCGTTACGATGTAGGCCTATCAAATTCATGCAAGCATTGAGAAAGCCTCATTGTTCATGGTTTGTCCACAGAATAGTTTGAATTGAACCCCTCTAAATTTACTTTAGTAGTAGGAAAACAGACTTTTCCTTGCCATACTTCTGCATGTGGCAGTAATTTGTCAATAAAATGATAATTACAAAATATGATGGCACTACCATATCTATATACCTTGCCAGGAACAAAGAAAACCCCACCATAGTGCGCCGCGTCCCAATGTGCCCTGGTTCCCCCTATATAATTAATATTATGTATATAGTTACTATTGCATATAATTTATGTTATTTGATTTTATGTATTTTATTGTAATTTCCTCCCAGTACAATGACATATATGTATCAATTGTGATATTTGTAGATGGCAATAAATAAAAATATATAGAGTAGGTCGGGCCAAGAAGCCTGGGTTCGGTGAGAGGCCCCCCCAGGGATATTTCTAAACTTAAATTTTTGGTGCATTTTCTAATTGATAGGATTGAAGCTAGAGGCTTTTTAGGTGACGTCACAAATTTTTAGGGCAAACAGCACAAAACAATAGTAGAAATTAAAGAAACAAAAAAATGTGCATGGTTTTTGTAACTTTGATTAATTCTTTGAAAGGGGTTGTCAGAATTAACTTTTGAAATTGTTAAAAGTTTAATGGATATCTGCATTGCTTAACTTTATGACCATCACATAAATATGATTTGGCCCATGTCTTTTGCGTTTTAGTTCAAAATATAGAGGTCAAATTAAAATATGTGGGTTTGGGGCGAGAAGCCCCATGTGGTATGGGGCATTCATGAGGCCCCCTTCACTGGGGCCTCGAAGCTGCTTCAGGAACCATTTAATAATGTGTAGTTTACCTTAAATCCTGATAGAATAGCTAATTAAAATAGAAAAAAAAATTGGCCAAAATTGAAACAGGGGAAAAATATTAAAAAATAACTGTATGAACAGAAAAATTCTGAAATTCAGAAAAAGTTAATAGAATACCTTAAAAATGAAAGAAAAACCCCAAGGAATAACTTTCAAGCTGAAGGTGCTAACAATAAAAATTGCCATAGGATTATAAAAGGGGGCTTCTTGCCCGATGGGTGGGGTAAAAAGGCCATTTTCATTTTTTTTACAAAAAGGGCCGTAACTCCTTTATCAAAATTGGTGGACATTTGTTTCACTAGTTACAAGTAGAGTCAAGTGATCCCTTCCTGCCGGCATAAGCATTCAAATAATCAATCATAAAAAGTAGGTCAAATCGTACCTCGAAGTTAAGGGGGGCTGCATGCCCCGCCCTACTCTATATTATATATGTTAATTACACAAGTGTCACATGACCAGATTTTCAGCTTGAAGATAGACTAATTTTTAGAAGCCCATGCTCCCAAAACAAGTCAATTCACTCATTTAGGCTAAATTCACACATGCTACTGATCCAAATAATCAATGAAACACAAAAATAAGATAATTCAACATGTATCTATTGCACACCATCAACTAATGACACCAATGCCAAAAACTGCCAAACAACCGACAAGCAGGCCATGGCCTGCTCCTAAATCAAGTCGGACACCCCTTTCATTCCCTGTCAGCGTGCCTCTGCGGTCCGACGTCGGCCCGGCGTCGATCCGATGTCAGCAGCATCGGACCGGCTTTGGGCTGACGTTGGGCTGCTGAGGCACGCTGATAGGGTTTTTGATAATTTCAAAATCAATATCTTCTAAAAATGGTCTTAATTATTCAAAGAAAATAACTTTTGCTAAAACATGGAACCAACAGCTAAAAACCATCAAAATGTGACCTTTTGACACATTATGATCATTTCTGGGAAATATTTATTGCCTACTTTGAACTCATTTTGGTGGAGCAGGTTACATATTTATTTATTAAGCGTGTAAAGCCCCAGAATATTTATTCACAAATCAAGCAACGCCTTAATATTAAGAAATAACCCCACCAGAAATTATATATTTCAAGACAGTCCAAAAAGTATTTATTTATTTTTCACCAAATCTGAGCAAGAAGTTATTTTTATAAACTCCAACCCATCTCTATATCTGTTCCTAATCTCTATAATTCATACTAGCATAACACCCGTGAAGGCATGAGAGAAATATAGCAAAACATCACTTCAATTTCTTCGACTGTAATAACACGCACCAAACGTGGCTGAGGACCTTGTGTAAATCGGTAGTATGGGGGAAGAGTAGAGTGAGGGGTCAATGAATTATTAGTATGATGCTAATATTAGTAATAATTGCAAAGTAAGTTAGCCGTAGATTGGATGGAAAGAACAGACAAAAAGATAGATACATACATACATTTTGTTTTGGATAAAAATGTACTGCATAGATGAATTAGCAGATTACCGGTAGATGGAATAGAAGAGAACAGAGCAGCAGAAAAGGGAAAACTGGTAGAGACCTTGCAGCTGCTGCCCTCTTGTGTATTGTGCATGAATCAGGTTAATTAGGGCATTTAGAGGTATGCAATGGCATTGAAAAGGGGAGAGTTTTGCCGAAGAAGGTCAAGGAAGCTTGAGTGTAAATGAGAAGATGAGGCATTGAGTATAACGTGAGATAAATCCCGTACGTTATCATTTTAATATATATACGTTTTTATTGACATAAAAAAGGTCACATATGACCAAAAAGTCAGTTACAAGACAATCAAAAGATGGTACAGGTAAAGTCAGGAACAATAGAAAAATAAAAATAAGGATAAATTCCAGCTCTAGAACTAACACACTAATACTACATTCAGCTAATAGGAATATCACATTCTATTTAGAGTTACATCTACAATATAAGAGAAGCATGGTAACATCAATATGGCAAGTAAAGATATAAAGCAATGTTCACCTTACCCAGACTGTCTGCAAAATGGCACGCCAGTGCTGGAGTGTGCTGGAGCTGGATAGGAATGTTTTCTGGGATGAGTCTATTTTTAAACACATTAAATATTCCTTTCAGAGTGGGGATTTCTGGAACATATCCAAAAATAACTTGCATTTATGTGTGTCATGTTTTATATTCCAAGTAGACCAGACAAATTATTCCCATCTTCAAGCAATATAATATACTAGAAAAGCCCATTGCCATTGGGGCAAATTCACTGTTATGTTGGCACTTTAATTATAAAGTGTATAGATATTTGTCCATTAGCACGCAAATAAGGAACTGCTGCAAAATTTTGGAGAAAAAAAAATTTGGAAAAAAATATTTAGGGAAAATCATCTTTTTTTTTAGTAGAAAAAAAAAAAACATTTATGTGGGTCTATACTACAGTTTGTCTCACAATATGCAAACCAGTGTTTGGCCTGACTGCTCAGCATCTAAAGGTCACACAGTAAAAAGAAACATACTCGTGGATAGATGAGCTATTTTGTAATTTTTTCATCCAATTTTTGTGACGTTTTGGTGCCGCTTTAGTCAGATTTTTGACAACGACCGCCCATTCTAGAAATGAGAAAGACTGTAACAGCACTTTCTACATTAGGCCTAATTAACCAATACTGTGATTGGGACACTGTTTAATCCATGTTGGTTTTTTGCATTGAAATTTGGTTTTTCAAAAAACCATATTGAATCTAAAAAACGAATTTTGTCCCGACATTTTTTTAGAGTGAAGCAAGAGCCAAGAGCAATTGTGTATTGGGGTTGCGACAGTTAATTGGTGGGACACTGCAGACACTACACATTGCAAGAAGTGCACATGTTAAGCAGTGTAAATTCTGTCTATATTCCCAAAAAAGAGTCATGATGCAGTGAGTTAGGAATTGTTTAGGCCTAGGCATACCCCCTCCGGAATACAGACCATAAAAAGTCAACTAAATACAATATTGTTCCACGCACGTAGCAACTAAGATACCTACAGGGAATAAATATTATTCATCATGACATAATCAGATACCTACAGGGAATAAATATTATTCATCATGACATAATCAGATACCTAGAGGGAATAAATATTATTCATCATGACATAATCAGATACCTACAGGGAATAAATATTATTCATCATGACATAATCAGATACCTACAGGGAATAAATATTATTCATCATGACATAATCAGATACCTACAGGGAATAAATATTATTCATCATGACATAATCATGTCCATGCAGGGAAAGAAAAGTTAAAGAAAAATTGAAATTCTAATAGACACTGCATGCAGCAGGCTTCCTTTGCATATTCTTCAGAAATATATTGCTCATAGATAGGCCACACATAATTGATCTTAAGCTTCTCATATATCTTCTCAAGGCACTTTTTCTAGGGTCGGTCGGTAGGACAAAAAAAAGGTAAAAAAAATTATTGATGAAACGGGAGAGAGTGATTTTTACCCGGTGTCCGTCCCTGGATACAGAATGTGAGAGATACGGATAGACAAGTGGTTGGTGGAGGCTTGACATGCAGAAAGCATCAAAATGGCGGAATTGACCAAATGGTTGCCAATAGTAACCTAAACTAAATCTGTATTAGCTCCCTATCTAAATATGTGTTTAAAGATGTTTTTTACGTGTGTGCCCAGTTTCATACTTTTATGTTAAAATGGGGTTAGTGTAAAATGCGGACCATGCGGGCCATGCGGAACATGCAGACCAGCTCTAAAACAAACAGTCGTAGCTTCATTTCCATGGAAGCTACGGTAATACAACATTGAGGGGTAAAGAATGCAGACCAAATGCGGACCAAAAGCCAGTGCAGACCAAACAGACTGCTGGCTGAATCATTGCCAGACTAGACTGTGTTCATCCATAGACACAGTGACACACTTCTAGATATCACTGTGCATCAAGTAATATGGAGGCCAAAATTAATCCATTATATTGCTAAATGCTGTGGTATGATTATTCTGGGTCAGACAATTGACGCTGATCAACATCCAGTAAAGACTTTGAGAACTATTTGCGTATGAATTCTCCATCAGTGATGAGGCCCCAGTGGCTGCCATGGGACTCTGGAGCAGGTCAGATCACTGTAAATATCAACCAAATTTGTCACTTTCCCGGAAAAATCTGGGTCCTCACTGGCCTGAGTCAGTGCATATACTTTAGATAGATGTTTCTCAGAATTATTGAGTTCTAAATTTTTGGGAATTATGCCCAGAATTGGCTGAGACAGCCAAGTTCAGTTGCGATACAAAACTTGTCGCACAATGTCAAAATCTTTCATTGCATTGTCAGCTGACCAACAACTTCGTTGTTGTTGGTCAGCTTTTATTGGACTAATGCTAACCGGTGTTTGGCCTGACTGCTCACTGCTCAGCATCTAAAGGTCACACAGTAGAAAGACACAAACTCGTGGATAGATGAGCTATTTTGTAATTTTTTCATCCATTTTTTGTGACGTTTTGGTGCCGCTTTTTAAAAAAAATCCATGTTGGTTTTTTGCATTGAAATTTGGTTTTTCAAAAAACCATTTTGAATCTAAAAAACAAATTTTGTCTGAAATATTTTAGAGTGCACTCTGTCTGGTTGCCATAGAGGAACTCATTGATTTGTTTTCTATATTTTTAGTCTATAGGCCTAGGGAGCCCTCTGTTGAGGCAAGGTAGCATCGATTAGCTGTGTAATTTGTGACATTACAGACTGTAAATTTGTTATCGATGGTGAAAGTGCAAAACCTCGTAAGTAAAAAAAAAAGCTGTTTTTCAGAAATTGGAAAAAACTATCACAGATAATTTTTTATGGTAATGTTCATTTATATGCGAGTTAGGCTCTACGTGATTTATTGAAAGTGAGATCCTGTTTTAGCATAATTTTTTGTCAAGTTAGTGAAAGTGCAAAACCTCGTAACTCGATCATTTATCACATTTCTAAGCAACTTGCAGCATTGAATATACTTCCAATCTATAGCTATACAGTAAAAATTATGATTTGACCATAATAAATAACAACTGCTAATTTTAATTAGTGGCTACAATAGCAAGAATGAGGAAAATAGCAATTTTTCAAATTTTCATGCACAATTTTTTTCAATAGCCTACATCTCTAAAACAAATATAAGGAGGTATCGATTTTTAAAAGGGAAATTTCCTGAGAGGCATAAAAAAGTGCCACAATCATTTTTTTTCAAAAAAAGTTGAAATATCCGAAAATATGAGCTTCTAAGTTCTAATTTGAGTTACGAGGTTTTGCACTTTCACTTTTTGGAACAAATCGACATACAAGGTTTGGTGAAATCATTCTGTTACCAGTGTGTTACAGCTTCAAAAAACAGCAAACTGGCAAGGTGACCAATTGACAACATGTATTGGATATTGAAATAGTCATTCCACCCAAAATCTAAAAATGGCAAAATTTTGACATACGAGGTTTTGCACTTTCACCATCGTTATGCAAGAAGAGCGGACTGTTGCACTGTGAAAATGGCACCTTATGTGTCATCATGCTAATCATTTGTAATGATCATACCCAATACTTTCAATTTTAATTTGATTTTTAAAGGTCTAATCCCGCTTGTTGGTGACAGCTAAATGTAAGATTATGCATCTGATTTATAGCTACTCTAAAATCAGTTATGACAAATCAAATGGCCTTCTCTTGATCATACCAAATCAAACAGCCTCTATGGTTCCCATGTCAAATAATATAATGATAACACATCATCGGCTATCATGAGTCACAAATTGCATTTTTCACAGTCAAATGGTCCTCTCTTTTTGATTTGTATGACAGTACAATCAGTTCACTTGGATCATCTTCTAGTTCTAACTGTAACTGACATACTACAATTTTCAGATATAATTATTAAGCAATGACACACAAGTGCATGCTGTGACTTTGCGGTCCAACATGCCTCTTGGCTCATTGGACTATTAAACAACACATTTTTAGTCTTATTTTTCTCCACAACTATACAATGTAGGTAACTTGGTTTGGCACAAGAGTATCGTAAATGTTAAGAAGTCAGAATGTTAATGGATTTTTCATTTATTTAAAGAGTTTTTGATTGAGAGGAAAAAACTAATCTAAAAGTGGACCAACATGCCCCGGTCTCCCCTACCATGTTTAGCAGCTCAAGGGAATAAGCGAGACACTTTTTAGCAGCCCTCTTAGTATCTAAGAGAGCCGGTATTGTTACTTTCAACGTGGAAAATCTTGTGGGCTAATTATCTACTGCCTACCATCTTCAATCCTAATGCCCAATACAGTACATCATGTCATATATAATGCATGCACATGAGACATTCAACTTTTATCAGCTGTTGATGTCAGCCAGTGACATTGGCTGGTAACGTCAACCAGTGACTTCAGTTGGTGACGTCAGCCAGTGACATCAGTTGGTAACGTAAGTTTGTGATGTCAGTGACTCAGTGGGTGAAATCAGCCAGTGATGTCAACCAGTGACTTCAGTTGGAGATGTCAGCAGGTGACTCTGTTGGTGACTTCAGTTGGTGACACCAGTCAGTGATGTCAGCTGATGATGTCATCCAGTGACACCAGTTGGTGACATCAGCTAGTGACGTCAGCTGGTGATTTCATTTGGTGATGTCAGTTGGTGATATGAGCCAGTGATGTCAACCAGTGATGTCAGCTGGTGATGTCAGCAGGTGATGTCAGCCGGTGATGTCAGTTGTGTCATCATCCAGTGATGATGTCAGTCAGTAACATCAGCAGGTGACATCGGCCAGTGACATCAGTTACATCAGCCAGTGAGGTAAGCCAGTGATGTCAGTTGGTGATGTCTGTTGTTGACGTCAGTAGGTGACATCATCCAGTGATGTCAGCGAGTGGTGTCAGCCCGAGATTTTAAGTAGGTGACATCAGTTGGTGATGTCAGCCAGTGATTTCAGTTGGTGATGTCAGCCAGTGACATCAGCAGGTGACATCAGTTGGTGATGTCAGCCAGTAACATCAGTTGGTGACATCCAGTGACATCAGCAAGTCTTGTCAGCCTTTGATGTCAGCCAGTGATGTCAGCTGGTGACATCAGTTACTGATGTCAGCAAATGACATCAGTAGGTCACATCAGCCAGTGATACCAGTCAGTGACATCAGTCACTAATGTTAGCCAGTGATGCCAGTCAGTGATGTCAGCCAGTTACGTCAGTAGGTGACTTATTACCAAAACTATATGCACTGATATAACAGAAAGAAAAAATTCCAGAAATGACAACTAAGTTCCTCACTATTGTTAGCATAATATTTATGATTAAATGGCAAATTATCACTGCACGCCATGAGGGCTGCTTTAAAGTGCCTTGTGCACGTTATGTTTTGAAACTGAAGGTGAACGTCCTGCCTGGCCAACCTGTACAAATATGTAATATATTTTAACTGGGTTCATTAATCATTACCTTTAATGGCCAGACAACAGCGGCAATGCCACATGCATGCAGGAATCAATACAAGAATATGGAAAAAAGAGTATTAAAAACTCTGTATATAAGCAACATCTGTTGGGGCTTGGTTGAAACAAAAATATTTTACAGTAAGGCCACACATAATTGATTCTTAGCTTCGCGGACCCGCCGACACAATAGATTTCCTGCCGATGGAAAAAAAAAATTAAAAAAAATAAATAAATTTTTTTTTGACATTATAAATTTTTTTTTTTTCACCTTTTTTTTTTTGTCCTACCGACCGACCCTAGAAAAAGGGTCTTGAGACGAATCCGAGAAGCTAAAGATCAATTATGTGTGGCCTTAATTTCCCTTGCTTGAACGAAGCGCTACATCATAAGGTTCCATCATTTGGGGCACACCTAACAAACAGGGAAGTCCAATGAGAAGAAGAAGAAACTACCCCAGAATATTGTGTAAGCAGAGCAATGGTGGATGCTTGATATGAGGAGCATTGGTGGAGGCTTGACATGCAGAGGGACAGGTACAGTATGCCCATTTTAATGTCTTCTATTTGCAGGAACTGCACAGAAAGCATCAAAATGGCAGAATTGACCAAATGGCTGCCAATAGTAACCTAAACTAAATCTGTGTTGGCTCCCTATCTAAATATGTGTTTAAAGATGTTTTTTACGTGTTTGCCAAGTTTCATGCTTTTATGTGTAAATGCCCAATTCTTCTACATACCTGCCCCGCTAAATGAAAGTCACAAGACGGCAGAGGCTGAGCTCCACCCTTCTTATTTCGCACCAGGCACATACCAGGCTGGTTCAAGACCGGATCCAAAGTATGTATTTAAAAAACTGCGATAACTTAAAATGTAAATGAGGAAGTTGACCATGTAACAATACCTTGCTTGCAAGCTAGTTGTCCTTATGTAGGCCTAACTCTCTTCAACACCTGCGGGCTGGGGCCCACCATGCAGACTGTGGATATCTCAATGGAAATAAGGAAACATGATATCATCCACAATATGTGCGGTTTTGGTTAAACTCTGTAATTTAGACATGTGGGGCAGTGCCTGTGTGATTCTGAGAAATGACCAACACATAATACACTGTGGCTCAGCTTAGATTTTTCAAGGAGCAGGGAAGATCTTGTTTTGAGATGCCCATGGCATAGATGGCTATAGATATATAATATGTATATATAGAAAGACAAATAGATAGCTAGATCTATATTGAAAGAGATGAGTCACACGTCGCATACATCATTAGCGGTACCTGACTTTCTATAATCCTTGGCTGAACTCAACGGCAACTGGAAAGTGATTTGAACAGGTATGATATTTTCATAGATAGTGAAACACCTGAAGATAGTTGTGTTAACATTTCACTCAGCTGTTTCAAAGATAAAGGTCTGCCAAAAAAATTGGTCAAAACTTTCTGAACACTCCTCGTAGATCGAAGGGCTGAAGCATTGCCTCAAAAAATTCACATCACCCTGGCGGACTACGTCAGGAGTGCATGTTTCAAGTTGGCACTACAAATGGTCTCCCAGTTTACAAATTTTGTCTCCCAGTCTTCGAGGAACTGCTGAAAACCACATGCCATACTGACTTATAAATCAGCAGTTCAGGAACCCTTGTGCTATACCCCACAGTGACGGATCCAAACTGGGTAGTCTAGGGGGTGGGGGGGGGCAGAGCACGTTTCCGCATTCATGGGCCCGCTCAGGCATCTTTTTTCGGCAATTCACTGGTCCGCGTTGCTCCATATTTATTTTCATCTCAGTAGTGTAAGGCGGCGGGGGGGGGGGGGGCGTGCCTCCCCCATGGATCCGCCACTGCCCCATGTTAGGCCTGTATCTTGAAACCAAATTACAACCAACACCTCTACCTTTTCAGTGCAGGCTCTTTTTTTTCTTTTTTTTTTTGAGAATGCAAGGTCTTTATTTATCCCAAAAAATAACATTTACATGTATACAAAAATGTGATATTGGAGGCCATCGAACCCACGAAAAACCTTTTTTTTTTCAACTCCTGTCAGTGGCGGATCCAGACAGGGTCATCTAGGGGGGGCCCGGGCGTCTTTCAGCATTCGCGGGCCCACGTCGCGGCATATTCTCTTAAAAACACCATTATTAATCTCAGTGGTCTAGGGGGGAGCCGTGCCCCCTAGGCCCCCCCTGTATCCGCCACTGCCTGTCCTTTTCAGAGGCTTTTCTAGTAAAGGCCACAAACAAAAGAAATTATGAAAAGAAAGTGCAATTATGTTTTGAAAGATTTTACGCGTTATTTCTTGGTAATAAGACACCAGAAATTCCTGAAAATTGTTCAAACATTGCAGTGGGGGATACAGGGGGGGCCGGGGCCCGGCCCCCCCTAGACCACCAAGATTAATTCCCGGGGATTAATTGTGAATTTTTGAAGAAAAATTGCAATAACGCGGGCCCACGAATGCCGAAATATGCCCGCCCCCCCTAGACTATCGTGTCTGGATCCGCCACTGCTTAAAAAGAATATTTTCACAACAGAGGGAGCATCAGTGCAATAAAAGAAGGAGATTGATAATTTTCACTTTTAAATTTAAATTGGAGGTCGCATGAATGGGCAGCATAGGCCTAGGGTAAGGCCTATTTTTTTTAAAATCTGTATTTGTATACTGGTAGCCCTATACTATTGTCAATAAAATGTTTGTAACATTTTCAATAAATCACTAGCAGGCCTATTTAGCTAATAAATTATTAAACCAGACTTATATCATGCTGCATTGAAAAAAACGTCTGAAAATAGCTATCCAGTCATACCGGGGTGCAAATCTATTTTTAGCACTTTCCCAGAAATCCCAGCATGCTGCAGATTTAGGGAAGTCTTTAGAACCACGGACAACCACGTGAAGCTGTGTCTGCAGTCAGAGCACAGGTTTTAGATAAGATCAGATCGAAATCCATCGAATGCTCAACAAGGAACAACATCATGATGGACCACTTGATGGTTGAGTCAGATTGACAGTCCATGACAACAGGCACGAGGCAGGTCCTGCCGTGGGAAAGAAAACTGACTGGTAGGCCTAAATTTATAGATCTATATATATCACTGAATGGTTATGATCAACTTCTCATGCTTTTGACCTAGGGCCTTTGAGTTTCATATAATATAATGTATATAATAATTATGTGAATCTGCTGACAGTGACTTGACACTGTGTTATATAACTTAACATCAGTATTGTCACCCTGTACTTTGCACATGGGTGGTTAGAATGGTGACACCCTATGAGTCCGAGGGCCCGCGAGTCCGAGGGCCCGCCAGTCCGAAGGCCCGCCAGTCCGAGGTGCCCTGAGGGCACCCTGAGTCTGAGGTGCCCTGAGGGCACCCACTAGATCGTCTCCGAAGGCCCGCAAGTCCGAGGGCCCGCCATTCCGAGATGCCCTGAGGGAATCACCTCTCTCTGATGCCCTCAGGGGAAATAGGTGATGCCTTAGGAGGATTATCTATCTATCTATCTATAATATCCAACTATCTATCTATCTATCTTTCTATCTGTCTAGATGTCCGGCTGTCTGTCTGTCTATCTATCTGTCTATAAATCTGACTAGCTATATCTATTTACTTACACTTGAGGAAAAAATTATCAGGCCCCCTCCAGGGCTCCACACTGACGTAGTTGAGCTGCCTGTCCATGGGACAGGTGCTAGAAAGATTTTACCTGTCCCAAAAACCATTCACCTGTCCCAAATTTGCGCATTTTTTATTTTATTTAGGAATTAAAATATATATTGAAATTTATTGTGTCCTCTTGCGTACACAAATCACTTTTTCACAGATTAATTTGGTCGTCTTTAAAACTGACAACTGAAAATGTTAAAAATTTATTCCATACTCTCTATTCACGCGGCGGCCATTAATATATGAAAACGAGGCTAGTTGTGCGTGACACAGTGATGGCGTCCACGCTTGAGTGCAGCTGCTGACAGAGCTGCTGCAACAGCAAAACACCTGTTGCTGGCACTGCTCATTACCAACAAGTAAGTAAAAACGTTTATAAGTATCTTGTGACTATAAAAACCCGTTTTTCAGAAGGGTAAACATCGTCACTTAGTGTTACTGGGGGGAATTCCCTCACCTGTCAAATTTCCAATGCATTTTATTATGTAAACAAACGCACATGTATGTGACTGTGACATGACTCATGAGTGGATTTAAGTGGCCATGTGGGATGTGTTGGTGTCTGGATCTGTCACTGTTATTATTGCCATTTTAGCCACCAATAGACCTGTCAGCCACCAATATTAGCCAGGTCAACCGCTGGTTATTTAGCAGTGCCAGTGAGCTGCTGCAAGTGCATTCTGAACCAGCTAGCCAGCGCCGTTTTGGTACTTTTAAAAGCATGTTAAGTTGTGTGCACCAGGAAGGTCTCACCTGGACTGGCTGGAGGCCAACACAGCAGCAATGCTGTATTGCAATCAGGACATATTCAAAATTGCTGCCTTAATTGTTCAATTCATTGAATTGCCTTGAGAGTGGAACTGTCAATTGGTACTTAGCAGGTTTGTGACACCTGAAGTGCAATTAAGACAATTAGCCCTTGACGACAATTAGCAATTTAGCACCTGGATACTGGTGTTTATTCTTTGAATAAATAGGCCTATCATTCCTGAGAGGGGGATTTTGCAATCATGTTAATACATTGTTTGAGTTAGGAAGTACTCAAAATAAGTAATAATATATAATTATGTTATTTGCATTAAAAGCTATCAAATTCCGGCCTAGGCCAGGAAACATAGCCCCTCCCTCAGATTATTTAATGGTTGAAAATGTATCAGAAAACATGCTTGGGATGTTGGCTCTAAATCAACACTTTTTGTCTTTCAGATTCTTGACAAATAGGCTAATGATGAGGCACCTAATTAAAGCCATGTATACGGAAAGACAAACAGATACTCCCAGAAGAATATATCAGCGATATCGAAGGTAAGTATTTAAATTTTCTGCTGAATCATGTAAGTCAATCATTGTATGTCTACAATATATCAGGCTATCAGTCTACTACGAGTCTGCGATGCAGTTTTTGCTATTTGTAACCCCCCCCCCCCTTAGACCACCCTGTCACGATCCGCCACTGCCCTCTGATAAACTTGATACCCTCGCGTATCTAGAAATGGCCTGAAGGGGGGGGGGGGATTACATGAGGTGACTACACAGCTCTCCACAGTGTTTCCTATCTCACCCATGTTAATTTTACTAAGTTTAGGCCTGAGGGGGGTATGGTCCAATGCCCCCCCCCACCTTGTTTGTTGTTTGTTTGTTTGTGTTTTACGCCTCTGCAGCACCTTGGTGGGCTATATCGAGGCAGACGACCGCTGTATGAAGATGAGATGAGAAGACTGTGAGTCTGGCACATACCCTATTAATTCAGGGATGCCCAGGGTCTTTCAGTTGCCCCAACATAGAATACTGGATACAACCCGCCTCCATTTAAAGTCCCATGGGCTCGGACTAAAGTGAGTTCCTGGGGTGAGATTTGAACCCACGCCCTCAAAGCCAGTTGACAAGCGCACTTACCAATTAGGCCACAGGGGAACACCCCCCCCCACCTAAATGTGCCACTGTACCCTCAGCCAAACCCTGTTTACCAGTAGCTTATCCTTTTCACTTCAGCCACTCCCAAGTGACCATGCCTGCCCTAACCTGAGCTCAAAGTCATGTACCCTCAACTACCCTCGGCTACCCCCAACTGCCCTTGGCTTCCCTCATGTATGCTCTTTTGCTTATCTCACTGAATGTTCGTGGGGAGGGTGAGCTTAGTGGTAGCGTGCTTGGCTGCCAATCACTGGGTCCAGGGTTCAAGTCCAGCTCTTGCCAGGTGACAGCCTGGGTCATCTGGCCTATGTTGGACAGCAGTTTCAAACATCCTTAGCCTCATCATCATGACCTCTCTGTCCTAATTAGCCAACATGTATGTACATGTATATACAGAGCATACAGCCCCAATTATCCATTGCTCACTATGCTCTGCTACACTCGCCTACCCTAGGCTCTCCTTGACTAACCTTAGCTCTCTTCAACTACACTTTACTCCGCTCAACAGTGCTCAACTATCCAGACCTTCCTCAACTACCCTCGGTTACCCTCATAGGCAGATAAGACATGTAGCATGTTGAGGACTCCCGCTCTCTCTCCCATCTCATCAATCAGAGCGCCCAGAACTGGGCTTAGAGGGCTGCACTTTTTTCAGCGCAGTACATTTAATCTTTTGGGCAGGACCCAGTCTGAAATGTACAAATCCAACTATATTTTGGTCGCCAAAAATAGTATTCTTCTTCTTCTACCATACGGGGAAAGTAAAATACGCTATGGGCAAGTGACTACCAGCAGCCACATACCCGGTGCAGTCTATAGCCTATATACTATGTTTATAATTGATTGACCCTGCTACAATTTTATTTTCAGTTCTTGAATGCAACTGTTGCACTGTCATGAGGGGAAAAGGACTCGAAGGAGCTCCCGACGAGGAAAAATAATTCACCATATTATCTACAAGTAAGTTGCTCCTCAAATAATTTTACACATTTGTGAATCGCCTCAAGCCAAAGCCTGAAGTCAATGGTAAATACAAGGGCTTCTGAGTCAGGGAGTAAAAGAACCGACTCCTTTGGCTTTCTCAAAAGTGACAATGACTACTTAGGTCTTCAGAATTACGACTCCCGACTGCGCTTATCTGTATTTTTGCACACAGATATTACATGGTTAACAGAGGAGAAAAAGTAATACAAACTTTTCATAAATATCATTTTGTACATGAATACTTCTTTAAGAAGTTCTATGTAAAATTTGGGATATTATTAAATTTTTTGTAACTGAGTTTTAATATTAACTATTTTTAGCAGTCAGGAGTTGCCTATTTAATGTTTCACTACGACTCCAACTGGAAATGATAGTTAGACTCCCGACTCCACCCAAAAACCTCCGACTCCCGACTCCGACTCCAAGCCCTGGTAATTACTAGTGACAAGTACAGACAATTAAGACATCTTATAGGCCTTGGCCTGTGAATTACTGAAAAAAGGCCTAGTTTGAAACTAACCTGTGCTTCATTTATTTTGTTATAAAGGTTTTATTCCGAGTGTTCCCAGAAGATTAAGCTCCAAGAGAAAGCACCATTTTGGCTCATCAAAGCCCAGGTTACCACTCGGATGAGGTAAGTTTTAGTTGCAGCCTAAATTATAATGTGACAAGAACAAAATAATTGAGGGGGAATATAACAAAGGCATACATTAAAGTTCATGGAGCAGTGCAGAAATGAATGTCATTGAATGGACATTAGATCTATACATTTTTGTTGGGTTGAAGAGTATAATTATGAATTAATTAAAGGTAGAACAATTTTTTAAAAAATTTTAAAAATTGTTAAACTTCATTACAGTGATTTCACACATACATGACACTTCAAACTAATTAAGTTTTTGCTTTACTATTTCAGTTACATCATACATGGTGCTGTTCCTCATTGCATTTGTAACGTCCCATCACACAGCCTATCGGATAATCCCAGTGAGGAGTTTGCGTGAAGACTTACTTTAAATGCGATGCAGAACAATAGTACCCAGACAGTGAAGAACCTTGCGGACACCATTGCCTCTATGTCAATCAGTTCAGCTTTTGGGAGTTTCACAGGGTTTTTACCAGAATTTGTTCTTCCATTTCTCACCGTAATGCTGCCCAGCAAAGCCGCTTAAATTGTAACACAATCATAATGCATAAATTGAAATTAGTTTTATTATAATATAATTTGACAGTTCCAGGCTTATTGAGAACATATTGCACATCATTATAATAATCTTTTACACAATATTATGGTATTTTATAATGCTGATGGCACTATTATATTTATGTAATATTAACACTCCTTCAAAATAATTTGATACAACAATATCATTAAAAATAATTTGATGCAACAATATGATTAAATATAATTTTACATATCTCGCTATTAATATCATTCATCTGAATATTGTGATGATAATGGAAGTTCAATATATATGGTGGTGCTCCAACATTTATTGCTGAAATAAAATTGCATATTTTTCACTCAATTGTGGATTAAAAAATTGTTTGACCATAATGATATATATGATTGACAAAAGAAATAACATAAACAAACTAATACAGTTTGAACTCGTTCACTAATTTATCATTTTAATTTTAAATTGTCTTGAATGTTCAAATGAAGGCATTAGATGAAAGGCGCTGTCCATTGTTTTTACTTGTTATTAAAAATGTCTGCATGACAAGTGATTTATTTAGTCATAAAATATATATCGTTATTCACAAGCTTTCATAAGACATGTGTAACATCAGACATTATGAAAATGCTACACAGCATGTGATTTTTATCAAAGTTTGATTGATTACTGGAAGATGAGTTTGGATTAGCAAGTTTTCTTGATGGAAGATTCTTGGTTGATTGTTGGTTCTCAGCTGATTATTTACTTCAAGATTGTAAAGTTGAAAATTTTCTCTAAACCAAAAAAGATGCAATATATATATATATAATGCATTCATGTCAAATGCAGGGCTTTGGAGTAACAAGTGAACCGATTCCCGACTTCTTTGGCTTCCTGAATTTCCACTCCAACTCCTGATTCCTCTTCTCGGGTTTTTTCAGTGCAGTCCAGGATTACATAGTGGCCAAGCTTCATCTCTCACTCTGAAATTAGACAAACAGCCCACTCTGAAATATAAACTAAAACAGTCACACACAGCTTTAAAAGCTGATGGGCCAGTTGCGGATGCAGGGGGGCCTAGGCTAGACCACAAAGATAGATCAGGGGGGATACAGAAAATTCCGATGGGGGCGTCTATCGAGCTATCGGTGGCGCAACGCATAGCTCGCGACATAATGTCACTTCATGCTGATAATTAACATGTAAAAAATATATAAATTTTGGTCCGGTGGGGGGCATGCATCACCCCTCCCCCTCCCTGCATCTGTCCCTGAGATAGATAGTGGCATTTTGAAGAAAAAATTCTAAAACGCGGCCCCGCGAATGCTGATACACGTCCGGGTCCCCCAAGACTATCATGTGTGGATCCGCCACTGATGGGGCACTGATAATTTACTGTACAAAAAATTTGATATTGTGACTGAATGACAGTAACTTGTTTTCATACTTATATCATTTGATTTTTTTGTATTAATTTTCATAATGATAAGGCTTTTGAAGGCTTCAAGGAACATAGGCCAACAAACGTAACTAATTTATTTAGACATAGGTCTATAGCAAGCAAAAAAGAAGCTATACAATTTTTTGCATTGGAATATCTATCACAATAATGCAATTTAGGCCTGTGTCTATCTTGTAAACATGCAGGGCCGGATCCAGAAAATGTCGGACGGTTGGGGGGATTACAAAAGGAAATTTACTAAAAATATCGAGATTTAAATTTTTTTACATTGAAATCTACAGGCCTGGGGGGGGGGGGGTTTGAACCCCCTAACCCCCCCTCCTGAATCCGCTCCTGACAAGAATCGGATGCTAAATGCCCTAAAGTGTGACTGTGTCCACCTTACACAGTTCCTTTTCTTGGATTTCACTCTTCCATTCTTTTTGGTCCACTTAATAACAGATGACATCACTTCTTCAATGACAAGTTTTCTTTTGCGATCCCTTGTCTTGATGATCTCCCGAGGAGCAAACTGTTTTCAGCACACTTTCATGACACAAGAAACCTACAAATAAAACATATCTTATTTAAATTAAAGAAATGTGTAGTTAATGTTCAAGGTGGAATATATGCCCAATAAAATTGGATGCGCATATCATAAACAGTTTTTCAGTGTTGAAATATTTCGCTCTTCAACTTCAGACATGCTAAGAAAGTTTGATTTGAATTTTACAAAGTAGGTAGGCTTATTAAACGATAAGTCGGACCATTAGGAAGTGACCATTAGATAATCAGGGGGGCTTGGAATTTTCCTCAAGGGGAAATTATTCATTTTGCAGTAACGGTGACAGTAATTATTATTTATTTAGTTGGGGATGTCCCCAGATATTTGTTTATAAATCAAGCTATACTATGTTAGAAATACTCTCTCCAGGAATACATTTTCCAGACTACTAAGAAGAATTTTTCACTGAACATGGGCAATATATTTTTTTAAACCTCAGCCCCCTCACCTGGAGATCTAATGGTTGCCCCCTTATATATATTTTTTGCCCCCTTATATATTTTTTGCCCTTAGTATGCATGTGTGGAAAATTTGTTTATTTCACATAAATGCTATAATTATTTATTTTTGACATGTGTCATTCGAAAATACTATATTAAGTAGACTGCTGGTGCTGCAGACAATACACTGTTGAGAAATTACATAAAATTTACCTAAAGATTGCCTGCCTGAATTAACCTATTTATTCTGATATTACCATGCACCATGGAGGATTTATTTATTTATTTAAGAATCCCCCCCCCCCCACCTGTCAATGTGTCAATTCTGACAAAGACCTATTTTGGGCATTTTCCCGGAATTTCACATGAACTGTATTCTGCATTATATCTATTTATAGCCTCAGTCCAGGGCCCTTGTGCAAGCTGACATACATGTGTTTATAAACATTTACATGGTGAAGGGCTACTCACAGCAAAATATGTTTCTTGAAGGCTTCATCTCCTCTTATGTTCACAGTTCATGCATTTCTTAAACATCTCTCATCATCTGAATCAACTGGGAAGCTGTACAATGACAGGTGAGGGTGTTTGTAGCTGTTTGTCAACACAAAACCCACGTGCGTTGAGCTGTCAGCTGATCTGCAGGGCCCGTCCTGGCCTGCTCTGCTGCTGACTGCCTATGCGCGTATAGCCTCGTTTTCGTCCCGGGGAGTCCTGCGCGTGAATAGAGCGTATTGACTGCTCATTACCAGTGTGAGAAATGGATTACAGAAGGCTCTGGTCCAATGGGACTTGAGTGGGGACTTGAGTGTCAACTGCTTGGCTATAGTCCAAATGATAGGGCGGTAGTCCAGAAAGTGATAATACATATTATAACAGTTTTGGATAGAACAATATTATCACACTTGACTAAGCATAAAGTTAAGAAATATTATACATTTAATAAATATATTATAACCGTTTTGGATAGAACAATATTATCACACTTGACTAATAGGCCAGTAGAAAAAGGCCCAATATCAGCCATACCCTGGACCTCTTCATAACAGTACAAATTTGGTACCGAATGAATCCTTGAAATCTCTAGTTTCACCAAAAAAAATTCCCCAGAATTCCCATTCGGAGGGTTTTTTTTATTCAAGTTTCCATGGCAACACTCTTGAAAAAATAAGAACCCACAAATTAACAACATTTTATTGAATAACTTTCCTTCTGCTTTGAGGAACAATTTCAATTTTGGCACACAATACCTCCACAACCAACTCTCTCAGATGCATGCAAAAATTGTGTTTTAAATTGTGCGTGCGTGTTGCTATGGTAACAGAAATATTAAAAATCATCAATTTTTTAAAAGACGGTCTTAATAAGTTTGATGTGGAGAGAAAAAATAAATATACAAGGAAAAATATGGTTATGATATTAATAGAGCATCTCTTTGTGGACAATCGTAAACAGAAATATTGGAAATATCTCATATAATATAGTCGCTGTAGAGACTGATTCAATGTTTGTTTAAAATTACTTTTATAAACCTGAAGCTAAGGAGAGGCATGTTCCCATGTTTTCTTCAAATTCAATTGATGAATGGACTTAATTTTGATATAATATTCATCTCTGAATGCGATTAACAATTTAAAAGTTTACCGTTGCCATGGAAACACTGCTGTAGTCAGTTCCATAGCAACAAACCTCAAATGCATCTTTCTGATCAAATGCATAGCCAATGGTTTTTACAATTTAATCATACATCTACCCAACTCTATTAGTTATATCAGTAAATTAGTTTTACAACTTAAAACAAGTTGTTTGTTTTGTTTCTATGGTAACAAATGCCTCCAAACATCGTCAATTTCTAAGATACGGCAAAAAATAGGCAGTTTCTACGGTTTGCAGTCATATAATAAAGTTTCCAATGTATGTGGGGTTTTGAAAAGGCATTTGAACCTCAGTATTTTGTAACAGAACACCCTTAACTTACAAAATGACAAAGGGTTGCCATGGAAACCACAATAATATACCATAAACTGTCAATGATCATTCAACTTTTGATTGAAACAATTTCATAAATTCTGTAATTGTACAAAATATAATTGACCGATTTTAACATATCATGCATCAAAAGATAGCTAGTAATGGCTTCTATTTTTTAAATTCTAAATTATTGTTGCCATGGCAACCAGTAATCAGTTATGTTCAGTTTCAAACAATTTTGAAAAACTTCATAAAATAAGTATTTGCCATATTAAATCATTAATATCCATGACAAATAGGATATAATTCATTGATTTCTAATCATAGTATAAATTCTGAGATATCTTTGTATAAATTTGATTGGAATAAAGTTTATGATGACAAGAAATTTGGTAATATAATGACTCATAATATGGACGTCAAGGAGATTTTCTTTGAGACATTATGAGCAAAAATGGAGTTTCTAATTTTTGAACGGAGATATTTTATCATATGATACATCATTTTAAAGCTTGAGTAAAGATCTATCTTTTGCAATGAAAATTTCTGGTAACCATGGCAACAGAAATGGTATATCAGGCTAATCAGTCATTTTTAGGGCCTGGGATTCTAATTTTGTAATGTAAGAAGTGCAAAATGATCATGAAGATCAGTTCAAAACCATACATGATATGATTATATTTGATACTTAGTAGTTATTGACATGGTTGCTAGGGCAACTGAAAAATAATGAATACGTAATGCAAGTTATTGTTACAGAGACAAGACACTGAGGAAAATCAAATACTAGTTGCTCCGTTTTCAGAGGTGACCGTCTTACATGTAAATCTTAAGGTTTATTTGAAAATTTGCTGAAGGACATAATGTTTGCTTGATTTTCCTGAACAATTGCAATTTGATTTATGATCGGAAAAGATTTTCATGATTTTATAAGCGAGCAATTCCAATTTTTAGCCCTCCCTTCAAATACTTTCATGGGAGGATGAAAAGGACTTTCAATATGAATATGAAAAGCAATGGTCCTAAACATCTCTTTTGCACTACACTGCTTGTAGGTGCATACAAAGTCTGCAAATAAATCAACATGTTACTTGCAGTAATTGCTTGGATCACTCGGATTAGTTAGATTTTGACTGTGTGTCACTCCTGACTGGAACCATGATTTTGTGAATTTTCAAAGTACAGCAGTAGTGTAAACTTATTTTTTGATGCGCACTGTACCAGCAGTACAAAGCTTTGGGTATGCACTTTACCAAAGTCATGATATCATAAACTTTTAAAAGAAATGGTACAATTATATGCGTTTTACTGCAGATTTTTTTGGCAAGACTAATTTGAAAAATAGTCAGAAAAGTCCCAAATCAAGATGACTTTCATGAAATTATCTGGCACAACAGAGAACATGAAAGATGGGTTTCACCTTAAACACTGACATTAGTATCTTGCATTGCTTGATTTTTGTGGCTGTACTAACTATATCATAACCCAATTATGATTATGCATTTAGCAACTCTCTCATAACTATATCTATTATTGAGACGCCAATATACACTGAAAATTAAGTTTCTTTTAAAGATGCCTGTCTGTGTTCCTTGATTATTTCTTTGAAAAAACTTTGCTAAAAATAATGCAGACAGATTAGCCAGAAAAATACAAATTCTGATTCTATACAAATCTCTGATGTTTAGGGTTACGTTCGTTGAGCCGGACACCTGGATTCTTGACATTTAAAAAATGTGAAATAGTATAATACAACCCATACAACCCATAGGCCAAGCAGTATTTCAGAAATACTGCTTGGCCTATGGGTTGTATGGGTTGTATTTCATCAACCAGAGCCTCAAATTAAATATTTTCATTAACACTAATAGTATATGTAAGTTGGCATGGTAAGAACACTGGATATCGGGTGAATTCACTGAAACAGAAAAAGGAAGGAGGTATCCTTGAGTCAGACAGTTGTGTCCCATAAACATGACATTTAAATATATAGCTGCAAAATAACTTTTCTGTCCCTTGAAAAGGGGGGAAGGTTGGTCAAGTGGTAAAGCTTGCTGGGCTGCCAATTGCTGGGCCCAGGGTTCAAATCCAGCTTTTTCTGGGTCACCGGGGTGTATGTTGGACTGCTGTTTCAATCATCCTTTACCTCATTGCCATGTCCTCTCCCTGTCCTAATTAGAATACCAAGTGCATAAATACTGGACGTGAAGCCCAAATCATCCATCCATCCAGTCCCTTGAAAAGCCAAATTTGAGTAGAAAATGGCGCAACATCCTTCCTAACTATGTTTCCTAACTATGTTTCCTAATTATGTTTAACAAATTGAAGTTAAAATCAATACCATAGCCCAGCAAAGGATCCTTCAAATGTTACCAAAATTCACAAAAATGCACAAATTCATGGCAGAATCATGAGAAAACAGGGTTTTTACCCCTTTTTTATAGCCATGAAGAAACCACTAAATGTGTTCATATCATGCTCATACTTTTGGAAAGGCATAAGGACGTCTCTGGCTACAGGTTGGTACCAAATAAGGTGGTATAGATGATCTTAATTAGCCAGGTCAGCCCCACTAATAGTGTCCGACTCAAAGTTACCTAAATCTCTAAGTGTCAAACTCAAGGAAACTTACCCTACAATTCCAAACCAACAAACATTGAGGAATTAACTTGAAAATCAGTGATAATTATATGTTATTCACCACGGGAGAGGGAATATGTGATTTATCAACTGAGGGTTTAAGCCAAGGTGTGATCCCGGGGGGGGTACTCACTCTATAAGGGTGTATATAGAGGCGCCGCTGGATGGTAATGGTTTTTGGCCTTCTTGGATTAAAATGGTTTTGGTTTTTTGACAATTCTGATTAATTTGGTTCTGGTTTTCGCAACCCCAACATGTTTGGTACCGTTAGAATCGGCTGCAAAAGAGGATTAAAATGGTTTAAAAACCATGAAGATTAAATTGGTTTGCAAAAAATTTTAGTGAAGGATTAAAATGGTTTGTGGTTTTGGCGCAGTTTCCGGATTAAAATGGTTCTGGTTTTCAAAATTGCCGAGGCGCATCCGTATGCAAAAGTCCGCGAAGTACCCCCCCCGGGGGTGTGATAAACACATATTCCTGATCTCATGGTGAATAACCGGCTTATAACATGAGACAAACACTCAAGCAGTCAAACATGAAACGATAAGTGGACATCAAAGAATATTAAAATTATCGCCCTGATATACTGGCATGTGATTCGCTGACAGTAGTGTCAAATGGTACACCACTGATTATGATGATATGCCTGGTGTATATTTTAGGCTTATTGCTTTTAGGTCCAATATGTTGCTGTAGAGAAAAATCTTGAGATTTTGAATTGAATCACTAAAGTTAGATTGCTTGGCTGAAAAACCTCACAGTCTATCCAAATTGGTTTTTAAAATTAAGCTCACATTTTGTCCTGTTAATTAATTTCTAGTTGCCATCATGCCATGGCAACTAAGTTGTAAACTAATAAGTATTCTAAACAGATAATGTATACACATTGTATGGTTTGGACTAATCTTCATGCTAATTTTTGCATTTATTACATAAGAAAATGAGAAACTCGGGAACATAACTGACAAAAAAAAAACAGGACTGATTTGCCTGATACACCCTTTCTATTGCTACGGTTACAAGCAATTTCATTGCAAAAGGTAGATCTTTACTCAAGCTTTAAAATGATGTATCATACGATAACATATCTCCTTTCAAACCTTAGAAATTCCATTTTTGCTCATAATGTCTCAAAGAAAATCTCCTTGACTTCAATATTATGAATCATCATATTGCCAAATTTCTTGCCATCATAAACTTTATTCCAATCAAATTTATACAAAAATATCTCAGAATTTATAAGGTGATATATTCCAAGAAATAGACAGTCAAACTCTGATGTCTGAAAATGTTGTCACAAAAAATTAGCATTTTTCGCATGTTTTTTTAATGTAAATGGTAAGATAGCGACTTCAGATCATTATGGAGACACTTAAAAAGGTCACCAACAGAAAGAGCAAATTTTTTTTACAAAAGATAGAAAATATTTTAGAATCTGTGATACGTTTTTGTGGCATCAAGAATTTTTTCACACTTGTGGCAGTAACTCCTGACCAAGATCTTGAAGCCTGTCTTAAGGACCTTTGTGGATGTAAGCAGCATCAGACCAGAAGTTTAGACCACCTGGAATTTTTGTTTATCACACATATTCCAGTAAGTGATAAAAATAGATGAAGTTTGCTCTATTGTAGAACTTCCCTGATGCATAGGCAAGAAAGTCCATGAAGAACATTTTCAGCTAAGCCACTATTTGCCCCAATATTGAAAGTCCATGAAGAACATTTTCAGCTAAGCCACTATTTGCCCCAATATTGAAAAAAAAAACTGACGCGGTCTAAACTTTCGTCTGATACTGTAGGTACCCGCCCAAAGCATATTTCTACTTTATGTAATGATTAAATTTTTAGAGATGCTTGCTTGCTTGCAAGCGGCATCTCTTTTGTGGGAGGATGGCTCTGAAACTTACGACAACTGCCTTGGTCATGCTGTTTCATCTCTGTCATTAAAACATTGCATGCAGTCTCAATAGAATTTTATCTTGCGTTGATAAACTGTTGGTGTCTTTCTGAGATGAAGAAATTAATATAGAAAACAAACAGGCTGAGTTTCTGCAGGTCAAAGGTCTATCACCAAAAGTAGGTCACAGGCCAGATACCCTCCAGCAGGTCTCACATGCCAGATACCCTCTGCAGGTCTCACATGCCAGATACCCTTGAGCAGGTGACAGGCAAAGGGGTAGATACTATCATGGGCAGTCTATCTACAAGCATCTCTTAAAGTGCTTGCACGTTATTTTAATATATTGCTGTGTGAAAATGCTTGGAAACAACCTGCTGGGAGAGTCCCATGCCTGCAGAAAACAGGAACTAGAATTTAACCGAGTGGATCGCTCGTGAATTCATACGCAAATAGTTCTCAAAGTTTTTACTGCAACAACATTAGCAATTGTTTGCTACTTCAAGGCTTGCACACCGCTGTAATCAGCATGTAAAATAACTCATTTTGGCGTACATGCAGCCTGGATTCGATTGTAAATTTCAGATGCAGTTGTGGATTACCAAAATCTAGTTTTGACAGTGATACGGCCGACATTATAAACACACCGCCGCCATTTTGTGCTGTTTTGAAAATCACTCACAAATTGGAATAAATGCATTGACAACACCAGTGTACAGTCGGGATTTATCAGGTAAACTTGCTTCATCAATTCTGTGCTACTTAGACCTTAGACAAATCCTTTGATAATTTGAGACATCAAGTTGATTCAGCTCACGTGTCTGTGGATCCAAAATGGCGACGCCAATCACATTTTTCACTGCAGCATAGATTCTGATGTCATGACAGTGGCAAACAATTACTGAAATTTGCAACATGTGGCCTTAGGAATAGTTCGTTTTTATTGACATCTCTGGCAATTTCTTAGTTAATTTGGGCCTACCAGTTGTCCCTCACGGCGTGTTTGTTTATCCAAAATGGTGCCGTGCTACTTCTGATGATCGTTAGGCATTGACCAATCAATTGCGAGGGCGGAGCTAACCATTTGAACACGCCGTCGAATCAGATCTGGGGGCTTGTCTGCATTTTTAATGTGCGGGCATGAGACCACTCATGCAGTTTGGCTTGGACATGCGCATTCAAAAAAATGCTAAAAAAATACTCAATTTTCAAACAGCCATATCTTGGCAAATGTTGTGATTTTCAATTTCTCTCACAGGTTAATCAGTGTGATTTTTTTCGGAATTTTCTTAGGGGTTCACCTGGGGACCATTGGTTGATTTGGCATTGAATGACCCTTGTCCGACCCTCTTTAAGTAAACCATAAAGATAAAAAAGTAGTTGTTGCTTATGTATCATGACACTGTTAGTGTTACTGCCTTGAGGCATTGTTTTACTTTGTTGTTATGTACTGAGTTCAGTGACTGTGTGTAATAGCCTGTTGTTGGTTGTTGTTTGGTGCCATTTGTTTTCACAGTTTATCTGACGTGGTGAAGGCATCCCATTATTTCCTCAGTCTGCCTGGTCCCACAACCACAGGTGTGGCATTCACAATTGAACAGGTTCACTCTACTGACCTGAGATTCGAGACAGGCGATTACAACAAACAGTCAATGCCAAACAATACCAAACAAGATAATCCAACTTGCCATTTTGTAACAGGGCCCCGTAAAAGACTGTCAGAACATAAGAATAAGTGGCAGAGCCAGGGACTATTTGCCAAAGAAATAATAATTTGAACATTTAAGCATCCATTTATCCACATGGAATTGTTCATGCGACTGTAACTGTCTTGCATGGGATATCTCTTAAATGGAATGACTAACAGGACAAATTGGAGGACACTAATTTACAAGACAAGGTAAGACATATTCTCCAATGGCCATGTCAACACAGACTTTTTTTGCCCACTCTCATTGAAACTGTGGAGTTGAGGCAGTTACTTAAATATCACAGCTGTTTCAAGATCACACTTTGCATAGGTTTTTAAACTTTTGTCCACAGTGACTTAATACACAGTTCTAAGTGTTTTCTGCAGCTGACAGCAATTTGATTTTATAAAAATTTACTTTTTCTGAAACATGTGCTTTCTCCCAAGCCGATGTTTTGAAAAAGGGAGTCATGTACAGCATGTACAGTGCTGCCACGTTGTTGCACTCTGATCTAACAAGAAGTCATGTAAAGTGCTGCCCTCTCTTTGAGATAAAGGGAAAGCACAGAAAAAAAAAGCAGAATTTTGTGATAGATTCCAATTTCAAGTTTTATTCACTCTTAAGCACTATGTTGTATAGATTACAAGTATAAAAATATATATAAACTTTTATTTGACAAAAAGATACATGTGTCATCTTCAAAAAACAATTGAAAAACAAAATCAATATATCTTGTCTACAAAGTCAAATGCAATTATCAACACAAGTCTACAAAAATCACATGCAAAGTATTTAATTACTATATTGGTCCCAGTTCTATGCGCACAGTTTAAACTGTAAACAAGATAGTTTGCTGTAGGCCTTAACTGTACTGGCAGGTCTAGTTTTAAAAGAGTCATAATTCTGAGTGACCACATCAGATTTATAAAAACATGATTAGTTTAAGTCCTTAACAAATAACACAAAATATGTAAAATATGTTTCATGGGCCAGCAGTAACTGCCAAGAGATCACAAAAATGAGTCTTGGAGATATTCAAAACAAATATGCATCTAGTGAGCGAGCATTTTAAAAATGATTCATACACGATTCATAAAATATAATTGTAAAGAAAAAATCAATGTAGTCTGAAAAATGCCTTTATTAGTGCAGGAGCATATGTTGCATATTTAGATTTGGCTCACTTCGCTTGTAAATTTTTGGCACCATATATCAAATCGAAGCTTAGGATGTGTAGATTCAGAAAAAATATGGTGCCATTTTTTTCTCGGCATTCTAAGGGGTAAAATCCAAGATGGCCGCCGATGATGTTTTTCTTCATGTCTCAGCTTGTATTCATGGTATATTAAAAATTAAAAAGTTGATAATGATGTTTTTGGGGTCAAGGAATCCAATAAAGACCACCCCAGGCTCCTATCTTGGTTCAAAAACTGAATATCATGCCGAATGTTATCAAAATTGACATAAATTTAAGAATGTTCGACTTATCTCATTTGCCGTATTCCTTTCTTGCATTGTGAAACACAATTTATGATAGGCTATATGAAATTTTGTGCTATAACCTGTTTTCACAGATAGGCCATCTGCCAACATATATACTAAGAAGATACAAAAGGTTTTGAATAATTGCAAGCAACTGTGTAATTGTAACAAGGATATGTTTATGATGCTACGAATTTGACCAAATAATGTAGCAGAATTTGTCTTAATCACTACTTGGCCATTTGTTACAGCTCTGTTCAATCAAATTTATGAGATATGGTGTCCATTAGAAATTGCAACATTCTTTCTGGTGTCTTTCTGTTTCTCATCTGCATGTTTCAGTGCAAGAAATGAGCCCAGAGTACATGCTTATTTTACACCAACACTTCCAAGGCCGCCGCGAGTCATGTAGTTCTCTCGAATTTTTTTGCCAGCTGACACCATGATGTACATTATTTCAAAGCTACTCACAAGAGGCACAAGAAGAGCTGAACGACTCCCTTTTGTCATTTCTTAGTTAAAGCATGTCTGGTCAAGTGTAGTATCCAACATTCAGAGATTGTCAGTGACTTCCACGGACTAAATAAGCCAGCCAATCCTTAAGCTTATTCAGGTGGGGAGGTAACTCACTTGCTATATATACTTCACCAAGCCAGGTATACTATACTTGAGCCGGAATATCCTAGCTATCTGTCATAAGTGTAGGGAAAAATAATTTGTTAATTAAATGCAGTCAAAGAATGAGAGCAGCAAAATTTCATCAGAATGTTCTTTAAATGGTGGGAGTTGCATGACTAAATTATGTCGGGGATGAATGATCAAGGAGAATAGGAGAGGGGAATGAAGGTCAGGGATTCAGAGACAAGAGGCACCCATTTATGATGGAAAGGAGGGGTGGGCTGTCGGGATGAGGTAGAATTGGCGTTCAAAGCAGAGATGGGAAGGAGAAGGCAGAGTGGGAGGAGGCAGAGGGAGGAGACAATAGCTGTCAAGGAGTGCAGAATGGAGCTAGAAAAGTGGTAGAAAGGGAGAGTCAGAGATAAGGTAGAAGAAGCAGAGTGAGAAAATGAAAGGAGGCAGTGTGGGGGAGAAAATACCTTTTAGTAGGGCAGAGGCAAATACATTGATGGCAGAAAGAGATAGTCAGATATAAGAGGGAGAGTCAGAGATAAGAGGGAGAACGCGGACTAGGAGGGGGGATTTAGGAGGTACACAAACAGAGGAGCCAGCATAAGGAGGGAAGAGGGAATACCTATCATGGTGGAGGAAAGATGTGGCGACCGGGTGGAAGCAGAAAGCTCCGAAATGGAGAGTCAAAGACAATAGGGCAGAGGCAAGGAGGCATATGTTTGGCAAGAGGTAGAGGGAGGAGGGAAAACTTATCACGGAGGAGGAAAGAGCTATCAGGGAGGAGTTAAACAGGGATAGTCAGAGGTAATGGAGGCAGAATGGGAGAAGCATTAGGAGGGAAAGCATAAGGAGGGAAAGCTTGGATGTTGGGGGGGGGGGGAGGCAAAAGCTTGGCAGGAAGCACAAATGGACAGAGGAGAAGTTGCAGGCAGAGGGTATAAAGGAGTTGACTAATTTTTGTTGCGCTGGTATACCCCTTTCAGCCAAGAAGCTCTTCCTCCTTCCTTGTGGAGGGAGCTGCACATTTATTTTTACTACCCCAGTACGACAAAGAGATGAGAAGGCTGCGAATCTTGTACATACTGTATTAATTCAGGGATGCCCAGTGTCTATCACTTGCCTCAGTGTACACTGATACACCCTGTCTCAATTTTATGTCCCACAAACTAAATTGAGTTTCGGGGTTGGAGTTAAACCCATGCCCAAAGAGCCAGTAGTAGGCTAGTGCAAACAAGCACAAAATATTAGGCCATGGAGAAAGAGGGTGCAGGAAAGAGCAGAGGGAGAGGGCAGAAAACCCTGAAGGGGATCGAGAGTCAAAAATAACAGGGAGGACATAAAGTAGAAGCAGGCATAACCTTGGAAGGAGGTAAAGGGAGAAGGCAGAGATAGCAGAGAAGAAGAGAAGAGATAATACCTATAATTGGGTGGAGACACAGCTTGAGAAAAGGTAGAAAAGGAGAATCAGATATGGGAGGGAAAACGTAGAAGTGGGAGGAGGCATAAGTGAAAGAAGAGGCAGATCGAGGAGTCTCTCAGGAGAGCTTTTCTAGATGAGTTCACAAGGAGGAGGCAAGAGAATTTGATGTAAATGAGAGCTACAAGTATGGGGAACTGGGGATGAAAAGATGCAGTTAGGAAAAATGCAGAAAAGGAGAATGCAGAAGGGTAGAATGCACAGAGAGAGAAGGAAAGACTGGGAGTGTCTCAAGTTGGTAAAATTTGGAACTTTTGGTCAATTGGGGCAAAAAATGGATGATTGCAGACTACAAAACTCTTAGGTTGTAAATTTCTGTAAGCTAGCTATGCTAGATACATGTACTACCATCATATTTAAACATAGATATAAAGGATTTACAAACTTGAAATGTAGTTTTTGCCAAACAAACCATGCTTTATTCAAATGCACTTCTGTAGAGAAAACGTTTTAAGATATCCCCATGAAACTCAACTACTGCGAAATAATGTGAACGTGCAGAATATAAAAGTTTAGTAACTTTTAAACATTTCCACTTTGCACCTTCTGTAATTTTAGTTGATGACATGTATTGCAGAATCAGAGTGATGCACTGATTGTCTACCTCAAAAACAGGGTTCTAGTACCCTTATCTATGAGTATTTAAAGTTTTGGATACATTTTTTCCATGCAGTGTGACGCCAAAAAACTGATCCTTTGTGTAATCAAATATCACACAATAACCTATATCAAGACCACTGACAGATCGAAGCAATTTATTCACATGAAAGGGGCTTCACTTCCTCTTATATGATCAGTAGTACATACATAAACTCCATTGGGTAGCTGTGCTGAAATTTTCCCAAGTCACAATATCGGACCAGTAGTTTTTTTGCTTTAAATAAGACACCAAGAACGTGATTTATACCATGTTCTTAATATGTGATATCCAGATTTGATCTTATAAATATAGTCTATTCTTTGAAAACCTTATTGTTCAACCTTTATATTGTAAGGGACTATCACATTTGTATTGTAAGTGACTATCACTGCAAGAAATAAACACGGCTGGTGAGATAGTCGAACATTCTAAAATTTATATCAATTTTGATAACATTTGGCATGATATTCAGTTTTTGAACCAAGATAGGTGCTTGGGGTGGTTTTTATTGAATTCCTTGACCCCAAAAACATCATAATCAACTTTTTAATTTTTAATATACCATGAATACAAGCTGAGATATGAAGAAAAACATCATCGTCGGCCATCTTGGACGCCATCTTGGATTTTACCCCTTAGAATGCCGAGAAAAAAATGGCACCATATTTTTTCTGAATCTACACATCCTAAGCTTCGATTTAATATATGGTGCCAAAAATTTACAAGCAAAGTGAGCCAGATTACATATATATATATACGTTTTTATTGACATAAAAAAGGTCACATATGACCAAAAAGTCAGTTACAAGACAATCAAAAGATGGTACAGGTAAAGTCAAGAACAATAGAAAAATATAAATAAGGATAAATTCTAGCTCTAGAACTAACACACTAATACTACATTCAGCTAATAGGAATATCACATTCTATTTAGAGTTACATCTACAATAGCATACATCACAATGTCAATCACAGTCAAACGTATAGAAAAAAAACAAAAAAACATTCAATTTAGCACTATTACGGTAATCAGTACCATAGTACATAATAGCACCTTTAAAACGATGAAAGATAAAAACGGTCAATGTTACATCACAATGTGAAAGTATATACACACAGGCTAATAAACAGATCATTTGACAATCAATATATAAGTTGTATGCATGCCAGCACAACATAAGCAAAAGCACAATTAGTTTCATGTGAGTTATCCACATGCAAAGCAATGTGTCAGTGCCTGTAGCCACCCAAACCTTGTGGACAGATACCCTTATTATAATTTTACACTAAATGCTATTATCAGTTTTTATGACAATATTTAAGAATTTACCTAATGCAAAGTTCATATCAGAAGATTTATTTGTTAAAATTTTTAGAAATTGTTCACGAGAGCTTAATACTGCAAAGTTTTCTATCATTTTTGATGCTACTTCTAAGAGTTCTACTCTGCTATTTTTCCAATAATCACAAATCATGAGACAATGATATTCATCTTCAACTAGTCCTGATGCGCATCTCTTACAAAATCTCTCATCTGCAGGGATATACGGACGTTTGTGTCTTCCTAGTTCTATCTTTAAATTGTGAGAGCTTAATCTAAAGCGAGCTATACTGCGATATATATACTTTGGGAAGTTCAAGTTTAGATATGGTTCAAGACGCAGGTCTGTCTTAAATAATTTGTATGTTCTTAGCTTAGGAGTTTTAGTACTATCATTGATTTCAGCTAACATGTTTTCTCCAGCTTTTGCAAATAAGAGTGAATTAATTTTATTAGGACTTAATTCAAAGTTAGTGATTCCCAAATGAGTGAAAACATGTTGTATTTTCGACAGCCAGCATGGTGCCTTTTTCATTTTTAGTGCAACTTGAATGTTGTAGCATTCACGCAGCAATTGTGGACAATTACCTGTTTTTAGTCTATGCCAATATTTTATCACAGCAGCTTGCTGCCTATACATTAACTGGAATCGACCAGCATCTGCTAAGATAGCTACAGTTGAAGTTTTACTTCTGACGCCAAGTAGATTTTTTAGAAACTTCAATTGTATTTTTTCCAAAATATCATTTTGCTTAATTGTGAACCAGATTTCGCTGTGATATTCTAATATAGGCAAAATATGAGTATCAAACATTTTAAGACTTAGATTTGGCGAAAGATATCCAACAGTTGATCTAATTCTTTCCTTCAGGGCATGCATAGCCTTTTGTGCTTGTGATGCTAAGTGATCATACATCAAGCCATGAGTTTTGCGACCATTACTAATTATATGACCTAGATATTTATAAGAATCAACAACTTCAAGTTTTTCATTACCAATCATAAACTGGCACTCTGCATTACCAGCTCTTTGTCTTACACCAGGTTGAACAATCATGACTTTACTCTTTTGTGAGTTGATAAGTAAATGCCATTTTCTACAATATTTTGCCAGATTGTCTAAGAGAATTTGCATGCCAGAGGCACTCTCGGAAATAAGTACTAGATCATCTGCATAGAGCAAATGGGTAAATGTTGTGTTATTTATAGTAAGGCCTTGATCTTGGTCAAAATACTCTCCCATATCAGAAAGAAACAAATTAAACAATTTTGGGCTAATAATCCCTCCTTGAAGAACCCCATATGTGCTTTCTATCTTTGAACCAAGCTGTCCTTCCCATCTGACTTTAGCACTGGATTTCGAGAAAAGGCTTTGAATAATGTTTAAAAGTTTCCCACAATAACCTTGTTTAATGAGTTTGTAGTACATGAATGTCCTATTGATAAAGTCAAATGCTTTTGAGAAATCTACAAAAGTGATATAAAGAGGTTTCTTTTTTGACATTTGATAAGATATTAATGTATCTAAAATAAATACATTATCACTAGTTCTACAACCTTTACAAAAACCAAATTGATTTGGGTCATTTGAGTTTGAGGCTTCAGTTTGAAAGACTAGCCTTTTATTTATAATAGATTCAAAAATTTTACCCATACACGCCATTAAAGTTAGTTTACGATAGTTGTCAGGTTCACTTTGACTGCCCTTTTTGTGCAAAGGCTGAATGATCCCTTCAGACCATTTCTCAGGATATACTCCTTTGTCCCAGATGTAATTAAAAAGAACTGTCAATGGTTCAACCATAGAATCTGATAAGTATTTATAAAATTCATTGCTTATACCATCAATCCCAGGTGCTTTGCCAAGCTTCAGACTCTTTAACTCAACCCCTACTTCATATGTAGTAATGGGCGCATCAGTAATAACTGGATCCTCAGGGGAGGAATTGTCATAGCTTTGCATGTAATCCTCGATTTCTTTTAAGAACTCAACATCAAATTTGAGATAAGCATTATTTGGCGGGCATTGAATACTCTTAAAGTATGATTCAAATGCTTCAAGAGAAATTGAACCAGTTATTGAACTTGATGAGTTTCTCTTTAAAGTTCCCCAATATTTCCAATATTCTGTTGGATTATTGCTTTGCATTTCACACAGGTTATCTCTTATATTGTTTTGATACTGCCTCTTTTTCTTTTGAGTCATGGCTCTATATTGCTTTTTTAACTTACAATATTGATTAAGATTATTTTCTACACTGAGGTCATTATTTTTAGAGAAGTCATTTACATTACGCTTTAAGTTTTTACATTCATCATCAAACCATTCATTTTTTGGAAATTTGTCTCCTTGAGACTTTTGATATTTCCTTTTAAAATTTTGTGAAATAGCAGTGTCAATTAAGGAGTACATGCTATTTATGACATCTTCCACACCATTATCAAAAACAATGTTGTTTATAAATTCATCTTGTAGTGATTCACAAAGATTGTTATTTAAGGAGCTAATGAGACCAGGTGCCTTATCCATATCAAATACATATTTGAAGAATTTAGCATGGTTGGCCTGCTTTATTTCCATTTTACGTACAGGCTGTCTACTCAATGTAAGTTCAAGGGAGAAAATCAATGGCCTGTGGTCAGAATCTGAGTTAAGGGGATCAACCAAAAATGTTGATAATTTTCTGAAACAATAAGCATCACATATCAAATAATCAATTAAGCTTTTCCCATTGGCTGTATAGCAAGTAAAAATTCCAGTGGTACTGTTGAAATAACCATTCATTATTCGCATATCAGTAGATTTACATAATTCTAATAGTTCTCTACCATATCTGTTTACTTTAGCATCCTCAGAGCTTCGGGCATGATTAGGAAATTCATGAGATAAATCATTACAAAATGCATGGTCAAAGTTCTGACTTTCTTTGCCAGCAATTAATAGAAAATCAGGATGATTGCCTGTCCTAGCATTGAAATCCCCACTAATAATAACATTACCAAGGTTGCTAAATTGAGTTATGTCATCTTGCAATAAATGAAAAGCATTATTGTCGTGAAAGCTGGAAATAGTAGAAGTTGAGTCTAGTGGAGGAATGTAGACGCAGCCTATATAAATATCGCGGTCACTAATTTGTTTAACTTTAAGCCACACTACAAAGTCAGAATTTTTAGCAACTGAAACGGTCCCATCATTCAAAAAGCTACTGCGAATCAGAATTCCTACCCCGCCTGCAGGTTTCCTAGCACGTGAATGTTGAAATTTCCTTTGAAAATGTCTAAATTCAAAATCTTTTACATTTGGTTTGAAGGTATCAAGTTTCATTGTTTCCAGAAATATGACTAAGTCATATTTGCTGATATATTTTACAAATTCTTGGTTGTTCAGTTTATCACCTAATCCATTGATATTCCAGACCATGATTTGCAAATCTTTAAGAATATTATCATCAGTTATCTCTGAATTTTGATCTAGACAGGGATTATTTAAATTTTCATTTTGTACAATGCTTTGGTCATTTGTTGAAACATTTACAAGTGGCATACTGGCATTTAAGTGTACAATGTCATTCATAAAATTTTGCTTTGACTCAATTATGTTAACATCTACATTTTTCTTTGATTCAATTATGTTAACATCTACAGTATCATGAATTTTCCCATTATAATTTACTTTAACAGTATCATTTATATTCACAGCACTGTTGCAAATGACAGTTATATCAGATTCACTAGCAATATTTTTGACATTAGACAATCCACAAGACAAATGGGTGGCAGGCAGAACACTAAACACACTGCTTCACAATGTGGGCAGCGGATCGAGCAACAAAGTCTTTAGACTGGGTGGTCATGTGAATGTTGTCTTTCACCAGCTTGGCCGACTTATTACAAATATAAGTGGCATTAAAGTTCTTGCACAAATTGGCGAGTGCTTCATTGAGTTCAGTGATTCGAATGTTTGTATGGTGCTGTCTTGTCTGAGGTAGACTGCTAAGCAGTAGCTGGGCTTTCGGAAACTGTTCTTTGACCTCAGACAGCAAGTGCCTGATCTCCACAGAGATGGCACTGGTGGGTGTGAAGCGATCACGTATTTCAATGTCTCCAGTGTGCACGAGAACAGCGTCAGGTCGAGCGTTTTGAAGTGCTTTCGATACGGCTTTGACTCTGCTTTTAATCTGCGATGTCGTTCGTCCTGGGTAGACAAAGCCAGAGCTGTCGAGGCCACGGTCGTTAAGGCCTTTGGCGATACCTCTTGCATTTGAATTGCCTATAACATATGCTCTTGCACTATATTTACTAATACTTACTTTGAAATCATATATACATGATAGAAGCATAAACGTAAAATAATTATTATGCGAAAAAGTTAGAGATAAAGTTACTAAACTTCATACACTAACTATAGTAAAATGAAGACTCAAGAGTCATATTTAATTGAAGCATAGCCTTGTAAACAGTCTCATATATATATATAAACTTTTATTGACAGACAGAGAAATTGAGTACAGGTACATGTACTAAATGTCAATCAGAAAATGGACATGGAAAATTTGAATCTACATCTACGCCGTATTCTTCACTACCAAAAATAATTACACATTTCATAACAAATTACAAGTTTAACAGTTCATATAAAAATCAAACTTAATTAAACAGTAAGACAGGTCGCAGTTGCATACATGTCATTGCACAGAGTCAAACAAAACTAAGTTGGGGTATATTATGTATAGGTTATTCACCATGGGACAGGGAATATGTGATTTATCACCCGAGGGTTTTAGCCCGAGGTGTGATAAACACATATTCCTGATCCCATGGCGAATAACTGGCTTATACCTTGAGACAAACACTCAAACCGTCAAACATGAGAGGATAACTGAACAAAAATTTCCCTGCAATACTTGCATGTGATTGGCTGGCAGAGGTGTCGAATGGTATAACTTGACATAGACCTGCGTGTACAGCAGCAGGACCAAGTTTACAAGTTTATTTTGGAATCCGAATTCAACATTTATAAGCTGTTAAGTCTTTGAGCCACACTAACAATTAGTACATACTGACAACTTAACAATAACAAGTAGTGACATGATACAAAGTGGTATAAAAACATCTAAAGAATATAAAAAATCTTTATATAAAAACTGCAGGTGTTTGTATGCACCGTAAAAATGTAAGCAAAAAAATCCGTAATTCTAAAGGTCACTTGGCGAGTAAGTACACAGTGTAAAGTCACAAATTCATACATTGGCAGTAATGGAAGATAACATGTATACATGGAACTAATTGAGCAACATCAGTCTTCACAGTTTTTGAGGTCCATTTCAATTTGGTGGTCCCTCACAAAACTGTTTATGGGTTCAATGGCCTCCAATATCATAGTATTTTTTGTATGTAAATGTTATTTATGGAAAAATAAAGACCATGTCATTCTCAAAAAAAAAATATATATATATATATATATGAGCAATGAGCAATGACCTGCAATAAATTGTGGAATTTTTTTTTTAATCTCATGATACACACTATATGAAGAGTTGGCCAGGTCGTGAGTGGTCTTGCAACTTTTGAGCAATAACTAACATGCAAATACATTTAGATCAAAACATAAAAGTTAGATAAATTGTCCCTTGTCAACATGAAGAAGGAATGCTGAGGCTGTATATCGTAGGTAAACCTTAAATCGATACTTGACAGCCCTAAATCGATCAACAAGCGAGTATTTCCAGTTTTATGTATCACATTATCCTCGTCTCAAACAATCGATTTCTGGCCACAAAATTATTAGTATTAAAATCACAGCTTTTTCTCTTTTACTCAAAAAAAAAAAAACCAAGGAAATCTTACTCACGAAGTCCAGGTAAATTACAGTGTACACAGACAACACAGGCATATAAAATTACACATGCAGAATTGAAGATTTTTTTTTTCAAAATGCTGGGAAGCCCTTGCATCAAACCTATAGTCACACTACACTACATAAAGTACACTACACTACACAAATTATTTAAACAACATTACCATCAAAATACAAAAGTATATTAAAATGTACATAAATCATCATTTGCAACAAACGTTATTTACACAAAATAATATAATGTTTCTATTTAGGGGAGAGCGGGGCACAGTGAGACGGCGGGCACAGTGAGACAAAGCCTGTAGCGTCTAGCTGGTACTGTTTACAGATCAACCCTCTTTTATATAGCACGAAAAGTTAGTAAGTGAGAGTTTGACCTATATCCGGAATGCCTACACAGCATATCGAGAGCGGAATATCAATATTTTGGTTTTTGGCCAGTAAAAGTAAATAATTTTGCTGAACGACTTTTTGTTATAATTCCCAAGAAAAATGGTATTATGCAAATCAATTGCCAGGGATTCAAACCTTGAGTATTTGTCTTAGTTTAGTGAGATGATGAACCACAACACAGGCATCCAGTCCGCAGGATTCAAAAATTTTATAAAGAGAGCTGCGTGGGGCACAGTGAGACAGTTTGAAGCGGGCACAGTGAGACATCACAACATGCACTCGAAATGACCTGAATGTAATGCTTAGCTCGCAATTCACTATTAAAAACAAAATTCCTTCTATAAACTACTGAATTTGGTGAGTGATATCCGAAGAGAAGCATCAGAAAGAATTTTCATTGGTATGTAACAGGTGCAGCAGGTTAAATAAGTCGTGCATTAGTCCTGTGAGATGAAATTTCGAAACATGCTTAAAAAAGGACTTAAAAAATCACCTAACAAGCTGCTTTTATAAAAGTACAGTAGTTACTGTAGCAAAATTGATAGAACAATTCCGCAGGCCCTGAGAATCGGCGGTTATGGCAGCAGATGCCCTGTCTCACTGTGCCCCGCCTGCTGTCTCACTGTGCCCCGCCCACCGGGCACAGTGAGACACTTAACGAGCATGGATGTAACTCGAAATTTCTCCAAAAGGTAGGAACCTGAAACTACTATACTGGTCAATATACCCAACGTCATTATATATAATGTGGACCTGATCTCATTTAACTCGTTACTGCCAATATTTTGGAACACTTGAAAATAAAAAAAACTGTCTCACTGTGCCCCACTCTCCCCTATACAATTTTAAATGAGTTTCCCATATTATGTACACAGTACATAAGTTAAAAAATTTTAATTAGAGATCTCTCTGATCACATTGCTGATGCCAGATTTGAATTGCCCTTCCAAAACTTACTCAGAAACTGTGGATTGAGGAAAAAATATTTATTCCTTCATTGATTTTTGCAATATCTTCAGGATTTGCAAGTTCACCAATGGGGAATTACATTATAAACTTCAAGTGAATTCTGGTAAAGGTAAGTATTTATAAAATAAGCCAAAATTTTACATGTGACTTCTACTATATAAACTGCAATACCAGACCAACATCAAGCAGGATCGGAAAATACTGGGGGCACCTGAAACACCCTACTAGGGGCCCATTCACTAATAAAAGAATTCCTTTCTCTCTATATATATATATAATCATCCATCACCTCATTCATGTCTACTCCTATCCAAATTGGCCTTCAGGTGCATATATACAGGACGTAAAGCCCATCCATTCATCCCTGTCATAATGGACATTTCTAGTTTCTTTCTGAAACTTTTTATACATACGTTCATCTCTAGGCACAACATACCGTTTGGCAAGAATGTTTGTTTTGACAATGTATATTGATAAAACTGTTTTAGGTTGCTACATTTTCTACCTGACAGTATTGGAAGCCTTGGCCTTGGCTCGGTCTCAGATGCCAAATCCTTGGCCTTGCCTCAGTCTCGGGTTCTTTGGTTAGGTGATGCCAGCCTCGGGACCGGCCTCCAGGCCACATTTTGATGGCCTCGGTCTCGGAGACTCATACCTCGGTCTCGGCCTCGGAGGCTCGTACCTCAGTCTTGGTCTCGGACTCGGATGTCCCGGCCTCGGATGTCCCGGCCTCGACTACATCACTGCTACCTGAACACTTAGCTGAGATCAGCTTTTTTAATGATTTGAAGGCGTACAAATACGAGGTAGCTCCCACCACTGAGATGGTAGTGATGAACCAAGTATCCTGCCTTTGGATGTGAATTTTCTTTCTTTGGTCGCGGACTTTAAAGCAAATTACAGAAATACCAACAAAAATTAACAGTGCCTCAGGAATGAAAGAAAATTTTATGGTTTTGCAGGAATATGTGCTTCTAACGACAAGCGGAGGATTACGTCGGATGTAGTCCTTACTGAGGAAGGGATGGTCCGAGTAGTTGTGGAGAGCTCCAAGATACACATCGAATGTATCAATATAAGTTGCGTATTCACTGAGCGTGTTTGAATCATTCAGTCCACATTGCAAGGATAGCTGCAAACAACAACGATATGACAGTCCATTATTCAACCAATGGAAGATGAAATAGGGTCACAGAAAATACATATACATATGTGCAACCAGTTAATGGAAGACTTCCCATCTATCTCAGAGAGGCCTGGCCATTGTTTCTTCTACAGACTACACACTTACCGACAAAACATGCCGATTCTCAAAGATTATGGCGCTTCCCTGATGGACATAGGTCTCCTTTCCAATAGACTGGTTCGCTGAAGAAGTAATATTTCCCAATTGGCTGTTGAGTTTGACGTACCCAACAGTACACGGGTAGACCTCACTGTTGAACAAGAAAGGTAGAATTAGAACATCATTCTGAATATGTCAGTCGTGTCAAGGTTCAGAAAATAAAGACAGATCATTATCCAATACTTCTGTCCACACTTGCTGAAGACTGTGATGCTACACTTTTTTCCCAGATTAAACAAATTTGCTCCCTCTCTCTTCAATATCAACTAACCTGAAAGTTGTGAGCTCTTCTGGTTTATATGTCATCATTCCTCCATCATGGACGTCCTTGCAAAATATGATGTGATGCCTGAGACCACTGATCAGGCAAATGAGACCAGTTATGATGAATACCACTCCTCCTTTTGCTTCCCTACTGCGAGCAATGTATCGCTGAATCATTTTGCTGAAAAAATTAAATTAAGATACGTAAAAGTAACAAGCCCGTTTGTTCAGGTACATATTCAAAGAGCACACAACGTTATGTTGCTAATTATCCCCCACGCATAGCATGGGGGATTTTAGTTTCAGTCTCCATTTCATGAACTGTCATGGTATCAATCAAATATCTCAAACACCACACCATGCACAATATTCATAATCTCCAAAAGTACTCCCAACTACTTTAACTTGTCAAATCCATATTTAAATCATGTGAATGTGATAAGCAATATTGTTTCCCAGGCATGCTTGTAAGTAAGGTTGCAGTGGCTGGGACTGCAGCCATTTTAAAATTTGTCAGCCAAAGTCACTCATAGGAGTCACCACTTGCATACATGTATGCAATCTGGGATCCACGGCATTTCATGTGAAATGTTGCTCCCAAGAAAAGTAAGTCCAGAGAAATGTTTTAAACCTTCACAATATTATAATGCCCATATCAGTGTGAGGCCTTGGTTGTACATCTTTTGTGACACTTAGATTAATTTGTTTATGCAACTTGGGGAAAATATATGTTATGCTGCCGCTGGGTTGCCAGCCAGTCCAAGCGTCATTCAGCACCTCCCAGCAAGCTGATATGAATCATTTTTCCCAGCCAGCCGCCTCAATTAACTGCTTTCTCATTACCTGACTGCAAATTTCATTGGTTGAATGCCAAAAATTGACTCCCAGCTGACAACTTTGCCAGCTGGGAAAATCCTAGCTGACAGTGTGCCAGCCAGCCAGGCGGCTGCTTCATAACAGATCATGGGGTGCCCCTGGAATAACCCCACCACTGTGTTTATATAGCTTCAGCCGTCTACAAGTGGACTGCTCTTGCATTGCCACAGATCAGAACATATGCTGTCTTGTGTTGCCACCTAGTGACTATTGTGCTATTCCGCGAGCTCCTGCGAGCGGTCTACCAACTTTCAACCACAGGAAGACACACAATTTTGTCTGGAAGACACCGGGGCTGTTTCTGAGTGTGTTGATGGCCTTGTCTACTTCCTTAGAGAATGTGATTGCCGAGTCTGACTCCGGTATACATCGATGTTGAATAGAAATTTTGTGAATGTGCAATGAAATTGGAACTATTTCTTGGGACAGCAATGCTGTAGCATAGGAAATCAACTTTTGTGCCAGGTGGCAGCAGCATGCAGTTCTCAGTTTCACCAGACTGTAGCTTCAGTGTGTAGTTTAAATTAAAGATCAGTGGCTGAACCAGACATGTGCCTGCGAGTGCAAAAATGCATCAGGCCCCCCTCCGGACTACCGAGTCTGGATCTGTCACTGTGATAGCAAACAAAAGTTAAAGACAATGACATTGATTCACCAACCTTTGTTTCCGTTTGGTCTCGACATTCTGGTACTTTTCCTGGGCTTCTGCTGATTGGCTAGAGGAGGTACACCAGTTGATCATTTTCATTATGTTCGAAATTACTTTCGAAATTTGAATCCCAAGGACATTTCCGCCCGCCTTGCATAGCACACCTAAAACAAAACTCGCGATGGCACAAGCAAAGAACCTGCCATAGGTGTAGCCAAGCCAAGTGCCCGTTCCAGGACAACATTTAATGCTGTCTAACATATAGATAAACCAGAGTCCAATGACTCCTAATCCAGTGACCATGCCAGCCGCGCCAAGGAGGAATTCACATATCCTCATTGTGTATGTTTCCTGAAGATCTCTCCCTGGCCGTAAATGTGTTGTTGGGGTTTTGTTCTCGAACCAGATATTGACCATATCAGTAATCAGAGAAATCATTTCCAGGATTATGATGATGGCTAACCCCCCCAAAAATGCTTGGCTCCAGCTTAAAGTAGACAGGGAAGCCTGAAAATAAAACATCGAAACATAACCCAGTGATATACAGACCTGCTTTATAATGAAGTTATACACATAATAGGTATATGTGAAATTGGTTTTTACAAGGACAAAATTTCAGTGTACGAAAGTCGTTTCAGAATTGGACTGAAATGTTCTTTGTAACCTCATAAGAGTCCATATCCATTGCATTCAAATCAATTGTCAATTTTTCATTGGGTAACTTGTGACCTCATTGATACTCAGTTGGTGACTTGTTTGATGGCACTGGAAGATTGGGATATGGCCTCACAAATTAACGATGAGTCAGAGAGAATAGCATGGCATTGATAGGGATATGACCTCACAAGGAACATCTGCCAACTGTAACATTTCAAATTCGCCGATGGTCCAGGGGAGGTATTTCCCTGATTTTGTACAGGGCACGGGTGGACTCACCAGTTTACATGCGCCTCTCATACTCTCATACCTGATAGATAAGAGTCTGAAACAGCTCCACTAAAAGATGTAAACAAAAGCCTTGTAAGGGCTGAACACTATACTGAACAGTGGTTTAACCAAGATGTGCACACTACCTGCAATGTTTCATGATCCTTGCAGTCTTCTCTCACCATCTAGCACACTGTTTGGAGCTGACACATCAGATGTACCATACAATCCAATGAATTTGTGCAGGTAGTGTTATCATGTGTGGTCATGGGCCTCACTGGGTTGGTCATCTCAGCTTTCCAGTTAAATTACCGGAAGAGGGCAGCACTGCCTAATACACTCCACTGCAGGAGTTCAGTGATTTTCTGGTCAGGCAATCAGGAGTATTGGACAGTGCTGCTCCCTTCGGGTAATTTAACTGCAACCCAGTGAGGCCCTTTACCATACATGATCATATAACTACCTGAACAAATTCATTGGATTTTATGGAACTACTAACGTTTCCGCTCCAAACAGTGTGCTGTATGGTGAGAGAAGACTGCAAGGATCATGTAACGTTGCAGCTACATAGTGTGCACAAATTGGTTCAACCACTGCTAAATATAGTGTTCAATCCTCACAAGGACTTTTGTTTACGTTCCTTGTTGCATGCTCTTCCATATGTACCATTACAGGGCAATTTCTATCGGTGACTTAACTCATGGTACAGGGATGCACCACGCTGATTTGAAAAACCGGAACCATTCTAATCCGGAAATCAATGCCAAAACTAATCTTTCAGTACAAATACCTCAAACCATTTAATCTTTATAATTTTTAAACCATTGTAATTGTCTGTTCAAGCCGGTTCTAACGATGCCAAATACCTGGGGTAGCAAAAACCGGAACCAAATTAATCCAAAATGCTAAAATACCAAAACCATAAATTTTAATCCAGAAGCCCAAAAAAGCAGTACCATCAAGTGGCACCTCTATATGCACTCTCTCTTAGTGAGGACCACCTTCCCTGTACTGGGGCCGACTGTCATAACATTTCAAAATCATAGTAGCTTCGTTTTCCCTGGGCTCCGCAGACATGGCAGAGGGATGGACGCCTCACACTTAATGACTGGCCCATGGGACATTGGGTTACAATATTCAATATTTATTATATCAGTTTCGTGGGGCCCTCTAGTAATAATATATATATATAAATATGACTTATAAAAGTATCTCTAAATTACTTACTGAAGTTAAAGTTGCTACACATGTACTGGTTGCCGTTTGACCCAATTTGCGCTTAAACCATGGGTATTGTGTATTGAAATTGACGCCTGTTTTGCAGAAACTAGCAAAATTCTCACAGTTCCTTTTAAAGAGTCCATAACCCTTCACGCCATCCAGAGCTTTGGCCTTCTTCATCACCAGGTCAGGAGGATTTTCAGAGTCAATTTTGTCTCCATACTTAATTCGGTACAATGTCCCACTCTCTTTGAAGGGGTCTTTGATGATCTCCGCATGGATTTCTATCGAAAACATATTGCAATTTTCCGTTTTTGCCCAGTGCATAACCTCCAACGTGTTTGACTCTCTCACTTCGGTGACAATCGCATGGTGACACACCACATACGTTCTTCGCCACATGATGTGGTCTCCAGGCTTGAACCTGGCAGTAGCTGGGTCTAACCGCTCCTCACAGGTAGACAACCGCATTATCCTAACCCTGTCTTTGTTTTTTAGCAGTGGACTCTTCACTTCTCTATTGTTGTTCCCAGAATTTTGTCCAGTGATGTCTTCGATGGAGTTCTCTTGAACTTGACCTTGAACTTGATCTTTAACCTCCGCCCAGCACCTTCGACATATGATATAATTGATGCCTCCATGATCAAAAGAGGGCGACCAGTCTTTTGTCCCACAAGAGTGGCAATGCTTCGAGTCTTCTTCAGCCATGTCAATCTGAAAGAGATCAGATATTCAGTCTTATGTTTTTCCATTCAACTGACCAAAAACTCAAAGATATGCCTAACACTTACCAAAGTGAATGTCAATCAGACATGAGCGGAAGTACCAGTCATTCATTGACATAGTATATGGCCTGGTGCACCTTGTGACTTTTTTTTTTAAGCCAAAAGTCGTAGGTTACTACGCTTTCCCAACATCATTTTGAGAGCGGTTAAGTATCGATATCGATTTGACACATTGTTATGTATTTGCCTTTCAAATTTCAGCCAAGTCAGATGATTTGCACTTAAGATATTACACAAAACGTTCGGGAAAATGTGCTTAAAATGCACGATTTTGGCGTGACAGACTCAAAAACAACTTTTTAAAATGAAGAAAACAAAAAATAATGCCATAATTTTTCATCAATAGTGTATGTTATATCATTCCACCAGTATATCTATTTGGAGGTAGAGGTATTTTGGTTATTTGATACTCGGAAATAAGCATGGAAATAAAGACTTTGTAGAATGACACAAATGAAGCCAAAATTCAACTTTTTGGAAGTGTTGTCATTGTTGCCTTGTAAGTGAAGAAGAAATGACACTATCAGACCCACTTCTGTGTATGAACACTGCATATTCCTTTTAATAGAATAATACTTGTTCACCACCTCTAACTAACTTTAAAATATCTTATAAATTCAACTTTATAACACCATATTTGAGTGTCCCAACCATAACGGTCAAAACTATAAGGTGAATTCTCAGCCCCTACTTTGCTGATAAATGTCTTGGAAAGCCATATTCCCCAGATTAGATGAGGTTCCTAGACCTATACACTGGTCATTGCATTTTAGCTTTTTTAGATACTCTGAAAACTTGGCATACACTACTGCAAAGAGAGAAGTGTCCCAACCATAACGTTTTTGTCCCAACCATAACGCCTCACCCAAATGGCTATCAGTACAAGTTTGATGTTGTTTTAAAAGGTCTGGTAGCTGTTTAAATACAATTCTTAATGTGCTGATCAAGTATGATACTAATATTGGCCATTTTAAATAGGTATCATCCAGTCAAAGGCTGTGAAAGCAGATTGACTTCGAAGATTCTGAATTTTTGCAGGAGAGAGGTGGTGACCTTTGTTACATCACAAAACGGTATTTTCATTTAGTTATGCTGTTCAAATCTTTTGTAAACATGATACATTCAACTGTTTAAAATGAAAAGTAGATTTTTCATAATTACATATAGTTTTCACTGCCAGGCATACCTACAAATCTCTTGGTCTGGGAAATTTAAATGACATGGTTGTGTGGAACATACATTAGAACTTTTGAAAGACTCATTCTTTAGAATAAGTTTAGAAAGTATTTTGATGAATATTAGCTTGATCTATTGATGTGTATGTGGCTCTCAAACAGGGTTGGGTTCAATTACATTCATCAATTAAAATTAAAATTAAAATTAAACAGTGCATCTCAGTAGTCAATTACAATTACAATTACAGGTAGCTTTAAAAACCTCAATTAAATTACAATTACCAATTACAATGGTCAATTACAATTAAATTACAATTACAATGTGTGAAGTCAAAAAAATGTGAGTTTGACATCCAAGAAATCGATTGATTTAAACTATCCAAAATGATTGTGTAATTGATTTGTAATTTATGTGTAATTGATCAATTACAGATCTAAATTCGCTCAATAACAATTACAATTGCAATTATTTCAGACTAGAATTTATCGATTACAATTACAATTAAAAATACTCTGTAATTGTAATTAATTACAAAATTACGCAATTACAATTATAATTGAACCCATCCTGCTCTCAAAAAATCTGAACTTTTTAAAGTTGAATCCCACAGAATACAGCTGCTCCACCTATTGTACGCCACAGCTCAACAAAAATACCCCAGCTGGTGGCTCCCCCACTTTGTCACATTGTTCATATGCATTGGAAAAGCCACAGAGTTTTGAAAACAGGGGTGGGCTCACTCGAATAATGACCCTAAACTATAAATGCACACATTTTGGGTTGATATACAGGCCTATAATTCAATCCAATTTTCATAAAAATCGGAGAAGGAATCTTTGACATATCCAAGTTTATTCTAAGGGGGACTTATTTTTGTTGAACTGTTTTTCATAATTTTCACATATTGTACACCACGTAACTCTCAAAAAACATCGGTAACCCCCCTTCAAAGACATATTTTTCAATAAAGTGTATTTTCAGCTATATTCCTTTAATTTTTCATAAATATTTCATGGATATTGTTTGAGTGACACTGCTTTTCGTTATAAATCCCACACTCTTTCAGTATTTTACTGTATGTTTTAATGTAATGACATAACATTTTGAAAAGATCATAGTTCGAAAATTATGTTGGAAAGTCCCCTATTTTTTTTTTTACGTTGGAAAGCTTTCTTTTTGAAGAACTTTTTGGCAAAGTTTCATGAATATCTCATGGATTTTAGATTTCTTGCTAAGTGTGGGATTCAACTTTAATTACCAATTACTGTTATAATATGCGGTTTGCGATATTGCTCTCAATTCTTAATCCACATAAATAATATATACATTTCTGAAATCAGCAGAAAAGTAGCTTTCGAATGAATGGTAGGAAGCTATGGTTTGACGTACTTTAACATAATTTCAGGTATTTTCTGTCGCGCAATTTACTGAATTTTTGTATCAATTTTCACGTTTCTCTTCCAGAGAAGAAAAAAATCTTTTTCAACATCATTCTGTTGCATTTCAACAAATGATTTAAGTGGTTCAAGTGCGATAAAACTTAATTATTTTCTAGCTGCAAGAATTATAATTGAAAAATATTCTATTTTTTATCATTTATTTAAAATCAATTGTTTTTCAATACACCAATAACTTATAATTAACCCTAAACCATTGTATAAATTTTGCCATTGTCCATTTATCAAAAATAAGTTAGTTTGGAATTCAAACAATAAAAAATAGGCCAATGGCAGGTATTTAAGTTAGAGTCGTTTAAATTTTCAGATTCTTATCTCTTGAATAGAACCGTGAGTTTCTCAGAGATGAATGAAGATATCAACACAAAATCTTTGGTACATTAAAATGTAAGTTCTCCACCATAAAGCAATTTTAATATCAACCTCTTCGAATTACTTTTTTTTTATACCAAATGTCACGTCTTAGGTGCACCAGGCCATATCAGGGCTTGTAGATCGATTTTATCCATCCATATACTAGCATATGACAAGTCCAAGAAATGCCCTGTACATGCATGTTTTGATATATTTGTCACAGATTCTATCAAATTTGACAGTTGACTATGAAAAACATTTTCTCAAAATTCACAGTTATTTTTGGGTGTTGTTAGTTCGATAAGTTGCAGATTCTTATCCATTTTTATCTCATATCTAACTGCTGAACGCACAAATAGTAACAAACAATGTATAACAGTTTGCGATCACTGCTATGGTTGTATTCTAATTTTGAATTTGTCATGTGACTTTGACATAGGCTCCCACCAGTTTTGTATTTCTTTAAAATATACAAATACTATAAAAGAAAAAATACTTTGCATGCCAGAACATTATCAAAATAAGTGTGATGTACAAGGTCAACTATTGCATTTGCACCATATCTGTGTGTTATTTGCAAAATGGCTCTGCTCCTGCAATCTCAGAATTCGAATTGCATACGCTTGTATTGTCTACAGAGTATTATTGGTATACATGCGCGTGCAATCAGACTGTTACATTGAAAATCTTTTTGACAAGATCGCTTAGTTATTGGTCATAATTGGTAAAATTTTTTAATAGTTAATCAATTTACTGACAAAGTCAGTCTATTTTTTAAAATTTGACCATTTTTTCCAGTCACTATGACCAATCAAGGAAATATCCCGTTTATATCCGTAGTATGAGGACTATTGCAATTCCAGTTGAGTCCTGGCCCTGACCACGCTGACAGTATCTTTGATATGACTGAGTGTGTGGGATTGATCAGTTGGGTATCAGCAGCAAGTCTGAGCTGGAGGTATATATTTTTCACTATTTGACATATACACAAATTTGTAAACCTGCAAAAACGAACACATACACGATTTTAGCATTCGTGTAAGTGTGAAATATTGCAATTCACGAATTTGTGTAGATGTAATAACCAACATTGCAACCTTAAACTTGCCTAAAACTAACTCTAAACCTAATTTGGACCCTAAAACTGAAAGATTTAGCACCTCCACGAATGTTAGTAATGACAGGTACACAAATGAATAATAAAGCACACACACGAGTGCTAGTTATTACACATACACGAGCATCTATGCTAGTTTTTTCATGTTCACACATTCGTGCATGCTCGTTTTTACACCTTCAAAAATTCTTGTACATGTAAAATAATGAAAAATATATACATGTGAGCTGTGTGCAGCCATCTCATCACACAGCAGCAAGACAGTAGCGGAACTTATTCTATCCCATTTCGCGAAATACTGCGAAGTCATCAGCACCTGACGACACCATAGGCGGATCCAGGGGGGGGGGGGGCACAATAGGCGCGCAGCCCCCCCTTTCATCAGATAAATACTTCATGTTGCTTTTTTGAAAAAAAAGGTTCCTGAGAGTTCAATGTTATAAGTACTGCTGTGCCCCCCCCCCTTGCGAAAAATCCTGGATCCACTGTTGAGCATGTTATTCACAGCTTCACTAAATCCTCAGGTTGAAGTGATCTAGTCATCTTGAGGCGACAATTTATAATTTCGACAATAATCTGTCAAAGGATAACCTTGACTTTGGCAAACCACTTCCTCCTGGCTCTGTCACACACGACTTAGCCAGATTTCATGCTCATATATCAGGGTTGATATCTCCACAGAAAATCCCGAGAATATAGTTTTGATTCAAAAATTGTAAATATAATGTAACGACATTTAATATTGAAACGTGTGAACGGTCCAATATGTATTAAGAGGCACTTTTTGTAAAAACCTGCGGGGGTGGCCGGGGGTCCGTCAGACTTTGCCATGTGCCATACACCGTTTCGAAGCTATAAGTCTCGCTAAGAAAAATTCACCAAAATTTTTTTCCTAGACCCAGCGGTTTCCATGGAAACAGCTGCTTTGTTGACCAATGTCAGACCCTTTTTTTTTCACAAATCCTCAAAAGGGCAAAATTGTGAAACTCAAAATTACCAATTATTGATAGGTGGCCTCTGTTGAGAGCTCTGAATTTAATGACGTAAGAAATTGCACATGACAAGTAGAAGTGTACGGAAACTTGTTGAGTTCATTCTTTTTCAAATACCATGATTTATGACCCTACCACAGCACCCCCTAGTGGCCATTGTTTTCAGTCTAGTACCTGAGGTGAAGACATACCAACTTCAGGGGAACTTTTTTCAAAAAGGAAACGCGATCCAGGTAGGTGACCTAAGCGGAGTTTTTTATTAACACCTGTATTTTCGGAAACTATTTTCAAACTCGTGGGCACTCATTCCAATTTGACTGTGGCGCCACCTATATTATTCAAAATTTTTTTTTTTTTCAAAATAATCAACAAATTTTAAGCCTGGCTGCAGTGAGGAAGGGTAATGTTGAATTATCCAAAGTTACATCCTGTCTGGCCAATAACACTAACTTAAATATAGCAAGTGACAGAAATCACAAAAGTCACATGGTTTTCCAGAGAGAGGGCTGTAACCATGGTAATGTCAGTTGCATTTTACAAATCTAACATTTTTTTTCTTGTTATTTGATTGCCTGTCAGTCATTGAGAAATATTTTGAATGGAAAATTAAGGGCATAAAAATAATTTTGAGGATTGGAGGCAATTATTTTTTTTGGAATTTTTTGGTTGCCATGGTAACTAAGGGAGTACGCCAGGCATAAACATGAGGATGCAAACAAGGAAATATTTAGGAAATTGTCCAGATAGCATGGCCTATTTGGTGTAAAATAGTTTATTTAGATATCCAAATATGCTCTAACATGGGGTATAGAATATAATTATTTAAAAAAAGTGAGTCAAAGGTCACAATAATTTGTCTATAAAAGTAGGTCAAAGGTCAAATAAGGGCAATTTTTTTTCCATTTGTCTCCTAATTTGTCTTTTTTAACTTCTTTTACACATTGCCTCTGCTTTTCGAGCACCCTACTGCATTCCTCAAACCTTAACCTAGTTCTAAATAGCAAATTGACCCTTGACCTTGAATATCTAGGTCAAGGCCACTGTTCAAAAGTAGGTCAAATGTCAATATTTGTGGGTTTTTTCTCCAAGAACAGCCAAAATGTTGGGTAAAGGTTGTGTTTTGCATGTGTTTAGGACTAAGGTTTAAGCAATAATCCCACCAAAAAAATGAAAACTTGCAGGTCATCATCCTTAGTGATAGTTGCCATGGCAACATAAAAACAAATATATTCCATAGCTTGTTAGCAACTGATTTAAAATCAAGCATATTGGGCCAAAAAATAAATGTCTAGGAAATTGTGCAGGTAGTTTGGCCAATTTTGTGTAAAACAGCATATTTAGATGTCCAGATATGCCCTAACATGGGGTTTAAAATATAATTATTTTAAAAAGTGGGTCAAAGGTCACAATTGTCTATAAAAGAAGGTCAAAGGTAAAATACGGGCAATTTTTTTTTCCATTTGTCTCCTAATTTGTCTTTTTTTACCTCTTTTACACATTGCCTCTGCTTTTCGAGCACCTTGCTGCATTCCTCCAACCTTAACCTAGTTCTAAATAGCAAATTGACCCTTGACCTTGAATATCTAGGTCAAGGCCACTGTTCAAAAGTAGGTCAAATGTCAATATTTGTGGGTTTTTTCTCCAAGAACAGCCAAAATGTTGGGTAAAGGTTGTGTTTTGCATGTGTTTAGGACTAAGGTTTAAGCAATAATCCCACAAAAAAAATGAAAACTTGCAGGTCATCATCCTTAGTGATTGTTGCCATGGCAACATAAAAAGAAATAAATTCCATAGCTTGTTAGCAACTGATGTAAAATCAAGCATATTGGGCCAAAACATAAATGTCTAGGAAATTGTGCAGGTAGTTTGGCCAATTTAGTGTAAAACAGCATATTTAGATGTCCAGATATGCCCTAACATGGGGGTATGAAATGTAATTATTTAAAAAAAAGTGGGTCAAAGGTCACATATGTCTATAAAAGAAGGTCAAAGGTCAAATACGGGCAAATATTTTACATTTTTCTCCTGAATTTGTCTTTTTTAACCTCTTTTACATCTTGCCTCTGCTTTTCAAGCACCCTACTTCATTCCTCCAACCTTGACCTTGAATATCTAGGTCAAGGTCACTGTTCAAAAGTAGGTCAAATGTCAATATTTGTGGGTTTTTTCTCCAAGAACAGCCAAAATGTTGGGTAAAGGTTGTGTTTTGCATGTGTTTAGGACTAAGGTTTAAGCAATAATCCCACCAAAAAATTGAAAACTTGCAGGTCATCATCCTTAGTGATTGTTGCCATGGCAATATAAAAAGAAATATATTCCATAGCTTGTTAGCAACTGATGTAAAATCAAGCATATTGAGCCAAAACATAAATGTCTAGGAAATTGTGCAGGTAGTTTGGCCAATTTTGTGTAAAACAGCATATTTAGATGTCCAGATATGCCCTAACATGGGGGTATGAAATGTAATTATTTAAAAAAAAGGGGTCAAAGGTCACATATGTCTATAAAAGAAGGTCAAAGGTCAAATACAGGCAAATATTTTACATTTTTCTCCTGAATTTGTCTTTTTTAACCTCTTTTACATCTTGCCTCTGCTTTTCAAGCACCCTACTGCATTCCTCCAACCTTGACCTTGAATATCTAGGTCAAGGTCACTGTTCAAAAGTAGGTCAAATGTCAATATTTGTGGGTTTTTTCTCCAAGAACAGCCAAAATGTTGGGTAAAGGTTGTGTTTTGCATGTGTCTAGGACTAAGGTTTAAGCAATAACCCCACAAAAAAATTAAAACTTGCAGGTCATCGTCCTTAGTGATTGTTGCCATGGCAACATAAAAAAGAAATACATTCCATAGCTTGTTAGCAACTGATGTAAAATCAAGCATATTGGGCCAAAAAATAAATGTCTAGGAAATTGTGCAGGTAGTATGGCCAATTTTTTGTAAACAGCATATTTAGATGTCCATAAAAACTGTGCCATAATATGCATAAATTAGTCTAATCAGGCCTTTCCCTGGTTTTACAAACCCTGGCAGGCAGATGGGCAGATGTCAGGGCAGCAAGCAAATAGAGATAATTGAAGGCCACGACTCTACCGCTATTGCATAGGCCTACCTATATGCCATTTGTTAAACACACCAATTTTATGGTGCAACTGTAATCTTCTAAAGGTGTTATTTGCTGAAGGTTTGCTGTTTATGTTGCCATGGCAACACTCACTAGGGATGATGACCTAGAATTTTTCGTTTAATAGGTGAGATTATTGCTTTTAAAACCTAAGTCTTAAACATGTGCAAAACACAACCCTTACATGACATTTTGACTTTTCTCGGAAGAAACCATACATTTTGATATTTGACCTACTTATGATTGATGACCTTAACCTACATATTCAAGGTCAGGGGTCAATTTGCCATTTAGAATGAGGTTAGGCGTTGAAGAATGCAATAGGGTGCTTGAAAAGCAGTGGCAAGGTGTAAAAGAGATTTAAAAAGACAAATTCAGGAGAAAAATATAACATATTTGCCCGAATTTGACCTTTGACCTAATTTTATAGACATTTGTGACCTTTGACCCACCTTTTATATAATAATATTTTATACCCCATGTTAGGGCATATAATTATGGACATCTAAATATGCTGTTTTACACAAAATTGGCCATACGAGTGATACGACCTCAAAAATTTCCTAGATATTTATTTTTTTTGCCCAATATGCTTGATTTTACATCAGTTGCTAACAAGCTATGGAATGTATTTCTTTTCAATGTTGCCATGGCAACAATCACTAAGGACGATGACCTGCAAGTTTTCATTTTTTTGTGGGATTATTGCTTAAACCTTAGTTCTAAACACATGCAAAACACAACCTTTACCCAACATGTTGGCTGTTCTTGGGAGAAAAAACCCATAAATATTGACATTTGACCTACTTTTGAACAGTGACCTTGACCTAGATATTTAAGGTCAAGGGTCAATTTGCTATTTAGAACTAGGTTGAGGTTGGAGGAATGCAATAGGGTGCTTGAAAAGCAGTGGCAAGGTGTAAAAGAGGTTAAAAAAGACAAATTCAGGAGAAAAATGTAAAATATTTGCCCGTATTTGACCTTTGACCTACTTTTATAGACATTTGTGACCTTTGACCCACTTTTTTAAAATAATTATATTTTATACCCCATGTTAGGGCATATCTGGACATCTAAATATGCTGTTTTACAAAAAATTGGCCATACTACCTGCACAATTTCCTAGATATTTATTTTTTTGGCCGAATATGCTTGATTTTACATCTGTTGCTAACAAGTTATTGAATGTATTTCTTTTTTATGTTGCCATGGCAACAATCACTAAGGACGATGACCTGCAAGTTTTAATTTTTTTGTGGGATTATTGCTTAAACCTTAGTCCTAGACACATGCAAAACACAACCTTTACCCAACATTTTGGCTGTTCTTGGAGAAAAAACCCATAAATATTGACATTTGACCTACTTTTGAACAGTGGCCATGACCTAGATATTCAAGGTCAAGGGTCAATTTGCCATTTAGAACTAGGTTAAGGTTGGAGGAATGCAGTAGGGTGCTCGAAAAGCAGAGGCAAGGTGTAAAAGAGGTTAAAAAAGGCAAATTAGGAGAAAAATGCCCGTATTTGACCTTTGACCTACTTTTATAGACAATTGTGACCTTTGACCCGCTTTTTTTAAATAATTATATTTTATACCTCCATGTTAGAGCATATTTGGATATCTAAATAAACTATTTTACACCAAATAGGCCATGCTATCTGGACAATTTCCTAAATATTTCCTTGTTTGCATCCTCATGTTTATGCCTGGCGTACTCCTTTAGTTACCATGGCAACCAAAAAATTCCAAAAAAAATAATTGCCCCCAATCCTCAAAATTATTTTTGTGCTCTTTATTTTCCATTCAAAATATTTCTCAATGACTGACAGTCAATCAAATAACAAGAAAAAAAATGTTAGATTTGTAAAATGCAACGGACATTACCATGGTTACAGCCCTCTCTCTGGAAAACCATGTGACTTTTGTGATTTCTGTCACTTGCTATATCTAAGCATAAACACATACAGGACGGCGAACTCCTATAGGCGGCGCCACTAGACTTGCGTTTTTTCGCAGCGCCACTGCGGGGGTGACAGCAAGCAGCACGCTGCAGCACAGAGACAGCAGTGTGGCCTGGGCAGGTGGATTCATTGCTTGTCTCAGCCTTGTTGTAAGGGCCTGTGACATCGTGTATTGCAATAATGTGCCTATACAAGCTTTCTACATGCTATGTGAAGGTGTTAATTGCCATTCAGGTCTGATTCATGCCTAATTGCCACTTGAAACCAGCCCTAACTGCTATTCTTCCCCCTGACCAACACTAAGCAATAGAGCAGATGTAGGACACCTAGCCTATTGTACCTGTTGACCTTGCCCTATCCTGCTATCCCTAATGTCCAATGGAGCTATGAAAAATAATAATATAGGCCTATCATAAATCGTACATGTAGGCCTAGATATGGGAAAAAAGAAACTATTTATCTGATCTATGTCATAGATTATTACTAAATAGACCGAATATCCACAAATAATATCCACAAATATTAGCCCCAAGTACAGTAAATCTTGTTTTTAAGTTTTTTAAAAAATATATTGGGCCTACTATTAAAGGCCTATTTGGGAGGACATCCTGAATACTGTGTACATGTAGGCCTATAATAAGGCATATTAGAATTATACCCTGTAAACCAATATATTTGGCATCAAGGGAATATTTTTGAGCAGAATGGCTCACTCGCCAATGAATAACCCCCTATGCCTCACCCCCCCCCCCCTGCTCCCCCCCCCCAAGTGTCAGCACATTATTATAGATTACACATACCCTTGCTCCAAGTCACTCTTGCATAATTGAGCTAGTCATATTTGAATTTTGTGATTGTCACAGGATTTGCCAATATTGGCCAAGGAGCAAGTCCGCAGTTCTTCTCCTACAAGCAAAATATCATCAGAATTACATCAGCCAAAAGCAAATATCTGTGAAAAAATATATATGCAGCCAGTTTGCATCCAAAATATGCAATGTTCATCAGCCACATGGTCCGACATGGAGGATGCAATTAGCAATTTAGCACCCTGCCCAAATTGTCCCAAACATCTTAAATTCACAACATTTTTGCCCAAAACTCCCCGAAAAAAATTTCAGGGCGCCTGCCAATCCTAGAAAAGTCTGTAAATTTGGTTTCTGAATATAAATGCATTAAAAACATTGCATTTTGAACAAAAGGTCTGGAAAAGCCTGGAATTTAGTTCCTTCAAAACAAAATAAAATCACAGCTAAATATTTGGCGATTTCCTGTTACTGTCCTGGTAGAAACATTTTGATGTTCCGAAAAAAAAAAAAAATTGTGTTTTTGGATAAGTACACTGAAAGAATTTCCTTGATTTTGGGAAAAAGGGACTGTTCAGAATTTATGTCTGTCCAAAGTTGCCAACTTGCCATTAAAAAAATTTGAATCCCGCCTCAGGTTTCATGCAGATTTATAGTGCCCCTAAGACCCTTAAGGATGGATGTGGATTTTTAGTACCCTCCAAAGCATGTATAGCAATGCACACACACAGACTATACACATTTGGGAAAATTGCACATACTCACTTTTGCACGTATGTGCGGGCGTTTTACAATATTTTTATTTTGTCAAAAATGCATACAGGTCTCCCCTAAAAGATGTTGTAAAAAGTTGGTACGACCCCTTGAAAGATGTGTGAAAAGTTATCCTTGGACTTGGGACCCTGGCTGGCATATTAAGGAAGGGCCTGACGGGGGTCATTACATGGAGTGAATCTGCGGAGCTCCTCAGTGTTTCCTGTCTCTTCCATGTTTCAGGGTTCCCACTCAACCAGGAAAACCTTGAAAACCTGGAATTTTGGGTTGTGCTTTTCCCGGCCTGGAAAAACCTGGAAAATGTGATATTTCCACCAAAACCCCGAAAAAGTCTGGAATTTGGGTTTCTCTTGCCAAAATTGAAACAGTCCAACAAATTGTGGACTTCGACGACTGTCCGGGGTGCAAAATCAGTTTGAAAGTCTATGAAAGAATTGCAGGTTTAGGCCTTGAAAATTGGTTTTGGCAGCCTTGAAAAACCTTGAATTCGAAATTAGCAAAAGAGAGGGAACCCTGATGTTATTTTGGTCCTTCATGACATGGCCCAATGCTCCCCCCCCAAATACGCCACTGGAGTAGGAGGTCAATCAATTTTTTTATTGCTGCCCAAAAAATATTGCCAAAATGCATACTCCAAAAATAATTCCCAAAATTTCCTACCAAAACTCCTTAAAACATTTTTGAGAGGGGGGCCAGCACACCCAATTTGTTACACCTACGAAGGTCAAATTTGCCACCCCACTCCAGTGGCGTCCCTATGGGGGGGGGCACGTGCCCCCCCCCCCCCCCCAGGTGCTTCCCCGCTCGAGAACCCCCAGCCAGAGACCTGTGGCAGAGCGTTTCGAAAGGGGGAGGCCGGGAGGGGCTCTGGGGAGGTATATTTTTATCCAAATATGACATAGCCACGCATGCGCTAGCGCGCACGTACACGCTTTTGGGACTCGTGGATGTGAAAAATTTGACACATACACGCGCGTGGATGTGCTACAACGCGCACGCGTGAAGGTTCTGGATTGGTGTACATGCTTTCCAGCGCATGAGTGGACATGCTCTCCAGCGCACGAGTGGATATGCTTTCCAGCGCACCAGTGGATATGCTTTCCAGCTCATATGGGTAGTTTACAGGGGCGGATCCAGGATTTTTTGAAGGGGGGGGGGTTCAGTAATACTTATAACATTGGAGTCTCTAAAAATGCTATGCAGTGGGGTCAGGGTCTGATCCAGATTTTTCTTATTTCTTTAAGGGGGAAATTCTGACCAACCTGGGCCATGCCCCCCCCTCAGGCCAATAATTAACGAAGAGATAGGAAAAGCTGTGGAGCCCCCATATTCACCCCATGTAATGGGCCCCCCTCAGGCCATTTCTAGATACGCCACTGCTGGAGGGGCTCCTGTGTTCTGATAAATAAACTGCGCTGGATGGCATGTCCAAGCTTGCGCTGGATGGCATGTCCAAGCCTGTGCTGGATGGCACATCCAAGCTTGCGCTGGATGGCATGTCCACGATCGCATATACATGCATGCGCGTGAATGCAGGTCCACGAATGCGCTGGATGACATGTCCACAACGATCGTGAACACATATACACGCGTGACTGTGCGCGCAATTACACATACACGCGCGTGTATGTGCGCTCACTATCATGCGTGGATGTGCCATATTGGGATAAAAATATATATGCTCTGGGGCACCTTGTCTACGGTAATTTCAAGGAGAAAAAGGGGCATTTTATGTATTTTTGGGCCCAAAAGCGGGGGGCGGGGGCCCGGGGGGGGGAGGAAGTGCCCCCAGTGCTCCCTCCAGCTCCGCTGTCCCTGCCGTATACATATAATAGTTTGCCGGCTTATATAACAATAAAATACTGAGCATACCTTAGAGCCTATTGCATTTTCTGATTCGTGCACCTTTGCGCGAATGCCGAATGAGCACATGTTTCCTGTAAAACATTAGTGACCCTGACTTGAAACATGTGTGAAAGGTTAGTACCTCGACCTCCAGCCAAACGTCCACCCCCCAGTCATAGATTCTGAATGGTCCCTTAAGTGACCAAAAAAAACACATTTTTGACAGTTTTTTTGAAGACTTTAATAGCACTAAACACAAAAATAATTAATTCAACCACTACTAGAGCAACGAGGTGATAAATATTTTAGTTGAATAGTTTAAAGCGCAACAATGCATTTTCAATGTAAATATACTAGAAAATGTCCATTAGTGAAAAAAGTTTGACAATGCATTATTGTGAAGTGATGCTGCTTGTTGATGCTGGCATGTTAAAATAAGGAGATGTTTTAGGAACACCTGGTATTTAAAGTAAGGTGTGGGCGATTAAAGTTGAAAATGGCTAATTGTTGACATGTTCTTATAGATGTCAAGCAGATTTGGCCTGAGACCTTAGAGCCTGATTTGTAGGGGGAAGAATTCCCCCTGGTAGGTGGCATGTAGTAAAAAGAGCATGCAGGGCAATCAGAGGTTTTGTAACATAGGAACAACGTGCATGTTGCACAAGGGTAGGGCTGTCTCCAGGCAAAAACCAATGAAAACAGGTGCTGCCACCCGTGGGAAAATGGTTATTAGAAGTAGCTCCCTCTGTGGAGGAGTAAAATATGAGAATATGCTGTTTCATGCACTCCTGGTGGGAGATCGGTGGTGGAGTCGGTAAACGGAAATGAGAGTGGAGTAAAACCGTCGTGGGCTCCCATCTGAAATATGAGTCGAAAAAAGTAGGATAGGTATATAGATTGGGTGAGTGACATGCCCATGGCAGGCGTTTATTGCTGGCAACCGAGGTGGTCATGTGACGTGAGGTTTAACTGAAATATTAGTGGGGATGATGACCAAATATCCTTGGAGCAGCTGACCAAAAACTGAATATATCTGAAATTCTAGACAATGTCATTGGCCTATGTCACCCTATCTTTTGTTTCTTCTGTATTTTTGACCAAAATTAAATAAACAAATTGATAGCGACCAAGGGTTGATGGTTAAGCAAACAACATTTTAATAAAGGGCTGACCAGATGATCTTGGGGGGGGGGGGCTTATGGATTTTTGGTGAACAAAAAGTTGTTCCCCACTTGCCAATGAAAAAAATTAATGTGTGTCGCCTATCTCATGCAAAAAAAAAAAATTCTCGGCGCTTCGCCAGTGAACACATGCCGCCCCGAGGTAAAGTCCATAGTCTCCCACTAACTATCATCTGGTCGACCCCTAAGTTAATTTGTTGTGAGTTTTCAAAATGCTTCATATGACCACCACCTTATAAATGTTTAATTGAAAATCAATTCATCATCAAAATCATTTCATCTCCAAAATTTTGTTCAGAATATATGTATATTAGGCAAGTTTTCTTAAATAATTTTTGTCGAAGTGAGCAGACCCTGAGCACATGTAAACCCTCTTTTCAAAATTATAAGTTTGGGCTTGTCCAATATATTCTTACCAAACGACGCTCAACCTTCACTCAAATGATTTCTAATGTCACCCAAGGAACCAAAATATAAACATATTAAACATAGTAAACAAGTCCTTAGTTCTCCACTAAATATGATTGAAAAACAGCTTTTTTCCAGTCACTTGATGAGATATATCTTATGGGTGGCTCCACCGCATGGTGAAATTGATCATAACCATTGGAAAAGCCACAGATTTTAGAAAACGGGCAGGCTCCAGGGGTGTAGAAATGACCTGGGGGAGTGGGTAAATGGTGAATATGGGGCTTCACAGCGTTTCCAATCTTTTCCATGTTACTCTGTTACTCTTGGCCCGGGGGGGGGGGGAATGGATTGCCCCCCCCCCCTAAATATGCCACTGGTAGGAATTTTGCTACTGATTACAAATACACACATTTAGGGTCAATATATGCTGATCTATAATCCAGCCAACTGTCATAAAAATCTGAGATGGAATTTTTTAAATCTTTATTTAGGGGGTGGGGGCGGGAGACTTATTTTTGTATAATTGTTTATATTGATATTTGATCAGTTAAATATGATTTGTACCATTTTTGTTCAACTCCTCGAATTCCATATTTAGCCATTTTTTGAAGTAATTTAATACAATGATCTATCATCCATATTCTGTAAGCGCAAGACCGATAGTGGTCAAGATTTCAATTTAGCTCAATTTGATAGCCAGTTCGACTTGATTTGCAGTGTGTAGGCCTCTCTGCAGCATGAAGTCACAGCACACTTGATTAATTGTCTGTCAGTATCATAGTACATGTATCTTTTCCTGTTCAGTCCCATGTCCAACAAGCAGAATGATTATTCTTGTGAGCAGTGACTCAGATTTGCTCTAACTTGAATACTTTTTCTTAAATCATCTTCAAGCAGTTAATTGATGGTGCACAGCATTTTCTTCATGGGGGGCATTACCTGTCAAAGAAAAGACAAACTTAATTAATTTTATGACTTCCTAAAAATATTAAAGTTCAAAAATTTTATTTAGAAAATGATCTCATTTAGTTGATTAAACAAAAAATAATGAAAACTATAATTACATACGGGTACTTGTACCTGCTGTAGGCCCTGTAAACTTGTGATTCCAATATTTCTATCAGGTCCAGTTTAGCCTAATCTTCATAAACTGAGTAGCCTACTTAACCAATTCTGCTCATATTCTAAATTGGCATTCAATAGTAAATGCCAGATATCCTTTACAATGAATACTGTATACAGCATAGGGCCTATAGGCCCTGCATAATCTATAATTTATCTTTGGGAAATGATAGGCCTATTCATTGAACCACACTACAAGGATAACCACCTTGAAAAAAAAACATGACTTTTTGTGCAGATGAGGGCAGATCGCTATTATTTTCAGTAATTTTACATTTATATTATCTATCTGGGCCTATATGTTTCATTGAAAACATTGATTGGATTGAACTGTCACACTTGCTACAGCTAGTGATTATGGTGTAATTGGCCTCAATTGCCATTGACAGGTGTTCAAAGTGCACCCAAATTGCAATGCAACTTGCCTTCCATCAATAACAATACCAATCCAAGCCATTTATAGCAATTACTCACCTTTAAACAACTTATAAGCTGATATTCACAGCGATCTGCTCTGTTCTGTTATTGTTGACATGCTGCCCTGTCATCCCCGCAAGCGGCGCCACTAGTCGGTATAGACTGTTATAACGTCATGACGCTGAGTGCGTTGTCCTGGTTCAGTCTGTGATCTAAGTTACTGTTATTGGCCTGACAGGATGTAACTTTGGATAATTCAACATTACCCTTCATCACTGCAGCCAGGCTTAAAGTTTGTTGATTATTTTGAAAAAAAAAAAAAATTTGAATAATATAGGTGGCGCCACAGTCAAATTGGAATGAGTGCCCACGAGTTTGAAAATAGTTTCCGAAAATACAGGTGTTAATAAAAAACTCCGCTTAGGTCACCTACCTGGATCGCGTTTCCTTTTTGAAAAAAGTTCCCCTGAAGTTGGTATGTCTTCACCTCAGGTACTAGACTGAAAACAATGGCCACTAGGGGGTGCTGTGGTAGGGTCATAAATCATGGTATTTGAAAAAGAATAAACTCAACAAGTTTCCTTACACTTCTACTTGTCATGTGCAATTTTTTACGTCATTAAATTCAGAGCTCTCAACAGAGGCCACCTATCAATAATTGGTAATTTTGAGTTTCACAATTTTGCCCTTTTGAGGATTTGTGAAAAAAAAGGGGTCTGACATTGGTCAACAAACCAGCTGTTTCCATGGAAACCGCTGGGTCTAGGAAAAAAATTTTGGTGAATTTTTCTTAGCGAGACTTATAGCTTCGAAACGGTGTATGGCACATGGCAAAGTCTGACGGACCCCCGGCCACCCCCGCAGGTTTTTACAAAAAGTGCCTCTTAAACTGACAGTTGCATTTACATTTTGGAGGCCACTGTATGTTCTGTAAACAATGTTTGAAACTTAATACATCAAATCAAATATATATAATTATATCGTTAACAAAGAAGAAAAATCATTCCGTGTTAAAAGCCAAGGATACTAGTCAGGAACTGCCAATCTCAGGTGTCACTCCCAAGTTCGGTCAAATGAAACTCGGGGGGGGGGGAGGGTGAAACTAGAGCAAGCTGGATCTGGATGGTGCTATTGTTCAACTTAAAAACACATGGCTCTGACAGCAAGCACATGCACATTGTATAGCCATGCAAGGGAAAAATGTTAGAAGAAGTTTTCCTTACTTTTATGGTCAAAATAAGTCAGTGATCAGTGATCAGAATGATGGTAGTTGTTGGCTGATGAGTTATCCTGTGAGTCTGCCAGCCCTCTGCCTCGGATGCAGTAGATTATATACAAAATTCTGGATTCAAGAATCGACGTGTCATAGCCAAAGACACTACCAAGACACAAAACCCCCTTGCACTCACCGCTCAATGGAAATTCCCACGACTGCAGCACACCATGCGGGTGGTTGGTTACCCCTAAGTTCATGAATTGGGACAACTTTAACTTGCAGCTGCCTGTCTGCTTCAGCACAGAGTTATAAAAGGGTGTGAGTTATAGATCCATGGTTTTAGTGATACAATCTCCTCAGTACATGAAAAAGTTAAAACTCTTGTTTACATAGTTTGAGTGAAATAGCAAATCACAATCTAAATGTTTTCATTTTTAATGTATTTCAATGGAATAGTCCACATTCTCTAATAACCATCTTAAACCACTGAGGAATTTCAAAAAAGAACAACCCAACCATGGCTCTATTAGCATGTCAAGTGACCATATTAAATAAGGTACACATGTTATGCTCTGAATTGCAGGGGTGTATCCAGAAAATATCAGATGGGAGGAGGGTTTACAACTGGAATGGATTTAAGTTTTTTTTTCCATTAAAATCTACAGGACAAAGGGGGGGGGGAACCAAGTGCGGACAAGTGAAACTGGAGCAAGCTAGATCTGGACCCCGGATTCTGGATGGTGCTATTGTTCAACCTGAAAACACATGGCTCTGACAGCAAGCACATGTACATTGCCATGCAAGGGAAAAATGTTAGAAGACGTTTTCCTTACTTTTATGGTCAAAACTAGAGTTTCGATCGGGACCGATGCGAATTGAGAGTTCTCACCATGTGTGTGGGTTGCTATGTGGACGTGGTTAGTGGAAGGAGGGGTGGAAGCAATGTGAGCAATCAGCAATACTTTTTGGGCAGACCCACCCAACCAAATTGTTTTGTCTCCTACGTCTCCTACCGTTTAATTCATAGTGGGTTGGAAGATTTTTTTCCCCCCAAACTCTCAAACAGAAGTAACCCATGACATGATTGTGTATTGTGCGAAATCCAGGACGGCCAAATATCTAGGGTGGCCAATTGCCCTGGCAGCCATCGCAATTGGCGGCCAATTACCTAGACGACCACTGCCGAAAATGACCAATATGTTATTTTCAGAGCATTATGCTTATTTAGTTTTAATTTTTGTATTGTTTGTTATTAAATTATACACTTCGTTGATTATTCAAATCATTTTGGTATACTGAATAGCTATGTTGTTGAATGTTGATCTTGTAACAACCTTAAATAATAACACTAGATGTTATTCAATGCAACAAATGCCAACAAGGCACAATTGGCAAATCCCTGATCGTATTAATTGCTTACATAATGACATTATTTGTGGCTTATTAGTAAGTTGTTACCTGTCTTTTCGAGACCTTTTAATGATGCATAATTTATCTTTTTTGACGTCAGTCCTTCGTATCTGCCCTCGACTCTTTATGTCGACCCTCCCGTACCTATGGAATAATATCTCACTAAATCCTGCATCACACGGCAAATTCCTTGTATCACATGGCAAATGCTTTATAAGCCTGGGCAGATATGGACTTTAAGGGTATAATGTAAATTATGTATTGTATTCACTGTTATTTTTATTTCTGTGAATGCCGTACAGAAGCTGTGCTTAGGCAATGTGCTGACCGACTTAAAACGACCATAAATAACATTTTACCATACCATTGCCTTTCCATATATAAATATCTACACACAATAGAATTCTGATTACTTCACAGTCAGGTCATGAGATGTGCAACAACACGGCTGAATTGCAGTGATTTATTGGTTCAAGAAGAAGTCGCACAGAATCACAGATGCCTTATCCAATAGGCCACAACCTCACTTGAGGACAGTACTCAACATTAAAACACACGGACTAATTTCTAAGCTAGTTAATGAAATTGCAACAAGTCTAGTAAATTCAACAGAAAATCATATTATTTCGATTTGGTGCGAATTTTAATACAGATCAAAGTCAAAGGATATTTGTTAAATATATTTCCATGACAACAGCTTAGTGGAATTTGTGATATTTTATACATTTTTGTAACGCTGACATTTTGATCTTATACACTATCAAGCTTAAATTACATGTTTGTTAATTTCTAATATTTCTATCTTAAAATTACCATACAATGCATTGCACAATTAACAATGAATATCGTTGAATTAATTGTTTTTAACAGCAGCTGTTCGACATGCAGTGGCATAGCCAGTGGCGGGGGGGAGGGGCAGGTGACCCCCCTGCGGCCATTCACACCCTCCTCTGAGGATTGACCATATTTGAAAATAATAATGAACTGCTTCTGTTATTATAATATTTTATACTGTACCTTTTAGCATTAAATCTTAATTTCCTTAATCCTTAATATTTTCAATTGCGCCTCCCCCCCATACCCCGCTCAACGTTCGCTTACTTTCCTTTCTACCCACAATACCACCAACCCCCCCCCCCTCCTCCGGACAAAATCTGGCTATGCCACTGCTAATTGCGAGACCAAAATTTTAATTTGCAATCAACTAGGCCTATTGCATTATCAATCATAATCATTTCACTATTATAATATATTATCAAATTTATTATACATTGATGCCATATTCCTGCTCAGTATTGTAGGACATCAGACATTGACCACCACTCCAGATGCTGAAAGACATAAAGAAGAGTAAAATTAAATTATGTCAACTAGTACCAGATCCTGAGGGGGGTTTATCGGGTTCAAATCCCCCCCCCCCTGGTGGGCCTGTAGATTTTAAAGTTTAAAAAATTAAATCGGATATTTTTAGTATATTTCCATTTGTAAACAGTCTGACATTTTCTGGATACGTCTCTCAGTAAACACTGACACTGTCAACAAACAGCACCTGTATACATTTCTTAGGGGCTATAGCCTATCTGTTGCAAAGAAGAGTTGATATGTTAGCCCAATGCAGGACCTTCTACAAGGCAGTGTAACCTATCAGTAGGACTAAGTCAGGGCCTATTAGTACTCTGTTCCAATGCTCATGGCCTTGACTCAGACTGTAGCCTATGATTATGACAGAATATGAAATGTGAGATAGCTTTTAATTTATAATAACTAGCAGGGGTTGCAATTTATCAGATCATAGCATCATAGCAGCTGTCAGTGAGTAGATGCATTGAGCCAGCCATGCACAATGCAAGCAGTTTGTTTACTTTTTGTCAATACACAAAAGTTGTCAAAACAGGGATACTTCTGGCAGGATTCTGCTGTCAAAACTCGGTTTGGCTATCTATCCTGCAGCCAGCATCATGTTTGTAGAGTAGAATTACATATTTAGTCAAAGAAACGAACTTACCAGTGCTAGAGCCATGCTGAGGGCTGTTGACAGCTTGCTGTCTGCAGTTTGAATGGCCAGAGGGAGTTAGTACCGAAAACGGCCACTTGGCGCATGGTTGATCATTATTGAAATGTTGGAGAAAGTTTTTTTGGACAGGAGAAATTACCTGTGAACAGGCTGTCCTTACACATGCTACATCTACAATAACCACATAGAAATGCAACCGTTGGATAGGCAAGACCCTTATTGCCTATATGAACAGTGGTTGAATGTACAAACAGGTATGTGTTGCAAGCTGGCTTGACTAATCTAACTGGTGTTGAAGATGCTTGCGAAAATTAAAGAGTTCATCGCCAGAGGCGAGAACTCTAATAAGTCAGTGATCAGAATGATGGCAGTCAGAGGCTGGCTGATGAGCTTGTAGAAGTTATCCTCGCATTTTGTCAGGCAGATTCTTGTCTCTGGATGATCAGATACAAAATGCATAAATTCAAAAAGATATGATGTTGATGTCTTTGGTGACCAAAGGTTCTAGGCATGCAGGATGCTGGAGAGAGGCCCAAAAAGGGATGGCACCAGTAGAGGTGCAGATGGGTTATTTCAATATGTTTGTAAAAATCCAGTACATGCTGCAAATGTTTGTAATATTGTCACAGGTAGCGGAACGTTTCGAAAAGTGGGGAAAGTGGGGGAAGGGGGGTACGAGGCGCCCGGGCACACGGTCTACGGTAATTTCAAGAAGTAAAAGGGCATTTTATGTATTTTTTGGCCCAAGAGTGAGCGGGGCACGTGCCCCCAGTGCCCCTCAGCTCCGCCGCCTCTGAATATTGTGCTCTCAGACATGATATGATGATGAGGAAATATGTAGGAATTTTAATATGTAATCCCCCAAAGCATTTCATTGTCCGAAGCAGTAATATTGGTCGAAATTGTAGGCCGAGGCCAATATACCTGCTGAGGCCAATAAAACTCAATATTGGTTCACTCAACTTGTTATTTTCTACCACAATTTTATTAAAAACTTACCAAGAGCAACGAAATAGTAAATACATTTTTTTGTGTAATATATATTTCTTTTTTTTTCTGTGGATTATAATTATTATATTTTTGGAATTTTCTTTTTTTTTCGGATTTTTTTGGGGAAATTTTTTTAATCACTTTCAAATTTAACGAAAAAAAGGCTGAGAAAGTAATGTCAGAAGTTGACTATAGATGTAAAAAAACAAAATGGCGATCAAACCTTTTTTGACTTCATATCTACACTTTCTCAGTTCGTACATGGCTAGTGTTGGAAGGATCGCTAAGCGATCGCAATTTGCCGCCTCCGGCAGCAAACTGCTCTCGCTTACCGCTCTATTTCTGCTCTATCATTTAAGTCCAAGCTGCAATTCATCTACATCTATACAATCATTTATCATGGAGCATCTATTTATAAATGTATAATATACATACATAAATATATATGTATATAGTCCAAAGCAAAGGAATATTGGCCAAAATGCCCCAGGGTGAAAGCAGAGTAAGCGCCTCCGATATATTTGGCCCCTATGACCTAAGAATCATTTTCATCAGAATTGCAAGTGTGGTACATCAATTGAACCTAATGATGTGTAGAATACAGAATTATGTTTGTTTAATAAATCAAGACAGGTATTTGCTAGTCAAATACTTGTGACGACACAGCTGGCCAAAATCTTTAAAAAATATAGAAGGGTGGCCTGAAACATCAACATTTTATTGCACCATATATTCTATTGCCTCTTGTAGCTGGCAGGACGAGTTATGGAATGTCTAGGATCACATCAAGTTGCAAAAAAATGTTTCAAATTCATATTTAACACAGTGTTTGAGAAACGCCAATCTCAAAACTGTCATAAATCAGACTTGCAATCCTGGAGGGGGGTTCTTGCCTCGAAATATAACGGGGGTGCTCAGCTGAGTGTCTCGCACCCAGACCCAGTAACGGAGTGCCGTGAACCCAAAAATAGGACCCTGGACTAGGGAAAATTCGCCCTCAAAGAGGCATTTTTTTGGGTCGGCTGTATTATTTTAATTATTTGTGCCAAATAATTTCTTTTTTGCCACCATGGATGTCTTTCGGAAGGTGATTTTTATGCGAAATTTGGAGTTCTGGAAATGTTGGACCATGTCTAGGAATATTCAGACCTCATTTTAGGACCCTTAGCTAGGGAAAATAGGCCCTTGAAGAGCCCTTTTCAGCCGAGCATAGGTGTAGACCAACATATAGTGAGAACCCCCCCCCCCCCCCAGGCTTGCAATTTGTCAGAAAATACACCCTGACACGTTATCGGTCATAACTTTTTAACCGTTAGTGATAGGCACCTGAAATTTGGGATCCACCAGTTATATAGATTTTAGAACAAGTGATAATTTTTTCGATAAAATCTGAGACGGTCAGGTGGGAGACTCTGGGTGATTTGGCATGGAATGACCCTTACATTAAACCAATCTGCAATATAAGATCAAGAACAGGGCAAAAACAAATCAATAATAGATGGATGATTGAGGCTTTACATCCTGTAGTTTTGCACTTTATAGGCTGGTAAAGATAGGAGAATCCTTGAGGCACTGAAATCAATTTCAAAACAACAATCACTTTGATGAGAACCACAAGCTAATAAGTTTAAACAGATCAGAATTAGCTCTTTAATACAAGACCAAGAAGAACAGGGGCAAAAACAAGTCAATAAATAGATGGATGACTGAGGCTTTACATCCTGTGGTTTTGCACTTTGCAGGCTAGTAATGACACAACTGAGTGAGTGAGTTGGTTTTTTTTACGTCTCATCAGCACCTGAGTGGGCTATATAGAGACATACTTGGTTTGTGTTGAGGTTCTTGATATGTAAAGTCTGCGAGATGTGACGGGTGCTTGGTTGTTGCTTGTCATTTTTCTCTTGTCTGTGCAAGGAAATCGTTGGTCTGTTGAGCGGTCTTGATTTGTTGTTTTGGATGGTTTCTTGGACTCAGAAGCCAAAGTTTCTTTCTTCTTCGGTTGTTGGAGTGGCATTTTTCTCCGTAGAGCATAGGATGGTTGACTTTGTTGAATCTTTTTACTGGGTGTTGTGCATAAGTCAGATTCAGGATATTTCACAGTTTCTCCTGTCTTTGGTCGGTCTGGTGAAGGTGTTGTCCGAAAGAGATCCTTGAAAAGGTTCCCATTAAGTTGAATCCTTCTCCGAGGTGACGAATGTAAAACTGGTCTTGGGTTATCTGCGTCTTGGTCAATTTTGTCCATGTCCTGTTCAACTATGCGCTTGGCTTCAGGAAATGAACATCCTGTGTCAATCTGAAATTGTACAATTTCTTTTTCTCTCTTGAAGACTTCACAGTTGTGGCTAAACGCAGGGGGTCTGAAGCATGGTTTGTCTCTTGTGTGAGTGTGATCTCGATCACCACAATTGGCACAAATTGTGAACCACCTACATGTTGTGCTGATATGGCCATACAATTGGCAATTGAAACAGCGTTTTGGTTGAGGAAAGAGTGGGCAAACTCTGCACTTTTCAAAAGCTACAGGTACTTTCTCGGGTACATTGTTGTTTTTGAATTTCAGTTTTATGAATTCATAACAATTTCGTTGGGACAAACGTTTGAATTGGGTAATGCCATGTTTTTGGAACCACTTTGTGAGTTGTGAGTCGGAGCATGTCTTGCTCTCTTTCGAGAAGATAATGCCTTTGCCTGGTTTGTGGAAAGGTTCAATGGAGACTTGTGTATTCGCTATTTCTTTGACAAATGTCAATTTCTCTTTTTGTGAGGCATTCTGTGGTTGAATGAGAAACGTTCCATTGATTTGACGCTTTATTGTATCTGCTACTGTGTTGTCACAAATGTTGGCAACAATTTCGTACACAACGATTGCTGATAGGTCCTCTAGTGATTTTTTAATACCATTTATCACGAGGCAATTTTCATCTTTTGACGGGGAGATGTAAGAGGGCGCTGCTCTGCATGCGACCTGTGCAAGCCAGTGTGAACCTGTATAGCCTCACGAGCCAAATTGCATGTTTCCATGACAATAAAGTATTCATTATTATTATTATTATGTGTGAGGGGCGGTCAGGGTCCATCAAGTCATCCGAGGATGTTCTTGTCCGTGGGAATCTTGGTAGTCCTGTTGCAAATTTTTCGATCTCCGCCTGGTTTCCCGCTGAGGGACGCGCACCTTGGTAACCCGGTTGACGTACGATCCGGTTTGGAATCATGGTAAATGACATATTCATTGGTACTCCCCTGTAAGGTAGGGGACACACCGTGCAAGCGCACTGTCTCATGTTGGCCACTAAGGATATAGTCCATGAGCCAGAGGGTTGGTCAGGCTCACTCAAAGGGAGGAATTCTCATAGTGATTTTATGTTAGCCCTATTTCTCTAGTTTCAGAAAATGGGTGATAGCAATCTGTATCTCTTAGCCTTCACTATGCTATCACCCTGTTTTTAAACATATGTTGAAGCCTCGGAAATTTCCGTTTTTTGGGTTCCGGTTAGACTTATATCCATAAGAACTGTTGTAACTTCATCAATATTGCACTAAACTGCATGAAATTTGATATGTGACATCTTCACAATATACAGAAGACATATCTGCCACAATCAGAGCCATTTGCATCATTCAATGTTTACAAATAAAGGAGTATTTTTATTTCAAGTTGCACGCCAAAATTAAAATATAATTAAAACTGAAATCTTCCTGTAACTTTGGTATATCACCAAGAAATATTTTATAAAAAATCCAAAATTATTTCATTTTAGTAGCAGGATGCCCTCTCAATCATATGGCATAGTCTCAGCCAATTTGTACTGACATTAAGGTGATATCAAGATGTTTATCATAAGCACTTCATGTCCAAAAATTGCTTAATTTTCACTATTCTGAACAGTTTGTTGCTGATATTCTCAGTTTACTTGCAAGAAGAAGTAAATGCTGTCAATTATAATTGATGAAATTGTTTGATAAATTACAGAGCATGATTTTTAGGTAAAAATTATTGATTTTGTATAATTTAAGTCACATTTTGAATACATAAATTTAAATTTTGACGAAATTTAATACAAAAAGTTAGAACCACACAGGTATCTCCTGATGAATGATCAGTTCAGAATAGCTGAATTGCATGATAAATGCATGTTGACGATCCAAAATGGACAGTTAGTTAGTTTGTGAGCTTGCTTGCATAATTTTCTTCCTATATCTGGGGTGTGAGGTGACATAATATGAAGTTGCGTTGCATTGCTTGACAAAATCATCTGATCCTCATACATCTGTAGAAGAGTAGCTCATACAGCTGCCAGGTGGTCTCATTGGTTGGCTTTTGCTTTAATGAAGGACATAAATCATATCTTGGCATGTCTGTATGGCTGATAAGGAGATAGAAACGTAGAAAGGACCTATTATAGTTCAATGTTGCACTGAAAATGGAACATAAGCATACCCAAGGAAAAAGAACATCCATTCCAATAGCACAAAGAGAAGGCACTTAATCCGAGCCCAAGGAACATTAAATGGAGGCGGGTTGTATCCAGTATTCTATGCTGGGGCAACTGAAAGATCCTGGGCATCCCTGAATTAATAGGGTATGTGCCAGACTCACAGTCTTGTCATCTCATCATCATACGGCGATCGCCTGCCTCGATATAGCCCACTAACGTGCTGCACAGGCGTAAAACACAAACAAACAACAAACAAACAGCACAAAGAGAAGGAGGTTGTACCAGACATTGCTCAGACTATTGGGTCAGGAAGCAATCCCAGAGACAATGCATGCAAGTCAGGAGATAACAGGATGGTTAGAAAAAGGCGGATAAGGCACAATCCAGATGTACTGCTAATGACTGCAAGTAAATATAAGGCAGGCACCAGGGAAGAGGTTTTCACAGAGCATTGTAGATATACCCAGTAAAGAGTAGGAATTTTCTAAATTAAGAGTCAATGTCTCTGAGATGCCCCTGTGACAGCACCGGGGTTGTCCCTAACTCAACAGTCTCCCACCATCAATGCCTTGACAGCTTGTATACTGGGGGAGGCCAGACAAGCCTGAAGCTACAGGTGGACAAGCAAGGAGGAAACCACAACTTCTGTGAAAAACCATTTGCTTTTGAAGCAACAAGGCAGAAGATCCTGCATTTGGATGATGTGCACACACCAAATCCTATGAAAAAATGGGCAAGAGATGAGCACCCACTTCCAGAGAGCTATGATTTTGCAAGGAGCAAAATCAAGTGGAGAAAGGCATTATTCAGGCAGGTCAAGAAGAAGATTCAGAAGCTTGAAGAGAGTGATAGCATCAACTGGGGGAGGCCAGACAAGCCTGAAGCTACAGGTGGACAAGCAAGAAGGAAACCACAACTTCTGTGCCCGCACCAAATCCTGTGAAAAATGGGCAAGAGAAGAGCACCCACTTCCAGAGAGCTATGATTTTGCAGGGGAGCAAGCTCAAGTGGAGCATGGCATTTAGCTTGAGGAGAGTGATAGCCTGAACTGGGGGAGGCCAGACAAGCCTGAAGTTACAGGTGGACAAGCAAGAAGGAAACCACAACTTCTTTGAAAAACCATGCGCTTTTAAAGTAACAAGGCAGAAGACACTGCATTTGGATGATGTGCACACACCCGATCCTGTGAAAAATTTACGTAAACGTAAACTTAAAACTTATCTTTTTATTGAATATTTTGACTAAAAGTTTTTAAGTACTTATTTAAATTTATATGTTTTTATATTTACAATCTTAATTTTTACATGTTATTATACACCTATTTATTGTAATCAAGCGGTTAGAGCAGTTGTGGAATTTTCGCTTTATAAAATAAATTTATTATTATTATTATTAAAAATGGGCAAGAGATGAGCAACCACTTCCAGAGAGCTATGATTTTGCAAGGAGTAATTAAGCTCAAGTGGAGAAAGGCATTATTCAGGCAGGCCAAGAAGAAGATTCAGAAGCTTGGGTGGTGATCTAGAAACTTGAGGAGAGATTAAGGAAGATGCTTGGAGTAGTCCCTCTGTCAATCCCAAAAGAGAAAAAGTATTGGTGAAAGCTTTGAGCAAGACCAATGGTGGAATGGAGTCCAGAAAGATTGTCTGGTTGACATTACAATGTATGGCTACTGACTACAGTGTATATCCACCAAAGTGGGGCTGCATAATCTATGCAACTGTGTGTACATGGTCTGAGGAATAGCTATGTTTTGTAACAGCTGCCAGTATAGAGACTGTGGGCAGGCCAAAGTGTCATCCTTAGCCAGCAAATGTGACCAGACGAGAGGCTCCATGAGGAATAGCAGGAGCTGAAACCAAGGAAGCAGCTGCTGAGAGTCTAAAACAAGCTCCAAGCAAACTTGATGAAGGCTAATGGACACTTACATAAGCCAAGAGTCTAGGGTAACAATTTTGAGTTAGAAATAATTATGACCCAGCTTAGTCTGGAGCCAGACTGTTAAGCAATCAAGAGGCCAAATGGAGCTTCTGACATTGAGTGAAGGAAATAATAGAGAGCCAAAATCAGGTTCCATGGCTGATTGCGCAGATTAGTTCAGAGAAGCTTTAGCAGGACAGGTCTTGGCTGGCAAAACAAGCTTGCAGAAGAATGTACTCACAACATGAGCTGATTTATGAGAGACAAGTCTGGCCATTGTACTCCCTAGTGGCCACGGTTTGGTCATCAGAGGGTTGAAAAATAAATGACAGAAAAAAAGATAATATACAATTTTGTTGGCTAATAAGAGAAATGTTGTATAGTGCATGCATTAGACAGAGGGCAGCATACATCTTGTCTTGGGACAACCAGGGAGACTTCAAGTATGATTTTGTTTAACAGCTGAGGGACAGTGAGGGTGCAGGATAGCTATCGACTGTGGGTAGGTTTGAGACTTAACTTGAAATATCTAAAGTGAAAATGCGGCTGATTATGAAAATTCCTTTGGGGACTGAAAGCAATGCAAAGACACACATAGACCTACCCACATTAGGAGTGTCTTGGTTAGGAAACCAGGGACGATGCATTGGCTGAGAAAATGGTTGATAAACAGGCTGTGGTGAGGCAATAAGCTTGAACCTCTACTCTCTGATGCCGATCTGAGATCAGCGAAAGTGATGACACATTTAAGTCATTGCCCAGATGACTAGAACTGGGATTGGTGCTTGGGTCCTACACAACCAGTCTGCGGCAAAAGAAGGCATAAGGTCAATCAGGTGTATGTTTCATGAAACTTTAGCACAGCTTGGAGTCGTGTGGCGATGCGCTCAAGGGGGCTAGGGTGAACAGGTGAAGCATATGAAGTTTCTACCAAAATAGGATCTGAACCATGTGACAGAGTAATACAGTGATGATGAGGATGATGACAATTTATCAACATGTTTTGACAATGTGACTTAATTTTGATGGTTAGCTGTTGTTTTTAAAAGGTGTATATTGATGAGAAAAGTCATAAAGATTGAAAACGTTTGAAATCTGATAACCTTTTATGCTTGTATTTTTGTTGAACATGCCTGCATTATAATGTCACCGTTAGTAAGCCAATCCATTGTAGGTTCTCTATTATAATTAGTTCATTATTTCTATGAAGTGTTGTGATTAAAGGGTAATTATGGTACAGGTGCAATCTAAATATTGCAGTTATCATGCAAATAAGCTTTTCAAAGCTCTTACAATCATTTTGAGAAATTCGAATGAATCCACATTTTCCTGTGATAGGCTTTGCTGTCTATATATTCAAAATTTAACTAAAATTATACAAAATCAACACCCTTTGCCCTGTAAATCATGCTCTGTAATTTATCAATCAATTTCTTCAATCATAATTGACTGCACTGACTTCTTCTTGCAAGTAAACTGAGAATATCATCATCAAACTGTTCTAAAAAGTGAAAATTGAGCAATTTTCGGACATGAAGTGCTTACGATAAACATCTTGACATCACCTTAATATCAGTACAAATTGGCTGAGACTATGCCATATAATTGAGAGGGCATCCTGCTACTAAAATGAAATAATTTTGGATTTTTTATGAAATATGTCTTGGTCATATACCAAAGTTACAGGAAGATTTCAGGTTTAATTATATTTCAATTTTGACGTGCAACTTGAGATAAAAATACTCCTTTATATGCAAACATTGAATGATGCAAATGGCTCTGATTGTGGCAGATATGTCTTCTGTATATTGTGAAGATGTCACATATCAAATTTCATGCAGTTTAGTGCAATATTGATGAAGTTACAACAGTTTTTATGGATATAAGTCTAACCGGAACCCAAAAAACGGAAATTTCCGAGGCTTCAACATATGTTTAAAAACAGGGTGATAGCATGGTGAAGGCTAAGAGATACAGATTGCTATCATCCATTTTCTGAAACTAGAGAAATAGGCTAACATAAAATCACTATGAGAATTCCTCCCTCTGAGTGAGCCTGACTGGTCAAATTTGGCTGCCTGGCTCATGGACTAGTCCATGAGCCAGAGGGTTGGTCAGGCTCACTCAAAGGGAGGAATTCTCATAGTGATTTTATGTTAGCCCTATTTCTCTAGTTTCAGAAAATGGGTGATAGCAATCTGTATCTCTTAGCCTTCACTATGCTATCACCCTGTTTTTAAACATATGTTGAAGCCTCGGAAATTTCCGTTTTTTGGGTTCCGGTTAGACTTATATCCATAAGAACTGTTGTAACTTCATCAATATTGCACTAAACTGCATGAAATTTGATATGTGACATCTTCACAATATACAGAAGACATATCTGCCACAATCAGAGCCATTTGCATCATTCAATGTTTACAAATAAAGGAGTATTTTTATTTCAAGTTGCACGCCAAAATTAAAATATAATTAAAACTGAAATCTTCCTGTAACTTTGGTATATCACCAAGAAATATTTTATAAAAAATCCAAAATTATTTCATTTTAGTAGCAGGATGCCCTCTCAATCATATGGCATAGTCTCAGCCAATTTGTACTGACATTAAGGTGATATCAAGATGTTTATCATAAGCACTTCATGTCCAAAAATTGCTTAATTTTCACTATTCTGAACAGTTTGTTGCTGATATTCTCAGTTTACTTGCAAGAAGAAGTAAATGCTGTCAATTATAATTGATGAAATTGTTTGATAAATTACAGAGCATGATTTTTAGGTAAAAATTATTGATTTTGTATAATTTAAGTCACATTTTGAATACATAAATTTAAATTTTGACGAAATTTAATACAAAAAGTTAGAACCACACAGGTATCTCCTGATGAATGATCAGTTCAGAATAGCTGAATTGCATGATAAATGCATGTTGACGATCCAAAATGGACAGTTAGTTAGTTTGTGAGCTTGCTTGCATAATTTTCTTCCTATATCTGGGGTGTGAGGTGACATAATATGAAGTTGCGTTGCATTGCTTGACAAAATCATCTGATCCTCATACATCTGTAGAAGAGTAGCTCATACAGCTGCCAGGTGGTCTCATTGGTTGGCTTTTGCTTTAATGAAGGACATAAATCATATCTTGGCATGTCTGTATGGCTGATAAGGAGATAGAAACGTAGAAAGGACCTATTATAGTTCAATGTTGCACTGAAAATGGAACATAAGCATACCCAAGGAAAAAGAACATCCATTCCAATAGCACAAAGAGAAGGCACTTAATCCGAGCCCAAGGAACATTAAATGGAGGCGGGTTGTATCCAGTATTCTATGCTGGGGCAACTGAAAGATCCTGGGCATCCCTGAATTAATAGGGTATGTGCCAGACTCACAGTCTTGTCATCTCATCATCATACGGCGATCGCCTGCCTCGATATAGCCCACTAACGTGCTGCACAGGCGTAAAACACAAACAAACAACAAACAAACAGCACAAAGAGAAGGAGGTTGTACCAGACATTGCTCAGACTATTGGGTCAGGAAGCAATCCCAGAGACAATGCATGCAAGTCAGGAGATAACAGGATGGTTAGAAAAAGGCGGATAAGGCACAATCCAGATGTACTGCTAATGACTGCAAGTAAATATAAGGCAGGCACCAGGGAAGAGGTTTTCACAGAGCATTGTAGATATACCCAGTAAAGAGTAGGAATTTTCTAAATTAAGAGTCAATGTCTCTGAGATGCCCCTGTGACAGCACCGGGGTTGTCCCTAACTCAACAGTCTCCCACCATCAATGCCTTGACAGCTTGTATACTGGGGGAGGCCAGACAAGCCTGAAGCTACAGGTGGACAAGCAAGGAGGAAACCACAACTTCTGTGAAAAACCATTTGCTTTTGAAGCAACAAGGCAGAAGATCCTGCATTTGGATGATGTGCACACACCAAATCCTATGAAAAAATGGGCAAGAGATGAGCACCCACTTCCAGAGAGCTATGATTTTGCAAGGAGCAAAATCAAGTGGAGAAAGGCATTATTCAGGCAGGTCAAGAAGAAGATTCAGAAGCTTGAAGAGAGTGATAGCATCAACTGGGGGAGGCCAGACAAGCCTGAAGCTACAGGTGGACAAGCAAGAAGGAAACCACAACTTCTGTGCCCGCACCAAATCCTGTGAAAAATGGGCAAGAGAAGAGCACCCACTTCCAGAGAGCTATGATTTTGCAGGGGAGCAAGCTCAAGTGGAGCATGGCATTTAGCTTGAGGAGAGTGATAGCCTGAACTGGGGGAGGCCAGACAAGCCTGAAGTTACAGGTGGACAAGCAAGAAGGAAACCACAACTTCTTTGAAAAACCATGCGCTTTTAAAGTAACAAGGCAGAAGACACTGCATTTGGATGATGTGCACACACCCGATCCTGTGAAAAATTTACGTAAACGTAAACTTAAAACTTATCTTTTTATTGAATATTTTGACTAAAAGTTTTTAAGTACTTATTTAAATTTATATGTTTTTATATTTACAATCTTAATTTTTACATGTTATTATACACCTATTTATTGTAATCAAGCGGTTAGAGCAGTTGTGGAATTTTCGCTTTATAAAATAAATTTATTATTATTATTATTAAAAATGGGCAAGAGATGAGCAACCACTTCCAGAGAGCTATGATTTTGCAAGGAGTAATTAAGCTCAAGTGGAGAAAGGCATTATTCAGGCAGGCCAAGAAGAAGATTCAGAAGCTTGGGTGGTGATCTAGAAACTTGAGGAGAGATTAAGGAAGATGCTTGGAGTAGTCCCTCTGTCAATCCCAAAAGAGAAAAAGTATTGGTGAAAGCTTTGAGCAAGACCAATGGTGGAATGGAGTCCAGAAAGATTGTCTGGTTGACATTACAATGTATGGCTACTGACTACAGTGTATATCCACCAAAGTGGGGCTGCATAATCTATGCAACTGTGTGTACATGGTCTGAGGAATAGCTATGTTTTGTAACAGCTGCCAGTATAGAGACTGTGGGCAGGCCAAAGTGTCATCCTTAGCCAGCAAATGTGACCAGACGAGAGGCTCCATGAGGAATAGCAGGAGCTGAAACCAAGGAAGCAGCTGCTGAGAGTCTAAAACAAGCTCCAAGCAAACTTGATGAAGGCTAATGGACACTTACATAAGCCAAGAGTCTAGGGTAACAATTTTGAGTTAGAAATAATTATGACCCAGCTTAGTCTGGAGCCAGACTGTTAAGCAATCAAGAGGCCAAATGGAGCTTCTGACATTGAGTGAAGGAAATAATAGAGAGCCAAAATCAGGTTCCATGGCTGATTGCGCAGATTAGTTCAGAGAAGCTTTAGCAGGACAGGTCTTGGCTGGCAAAACAAGCTTGCAGAAGAATGTACTCACAACATGAGCTGATTTATGAGAGACAAGTCTGGCCATTGTACTCCCTAGTGGCCACGGTTTGGTCATCAGAGGGTTGAAAAATAAATGACAGAAAAAAAGATAATATACAATTTTGTTGGCTAATAAGAGAAATGTTGTATAGTGCATGCATTAGACAGAGGGCAGCATACATCTTGTCTTGGGACAACCAGGGAGACTTCAAGTATGATTTTGTTTAACAGCTGAGGGACAGTGAGGGTGCAGGATAGCTATCGACTGTGGGTAGGTTTGAGACTTAACTTGAAATATCTAAAGTGAAAATGCGGCTGATTATGAAAATTCCTTTGGGGACTGAAAGCAATGCAAAGACACACATAGACCTACCCACATTAGGAGTGTCTTGGTTAGGAAACCAGGGACGATGCATTGGCTGAGAAAATGGTTGATAAACAGGCTGTGGTGAGGCAATAAGCTTGAACCTCTACTCTCTGATGCCGATCTGAGATCAGCGAAAGTGATGACACATTTAAGTCATTGCCCAGATGACTAGAACTGGGATTGGTGCTTGGGTCCTACACAACCAGTCTGCGGCAAAAGAAGGCATAAGGTCAATCAGGTGTATGTTTCATGAAACTTTAGCACAGCTTGGAGTCGTGTGGCGATGCGCTCAAGGGGGCTAGGGTGAACAGGTGAAGCATATGAAGTTTCTACCAAAATAGGATCTGAACCATGTGACAGAGTAATACAGTGATGATGAGGATGATGACAATTTATCAACATGTTTTGACAATGTGACTTAATTTTGATGGTTAGCTGTTGTTTTTAAAAGGTGTATATTGATGAGAAAAGTCATAAAGATTGAAAACGTTTGAAATCTGATAACCTTTTATGCTTGTATTTTTGTTGAACATGCCTGCATTATAATGTCACCGTTAGTAAGCCAATCCATTGTAGGTTCTCTATTATAATTAGTTCATTATTTCTATGAAGTGTTGTGATTAAAGGGTAATTATGGTACAGGTGCAATCTAAATATTGCAGTTATCATGCAAATAAGCTTTTCAAAGCTCTTACAATCATTTTGAGAAATTCGAATGAATCCACATTTTCCTGTGATAGGCTTTGCTGTCTATATATTCAAAATTTAACTAAAATTATACAAAATCAACACCCTTTGCCCTGTAAATCATGCTCTGTAATTTATCAATCAATTTCTTCAATCATAATTGACTGCACTGACTTCTTCTTGCAAGTAAACTGAGAATATCATCATCAAACTGTTCTAAAAAGTGAAAATTGAGCAATTTTCGGACATGAAGTGCTTACGATAAACATCTTGACATCACCTTAATATCAGTACAAATTGGCTGAGACTATGCCATATAATTGAGAGGGCATCCTGCTACTAAAATGAAATAATTTTGGATTTTTTATGAAATATGTCTTGGTCATATACCAAAGTTACAGGAAGATTTCAGGTTTAATTATATTTCAATTTTGACGTGCAACTTGAGATAAAAATACTCCTTTATATGCAAACATTGAATGATGCAAATGGCTCTGATTGTGGCAGATATGTCTTCTGTATATTGTGAAGATGTCACATATCAAATTTCATGCAGTTTAGTGCAATATTGATGAAGTTACAACAGTTTTTATGGATATAAGTCTAACCGGAACCCAAAAAACGGAAATTTCCGAGGCTTCAACATATGTTTAAAAACAGGGTGATAGCATGGTGAAGGCTAAGAGATACAGATTGCTATCATCCATTTTCTGAAACTAGAGAAATAGGCTAACATAAAATCACTATGAGAATTCCTCCCTCTGAGTGAGCCTGACTGGTCAAATTTGGCTGCCTGGCTCATGGACTAATAGAGGTCTTCACCTTAGTGTTACCACCCACCGCCACGAGGAGGCCCGAGACCTGCGGGGGCGTAATGACACATCTAGAGGCACTGAAATCAACTTCAAATCAACAATCACATTTGATGAGAACCACAAGCTAATCAGTTCTAATACAGATCAGAATAAGCTCTTTAATATAAGACCAAGAACAGGACAAACAAATCAATAAATAGATGGATGATTGAGGCTTTACATCCTGTAGTTTTGCACTTTGTAGGCTGGTAATGACGACACTTGAGGCACTGAAATCAACTTCAAATCAACAATCGCATTTTGATGAGAACCACAAGCTAATCAGTTCTGATACAGATCAGAATTAGCTCTCTAATATAAGACCAAGAACAGGACAAACAAATCAATAAATAGATGGATGATTGAGGCTTTACATCCTGTAGTTTTGCACTTTGTAGTAATGTAGGTCAGTAATGGCAACACTTGCGGCACTGAAATCAACTTCAAATCAACAATCACATTTGATGAGAACCACAAGCTAATCAGTTCTAATACAGATCAGAATAAGCTCTTTAATATAAGACCAAGAACAGGACAAACAAATCAATAAATAGATGGATGATTGAGGCTTTACATCCTGTAGTTTTGCACTTTGTAGTAATGTAGGTCAGTAATGGCAACACTTGCGGCACTGAAATCAACTTCAAATCAACAATCACATTTGATGAGAACCACAAGCTAATCAGTTCTAATACAGATCAGAATAAGCTCTTTAATATAAGACCAAGAACAGGACAAACAAATCAATAAATAGATGGATGATTGAGGCTTTACATCCTGTAGTTTTGCACTTTGTAGTAATGTAGGTCAGTAATGGCAACACTTGCGGCACTGAAATCAACTTCAAATCAGCAATCACATTTGATGAGAACCACAAGCTAATCAGTTCTAATACAGATCAGAATAAGCTCTTTAATATAAGACCAAGAACAGGACAAACAAATCAATAAATAGATGGATGATTGAGGCTTTACATCCTGTAGTTTTGCACTTTGTAGGCTGGTAATGACGACACTTGAGGCACTGAAATCAACTTCAAATCAACAATCGCATTTTGATGAGAACCACAAGCTAATCAGTTCTAATACAGATCAGAATTAGCTCTTTAATATGAGACCAAGAACGGGGCAAACAAATCAATAATAGATGGATGATTGAGGCTTTACATCCTGTAGTTTAAAATTTGCATGGTTAGTAAGGAACCCGAACATATCAACAACGAAAACGAGGCACTAAAATCTTACATTTTAAAAATAATCCAATTTGATGAGAATCAAAAGCCAATCCATTTAAAAATTGACCAGAATTAGCTTCTTAAGAATTATGCAAAGAAACCATTTTGTCATGAAGATGACATGAAGGACTAAAACTACAAATGAATTTCTTTCTTCTAAACCTTTATTTTGATTACAAATCGATCGATAATTGAAACTTGTAAACAGGTCTGTACAAATAATTGCTCGTATGGTCGATCAAATAACACAGTGTGCTACTAATTGGTATTACACATTATTATAATGCATCAACGGCCATTGAAGTGCAGCCGTCATCTCTATTTCTAATATCAAATACATCGATGCAAGGCTTGGCTATTCATAACAATGTCTATGACGACTAAATACACATGTGGTAAGAAAAATTGCATATTGGCTCAAATCAAACCTACAGGTACAATAATGTATGAAGGCATATATAAGAAGCAATATATATCATACACAGTTAGACATAATCATCATATAATCATCATATTATCATCAATTAGGCATAAAGATGTTAGACAACATGTCATCATCATAACATCATAAGCGTGGCAATTCAAAAAGGCTCATATGTTATTGGTTACATTTTATTCTACTCTACAATGTTCATCGATAACATTTGAAATGTTCTAATTCAATATTTTGTCATTTAGTATTCTAGTAAATTATTGCCATCATGTCATTATCCGATTATCCAGTGCATAGTTTCAATAAATCCACATTCAAAGAAATTATTAAGCACAGTAACATTAATTAAACAAAAATTTTAAAGAATTTAAGGTTTCTGATACCACGAGATATAGAGGTGGAAGTCAGTGGCGTCACTAGGGGGGTGCTGGGGGGCTGAGCCTCCCAAATGGAGCATTCAGCGGTAGTCGTTGAATAACCAGAGCCATTCCGTAATAAACGCTTCTTAACTTTAGGGCTTCAGCCCGCCCCCCACACTTTAATTTCCAGTGACGCCACTGGTGGTATTCTTACACACTAATACTACATTACTCGACGCTTTCTCTTCCCTGTGGAGATACCAAGAACCTTCGAAGGAACAACTTGTTTTGGGGGAAGTGGGGTTTATCTTATTAAATATCTTATTATTAAATAAATCAGTATAGGTGGGTAGTACCGGTAAATAATATAGTGCAGCCCTCCCAAGGCCTTAATTGACGCTCGCAAGGGCTGACCGTGACTATGGCAACATTAATATGCTGTTAAATAATCAGATCAGTACTAATTTATGTACTTTATAAAAGTAGTCACGTCTACTTCCTACACTGCAATTAGCATAAAGGTAAATCATTTCAATGGTAATGCACGCAGCAAAGGAAAATGGTAAGAATTTGGTCATGGCCACATGGGTTTAACAGATTCAAGTATTCCAAGGAATGCATAGCAAAAATAACTAATGCAAAGTAACAACTAAGATTATGCAATGTCTAATATTAATCTACTTTCTAATCAGTTGTAAAATGATGAAGCTTTGGTACTCGAAAAACATTCGTGTATAGATTATGACATAGTATTTTATTTTAGTAAGCATCAGTACAGATATCGGAGATATTTATCAATACAGGACGAAGATATAACTTATTAAATGTAGGAAAATAGGAAACTCTTCTTAGTGGATGATAAGCACAGGCCCATTGCCAAAAGGAGGGATAGAAAGTGAAGAAGAAGAAGGCCAATAGACATTCTTTTAACTGATGAAAAACATAATTATCAAACCAGTAAAACCACTTCAAATCAGTTAATATTTCATGTATTTCATGTCATCATCAAATTTAACAAACAAAATAATGCGTATAAAAAATCACAACCGAGAAATATCAAAATTAAATACAAATTGTTCATAGCAAACAAGCTGAACAGTTAAGCAAATGATTTGGAGATACCTTTCACAATTTGATGTCTAAACATGATCGAACTGCAATTCCAGGAAAATAAAGCACAAAAAGCCAAATTAATACATTTCCAAGAAAGAATAACACTAACTCAGGTAAGCATGGGAAATAACAGATTTAAGCAAACACAACACAATAAACAAATACTTCAACAAAGGTAAACATAACAATTAATCGTATAAAATTGCAAAAAGATCAAATATAAACTGCCAGAGTCTAAGAAACACATAAATTTCTTTTATATCTTGTTGATACATATGATGTCTTGTACAGGTTACAAATCAGCTCAATAGATCTAAATGTCATTTCTCATTTTATGACAATATCAGGTCAATGTGATGTCAAGAGGATATATATATTTTTTTATTTTCTGTTTAAATAAATCTATTACAACTGGTAAATGATGAGCAGTACTTAAAATGTTCTAAATTCAGCAAGAACGTCAAAAATAAGGTAAAGATTGCATTACGCCATTACCATAACAAAATAAAGTGATTGAAGCATAAGCACATGAGCAATGAAGAGTGCAAAGCAATAGATTAAATCAATCTTAATAAAACAGCGACTGTCTCATTGAATACAAATCCAAGAGAAAAATAATTTGTAATACTGTGCTTCAAAGACCTTACATGCCATGAAGTTTACACTTCACTGTCAATAGACTGACAGAAAAGGATAATTTGTACACATAAGGGACATTAATCTAAGGCAGAACAAAAATACAAGTCATTACATGCCGTATTGGCTCCTCAAAAGGATGAACTACCATCATACAGGCCTTTACGTGGGAAAATAGAAAGCTATGAGACTTGGCAGAGCAAAATTAAAATACAAATAATAGCAGCACCCCAATAAAATGCAAGACCGACCAGCCTGTATGATTGTCATCTCTTTAAAATACTACTTTTTAGAAATCTTTTGGAGATTGAATCTGTACATAATTATAATGAAGAGATTCATAACAACAAAGAAATGTGTCTCAGAAAATTCTTTTGCAAACTCAACAACATACATATCCCAATTAGGGAACTGCTAATGTTCACTGCATACTGCAAAGGGTGGGGGTAATCCAGTTGACATGTCTTTCAGAAAACTTTGTTCTAACGTGGAGGTGCTGACACCTAGCACATTCAGAGATAACTAAATGCCATACGACAAAATTTATCATATAATTTTGTTCGCTGAGCATACCATTAAATTGAATGAATTTGATTGTATAATTATTCTCAGATATTTTTCAGTGTCAATTGAAAAGAGAAATACATAACTTCATGATTTTCATGATGTCAATATCATAGGACTGCGGAATTGGAAAATAACGAAAGTAGCATAAATTCGGCAAAAATCACATTAATTGCATATAAATCGCACATCAACTATTTACCACTGAGGGTACCTAAAAACTGCATAAATATGCTAAATATTTCCCCCTCAATATTTGGCCCCTATGACCTAAGAATCATTTTCACCAGAATTGCAAGTGTGGTACATCAATTGATGAGTAGAATACATAATTATGTTTGTTTAATAAATCAAGACAGGTATTTGCTTATTGATTAATAAATCAAGACAGGTATTTGCTAGTCAAATACTTGTGACGACACAGCTGGCCAAAATCTGAAAAAAAAAATAGAAGGGTGGCCTGAAACATCAACATTTTATCGCAACCATATATTCTATTGCCTCTTGTAGCTGGCAGGACGAGTTATGGAATGTCTAGGATCACATCAAGTTGTTAAAAAATGTTTCAAATTCATATTTAACACGGTGTTTGAGAAATGCCAATCTCAAAACTGTCATAAATCAGACTTGCAATTTGTCCGAAAATACACCCTGACACGTTATCGGTCATAACTTTTTAACTGTTAGTGATAGGCACCTGAAATTTGGGATCCACCAGTTATATAGATTTTTGAACAAGTGAGAATTTTTTCGACAAAATCTGAGACGGTCAGGTGGGAGACTCTAGGTGATTTGGCATGAATGACCCTTACATTAAACCAATCTGCAATATAAGATCAAGAACAGGGCAAAAAAAAATCAATAATAGATGGATGACTGAGGCTTTACATCCTGTAGTTTTGCACTTTATAGGCTGGTAAAGATAGGAGAATCCTTGAGACAACAATCACTTTGATGAGAACCACAAGCTAATCTGTTCTAATACAGAACAGAATTAGCTCTTTAATATAAGATCAAGAACAGGGCAAAAACAAATCAATAAACAGATGGATGATTGAGGCTTTACATCCTGTGGTTTTGCACTTTGTAGGCTAGTAATGACAACACTTGAGGCACTGAAATCAATTTCAAATCAACAACCACATTTGATGAGAACCACAAGCTAGTCAGTTCTAAAACAGATCAGAAATAGCTCTTTAATACAAGACCAAGTACAGGGCAAAAACAAATCAATAAACAGATGGATGACTGAGGCTTTACATGCTGTAGTTTTTCATTTTGTAGGCTAGTTATGAGGACACTTGAGGCACTGAAATCAGCTTCAAATCAACAATCACATTTCATGAAAACCACAAGCTATCAGTTCCAATACAGATCAGAATTAGCTCTTTAATACAAGACCAAGTACAGGACAAAAACAAATCAATACACAGATGGATGACTGAGGCTTTACATCCTGCAGTTTTGCACTTTGTAGGCTAGTAATGACAACACTTGAGGCACTGAAATTAACTTCAAATCAACAATCACATTTCATGAGAACCACAAGCTATCAGTTCCAATACAGATCAGAAATAGCTCTTTAATACAAGACCAAGTACAGGACAAAAACAAATCAATAAACAGATGGATGACTGAGGCTTTACATGCTGTAGTTTTTCATTTTGTAGGCTAGTTATGAGGACACTTGAGGCACTGAAATCAGCTTCAAATCAACAATCACATTTCATGAGAACCACAAGCTATCAGTTCCAATACAGATCAGAATTAGCTCTTTAATACAAGACCAAGTACAGGACAAAAACAAATCAATACACAGATGGATGACTGAGGCTTTACATCCTGCAGTTTTGCACTTTGTAGGCTAGTAATGACAACACTTGAGGCACTGAAATTAACTTCAAATCAACAATCACATTTCATGAGAACCACAAGCTATCAGTTCCAATACAGATCAGAAATAGCTCTTTAATACAAGACCAAGTACAGGACAAAAACAAATCAATAAACAGATGGATGACTGAGGCTTTACATGCTGTAGTTTTTCATTTTGTAGGCTAGTTATGAGGACACTTGAGGCACTGAAATCAGCTTCAAATCAACAATCACATTTGATGAGAACCACAAGCTAGTCAGTTCTAAAACAGATCAGAAATAGCTCTTTAATACAAGACCAAGTACAGGACAAAAACAAATCAATAAACAGATAGACAATCACTTTGATGAGAACCACAAGCTAATCTGTTCTAATACAGAACAGAGTTAGCTCTTTAATATAAGATCAAGAACAGGGCCAAATAAAATCAATAAAATGAATGACTGCAGTTTTGCATCCTGTAGTTTTGCACTTCGTAGGCTAGTAATGACAACACTGAAGGCACCGAAATAATTTCAAAACAACAATCACTTTGATGAGAACCGCCAGCTATCAGTTCCAATAAGATCAAAAATAGCTCTTTAATACAAGACCAAGAACAGGGCAAAAACAAATCAATAAATAGATGGATGACTGAGGCTTTACATCCTGTGGTTTTGCATTTTGTAGGCTAGTAATGACGCAACTAGAGGCATTGAAATCAACTTCAAATCAACAATCACATTTCATGAGAACCACAAGCTATCAGTTCCAATACAGATCAGAATTAGCTCTTTAATACAAGACCAAGTACAGGACAAAAACAAATCAATACACAGATGGATGACTGAGGCTTTACATCCTGCAGTTTTGCACTTTGTAGGCTAGTAATGACAACACTTGAGGCACTGAAATTAACTTCAAATCAACAATCACATTTCATGAGAACCACAAGCTATCAGTTCCAATACAGATCAGAAATAGCTCTTTAATACAAGACCAAGTACAGGACAAAAACAAATCAATAAACAGATGGATGACTGAGGCTTTACATGCTGTAGTTTTTCATTTTGTAGGCTAGTTATGAGGACACTTGAGGCACTGAAATCAGCTTCAAATCAACAATCACATTTGATGAGAACCACAAGCTAGTCAGTTCTAAAACAGATCAGAAATAGCTCTTTAATACAAGACCAAGTACAGGACAAAAACAAATCAATAAACAGATAGACAATCACTTTGATGAGAACCACAAGCTAATCTGTTCTAATACAGAACAGAGTTAGCTCTTTAATATAAGATCAAGAACAGGGCCAAATAAAATCAATAAAATGAATGACTGCAGTTTTGCATCCTGTAGTTTTGCACTTCGTAGGCTAGTAATGACAACACTGAAGGCACCGAAATAATTTCAAAACAACAATCACTTTGATGAGAACCGCCAGCTATCAGTTCCAATAAGATCAAAAATAGCTCTTTAATACAAGACCAAGAACAGGGCAAAAACAAATCAATAAATAGATGGATGACTGAGGCTTTACATCCTGTGGTTTTGCATTTTGTAGGCTAGTAATGACGCAACTAGAGGCATTGAAATCAACTTCAAATCAACAATCACATTTCATGAGAACCACAAGCTATCAGTTCCAATACAGATCAGAATTAGGTCCTTAATACAAGACCAAGAACAGGGCAAACAAATCAATAAATAGATGGATGACTGAGGCTTTACATGCTGTAGTTTTGCACTTTGTAGGCTAGTAATGACGACACTTGAGGCACTGAAATCAACTTCAAATCAACAATCACATTTGATGAGGACCACAAGCTAATCAGTTCTAATACAGAACAGAATTAGCTCTTTAATATAAGACCAAGAAGAACAGGGCCAAAACAAATCAATAAATAGATGGATGATTGAGGCTTTACATGCTGTAGTTTAAAATTTGCATGGTTAGTAAGGAACCCGAACATATCAACAACGAAAACGAGGCACTAAAATCTAACATTTTAAAAATAACAATCCAATTTGATGAGAATCAAAAGCCAATGCATTTAAAAATTGACCAAAATTAGCTTTTTAATAATTACGCAAAGAAACCATTTCGTCATGAAGATGATATAAAGGACTTAAAACTACAAATGAATTTCTTTCTTCTAAACCTTTATTTTGATTACAAATCGATCGATAATTGAAACTTGTAAACAGGTCTGTACAAATAATTGCTCGTATGGTCGATCAAATAACACAGTGTGCTACTAATTGTTATTATACATTATTATAATGCATCAACGGCCATTGAAGTGCAGCCCTCATCTCTATTTCTAATATCAAATACATCGATGCAAGGCTTGGCTATCCATAACAATGTCTATGACGACTAAATACACATTTGGTAAGAAAAATTGCATATTGGCTCAAATCAAACCTACAGGTACAATAATGTATGAAGGCATATATAAGAAGCAATATATATATATCATACATAGTTAGACATAATCATCATATAATCATCATATTATCATCAATTAGGCATAAAGATGTTAGACAACATGTCATCATAACATCATAAGCGTGGCATTTCAAAAAGGCTCATATGTTATTGGTTACATTTTATTCTACTCTACAATGTTCATCGATAACATTTGAAATGTTCTAATTCAATATTTTGTCAATTTCTATTCTAGTAAATTATTGCCATCATGTCATTATCCGATTATCCAGTGCATAGTTTCAATAAATCCACATTCAAAGAAATTATTAAGCACAGTAACATTAATTAAACGAAAATTAAAAAGAATTTAAGGTTTCTGACACCACAAGATATAGAGGTGGTAGTCAGTGGCGTCACTAGGGGGGGGGGGGGCGCCAGGGGGGGCTGAGCCTCCCAAATGGAGCATTCAGCGGTACTGGTTGAATAACCAGAGTCCATGAAAAGAAACCGTATATACAATATTTTCTATATTAGGTGCCCATTCCGTAATAACCGCTCATCCCCCTCCATCTAGAATTAATTTTTAATTCAAATTCCACCAAAATATGACTATATCCAACCTTTCTTAATGCAAAAACGTGCTCACGCTTCGACCCTTCAGTCCTCTGACAACGCTTCTTAACTTAAGGGCTTCAGTCCCCCCCCCCCAACTTTAATTTCCTGTGACACCACTGGTGGTATTCTTACACACTAATACTACATTACTTGACGCTTTCTCTTCCCTGTGGAGATACCAAGAAACTTCGAAGGAACTACTTGTTTTGGGGGATGTGGGGTTTATCTTATTAAGTATCTTATTATTAAATAAATCAGTATAGGTGGGTAGTACCGGTAAATAATATAGCGCAGCCCTCCCAAGGCCGTAATTGACGCTCGCAAGGGCTGACCGTGACTATGGCAACATTAATATGCTATTAAATAGTCAGATCAGTGCTAATTTATATACTTTAAAAGTAGTCAAATCTATTTCCTACACTGTAATTAGCACAAGAGTAAATAATTTCAATGGTAATGCATGCAGCAAAGGAAATGGTAAGAATTTGGACATGGCCACATGGGTTAACAGATTCAAGTATTCCAAGGAATGCATAGCAAAAATAACTAATGCAAAGTAACAACTAAGATTATGCAATGTCTAATATTAATCTACATTTCAATCAGTTGTAAAATTACGAAGTTTTGTTACTGGAAAAAGATTCGGGTACGAAATATGACATAGTATTTTAATTTAACAAGCATCAATACAGATAGCTGAAGATTTTTATCATAAATTATCAATACAGGGCGGAGATAAAATTTATCATCCGCTAAGAAGAGTTTCTATTTCCTGTTTTGCTACATTTAATAAACACAGGCCCATTGCCAAAAGGAGGGATAGAAAGTGAAGAAGAAGAAGAAGGCTAATAGACATTCTTTTAACTGATGAAATACATAACTATCAAACCAGTAAAACCACTTCAAATCAGTTAATATTTCATGTATTTCATGTCATCATCAAATTTAACAAACAAAATAATGCGTATAAAAAATCACAACCGAGAAATATCAAAATTAAATACAAATTGTTCATAGCAAACAAGCTGAACAATTAAGCAAATGATTTGGAGATACGTTTCACAATTTGATGTCTAAACATGATCGAACTGCAACTCCAGGAAAATAAAGCACAAAAAGCCAAATTAATACATTTCCAAGAAAGAATAACACTAACTCAGGTAAGCATGGAGAATAACAGATTTAAGCAAACACAACACAATAAACAAATTTGATAAACAAATACTTCAACAAAGGTAAACATAACAATTAATTGTATAAAATTGCAAAACGATCAAATATAAACTGCCAGAGTCTACGAAACACATTTCCTATATATCTTATTGATACATATGATGTCTTGTACGGGTTACAAATCAGCTCAATAGACCAAAATGTCATTTCTCATTTTATGACAGTATCAATGTGATGTCAAAAGGATATTTATATATTTAGTTTTTTTTCATTTTCTGTTTAAATAAATCTATTAAAACTGGTAAATGATGGGCAGTACTTAAAATGTTCTAAATTCAGCAATAACGTCAAAAATAAGGTAAAGATTGCATTACGCCATTACCATAACAAAATTAAGTGACTGGATCATAAGCACATGAGCAATGAAGAGTGTAAAGCAATAGATTCAAACAATCTTAATAAAACAGTGACCGTCTCATTGAATACAACTTCAAGAGAAAGCTAATTTGTAATACTGTGCTTCAAAGACCTTACATGCCACAAAGTTTATACTTCACTGTCAATAGACTGACAGAAAAGGATAATTTGTATACATAAGGGACATTAATTTATGGCAGCGAACAAAAATTCAAGTCAATATATGGTGTATTGGCTCCTCAAAAGGTTGAACTACCATCATACATGCCTTTACTTGGGAAAATAGAAAGCTATAAGACTTGGCAAAGCAAAATTAAAATACAAATAATAGCAGTACCCTAATAAAATGCAAGACCGACCAGCCTGAGTGATTGTCATCTCTTTTGAAATACTACTTTTTAGAAATTTTTTGGAGGTTGTATCTGTACATAATTATAATGAAGAGATTCATAACAACAAAGAAATAGGTGTGTCAGAAAATTATTTTGCAAACTGAAAAACATATATATCCCAATTAGCGAATTGCTGACATTCACTGCATACTGCAACATTGTGCAAAGGGTGGGGGTAATCTACTGTCTTTCAGAAAACTTTGTTCTAACGTGGAGGTGCTGACACCTAGCACATTCAGAGATAACTAAATTGTGTACGCCAAAATTTATCATATAATTTTGTTCACTGAGCATACCATTAAATTGAATGAATTTGATTGTAAAATTATTCTTAGATTTTGTTCAGTGTCAACTGATAATAAAAATACATAACTTCATGATTTTCATGATCTTAATATCATAGGACTGCAGAATTGGAAAATAACAAAAGTAACATACATTCGGCATAAATCACATTAATTGCATATTAATTGAACTCCAACTCTTTACCACAAATGGTACCTAAAAACTGCATAAATATGATAAATATTTCATGTCAATTCATTTCAATAAATTTCAATTCTAGCACTTATGGTAATTTTCACTAATAAAGCTTTTTGTACACTGAAACACACTGTAATACACTCAATACAAATTGCATAGTAATGATAATTATATCAATCAACTATTAATAATAACTAGAATATATTTTTTCGCCAATAAATCTCAAATTTCTCATTGGCAGACACATGCATGAAGGAGGGCTAAAGGGCTAAATACGGTGCAGAAGGAAAGAAATGATTGTACCTAAACTATCCCCATTTTATTAAGTGATTTTAAATCAATGCAAACGAGATCAAGAAACTGATTACTTGCCGACAGTTTAGGGTCATTTACGAGTTGTATCAAATTTCTAATATAATAAATTATATCTTTCCGAGGTTCAACAAAGTTATTCAGACTATTTCTTCACAATATTAGTTAGTTTGTTAAAATTTTACATTTACAAAGCTTCATAATTTTAATCAGATCAAAAATTTAATTTTTCTCATGAAAAAGAAGATATGAAAAAGAAGATATGAAAAAGAAGATATGAAAAAGAAGATACTAGGTGGAAAAGGTTTTTGAAAAAGAACCGCTTAGAAATCATAACATAATAAGAATTATTAAATCACAAACATTTTTGGCTGAGATTTTAAAATGTAAGTTCAGTCCATATAATTCTATAGATGTCACATACCATAACTCTGCATAATCAAAGCAGCAATTGTGGCTGGAATTGGCGCTTCACAAATTTCATAATAATAATAATTATCATATTTCATCAGTTTTTGAATTGTAGCATAGAAACACATATTTGTAATTTAATCAGTTTGAAATATGGAACGACACCATTTGTAAATTAGTATATGAAACAAATTTCATGAACTAACAGCCACATGACCTTGAGGCACTGGTAAACTAACAATTATTGCATAATAATATTGAAGTCAACATTGTACCCTATACATATTATATAAATCAGGAAGTGTATGATTACCATTCAAAGAAAAGAAGTGAGTGAGTTTGTTTTTTACGCCCCATCAGCATTGGTGTGGGCTATTTAAAGGCAACCAAAGAAAAGAAGTACCTCCAGAGATAAACAGAACTGAAGGCCTACAATAACTCGCACAGATTTGAACTTTTGAAGCACACCAATTGTTAAACTCAAACTCGACTGTACCATGAGTACCGCTAACTAATTTAGAATCTGAATCAAAGGAAGCCGGAAATATCAACTAACTACAAAAGTTATTGCTGAGATGTGCACATTGTGCAGGGAAGCATATTCAAGCTAACAAACGGAAGATATATCAGAACTTCGCAGATATTTTGCATAATTATCTCAAGTTCCAAAGTAAATGTGTCACTATAACAATTTAAAAGTCACTCAAACGAACATGCAATCAAGTCAAGTCAATATATAACACAGTCTTGCATATTTTAAAGTGTTCTAACAGTCAGTCTAATATAATATATAATTATTATAATTGTCAAATTAAAATGGCACTATATAATTGCGAAAGCTAAGCATTAATCATCACAAGTAAATCTGTTAATAACCAATCACAACCTGCAAATTATATTGCATTGCAAAATACTCAATTATTATAAAGCTGTAAACATTAATGCTGCATTTTTTATCTCATCTTTTCAACAGCTGGTAAAACTAGCAGGCTACAAAGTTTAAACTGGTGGGGAACAATCTGGAACAGGGGCCAAGCCCTGTAACCGCTGGGCCAAATTTATATTTCAGCACGATGCAAGTACTGGAAAACATTTTTTCTGTCAATTTATTTTGTCTGTCAATTAATCCAGTTGCATTTTTACTGACTGAATGAAAGCTGATAATATCCATCACGCATACCTGCTAGCAAAATTCATTCCCATAATCAGTATTTTGGCTTTTATCATCTGTTTTATGAATTTGTAATAGTGCAATAAATATGTGTTAATTTGTAAAATTTAGCAAACTGCTATGTTTACTACCCAAACTGAATCAACTATCATTTTAATTTATTTCATTCTATTTGTCAAATAGTCATAAATTGTCTGTTTTCATCCATAATTTTACACCAATGTTGCTTCAATAATTCTCCATATGAAGAAATTTATGTTTACTAATTAATCATACAATAAAGTTTAAACGGATAAACCTGGTATCATCATTATTATCAAAGTGAATGCAAGGGTTATATTCGCAACCAGTAAAGCTTCTAATACATGTGATGTGTACATAAGTGATATTACACTTTTCACACTAACTCAATTTCAGTTCATCACAACCAATACACAATTATTGCATCGCATTTCTTTTGACGGACAAAAACGACAATTTAAATCAAGAACAAGTCATTCATAACATGTTTCATATACATCTACAAATGCACCAGGGTGATTGAAAGAAAATATATAATCGTAACTATAGGCACCGTGTATAATATTTTAAGTGATCAAGTGTACGGTAAATCATTTACGGAAAGCTGAGGCAAAACGCAATAACATTATGAGGTCATGTGACGTAGCATGTGACCCAAATATGTCACATGATCCCATGACTGGGTCACATGGCATGAGTCACATGACATACCATGACTTAGTGACACCACAACAATATCATGATGTCGTAATACGTGACTACCTTCAAAATTGAAGCAAATTTAAGTCACTTAAATATTTCAAATTAATCAAATTCATGTACAAATTCATTGACTTGTTTCACGGCTACGAAACACTGAGTCACATTCTACAGCATTCAAGAAAATTACAATGATTATCAAGTACTACTACGCCAAAAGGGCTGTTACGACTGTACCTATTAATGCTATAATCTGCATCATTGTCTCAAATGCATAGCAAAAAAGAATCATATTATGATATTCATTATCATAAATTAACATAAATTATCATCCTGGCCAAGTTGGTTATTTTTCCTCTGAAAGTCTGCGTCCACTGTACAATAAAATCATGTCTATTTCTCGCTAATTATTGCTGTATATGATTGTACAATATAATTATAATTATGCTGATCGTTTGACAGTGTGTTGTTACAAAATGTAGCTGACAGAATTCTACAAGAAATTGCAAGACTTGACTACATTGCATCTTTAATAGGGTCTACAAATATCGATTGTGTAAGCACTCAAGGAATTCATATAAAGCTCAAGACAAAAATTGTCCGTAATAAAAAAATTTATGATGTCAAAATCTGATAGATGAACTAACTGGACATCGTTTGATAATTAAATGGCAGCAAAAAAACGAACAGTACACTTGTACATTTTGTGTATAACAAAAATGGCATCTAAAGGTGTATAATAACAACAATACATAAGATATAATGTCATATAATATAATATCATATAATATCATACAGTGCAAGAAAAAGATACTTTGGTTCTCGCTGACAAGTACTATCAGACATTATACGATTCTCCGGTCGTGAAATACAATATTTAGCATAGTTCAATTGACCTTGACCTGCATGCAATCTGGGTCAAGGGTCACATATATAGGTCATTGACCTATTTGCATATCATATCATTGTACTGCGTGTAATACATTCAAGTAAAAGACCTCAATACAAAATGTAGGTCATTCTAAGTCACTGAAGGTCACAGACCATCTAATATCTAGGTCACACAATGACCTAATTATTCAAATTAAGGTCATTCAATAACCCTTTCAATCAACTATTATGTAGGTCATTTCTAGTCAATCAATGACCTTTTGACCGAGTTTGACATAGTTATTGCAATTAACTACTTGACCTAATTAATTATCATGCATATACAATAAATGATTTAGCATTGATCAATTATAATAATAATGCCATAATACGACTAGCAACGATACAGAGCGCCATTTTGGTAGGCAGTGACGGTGGTGCGGTGAGAATTCTTTCGTCGTTTTTTGTTGCGATTGTCGTAGATTCTTTCTCCAAGCTCAAGATGGCCGTTGTTATTTCCGTTGACAGAACTCAACAGGTTCATATGAGCCATGTTGAAGGTGCCGTTCCGCAAGCTGTTCATCATGCTGCTCGTGGCTTTTGCGTAAGAGTTATATTTGGTAAATGCTTCCATCGCAGCCTCCATCTGAAAGTGAGGCTGATGCTTTTGTACGTAACTCAAATCTTGAGGCTCCCCGGCAATGCTGTCGTTTTCTGAGTAACGGCTCACCCCACTGCCGTTTGTCTCCGTATACGTTACCCCATTTGACGTTCCTTTGGCGTGTTCTAGACGGCTGTATCCTTCTGCTCTCTTTTCGTGATCATTCCTCTTATGGTCTGCGTCGACCATCTTTCGTTTTAGACCTTAAATGTACAAACAAGAAAATCTTTTTGAAAAAAAAGATATATGCTGGCTGTAGTGATTACGATTTCAAAATTTACGATAAGAGTATGTTTTGCCAAAAGAATTTTAAAATATGGTATAAGAGAAACTACAGATGAACCCATGATATGGTATAAGAAGCTATATATTGACTGTTATTTTTATTCCAATGACAGTTTAGCTGGAATTTGGCAAGTTCATATGGGGGAGCATAGGTTCAATATGACTCACTAAATTAATTAGTAAGTCATTATATAACTGTCAATCCCTAACTGTTCATCAGGCATCCCTTACTGATGTTCATCAGTTAGTCACTACCTGTTAGCCATTAAGTCTGTTGTTTTGGTAGTTACTATTTGTTAGTCACTAAATATGTTATTTAGTCACAAACTGTTACTTAGTCAAAAATTGTTAGTCAGTGAGAAACTGACAGTCAAAACTGTTAGTTAGTCAAAAAGTGTTAGTTAGTGAAAAAGTGTTAGTTAGTCAAAACTGTTACTAGTCAAAAAGTTCTGTTAGTCATTCAAGACTGTTAATTAGTAAAAAAAACTGTTAGTCAGTCAAAAACTGCTAGTCAGGCAAAAACTGTTAGTTAGTCAAAACTGTTTGTAGTAAAAAAAACTGTCAGTAGTCAAAATTGTTTTTAAGCCAAAAACTGTTTTCAGTCAAAAACTGTTAGTTAGTAAAAGAATGTAAGTCAAAAACTGTGGTAAAAAACTATTAGTTAGTCAAAAACTGTTAGTTGTCAAAAACTGTTTGTAGTTTAAAAAAGTAGTTAGTAGTCAAAACTGTTTGTAAGTCAAAAACTGTTTTCAGTCAAAAACTGTTTTCAGTCAAAAACTGTTAGTTAGTCAAAAACTGTTAGTTAGTCAAAACTGTTAGTAAGTCAAAAACTGTTAGTTCGTAAAACTATTTGTAGTCAAAAACTGTTGGTGGTCAAAAACTGTAAGTCAAAATGGTTAATTAGTCGAAACTGTTAGTAGTCAAAACTGTTAGTTGTCAAAACTGTTAGTCAAAAACTAAGTTGGTCAAAAACTGTTAGTTAGTCAAAAACTGTTAGTTAGTCAAAAACTGCAAGTTAGTCACTGTTAGTTAGTCAAACTATTTGTAGTCAAAAACTGTTGGTAGTCAAAAACTGTAAGTCAAAATGGTTAGTTATTCAAAACTGTTAGTAGTCAAAACTGTTAGTTGTGCAAACTGTTAGTAGTCAAAAACTGAAAGTCAAAACCTGTTAGTTAGTCAAAAACTGTTAGTTAGTCAAAAACTGTTAGTTAGTCAAAAACTGTTAGTTAGTCAAAAACTGTTAGTTAGTCAAAATCTTTTTATAGTAAAAACTGTTAGTAGTCAAAAACTGAAAGTCAAAACCTGTTAGTTAGTCAAAAACTGTTAGTTAGTCAAAAACTGTTAGTTAGTCAAAAACTGTTAACTAGTAACTGTTAATTAGTCACTAACTGTTAGTCAGTCATCAACTGTTGGTCAGTCACCAACTGTTAGTCAGTCACCAATCACTAACTGTTAGTTGGTCACTAACTGTTAGTCAGTCACTAACTGTTAGTCAGTCACTAACTGTTAGTTAGTCATGTAACATTGTAAGTCAGCTAGTTCTTAACTGTTAGGAAGTAACTGTTAGTAAGTTACTAACTGCTAGTCCCTGACTGTTAGTCATTTTGTCCCTAACTGTTGTTCATCAGTTGGTCACTACTGTTAGTAAATCACTGTTGTTAGTCACTCACTGTTAGTAAGCACTAACAGTTGTTGATTCACCTACTGTTTGTTAGTCTTTAACTGCCAGTTAGTCACTAACTGTAAGTCACTAAGTCTGTTAATCACCCCAAGGATGTGCCACCCAGAAATTGGACCTATAAATACAACAAACTGCTCTCATTACTATTCACCCCCAATTGTTACAACTCACCCCCAATTATTTCAGGTCCTGCAACAATTGTATCTGCACCAATTCTTCGATTAATGAGTGGCAGGTGTACTTTAACATCAATGCAACAATATTAAGTATTTGTGATCATAAGATGTTTTGTAATGCTCTAGCTGATATAACTAAATGGTGGGGACCAAACCAGTTGACACTTTTCCGTATGGGGCAACCAGTATAGTATGCTGGCTGCAGAGCCAATACTGTACTATAACAAATCTTGTCCTAAAGTTCAAGAAGCCAGCATAAAAAACATTAAGTTTATGAAAATACATAATTAAATGCTTCAGAAACAAGAGCAGGTATACTGCCTCCATATCCCCCATGCCCTACACATCTACCTATGCCCACCAGAATTCCAATTTTAGTTATGCCAAATATTTCCACCAGGAGCACAATTGTGCATACATGTAAGGATGTGGAGACACCTGGGGTGGAGTTAGCTTTTAAAAATAACATGGCTGCAGGCCAAAAGCACAGGAAAAAGTATTTGGGATGTGGAAATGGTTATGATATTTATTGATTTATGGTAAGATTTGACAAGTTTAGGGGGGTCTTTGAATGTTGGGAAAGGATGAGCGTTGTGCATGGTGTGGTGTTTGAGATATTTGATGGACGCCATGACACGGAGACTAAAAGTACAATCCCCCATAGCATAGCATGGGGGATAATTAGGTCTGCAAAGCATTGTAAGCAGTGTTGAGTAATAAGTATAAGAAAATGACAATTCCATATTGGATAATACAATAACTCTTCGCTTCAGATTTTTTTTTAAACCTCATGCAGGATGGATGGATGATTGGGGCTCTACGTCCTGTATTTATGCACTTGGTAGGCTGATTAGGACAGGAGGAGGACACAGCAATGAGGCAAAGGATGATTGAAGCAGCCATCCAACATAGGCCCAAGTGACCCGACGAGAGCTGGATTCGAACCCTGCACCCAGCGTTTGGCAGTCCAGCACGCTACCACTAGACCTGCTAGACCAACCCACCCCCTAAACCTGATGCAGAGTAGCAGACCTTTTAAAATATACTCAATATTCTGCATCAGGTTAGTAATCATACAACTTTTTTGAGTAAAATCCTTTTTTTTAATTTATTGATTGTGTTGGGAAGGCAAATTGTCAATACTTGATGGACTTTGGTGGCTTGCCTTACATCAATCTGTAGCTTGTAGACATATCTATTTAAGCACATACTCTGCATCTATTCAACTTACTAGGTAGTTCAAGCACCGCGTGATCTCTCCCTCCCTCACTCTCATTCTTCTTTCCTTCCAACTTCCATCTCAACTTGGTCGCAAGGCCCAGGTTCGTTACAATGTCAGACACTTTCTGAGAATCTACGAAAAGAAAACAAAGTCATTGATTATGAATAGATCTCTTTTAAATTAATACATATTTAAGCCATTTCAAAAATGGTGAATTATCTTTTGCAAGGTTGTGACATTACCCAATTTTTTGCATTAGGCGCCTGGTGGGCAGATGAAATGATGAGACGGGTAGGGTGATTAATTGTTTTTTGCATTAAAAACTTAGGATAATGTCATATTTTGATGAAAGTTTTTTTTTTAATTGGTTCTTTATGGAGGGGGTGGGCTTATATTAAGGGGTGTGCTTTTAATACAAAAAAACAAGGATTAAAATATCACTTCAGGCACATGTCCAGGCAACAGAACTCACAAATTCGAAAAGTTTGTTTTGTTTGTTTATTAGTGTTTTACGACACTGCAGCACCTTAGTGGGCTATATCGAGGCAGGCGATCGCCGTACGATGAGATGAGAAGACTGTGAGTCTGGCACATATCCTATTAATTCAGGGATGCCCAGGGTCTTTCAGTTGCCCCAGCACACAAATTTGGACAGAAATGGTCAGCAAATGAAATGACTCCAATAGCAAAGTTCTGGCAATTAATTAATCTAAATACCTTCTTGCTGATTCCTGCCCTTGATGAGATCGTTTTTGAGGACGTCGAGCGAGTTTTTCATTTCTCGGAAGAAGTCGTTGATGAGACCAAGGTCCATCACTCCCCGCCAGAACTGCTGACTATCTGCAAAGGGCAATGGAAATATATAGAACATTAGATAATAACCTCAACATTTCCAAATTACATACTTGATGACATAGTGTTATTGTTTATATACAGCATTTTGTAAGACTGACTTTAAGAACAACTTTATGTACCACCATTAACTTGGTCCCAGAATGCAAGTATGATGTTTTTTCATTGCCGATACAATTAGTCTTGGTAATTTAAGATCCTTCATCAAATCTCAAAATCACACATACCTTATATGCAGATGGGAGGCTTTTTTAAGAATACATAGATCTCTCTTAGCATAAACTTAATTATTATCATTTTAGAGGGCATTGTCTGTGGGTTAATGCTCATTTCGCGGGCGTTAATGGCCGTTAACGCCCGCGAAAACGCCCCCTGGTGTATTTATCGATCGTGACGTCATCAAAAGTAACGTCATGTCGATCTTGTTTACTTCAGAGTTCAGAGGTTTTGGGCTAAATCGGCCAAAAATCGTCCGATTTGAATGATTTACAAGAATCCATGGATTCAAAGCTTCGACTGGTGGTCATGAGCAAATTGAAAACGAGTTGAAATTGAACCGAAAACCAACTTAGTTGCTCTAACCACTGAGCAGGTAAGGTAATCAATATGCAAAGGGCAAGACAGAGAGCTGTTAACCTGTACAGCCAGAGCCGATGGTGCAACATTCATAGCCATGTATATAGTAGGTTGAGACGTAAATAGTAGGGCTGCACGATAAGAGGCTGATATGCGATAACTATGTCTTATATCGCGATGACAATAAATTGTGCGATAAATTCACAAGCAAGAAATTTACCCGTGAACCCCCAGACTGTGGTAAAAAGTTTGAATTTCATGAGAAGAAATTCCCATTTTTGGGCAAAAATACAGGAAATTAAAAAATTTATTTATCGCCCCTTTGTGTGATAACATTATCGCCCTACTTGATATTGCGATAACGATAAATTTGCGATTAATTGTGCCGCCCTAGTAAATAGCACATTAGATGACTGCAACAGACAGCATGTTTAGGAATATCAAGAAATGGTTTTAAGCCTCTTAGAACAGGATATCCTGAAAGCCGCAATAAGGACACAAGTTAACAGATCTATGCGGAAGAGCAAAGAATGAAGATTCAAACCTAGGAGATGCATTATTAAGCGCTGCAGGAGTGTATGGGTAATCATTGACTTAAGGGTCTGAGGTCTGATGAAATAAAGTTCAGCATTTAAACATCTACTATGACAAGAATCCATGGAATCAAAACCGGCCTTGGAGATTGTATATTCGGGATTGAAATCATGAAGAGGGTGATTTATATATTATTACATGGATTGTTTTGTATTGAGCAGTGATTGCCAGACTGATAGTGTTTGCTGCAAGCCATAAAAACTTTGAGGGGAACCCCCAGCAAATGCCTGTACCAAATTTCAGAACTGTAGGTGGAATACTGAAGTCACAGTGGGAAATTCAAACTATATTTTCGACAGCCATCTTGAAATGTACTCATAATTTATGACGGAACCCCTAAGCAAATCCCCAAACTAAATTGCATAAATATGAATGTGAAATACTAAAGTCACAGTGGGAAATTCAAAGTATGGCAGCCATTTTGGCAGCCATCTTGGATTTGTCCAAAAATTTTCTGAGGGGAACCCCTAACTGAATTACTAGCCTATACCAAATTTCATAAATCTAAGTGAGATACTAAAGTCACAGTGGGCAATTCAAAACATTGGTGGCCATTTTGGCAGCCATCCTGGATTTTTCTAAAAATTTCTGAGGTGAATCCCTAAGTAAATCCCTATACCAAATTTCATAAATCCAAGTGAAATACTAAAGTTGCAATGGGCAATTCAAAATATGTTGAAAAGAAAAGTGGACAAGTGGACAAGAGTACCATTTCACCAAAAATCTGTTTCAGGGATGCCCAGGGTCTTTCAATTGCCCCGGGTCTTTCAATTGCCCCAGCATAGAACACTGGATACAAGCCGCCTCCATTTAATGTCCCATGGGCTCGGACTAAAGTGAGTTCCCGGGGTGAGATGTGAACCCACGCCCTCAAAGCCAGTTGACAAGCGCACTTACCAATTAAGCCACGGGGGAACTCTCATTCAATACAGTAGAACCGGGTTAAATTGGCAAGCCGGGGGAAAGTTGGCCACCTTTTTCGACCCACTTCATGGCAGTAATATCAACTTTGCAACCTGTGTCAGTGAGGAAAATTGGCATTTTCGCCATTAAGTGGATCAAAATAGGTGGCCAACTTTCCCCCGGCTTGCCAACTTTACCCTGTATGGTAAATGGGAAATATATTTTATTCATGAGAACAGTTTAAAAAGACCACCATCGCGTATCAGATGCTATTAGTGTTTATTTGCAATACTGTTGCAATACACATGTATACATATGCTTAACAGTGTCATTATTATAACATAAATTCAATGTCAGTTTTTCTATTGTACAAATTTTGTTGCTCAATTCAATAAACGGATTCTGTAGCGATTAGAGAGAAAACACTAGAAATTTCAAAGATCAGGATTTAGCCGTAGATTTAACATTTTTACATGTAGATGTCACTTACTGGATTAGCTATAGATACTGTAAGGAAGTTTCAAGTGCATCAATTCGAACATTAAAAATACCGTGCAAAGCACATTAAACCTCGGCCAAAAATGCTTTAAAAATAAAAAGGTAATTTTGTTAGCCTGATTCGTCTACGTCGTGAACAGACTTGAAACACTAGGGGTGGCACTGAACATTGATCGTGACGTCATAAGTACGCACAAGCAGATTCTCTGTTTACGTCACGAAAGGAAATGTCTGGACATCAGAAATTGTCAACAAAACACGTCTAACATCGCCGAAAATCGGCCAAAAAACGTCGTGAAAGATGGCGAAAATGTCACTGGAAGTTATAAACAGCCACCAGAAGCATGTGAGTGAAGAAATTTTTCTTCTAGATGGCCAGGTTGTCGTGGAAGTGGCAAAAACGAGTGTTCGAGAGTGATTTGATGACACCTGTAGTGTGTGGACCAGTGAGATCACTGGTGTGGACGCTTGGTTGTGGTGGAATAGCTGGTGATGACGTGACCACGGCCCGCTATACTGAATGATACGCAAGCAAAATAAATGTCGGCACCTGAAAACAGTACTTTTGGTGCATGACAAGCTTGGTATAGGTATATTTGTATCCAAAAAGTTGCTGCAACACAATCACGGCACTTGCAAATCGCCATCTTGTCCATCTTCCACATTGAAATCACGTCTGGTGAGATTTGAACTGGTGGCTCCCTCTTGTGTTAAAACGTAATCTTGCAAATCCACATCCGCCCACCTCGCAGTTGTAAACATGGCGAGGATGAGCAGTGGAAATATATGCGCTCGTGTCAGTTGTGAAATAAAGTATTTCGGATACGTTTCAGGTGCGTAATTGTGCGGCTTTCACATGCTTAGGGCCCGTAACGATGATGGACGAAGTTTGGCAGGGCAGATTTGTATGTAGCCTGCGTTTTCAGGAGGCAAAGGTGGCGAGTTTAGGCGTCTTCAGCCGACAGACCGACACTGGTTGCAAGACCGCGGTCCTCCTTCGGAGGCCTCGGTAAAAAGTATCCTTGCAATAAAAACTTAACACCTTATAAATATAAGGTTTACTTTTAAGTGACAACAATTGGATATTTGCAAACATTCCATACACGGGCATATATAATAGATCAACATACATGTTTGTTAAAAGTTAAACCAAACAGTTTGATCCTGGCAAATGGACATCTGGATGGATGACTGGGGCTTTACGTCCTGTATCTATGCACTTAATAGGCTAATTAGGAGGGGGACACAACAATGAGGCAAATGATGATTGAAACAGCCATCCAATTAGGCCCAGGTGCCAGTGACTTGAAGAGCTGAATTTAAATTTGGGAACTTGCGATTGGCAGTCCAGCACACGACCACTGATCTATCTCTCCGCCTTGCAAATGTGAATGAAAATTCAATTTCATTGTGATGCGATTATGAGACATTTGTGGGAATTGGATTCCAGACAATGTCACAATGTCTGATTGCCAAATCAAGTTGTCTTCGATAATGGTAGTGTAACAGTTGTGATCTGTGATCAAGACTTAGATGGCCTCCATGCAGCACCTGGAAAATAAGGAAATATTTGAAGTCATGTTTGCTCATTAATGTTACACTGAATGAAAATGATGTATAATTCTGAAATTTAAGACATTACACTTTCAAAATACAGACCAAGCTCTTGTCTTTTTGGATTTTCTATTGATTTAAAATACAGTATACAAGATTCACATAAAAATTAAAATTTATTTTTCCATGTCATCGTACCCTCAAGTCAAAACAGAACCTTGAACAAAAAAAAACAGCAGAATTCAGAATTCTGTCCATTCACCACATGTTATCGTGCCCCCTCTCAAGCAATTTCTAATAAGCCTGGGCTACTGTATTTCTCAACTTACCTGGTCTCTCAACAGACAAACTGGTTTGCAAAAATTTGGAGCATGTAGGCTTTTTCTTTCAAATGGTAGACCCAACAATGCCAAAACTAATACGAGATGCACCAATCTGGAAAAAAGAATATTAATGTAACATCATATCGAGTTTACACATTGCATTTATCAGAAAATATTTCATAGTATTTCAAACAGCTCATTTCAGTCAACAGATCAAGTGGTACCATACACCCCATGCCATATTGATGATTACCAGCTCCTTAGCTTAGGAGTTAAACAAAATGGGTACGGGCCAGGTCTAAACCTAATTACGTAAATTAGCCAAAAAATGTCATATTCACATAATTTCTGCCCGGAGCTCCCTGAACAATTGCTTATTAATCCAAAATACTTGGGAGAGCTGTCACTCAATTCCCAATTTCAATTCCCGTTTGCATTCCATATCCACAGACCACAGGCAAATTATTTTTGATGAAGAGATTAAAATGTTTATTAACTTTTAATTAAATATAACCATTGTGACAACATTTCCTTGAAGTATTCCTAAGTAAAATTTGGGTAGGCAGCCACATTGGAAGCCAGCTATGTAAACATACTAAACAAGTAGTCTACAATGTTGGTTGTTTGACTGTCATAGTGCTTTGGAAAATATACTGTATACACTCATGAAACAGTACATTGCTGTGGCTGTGCGCTTGCAGACACACACACACCTGTTGCTATAATTGCACTGCATGCAGCCAACACCCAAGCTGTCAGTAATGTAACACTCCAATGAGAGCTCAAGTGAACACTACTGATGTCATTATGATTATGCATGTTGTGTATTTAAACTATAGTTTGATTTTCCCATTTAATTCAAAATGCAATGCTTTCTAACCAACCTATCTCCTTCAGCTTACTGGCCAAATACAAGTTCTGCATGCAGTGCAGTGCTCAGCTCGGGGAATGGTCAAGTCGCCAGGGGAGAACCCGCCAGGCCCACTACTCGCCAGTTGACTTCCCGCCAGTTCCCCAACCCGCCAGGTTACCTATTATAGCCCAGTGTTGGGTCCTTTTCTGTTTATTAATAAAGGTTTTAATAAAATATTTAATAAAAGTGCAATTTTAGGAAGTTGTTTATGTAATGCGCTCAAATTGTACTAAATATACTTATACTTGTTATACATTTTAGAGATGTGTCATGAATAGGCTACAACCATGCACATTGATCTTTCATTAAAGAAAGATCCTAATTTCGATATCAATTCTAAGATTTAAAATTAGAATAAGTGCAATTGTTAGATAAACTTTCACTGCATTAACATCTTCCGAGTTAAATTAGTTGTGAAAGTGAACAAGAAAAATGGCAAGCCATCTATCTATTGATTCTATAAATTTAGCCAACTACCTTCAAGCAGGCACCAAAGTTTATAAAACTTTGAATCAATATATCAAATTTAATTAGCGGGTAACAAAAGAACATGAAAGGGGACGTTAAATGTGTAACTGAATTTTCTTTTATTAAACAAAAACGAATTTACATTTTACTTATTAGACCCAATTATTCCTTTTCTTGAAAATTTCTTCTGCATAATATATGACTAGTTCGTTTATCGACCGCAGTCCAACATGCATGCCACATCTGGAATAGGCCTACATACATGGCCATCATATCACAAAGATCTACATTCGTTTAATAATTATCTTTAAAAAGTAGGCCTACTTGTTTCATTTCAACAAATCAGCTACAAATCGAAATAAATTGCATTGTTAAAGCATGCGCAGTGGACCAGTGGTTGCAGGGATTTAGTCTTAGTATTTCATTAATGAAGTTTAATACCAGTTCAAACTTCTCTTGGATAAGCCTAAAAGGTACAGGAATGTCAACAGAAAGACGCATCATGCAAAATAGTTGACATTAGGCATCATGCAGTCACATTTATTTATTTTTAATGTTACAAACTGATTAGATGTATTATATTCACATAAACACTATTAAACAGTACCATATCTGTGCTTTATGAGCCTAAATAAAATACACTGGCGAGTTTGTGCCATGGCGAGTTTTCATCTGGCGAGTTTTGGACCTGGTGAGTTGTCACCTGGCGGGTTCTCCCCTGGCGAGTTGACCCATGACCCTCAGCTCTCAGCCTTGCTGCTGCTCATGCAGCCACCATCCAGTCAGTTGGGAGGTGGGGCCAGACCTGCAGGCCTTCGTAGTGGACTGGTTGTCAATGCCAGACAACTACTTGGGTACTTTTCAAACTTTAGATTACTACACTAGGCCTATAATCTATCAAATGAATTACAAAAGTCAACTCACCTGCTATCATTTTGCATGAAGTTCCACAGCTGCTGATTGAATCATTGAACTTTTGTCTTCATTCATGACCACTGTAGAACTCAAACCAGTCCAACTCCAAGGACATAATTATTAATTTATCCAACTGCACTTTGTCATCAAATCGTTCTGTAGCTTATGACAATGTTGTATGCGGTAATCCAGGGCCAAATGCAATGCCAAATATCACTTATTCCACAGAAAATAGCTGCAGCATCAGAGCACAATGTTGACACTTCAACAGACCCCAAAACTAGGTCACCAAGCTGCCAAGCATGACATGTGAACAGTGGGTATGACGGTATTTGTCTTGGAACAAGAATCCGCAGATTCAAAACCGACCTAGCGCAATGAAACTGAAGGTGCTATTATTGCCTAAACCACTGAGCAACTGATATTGGAAGATAGGAGAAATAGTTGATTGGAAGATACTAGACTATTAGTATAGAATCAATGCAGTTTGAACAGATTTCTAAAAAAAAAGGAAAGAAGGCTGCCAAAATGGCCGCCATCTTGGATTTCTCGACATATTCCTCCAAAAATTTTGAAAAAAAAATAATTTTTTTTTCTTTTTTCTGGGCATGGCGGATGAGGGTTGGGCATGGCGCAGCGTCATGCTCAAATGGCCTAGCTGGAACACTGAATACCTGTACCAAATTTCATAACTGTAAGTGAAATATTAAGGTCACATTGGGCAGTTCAAGAAAGAAGAAAGATGGCTGCCACAAAGTGGCTGCCATCTTGGATTTCTCTCAACATGTTCCTGACTGATACCCACAGCCCCATACCTATTCCAAATTTCATAACTCTAAGTGAAATATTAAGGTCAGAATGGTCAGTTCAAGAAATGAAGAAAGATGGCAGCCAAAATGGCTGCCATCTTGGATTTGTCAACATGTTCCTCATTCATACCCACATGCTCATACCTGTTCCAAATTTCATAACTCTTAGCAAAATATTGAGGTCATTATGAGCAGTTCAATAAATGAAAAAAGATGGCTGCCAAAATGGCCACTACAAAATGGCCACTACAAAATGGCCGCCACCTTGGATTTCTCGACATGTTCCCAGTTCATACCCAGAGTCCCATACCTGTACCAAATTTCAAAACTCTCAGCAAAATACTGAGGTCACAATGGACAGTTCAAGAAATGAAGAAAGATGGCTGCCAAAATGGCCGCCATCTTGGATTTCTCTGCATGTTCCTCATCCATACCCAAAGACCAATACCTTTACCAAATTTCATAACCGTAAGTGAAATATTGAGTTCATTATGAGCAGTTCAATAAATGAAAAAAGATGGCTACCAAAATGGCCACTACAAAATGGCCGCCATCTTGGATTTCTCAACATGTTCCCAGTCCATACCCTGAGTCTCATACCTGTACCAAATTTCATAACTGTAAGTGAAATAGTAAGGTCACAATGGACAGTTCACATATGAAGAAAGATGGCTGCCAAAATAGCAGCCATCTTGGATTTCTCGACGTGTCCCCGATCCATGCCCATAGTACCATACCTGTACCAAATTTCATAACTGTAACTTGAAAACTAAGGTCACAAATGGACACTTACACATGTTGACAAGAAATTTTTAGACATTGACACATGGACACATGGACATGGCAGTTCAAGAATGAAGAAAGATAGCTGCCAAAATGGCCACCACAAAATGGCAGCCATCTTGGATTTCTCGACATGTTCCCAATCCATACCCAGAGTCCCATACTTGTACCAAATTTCATAACTGTAAGTGAAATAGTAAGGTCACAATGGACAGTTCACATATGAAGAAAGATGGCTGCCAAAATGGCCGCCAAGATAGCAGCCATCTTGGATTTCTCGACATGTCCCTGATCCATGCCCATAGTACCATACCTGTACCAAATTTCATTACTCTAAGTGGAAATCTAAGGTCACAAATTGACACTTACACATGTTGACAAGAAATGTTTACACATTGACACATGGACACATGGACATATGGACATGGTTTACATGAGTCCCCTTTCACTACCCACCCCCTCTAATAACCGACGTTAGGTCGGTTAAAAACTACAGTCACACGGGGGTCATACTGCAGTTAAGCCCCAGTCATACACCAGGCAGGCGCGTGGCAACCTCGAGTCTGACGCGTGCAGGGTACCACCTGCAGCTGTCAATCATTTAGGGGCTTATCACCACCAGATTCAGTTAGACCAATCACATAGGTCCTTACATGATTAAGTTAATTTAAACTAACATTTTTTAACAAAACTTATCACCATCTCAACTTATTTACTCTTTGTATTCTTATTGTGTCAAGGGTTCATAAAAATACATAAATTTTAATTTATCATTAAGTATTTCCCGCACTTTTCAATTATCTTGGCTTACTCTACTAAGTAGGTCACACAGCCTCCCTGGTCTGCTACTCGAATGAAGCGTGAAATCTAGCTCCACTGGACTGCTGTGTCATTGACCTCATCTGTTTGTTTTTGTAATCTGTTTATCTGCTGATCTGTAATGTCGTCCACTCCAGGCACTTCTGGTAAGTAGATTTCATGCCAATCATAGTCTATCAGAGCTCCTGTCAACAATGCAATATACTAATGTCCCGGGACTAATGTGTTTATTGGTCCTGCCTGAAATCTGCCATGGACTGATACACGTGTTGAAGCTGTGAACATTATGAGTATCAGTTCATTTGGCCTGGCTATTTACTTGTGTATGTCACAGATTAGTGTGATTTTTATGGCAATAATGTTGGCCTTTTAAATATTAACAGTGGCCAACAGTAGTTACGTGTATAGAACACTGGCTGTCATGATACCAACCAAGCAACTGACGTGAATAACTGGTAATGATATGGTAATTAATATTAGGGCTTTAGAGTGGTGGGAATGATGCTAACAAATTTAGTAAGTAGGCCTATTATTAACTGGTCTGCTACTTGAATGAAGCATGAACTTTTTTTCATGTCAACTTAAGTTAGTAGGCTAACTTCCCTTGGTTTATTGCAAGTCTGTTGTTTGTCTGATGTTATTATTAGTATTATTGATTTAAAAAAAATTTACTTAACTTTTAACTTTAACTTCAGTCAATCTCAAAAATTTAACTGATTCACTTATTAACTGATATCTTAACATTTTTTGGTCAACTTGTCTAATATTAGACTTACTAGGCCCATAAGCCAATGCAAATTAGTAGTATACTGTATACAGGAAGCAAAAAGCTGCAGTACAGGTTGTTTGTGGGGGGGGGGGGTTGAAAGATAGACAGCAGCAGATCCAGGGGGGGGGGGGTTGTTAGGACTTCATTCAACCCCCTCCCCCCCCTAAATATTTTGGGAGGGTTGCAGCACCAAGGCCCCCTGTACTCTTGCCCAACTGTAGAATATTAAGGGGAATGCCTATAGATGAGTATGTATAATTTGATTAACTGGTTTTATGACTATATTATTTCAAGGGAACTGCCCTAAAGTTTGTTTTCAGCAAAAGGCTGGCTATTTTTTTTACTTTTTCAAGTCAAATTTCTTGACAATTGTCACCATATCCTTATGATTTGTTCACATTTTTAGGATGGTTTGTAGCCTATACTTAGATTCAAAATATACAAAGGTAAAGACAGTTTAAAAGCTATACTTCCATAACAGGCTTTTTCACATCAATAGTGTTCAGCAGTGGCGGATACAGGGGGGCCTAGGGGGCCAAGCCCCACCCCCCCCCCCCCCCAGACCACCAAGATTACACAAGTAGCATTTTGAAGAAAAATTGCGGTAATGCGGGACCGCGAATGCAGAAAGACGTCGCAACCCCCCCGTGGACTATCATGTCTGGATCCGCCACTGTTCAGTGTTGTTTTTAGGGTAGGGGGGAATTGGCCTTTAGGCCCAAAATTCAAATGGGATAAATAGGAAATCCAGTACACTCCCACATGTAACTAGGGGCGACCATTCAATATCCATAGGGGGCTAGCATTTTTGTTTGTTGGATAATTTTTATTTCTTGGTTGAGGCGGCAGTAGGCCTAATCATTTATTTCAAATGTGCAAATTGGTCAACTATTTTGAATCAAGCAACACCTTGCTAAGAAATACCCCTAGCAGAAATTATTTATTTCGAGGCTGCCCAAAATTATTTATTTATTTCATCAAAACTTAGCAAGAAATTATTTAGAAAAAAATTACAAGCCCTGCCCCCTGGACATTTAATGGTTGCCCCCTTAGGGTTTTGTTCTCTTTTCCCTGTCTTTGTTTCATTTTTAATATTCATGTTTTTATACTTATATTAAAGGTGCGCTGTCTGCCCTCAATAGCCTGACAGGAGGGATGAGGGGCCAGTTCTCACTTTTGAGGACCCCCCAAAATATGCGAACTGGTTTTGGGGGTAGGCTTGGCCAGGGCCTGGTCTCTGGCTCTGGGACCCGGCAACCAAACCCGCGTCGTGAAGCCAAGGCACGTGGTGTTGTGATTATTTGTTTGCGGCCAGGGCAAGATAAATCCTGGGGCGTCATTGCGGATGTGGAAGAGCTGCAAAGGGAAGGATTTGGTAAGTAATAAGTAATATAATTTTTTATAATAATTAATGCAATTATATATTATACATATCATATTATATAGAAGTTTTGGAAAAGTAATTCACAACAGTTTTGCGTACCTACATAAATTTTGGTTCCCGGTTGGTGAGTGACTCTTTGGTCTAATGGTTAACACACTTGCTTTCCAAACCGGGGGACCGGGGGACCGTGTTCGGCTGGGTCCCCCTTGAAACATTACATTGGTCTCCAGAAGGGGAATGGCACCCCGGCCGCGGTGATGCATCATTGATTTTCAAAACAAAATTTTAGGTTGTGGCTGTTGTATCAGCATTGTGTGCCATAACTCAATTTAGTGATATTGAATAATTATGCTGTATATTCATGGACATTAAATAACACATATATAATTATGTCCAACCTTGACTTCAGAAAAATTTCAAGTTTGAATTATTATTGTGTAATAGCCAGTGGCGGATACAACCACTGGTAGGGTGAGGCTGGTCCCCCAAGATAAGTTAAATTTCAAGGCATCCCTCCTGACTTTTTTTTGGGTATGAGGTTCATAACAAAGAGTATTTCTGCCAAGTTTCATCAAATTTGAACATTGCCCTAGGGTGGCTCATTTGAGTTGAAGATTTAAGAAAAAAACGCAAATTACGCCAAAATCGATGTCAGACTTAAGAGCCTGTCTTTATTCAAACACAACCATGAAACAACCAGAAACAAATTATATCATTCAAACATCATAAACACTGTTAATACCTTTACAATAACAGAAATACCTGCCCTACAGAACCAAATACCAGCCTTTGTTGTCCTGTTTCTTTCGCTGATTGATGCAGCTTTTTCGGTCATTCTCCACCAACTTGGAGGACTTGCTGGTACCGCTGTTCTTTTTTGGCCGACTTAAGGAAATCAGAGGCCAGTTTGACCCCTCTCTCTGCACTATCATTGCAAACTTTCAATGAATCAACAATTTTCTTACCATTAAGATACGATTCACAGGTGTCCCATGTGGCAACTGGTGCATTGAGGAAGGCAGAATCTATTTGCAGCAAATTGAAAAACTGCCAACTATCTTGGTCAATTAATAATTCTAATTTGGTATTCTGGTCTACACTGGAAAATTTAGGCTTTCCGAAGCCATTGCCAAATCTTGTCTGGTAAGTATCTCTCAGAGGATATTGCTTTATGGCATCAGCCACGTTTTGTTTCTGTTCGTTCTGCAAATTAGCATCAAAGAGAACCAGGGGTACCATATCCGACGAGAGATACCACAGATGTCGTTTGAAAGCTGTAAGTGCACTTGGGCCTACAACTTTATCAATTTCTTGGTACATGATGAGATGGTTGATGAACAATAGATCATTGGAAGGGGCGGTTGCACTTGTGCTGCAAGTGAACCACCATGGTACATTAATGTGTACAAGAAAGTTAGTGAATCTTTTGATTTTCTCAATTTGATGCCTCGAATATGGCTTTGGTGAAATTTTTGCAATTGCTTTTTCAAGAATCACAATTTTCAATGCATATAAGAGTTTCCCCATCCACCTGGCCTTGTGGGTGGCACCAGGCTTTTGCATAGTATAATTATCAGGTACAGAGGAGGAGAGATACATCAGAACCAAATCTGACAGTTCCCTATAATCTGCTCGAATCAGACTATTCTCTCCTTTGAAATTACTTAGCAAATTACAAATCAGCTGCCTCTGCTCTGCAAGAAAAGGATTGTCTGTTGGTGGCGCAAAGGTGAAGTTGGACTTATCTTCCGAGTTCAAAGCATCAAAAGTTTCCCGAAATTTCAAAAATATGGAGATATCCTTACTGGACGATACTTCAACTTTGAGAGAATCCCACACTTTAGAGAGAATTATTTCTCCAACATGCTTTCTGCAGCCAGCTGTGAGATGACCTGCGCAAAAAAGATAATTAAGTTTAAAAAAAATCTTTAAGAATTACACTTGGGAGAGCATTAAAATAACATATATATCATATAATAACTTTAAAAAAAAAAGGAAAAATACCAGTATTTGACGCGGTCGTGTCAAACACCATAGCTGCAACATTATTCTCGCAATTCCACTGCTTCAATAAGCCAACAGTGGCGTCTGCTATCAAATCGCCTGCAGGTACCCCAGACTTGACAGGTAAAGCTGGAACGCCAAGAAGTTTCACACCTCCAATCCCAGAAATCAAGGTTGGAAGCCTGTCATCCTTCTTATACTTATTCTCCAAGGTCTCAACCAATTTTCCGTCCCAATGTAGAGCAGCTGGATTGGGAGGAGCCCAGTCAGTCTTAATTCTTTCTGCAAGGTCTTGAACAGTTTGCACTCGATATCTGGAAAAGAGAATTGATAATTATTAAATTTTCAAGTTTTATACTGTCAAGTTAATTGAAGTTTGAAATTGTGAAATGTCAGTACAAAAGTTGTAAGGGAAAACTTACCTATAAACCTATAAGCTTGACTATGATGCAAGTTTAGCTTGGAAGTGTCGCCATGACAGGAAGAAACCAGGGAACGCACTGTTGCTGCCAAAGCCGTAGGGGTGATGTTGTTCCTGACAGCAGTTGAAACCAATTCAGGGGACTTTAATACATCAAATGGCACATGGATGTTTTCTCCAGCCTTTTTGCGACGTTTGTATGATTGCTTGACTTCATGCGGCTTGAAATCTGCATCGTCAGTGTCACATTCTGCTTCCTCACCAGATGATGCCTGGCTCTCTTCTTCAGACCGTCTCTTTCTTAGTGCTTCATTTTCAATTCTCTTCGTTTCTTGGGCATTCCTCTCCTCTTTGCGTCTTTCCTTTTCAGCCAGTAGTAGCCTACATCTGCTCCTGCCATACTGGCCTTTCTGTCACTTAGCATACTAAGCAAAAAGTCACGATCTTCCTCATTTTGTAAGCTTGCTAATGCATCTCTTGGCCACAGGTTCATTGTCTCTCTTAGTGTGCTTTTGAAGTTTTCAGCCCTGTCTTTGGGCTTTCCAGGTTGGTCTCGTCTGTCATGTGGAAGTTTTAAAATTCCTTTAAAATCTTCATGCAGTTTCAAGATCTTTGAAACAACCTTGTTTGGGGCTAGCATTGGGATCCGAGCCTTTTCAAAGAATATTGTTACAAGTTTTGCAGTTTGATTGGCAGCTTTTCTCAAGATTTTCTTGCTTGGGCCTTGATCAGGTATATCTTCTTTGTGAGCTAAAAAAGACAACAGCACCTGTTTCCGCGTAGGCAATCTGCTGCCAGTTATTATCTTGTCATCTCTGGTTGGAACTGTCTCTAGGATCCAGTATCTTGGGTCTTTTGCTCTTGCCATAATGGAACATATGAACAGTCAGCAATACTGATGGCAGAAAGAGTCACAGTTGCTATGATCAATCCTTTATTGGTGTATTTGACCTGATTGCCATCTGAACACCGGAGAACAGGTGAGTCTCCAGGAGATCTGGCTCTGCACACCTAAAGCTTTTTTGCAGACTAAGATGAACATGTATTATTTAGGTCAGTGACCTAAATTAGCTAGTGATTAGTAGACTGACAGTCACAATGGGTGACAAGCACCCAGAGTCCGCGAAAAGTGCCGGTTTGCCGGTCAAAACCGGCAAAAATAGCGTGTGACCGGCAAAAATAGAGTGGCTGCCTGCCCAAATGTCCGATGGATTTACTGGAGTGTCAATGAGCAGATACAGCAACCAATGCAATTAGTGCTGGCCTTTCAAATCTACAGTGCAATTGACAAAGATCAATGACACAAACTGGAGACAGAAGTGTCAACTGGATTGCAATTAAACATTGAATGTGTCAATACCTAGGTGCTCATTGCAATTAGCAATGTTCATGTTTAAGAGTTCAATGGTTTCTTTCCATACAAGATTTGAGGCCCTACAAGATGCTGGAGTTAGCCAATAGCCGTGTTAGCAGGGGTCCTGGCGGATTTTTCGATTTTTAATGACAGGGAACATACCAAAAGTACAGCTTGCATAGGATAAATTCTATTCAAGTAACGTAATATTATAATCATTGTGAGATTAACCTTACCTGGTCAAACAATAGCAACAGAATTATGTTCAGTGCAAGTACTTTTTCAAAACTTATGTTATGATAAGTTTAATGAACCTACATACATGCATTTTAAGGGTCAATGCCTCTATTAATAATATGGGGAGGGGTTTGGAGTAACTTCATATTTTTGAAGGCAGACAACCTTCAGGAAGCCGGTAAGAAATTCTTGATTTTTGGAATTCGGGCAGATAAGATGCCGTTCGGGCAGGTAAAATTCAGAATCTACCTGCCCGAATGTCCTGTGTGTCAAAAGCACTTTTCGCGGACTCTGCAAGCACCTCAAGTGCATTTGTTGCACTCTGTCACCTAATTGATTGTCTATTATGCAATACATTTTGTAAATGAAGTAAAATGTTGAGACTAACTATATATTAAAAATTAGATCATTGTGAACAGCAGTGTAAACCCTCAAATTGAAAGTTTCATCGTGCTGACACCATGTAACACTTAAAAGACATAATAAGCCTTAATAGGCCTAATTTAATTCATTTATAAACCTTATGGGTGATGCTTATATACATACTACAAAATAGGTAAAATCACTCAAAACGACGAAAATTCGCAAATTTCATGAATATTTCAATTGCAATGAGCCACCCTAGGGCCATCATTGAATTTCATGAAATTTTCAGGTTTTGATGTGGACACCATACCTCACCCACAAAAAAAAGTCAGGAGGGATCAGACAATGTTGGGGGGCCAGCCACACCCTAACAACCAGCATAGTCTAGGGGGCCAAGGCATTGTTTTGGTATTTGCGGGTATGGGCGTAACTTGGTGGGGGACGGGGGTACATGTCCCCCCCACATTTTTGAACCCGGGGGACATATAATATGAAATGTCCCCCCCCCACTTTTTTGTGTGAAAATAAAAAAAAGTAGTAATGGCCCTCGGATTCAATTTGATAAGACATGTCCAACCTTTCTGCTTTAATAGGTAGGTTACCATGCCATACAAAATTTTGAAATTCATGAACGTAAAAAAGCCTGATTGACTTCATTTATTCGCGGATTTCACGGCCGATTCTGACTGAGTAACCGTGTGTCCCAACCACATTTGCCGCGAAAGTAACGCCCCTGTTTTCGGGCATGTAGGTGTTTTTCGGCATTTGCAGGCATGTGTAACGGTGTCTTCCGAGCGTGTTGCCCCACATTTTCTTCAGAATGTTATTTCCATCTCAGTGGTCTGGGAAGTCTCTAAATAGAAATTTCCCAATCTGGTGCTGATCAGACATAAAACACAAACTCACTCACTGACTCAGTAGTCTGGGGGAGACGGTCCGCTATGTCCCCCTGGTTCCGCCACTGATAGCCCCCCACATGCTTTATTAAGGAAGTTCTGTCCAAACACTGGACATGCAGTGTTGAAAGTAATGGCTTTTATAATAAAACTGCCAGTCCTGATTTCCAAGCATATAGGATCATATTTTTTCATAGTTCATGCCAGTGTAATTTACTTGTTAAATTTTATCATCTTTTCAGGCTTGATGCCTCAGGCGAGGATAATAGAAAGGAATGGCCGGAGGACAGTCACTCCGACCGTCTTGCCACGATCCTGGAGTCATGAAAGGCTCCGCCAAGAAATCCTTGCGGCCTTTCCAAAGGTGCAAGATTTTAAGTTTAAAAGGGGACAGGCGAACAGCACGCGACTGTGTGATGTCCCAGAGAACTTGGCCCCTGAAATGTTCGGCAAAGAGATCCAAAGGGCAAAGTTATTTGTTGTACCAACAACGCTGAAAGTAAGTACAATGTTTATATTGTATTTATCTATATTAATACTTATATTTTGATGTATAAATTTATCTATATGATGGGGATTGACACCGTTTCATGATATATATGGATAAACGGTATCTATCATTTAATTGAAAAACCTAAAATGAATAATGAGCAATATTGTATCTATCCAATACTGTCTCCACTGCATAGCCACATTTAGATTTAAAATTTCACCCTAACATTCAGAAATACATAAAATGGTTGCCACTTCGGATTCCTGTCTTGTGCAAGATCGTGCTTATAGAGCAAACTGTGAGTTCAGATTTTTGGTAAAATCGGTTTGTGGCAAATTTTGCTTATCGCGATACATATTGAATTCAAAAAAAGCTTTCAACACTCAACAGTACGTATCGACTCTCAGAAAATGAAATAATAGATCTACACATATATATATATATATCTACAGACAATCAAAAATATTATATACATCGAGGGTGATGCAAACAAAATTATGTGTCCCAACTAAAAGGCTACTAAATATGAAAACAATTTTAGTGACTGTGATTGTTATATATTTGATAAGCACGGCTCCAACACTGAGCACTCTTATTGACCTTACCCTGCTCCCCGAGCAGAACAAGTTAAGAATATTAGTTATATTACTGAATTTCGTTGTATAGAATAATGTCGCAATCAAGTTAATTTTCAACCTATGACTGCTTGCTTGACGTTCAAAATCAGTCAGCACATTTTGATTGAAGAGTACACTAGCATGACCTGCAGTACCATCTCCCACAAAATCTCATTGCCATCTCTTGATTGGCTAGATTGGTAGTCGAGTGCATCAAAAGGCCCAGGACAGGTTTACATTTTAGATTTTATATGTGTCAAGCATATTGCCCTTCCTGACACACAATGGCCTAAAATGGTGACATATTCAGTCAAGGAAATTACCATCTGCTCATGACAACCGATGTCTTCAGCCCCACATGACACTCACCCCAGCACTGTCATCTCTCTCCCATGACCTTCTCAAAGTGTCATGGCCCACCCATGACTTAAGCAGTGCTCAAAATCTTCTTTGACAGGCTATTTAGAAATAACCGCTGCTACTATCATTTCCAAACTTGGAATAAAGTTGTGTCACAGTATCAACTAACTCCATAAATTTTGGCTGGCTTATCCATTACATAATGAGGAAAAGAACCCAAAGGCTTCAGAGAAATTAGGAAATTGTCATCAGCTGCTGATGACTTTGCGCTACCTCGCGAAATTGGATAGAATATGTCCCGCTACTATCATGCTGCTGTGTGATGAGGATGGGTGCACAGAGATCAGACTTCCCTTTGATACCCAACTGATCAACCCCACACACTCAATAATCCTGTCAGGGCCAGGACTTAGCGGCAATTGAAATTGTCATCATGTGATGGTAATGTCCCAGACTGATATTGTGAAATTCCTGCACAGGAATTATTAATTTCCATCGATAAATAAAATGAGAAGCATTAGCAATTTGTGCATGTTTGTCTGCATCAGGGGTTTGGAGTCAGGTAGCAAGTGAACCGAGTCCGCACTCCTTTGACTCTCTGAATAACGACTCAAAGTCCGATTCCTTAGGTCTCCTGAATTTCAACTCTGACTCCGACTCACGACTCCTCTTATCTGCATTATTGGACTCTTATATATCCTCTGGTTGGCAGCAAGAAAATATTAGCTCCACATTGTTTCTATATCATTTTGTCTATGGATACTTAAGATAATTAGATTTGCAGTTCACATTGTTTCAAATTTATTTTAGTCAATCATGATGCTCAGAATCTTTTTGAGGAGTCAGGAGTCACCAGATTAATTTACGACTCAGACTCTCACCTGAAAGTAAAATTTTGCCTACGACTCCACCTAAAAACCTTGGGAGTCCCGAATCCCGACTCCAAAGCCCTGGTCTGCATTTTGCTTTTGTTGATCTAAACCTCAAATTTCATTCCAGATGCAAGAAACTGTTCCCCGCACACTGGCTACATCTGCATTGCCTGTAAGTTAAATTTCAGGGGCACACAAACCCTTTTCATGATGGTTTAGTCTGTCTTCTCCAGTATTACGTCTCTTTGGAAGATTATTAAATATTGACGTAAATAATTCTGTTTGTTCATTCATCTTGCCTCTAAATAGCCCACACCGGTGCTGATGGGGCGTAAAACACAAACTCACTCACTTTTGTTCATTCATCAGTTCCATTCACTCTGAAAAACAGATCAGAAACTCCTATAACAATTAATTTGGAAACATTTTCAACATTCATGCACATGTACGTAGGAAAACATAATTTAGGTTATTCCTTGACATTTGATTACTGTACAGTGTACTGATTGAAAGTAGACGAAAGCTATTTCTGCTTCTGTTTACTCTTGATTGTCCAAACCCAGAGACCTGAAAGTCATTTTGTCATTTAATTTGAGAGTATTGCTCTTCTTCAATTCTGTATGATTACTAAGATTGTTACAATATAATATTTCAAATTACATTCCAGGTGCCTGACACTGCTCTTCAAACAACAGCTTCCTCAGAGGCCGATACAGGGGAGGCACGGGTAAGCATATGCTCTAGAGCCCGAAGTCACGCGAGTTCAGCACCATGACTTGAGTGTTTAATGACTTGACTTGACAAAGTTGCAGGTCATACATTGAAAAATTATTAGCGGCATTGGCGTAGGAGTTGTGGGGGGAGGGGCATGTCCGACTCTCCGCCCTCCCAAAAATTTTGGAAAATCAAATTTTCATGCACCTATGGGCAAAAAATTTTGTGAATCTGATATTTTCGGGGCTATTTTGGGCAATTTTTAGCTCGTCGGTTTTCTTTGAAGACGAAGAGCTATTGTCGTCACTCGATCGTCGTCGTCGTCCCGGTTAAGGTTTGTGTAAGTATCCATTGTGACCTTAATTAGAGTTATGAAATTCGGTACAGGTATGGGCCTATGGGTATGGATTGGGAACATGTCGAGAAATCCCAGATGGCTTCCAAAATGGCCGCCAAAAAATGGCTGCCATTTTTGAACTGCCCTCTGTGACCTTAATATTTCGCTTAGCGTTATGAAATTTGGTACAGGTATGGGCCTGTGGGTATGGATCGGAAACATGTCAAGAAATCAAAGATGGCAGCCATTTTGTGGCGGCCATTTTGGCATCCATCTTTCTTTATTCTTGAACTGCCCTTTGTGACCTTAATATTTCACTTAGAGTTATGAAATTTGGTACAGGTATTGGCCTGTGGGTATGGATCAGGAACATTTTGAGAAATCCAAGATGGCTGCCATTTTGGTATCGATTGGAAAAATGTTGAGAGATCCAAGATGTTGGCCATTTTGTGGCGGCCATTTTGGCAGCCATCTTTCTTCTTTCTTGAACTGCCCATTGTGACCTCAATATTTCGCTTAGAGTTATGAAATTTGGTATACCGTGTATACTCGCGTATAAGACGCACTTTTGATACCCAGAATTTTGGCCTACAGAAGGGGTGCGTCTTATACATGGAAAATACTAAATTATCAAAGTTTTCTGGTAAAAATCGCAAAATTCTGAATTTTCGTCGCTCTCGCCCGCCATTTTGAAACACGCGCCGTCAAATTCTCGTCTTGCGAGATCTCAAGCGAGAGAAGACGTGAACAAGAAAGCCATCATGGCGTCGCATGGACGTAAATAAAGTGGATTCGAGATGATTTCTTGCTATTTTAGCTGACATACATGGTAAATATACCTAAAGAAGCACTGAATATGTTGGAAATAAAGCATTCATCGGTCCGCCATTTAGTGCTTCGGTGCATAAAGGCGCGATATTCACCAAATTGAGAAAGACCTCAGATTTTAATATAATGGGTTGACAGGTTGACGGGTTGACAGGTTGACGGGTTGACAGGTCGACAGTTCCTAGAGCGCTTTGTGACGTCACCACAGCAGCACACTGATGGTAGCGTCACGATCACTGCTGAAGTTGTGACACCACCAATCTGTGGATTCAAGTGCTCATGGACAGGTCGAAGGGTAGAAAGGTTCCAGAATATGGCCATTGATTTTTAATCAATAAACCATTTTCTGAAATTTTATTCAACAATTTTTTTTTCTGGAATTTTTATTTTTATTTATTTTTTGTTCAAGTCCAAAGTAAGGACCAATTATCACATGTTTGGCAGTGAATATCACTATTTAGAGTCAAAATATCAGGGCCCATTACATTGTAAAAAATACCACCCTTCAAGGGCGATATTTTTAAACAACTGTTATGACATCACCAGCATTTCAGCTGCCTGATGACGTCACAAAACCAAAAAATCACCAAAACAACGAGATTGTGACGTAATATCCATTGTTGCAACATGGTAACGTCACATTTTTTTAATGGCAGAAAGTGGTCTCTCTTAGTGGTCTAAAAATTTGAGGTAAAACCAGGTGATAAACACAAAACAACCACGCATCAGGGCACTTCGAAAATATCACTCGCTGTTGTGTGAATTAATATCACTCTCGTCCTTCTTAGTGATACTAATTCGCACAACAGCTCGTGATATTGTTACTCAGTGACCCTGACTTGGATTGTTTTGTTATAATAGTTCCAGGGTGTAACAATAAAGTGTGTTGTTTGATTGGTGACATTATCAAAACAAACGTTTCAGCAGGGATGTGGGGCGCGGCAGCTCCCATGTGACGCCATGACAACGCTTGTGACGCAATGATTTTTAAGAGTAAAGAGTCACACTGGAACTACTTATTTGGTTATTGGCCCAGTTTTTTTACCAAAATGTTGTTTCCAAAAATTTTTTTTATTACGAAATTTTTCAAAATTATTTTTTTTTTTTCAAAATTTTTTTTATTTGAAATAATTATTTTGTCCAAAAATCATTTCTCCTACATTTTAATTTCTTTCGTCTACCTGTCAACCTGTCAACCCGTCAACCTGTCAACCCGTCAACCCGTCAACCTGTCAACCCGTCAACCTGTCAACCCGTCAACCCGTCAACCTGTCAACCCGTCAACCGGTCAACCCGTCAACCTGTCAACCTGCAATGATTTTTAAGAGTAAAGAGTCACACTGGAACTACTTATTTGGTTATTGGCCCTGTTTTTTTACCAAAATTGTGTTTCCAGAAATTTTTTTTATTACGAAATTTTTCAAAAAATTTTTTTTATTTAAAATGATTATTTTGTCCAAAAATCATTTCTCCTACATTTTAATTTCTTTCGTCTACCTGTCAACATGTCAACCCGTCAACCCGTCAACCTGTCAACCCGTCAACCTGTCAACCCGTCAACCTGTCAACCTGTCAACCCGTCAACCTGTCAACCTGTCAACCCGTCAACCTGTCAACCCGTCAACCTGTCAACCTGTCAACCTGTCCACTGGACTTCTACTGAAACTAAGTTGAGCTAAAGAAATGATGCACACCAAAATGAAAATTCTGACTATTTTTTAACATGGAAAAGATAGGAGCTGAGAACCCCAAAATACTCATTTTGGTGAATATCGCGCCTTACTCCTTCGGTGCCAGTGAAATCTAATGCGACTTATACATGGGTTTCACTGGGAGGGGGGTTTTTGGGTGTGAGAATGTGGTGCGTCTTATACACGGGGGCGACTTATATACGAGTATATACGGTAGGTATTGGCCTGTGGGTATGACACAGGGAACATGTTGAGAAATCCAAGATGGCCACCAAAATATCCATTTGAAAATAGCCGACATCCTTGAACTGCCCGTTGTGACCTTAATCTTTTGCTTACAGTTATGAAATTACCTACACTTATTGGCCTGTGTGCACGCATCAGTAAAATGTTGAGAATTCAAAGATTTCTTCATTCTTTAGCCTTAATAAATATCACTTAGGCCACACATAATTTTTCTTAGCTTCACGGACCCGCCGACACAATAGATTTCCTGCCGATGGAAAAAAAAATTATAAAAAAACTTTTCTCCTTCTTATTTTTGTCCGACCGACCGACCCAAGAAAAAGTGCCTTGAGAGGATCCGCGAAGCTAAAGATCAATTATGTGTGGCCTTAGGGATAGATTAATGAAACTAGCTACAGCTATTGGCCTGTGGGTGATAATTAGGCGCACATCGACAGATTTCACATTAACAGACGAGCGTTGAAACCGCTTGCGGTTCTGGTTAAAATAAATTTTGAACCTGCTACGCCCATGATTAGTGGCCTGGTTTAACTTGAGAGTTAATAACAAATGCTCTGATAAAATTTTATGTGCACAAGTAAATGGACCATCTTCTAAGACAGACCACTAGGAGATTAATTTTATTGGACCTGCAGACATGATGAAGCTCTTAATAACGTCCATACTCTTATCACATTTTGTTCGCTCTGAAGTTGTCTTTAAGAAACAAGCTTTGCCTACTAGATATTGATTAACTTTAATGACTGACTTCGAATTTTCTGGAAAAGACACTTTTTGGCCGCAAAAGCATATTTTTGCTGTTAAAGGAATTGTATATCATCCTGTTTTAGACACTTTAAATTATAATACATAAATGTGTCTATTGTACTGTGTCAATTGTACTGTGTGCTAGTATGTATTCATACACAATTATTTGGAAATCCAGGGATAATCGTCCCTCTGTTGCTGGAGATTCGAGTGAAGCATGACACAGAGGACGGCAATTGTCCCCGCTGACTATTCTTCAAACTTTCCCAGTGTCATCATACAATTTTTTTAAAGATTTTATAACAAGATTTAATTCATTTTCAGATGCAGGGGAGTGATGGTCCACAGACTCCTACTTCTTCCGAAGACAACCAGTTGCCTGTAAGTTATGTCAATAACATTTTTTTTATGTGGGAGAAAAATTGCGTTGCTGTTCATTTGATGGTGGTACACTTTTTTTTTTATTGACTGGAACAATTCTCAGTGTGTTCTTGCCTTTCTAATTTTGATCATTTCACTTGCCTCATTTTAGTATTGGTATTTCCTGTCACATGTTAAGTTCTAAACAACCTGTCTAAAGGTACATTATAATATACAAGCATGGCATAAAATGCTATTGGATCAATGAAACCTTCTCATGCATTTGGCCCTTTAAAGCTTGTTATGCTTGGTTTTAATTTTCACAGGTTTTGTCCCGTAGCCGCAGCACACATGCCGAGTCAACCCCTGTAAGTAATACATATTTTTACCACATGCATTTTTATATATTGACAAAATTACTGGCTCATTCAATGTCGACTGGTGCTACAAATGTTGTTGAATGCTATGATATGTAATTTGTGTTGTAACTAGTGCATTGTTTATTATTATTTTCCTATAAATAATTAATCAGAAATCAAAGGAAATCTTTTATTTTCAAGTGATTATTCAAATAGGCTTGTGAATTTTCAATAAGACCTGAGGTGGTAACTACCCAGATTTTTATCCTTTTTGTAACATTTGATGCAACATTTTGATTCCAGGTGTCAGGAAGACCGACAAGAAGACGAACAATTCTCTTCTCTCCTGAAGTAAGTGAATTGTTGTCTGTATAGAATATTTGGGCTGCTTGTTTTTTTGCTTGTTACTAGGTTTGGGGGTCACTTCTTGGGGAGGGGGGGTAATTTCCTAAAAGTTTTTGACTAGGCTTGGTGTTCCCCTCATGATGTTACTCCAAACAATTTCATTTTTGCTAGTTATATGACTAGGCCGGGGGAGATTTTTCTTGTTGCTTATCTGGGGGGGGCGGTGGGTACCTCCAGGGTTAGGGATGGACACCGTTTGCCAAGTTCGATACGATACGTACCGTCGATACTTTTTTTCTGTTCGTATCGCGATCCGCAGATTCAGCCCATATCCGCAAGTTAGTGCATTTTCAGCAAAATAAGCAAATGCCAAAACCGATATTTGGTCCAGAATTTCAGTGGTTCGCTGGCTGCAACCTGGGCGAAGGTCCGTTAATGTTTTTTCCACGATTTTTCAGATTCATTGGCTAAAGTCGTTTTTGACCTGTTTACATGCAAATTAAGTTTTTGAGGGTAAGATTGCATCGAACCGAAAGTGTATTAAATCGATTTCGGTTATCAAACCGCCGGAAAGAATTGGTACGATCGATATACCGTGAACCGGTGTCCATTCCTATCCGGGATACTCTTAAACTTTTTGCAAGTTTAATAGCACTACAAGGCTGGATGTTAGATTATTAGGCTGGGCTGGGGTAGTTATGAATTATTTTTTTCTAGTTATTGCAAGTGCAACTGCAACCCAATGTTGGAACATTCCACCTGCATAATGCAGGGCGCGGATTCTTGTTCCTGGCCTCGGACATGCCTCAACTACAATTCCAAGGCCACGGGGGTTCCAAGACCAAGACATTCACCTCTGACACCTAGGCGGTAAAAATGTAAGACCTCCAACAGTGGTTCAGTTGTCATATAATGTGTAGTTCATAATTGCTTTTTTATTGACAGATGCAGAATCAGGAGGATGATGATGATGACCTGCAGATGGATGAGACCATAGAGAACGACCCATCATATAATCCGATGGATGATCTGGATTACACCCCAGGTGCAATGGCCGATATTTCACCGTTCCATTCGCGTGTTGATGATGTCTCCAATTTTGAGCTTGTGAGTAATTGATGTCACACAAGGAGTATTCAATATAAATTGTTACATTATTCATTCTCTTTCCTTTTCTTTTTTTCAATATAAATGAGCATAAATCTGTGGACCAAATATAAGTCAATATATATTGGTGTATCTGTTCTTTGTCTGAACTACTATCTATCTTAAGCTATCTGTCTGTTTGTACCTATCGTAAGTTGATTAATAACAGATGTGTACTTAAAGATTGTTTTTTTTTTCAAATCAGATAACTAATTGATCTGTTTATCAACTTTGTAAAGGGACCGTTCATAGTTTACGACTTGGGAGGTGGTTATTTTTTGTTAAAAACTTCCTACTCACCCCCCCTCCCGGGGGGGGGGGGGGAAGAGGGTTGATCGAGTAGTAGCGTGCTGGGCTGCCATTCGCTGGGTCCAGGGTTCGAATGCAGCTCTTGCCGGGTCACCTGGGCATATGTTGAACGGCTGTTTCAATCATCCTTCACCTCATTACTTTGTCCTCCTTCTGTCCTAACTACCCTAAAATACAGGACATAACGCCCCAATCCATCCTACTTCCATTCCACCTTGGACATGTTGTCAAAAATGAGTACCCACCCCTCCCTTTGGACGTGAGTGAAAAGTTAGTACCCCCTCGGGCAAAACTCCCTACCATGGCTGGAATTCTCATGTCAAAACTATGTTTGTGTTTCTTATGACCACATTTTTAAAATGTATCTCGCCATAAATCAATAACTCTTTTTATCGAAATAAAGTTATTTTCACAGTATTGGAATTCACAAACTAAACACTTGATGATGAGTTTAAAAAAAATTATTTTCTAAAACATTGTAGCAGACTTTAGACCTCCAAACAATAAAGTCAATGAAAAATCGTGAAAAATTCTGTTTTTCGGCCATTTAATGATTTATCCTGATGTAAAAAATGACATAAGGAGCACAAAAAGTTGATATCCACCAGGCCCGTAAATATGCGCATCTTTTACCACCAACCCCATTGTTCTATCTGCCTCCGTTGCTGTGCAGTGCCTATTTTACTAAAACCAACAAACACAACATTTTTGTTTGTTTGTGGCTGCAGCAGCATCAAAATATGGTGCTTCCTTGTAGGTCCGTCCAATCTCTTACATGTTAAAATGAGCGTGCAATAACATGCGTGCAATATCGTAGAATATGGCACGGCACGGCTGTCAGCCAATGAGCAGCGAGTATTTCGGCTTACCATATGATATAGATGTATACTACCCGTGACATAACAATCAGGGTAGTACTACACAGAGCCTTTATTCTGTGAACCCTCATGAACAGTATGATCAATCATACATAAGAAATTTGGTAAATTTTCCCGTCAGCTCTTCTACTTACCACGGATTATCCATCTGACCAGTCATATATGTTTTTAAAAACAATCTAAACTTAACAAATACTGAAGTTGGGAAGAGGTTTTAACTGTAAATTTTAACTACCGCTTGCGACAGTAAAATTTTTCAGAATAGTTGAATTTTCCTCTCAGCAACTTATAAGACAGTTGCTCTTAACTGGACAAGTTGTGTATAATTATATATTTCGGCAAATACTACTGGGTGTAGTGCCCCATTCTCATGAGGGGATCCGGAGGACTTTTGCTCTGCGGGCTAGGATTTCTTATGAAATTTGGTACATGTATTGGCCTTTCGGTATGGATCAGAAACCAGGCCGAAAAAGTAAGAGTCCTATTAATTTTGCCCTGCCCCTCCTAGGCCTTTATCCCTTCGATACACAGTCAAATGGTGTATACGTGACATGTAATACAGAGGGTAATACAGAGGTTTTACCATACATTTCCATGTTCCTTGAACGTGTAGGTTGCCATAGCAACAATGATACAAGATAGCATGTATACTGTACACATACACGTCACATGTAAACCTACAGCAAAACCTCTCTAATATGCTTTCTGGAAGCCACTTCTGATACTGTCTGCCTTCCTTAGAAATAGCATTGTTCAATACAATAAATCTGATGGTTCAACATTTGGAAAAAATTTCAGGATGTTAATAACGAAGGCCTTCTTCCAGGGTATTTTGATTTTTTTTTTTTCTGCTTGGATAGGATTGCATGTTAATATAGTTCAATTACTAGGATGTTCATGTTAGTATTGTTAAATTACTAGGATATTCAATAAACCTACTGATTGATTGATAAAATATCATATTTGTACAATGTAAAATTTATCTCTTCAGATTATTTTCTACTCGGAATCAATTTCTTTTACTATTGTAACCTTCCATTTCAAGTGGAAATTTTCTAGACTGTTTTAATATGTGCATCAAAACATGAAAACATAAATGTGCCTCCAGAGTCCAGACTTCTCATAAGCATGCACCATTCTTGTAAATAGGCCTACACTACATGTACTAATCATTTGAATGTCTTTGTCAAAATAGCATGCACTTCCAAGATTTTAAGTAGTTTACCTGTAGTAATAACATTACTTTGAAAATTTAACCTTTTTATTCACAAACCCAAAAGATCTCCTTAATGGCTGCCCTTGATAGAACCGTATCAAATAGTATCACTGACTAAAATGCGTTGATAATGAAATTTGCATGACGTCAGGTTGTTGTAGTACTTAGCCAGCATTCCTTCACTTACTGATATGTGTGTATTACATTCCGATCATATATGTAATAGTAACCAAATTAATATTATTCTGAAGTGAATGTATTAGATATATAACTAATAAAAGATTTTAAAACACTGTTATCGAACGCATAACTTCCAACTTTTGAAAATGGAATTATTTTCCAATTTCTCTTTAACTTTTAATGGAGGTGTGCACACCTCCATTTATGTAGTCACAATAAGAGAATGGAAGTGTTGGCGGGAAATTTGAAATTTTAGCATTTTCATAATGTCTTTTGCGCCCTAACTTGGCCGTGTTGTTTGGGGTCAAGAAAATAGGCTAACTTGATTATAGAGCATGCATCTAGCATAACAATGAATAGCAGACATGTTGTAATTTTGACATGGCTTCCGTCTAAATCTTGCCACTGTGGGGAACATCACATATTGTGTGTTGGTCGCTGTGCCTAAACTAATGATTGAACTTGCTTATATGATACTTGGTGCATGATTGGGTCTTATCGCATATATGTGCTTCAGTTTTTGTTAAAATATTGAAAATAAAAATAATTTTTTTGTTTTCGTTTCTGGAGCAGAACTCAGAAACGGTTATACCTATGGACACGAAAATGTGCCGTATCATGTGTTAAATACCCTCATTGTGCCTTTCGGGGTCTCAATGCTCTTACAAAAATTAATAACAGCAAATTCAGTAAAAATGTGAAAAAATGTTATCTTTTCAATGATCCATGAATCCATGATTCTGTCAATTTTGGAGTTAGACCTGAAATTTTGCTCTTAAATATTACCTCTTGGAATAACTTAAGAACCTATTCATTCAGATTAAGATTCATTATCGGTCTGTATAATTATTTGATGATGAGTCCTTACTAGCGTCCAAAAACCTAGTAAGTCACATTTTGGGCCAAATTGAGTTTAGGTCAAAATAGGACTTCTGAGACACGTTTCTATATATTTATTAAGTTTAGATTTTCAAGAAGTGGCCCATTACCCCAAAATAACACTGGCAAATCCCAGTAAGTCTGTCTCTTACTGCAAGGACTTGAATTTAAAAGTAAATTTTCTCAGAATGTCCTAAATGTGACTTACTAGGTTTTCCCCTTTGGACGCTAGCTTAGAGGGGGGAGGGTTGGTCTAGTGGTAGCGTGCTGGGCTGCCAATCGCTGGGTCTAGGGTTCGAATCCAGCTCTTGCCGGGTCACCTGGGCCTATGTTGGATGGCTGTTTCAATCATCCTTCACGTCATTGCCGTGTCCTCCCCCTGTCCTAATTAGCCTACCAAGAGCATAAATTCAGGATGTAAAACCCCAATCATCCATCCATCCAATGGAAGCTAGCTTAGCCTATAACTTCAGTAGGCCTACATGAATACAAGCTGTATATGTCAAATGTCAATTCATATGACTTAATTAATTAATTGTCAATTGTGATCTGTAATTTAAGGGTTAGTTAGGCCTACTTACTTGTTGATTGGTATTGAACTCTGAGGTCCGAATCTTCAGACCTCAATTGGCCTAATTGCTGACAATACGTAATTCTGACGTCACCGAAATCTTGTGAAATGTTTTGTGATGTACATCAGTAGGTGCCTAAGGCCATAATATGCCGTGGAAACCAGATTGGTTTGAGCTTGACTGGTTGCTATAAACAAAGTCCACAGAATCACATGACTGTCTGTTGTTCAATTGTGACGTCACCACAGCTGATAAGGTCACAGTAGCCAAGCTCCCATTGTGACGTCATGCCCATGGTGGATTAGAGACAGAACAGCTGAATTTGCCTGTTGTGTGTAGCTTTGACAGACCACAGCTCAAAAATGGGTGCGGATGGTCCACTTCATTTTTTTACCAATATACAGTTAATAAATCAAGGATCATCCCGTTAGAATTTTAAAAACCTGGTAATACTCTAGCTATTTTATAATCCATAAAAACTAATAATTTAAGCATTTTTATTTACATTTTAATGTACACTGCAAATTCAGTAGGCCCTACTGAAAAAGTAAGTGCAGATAGAAAACTTTTTGTTGGCTTGATTTGTGGCATTTAGGCCCAGTAACATGATACTGAAATTTCAGAAATATGGAAATACTTTAGGACTTTAGGGTTATTAACTTTAATGCTTGGTAAAGGGTTATTTGTAAAACTCTGAAATTTAGCGAACAATCTAGTAATAACTGAGCATGCGGGAAATAGTTTCAGGGGATGTGAACTTAGACGCTCCACAACCTCCATTTTGAACCCCTGGGTTCTTGTTGAACTAGAACTTTCTAAGATCAGTTACCATGACGTTGACAATAGTGTGTGATTGCGTTTCTTATGCGGATTGTTTTTTTATTTTTTCAGCAGAGAAACTCTTCAAGAGATTATTCTTCGACTGGAACGAAGTTTAATTCCTCGGGAGGATGGGTCAAACATTATTAATGTTGTCCGTAACGATGTTCTTGATGGGGGCCTTCGAGGCTTCAGCGTTTCAAGATTTGTGCCTGAAAAGGAACTGAGTGTTCGATTTGACACTGAAGATGGTACTTAGCAGTTTCCTCATATTACTTGTTATCAAATATTCAAGTTTTAAGCCTGCACCTTCTGTCAAGGTGTAGGTATTCACACGCCTCTCTTAAAAATGAAAGAAAACCACAATATTTTTTGGTCATTTTCATTTGTCCCCCCCCCCTTCTCCACAATTCTGGAACAGGGGAGGGTTGGTCTAGTGGTAGTTCGCTGGACCGCCAATTGCAGGGTCCAGCATTCAAATCCAGCTCTGAGTCTTGCCGGGTCACCTGGGCCTATGTTGGACGGCTGTTTCAATTATCCTTCACCTCATTGCTGTGTCCTCCTCCTGTCCTAATTAGCCTACCAAGTGCATAAATACAGGACGTTAAGCCCCATTCATCTGTCCATCCCCAGAATTCTGGATCTGTCCCTTATTATCAAGCCATTTCCAATGTCTGAAATTGAAGCTAAAATTTGTTAATTTATACATTTTACTTTCTTTCTTGAAATAACTCCATAAGAAATTATTTTTTAGGGATTGACACCGGAGGGCTCCAGAATGAGTTTCTGCGGCTGGCATTCCTGCAGCTGAAGGACGGGACGCTCTTTGAGGGACCTGATGCGGCTAAGATGGTCTCTTGCGATTATTTGGGTATGTTGAACTATGTTCATCATTTTTATTAGTTCTTATGCAATACACGCCTGAAATATTTAAAAAAAAATTTTTATGATTATCTAAAGACTTCAGTACTCGCCTCAATATTCACTAAATCACTGTATTGCTGATTATGCTGAAAATGATGTTACTAAATTTCTGCAATACTGCGATACACAAGAAACATGAAAAAAACAATGATGCCTGTTGTGTTTTGGCTATCTATTAGTATAAAGGACCAAAAAAAAAGTGAAATCCCTTGAATTTTTCCATAAGGCTTTCTATGACATGATAAAAGCCTGTGTTGTATAGTGCACATTCATTGGAAGTTCTTGACCAATGATTTTCATAGAAATATTTTGAAAACTTGCTGTACTGGGAATTCCACAGAAATGTTATTGTTGTTTTTTATTATTTTCTAGCTTTGCAAGATAAGCTGTATAAAGCTGCTGGGGCGCTGTTGGCGTACAGCATTGTCCACAGAGGGCCGGCACCAAGGTTCCTCTCTGGACTGCTGTTCAATGTGCTGGCCCATGGACCCGATGTCGTCTTGCCAACTATTGATGATATCCAAGACGGCTCGATACGTGATAAGGTCGCAAAGGTAAATATCACACTGCTTGAATATTCAATCTACCAGGTCCTCCTGTACAACACAGTTCTCAATTATTATGCAACCATACTTTTTCATGGTATCTGCAAAATTATTAATTACTAAGACTAAGAATAGTTTGATAACCTTCCCACATAATGTTACACTGTACATGTGGCATAGAAGCTATTGATTTTGCTTGGCCAGACTAAATTGGTTTTTGCTTCTCGAACCTGCTGATAGAACAGATTTTCTGCAGATAGCAACAATTAAGGCTTTCTCACAATTTTACGAAATTGATTGAACCAATGAATAATTGAAATTAATGACTTTTTATCTTGGGTTCAATTTCTCGATCTTTTTCGCAGCTGGGTGGCAGAGTGGATAAGGTTCCTACCTTCTCCACTGAAAGAGGAACCTGAAATTTTCAGTGAACCTTCATGAGCAAAATCCCAGCTTGCCGTCGTTTGAATGAGACGTTAAATTGACGGCACCTCGTTCAGTATCTGTTCTAGCCAAGTAAAAGATTCCATCACATGGAGTAAATGTATAATAAATTGAGTTTTTAATTTATAGATACTTGAAGCTGATGATGAGGACAGCTTCATTGAAGCTTGTGATTCAGCCGGAGACATCATCTCTCTGGCTGGATTACAGCGCTCCATCATGTTTCGCAAGAAACAGGAAGTGCTGGAGGGACTGCTAAAATATGTGGTCGTTACATCAAAACTGGCGGCCATAGATCAGTATGTTTTATAATTACGCATTCAAATAATTTATTGTAGATACTAGGGCCCTGCATGGGACCAGGTGTTCAGTCTCGCTCCCGCCCACCCCTCCCTCTCCCAGCCTGTCTGCTTCCGTTGCCGTCAAATTTATCAATTTTATCCCACTCCCTTCCGTCTCAAATTTTTTATGCTTCCACATTCAATAGCCATTCAAATGGCATTCATGCATGACAAGGCTTTCACGCTTTTGCACTTCAGTGAACACCAAAACCCATATGCATTAATTTGTGAATTTTATGCAGTAATCATATCTTCCAAATGAATCTTCTGATCAGTTGCATCACTTTCTACGTAAAATTATTGTACAAATGATGGATGGTGAGGAGTCCACAATAGAGATACATTGGATGAAAAATGTTTATATTGGACGAGGCGCTGAAGTATTTAGCCTGCTGGGTTCGAGCTCTGGTGGGGGAACAAGGAATCTTACCTTAAACAATAACCATCCTCTCTATTTTCAGGTTTAAACAAGGTCTTCAAATTTTGGGTGTGCTGAGGGAGATCCAGAAAGTTCCTGACACTATGAGACCACTTTTCACTGCCCCAAGTGAAGGGAAAGGCCTCACGGCAATCGCTCTGATAGATGCATTTGTACCCAAGCATTCGTTAACAGGATCCAACCACTACAACAATGAAAAGAGGATCATGAGTTGGTGGGCGGATTTCCTCCTCCACCTTGAAGGTGAGGAATGGATGTTATTTCCTATGGATTCTTTTTGTTTCAATAAGTAATTAAATTTCTGAATTGCTGATTTCTATGTATAAATGGCACATAATTGTTGAGAAACTATTGGGATTGCTACCATTTTGGATTCCCATCCTCAAGTGGAGCAAGATCTCTTTCTCTGAACAATTACGTATGAGTTTTGTTGTGAAAAGATACAGTAAAATGGGTTTCTGTTAAATTTGCTTATTGCATTATGTTAGGTTTGTCAATTTAAACTTTTATTCAATAGACCAATTTCATGGATGGCAGTGCTGGGCAACGCAAAAAAAATTGAACTTCCACAAATGCAAATCAGCAAACCCTGATCACAACTTCTACAAACGCAAATCTGCAAACTTTTTTGAAATTTTGTACAAGGTTGTGCAAATGCAAACAAAATCGCAAACCAAAATTGCGATAACTGTTGCTTAAAAAAATATGAATAAAGTTTAATTATGAGAGACGCCTTAAAAAAAAGGCATTTGATATTTGACCAAAAAAAATATGCAATTCACAATGTGGCTGTATATAAATTTGGCATTGGCAAAAATATTTGTATTATTCACAAATTTATAATTGCTTATCAACAGGAATTCAGAAATATCTATAGGCCTGCTAAATTCATGGCACTGATTGCTCACTGTCAGTGCTCAATGCTCTGCTTCATGCTGGACTCAATGCTCTCAGTCATGCAACATGTGGCGCCATCTATACCATACCTTAACACAACCTTTTGATAAAGTCCTCTCCTGTTCTTATTCAAGCCAATATTAAACCCAAAGTTTTACTAAAGTTTAGATCTCTTTAGGCTTATAAAAGTTTCCAACTGCAACTTGAGGTTTTCCAACTGGTTAGACCAATTCAATAGGGATGAGAGTGGGACAAAGAACAACCGAAAACCTTGATCTGTGGCAGGCTTATATATTCTTCAACCAGGAAAGTTTAAACATTGTGTTTTCAGTTTGCATTTGCGTAACTTTGCACATTTTAGATCGCAAATGCAAATGCAAAGCCCAAAGTTGATTGGCAATCAGTGCAAATGCAAACTGCAAAAACAGGCACACTCATGTATTAGTCAATTCATACTCAGTATAAATATCATTATTTCAAACAGACTGTACAGTTAGTCCAGGAGACTGCCTGTGCTGCAAACAAAATAGAACTTCCCAAATTGCGGAATTTGCCGTTTGCGGAGGTGTTTGCGGAAGTGCCCAGCACTGATGGATGGTTGTCTCAGTTAACACTAGGGGAAAATTGGTGAATACTTAAATCCCATTGGCTAAGATGGTTTTGGATTTGGAGTGTATACATCTCCTATGTGTGAAAAGCAAATGAAGAATCACAGAATTACAAAAAAGTTTTGGGATCAATGCTCAGGCCATTCAGTGAAATAAGTCTATTTCAAAAATATGCATTTGGACATGGGGAATCCAGTTCTGTTTAAAATGTGAGGGGCTTTTTGTCCTTTTGGAAAATTTTTAGTAATCTGGTTATCTTTTTATCGTGTAAAATAGTAATAATTTCCTTTTTTATTTTCAGATGAAGATCGTATCAAGGAATTTTTTATTCTCTGTACTGGACTTGATTCGTTTCCTCTACTCGGTTTTAGAGTCAAGCCATCAATTGTTTTCAAAAATTCAACGGAGGCCAATGATGCTAGGGCTCCATACCCATTTTTTAATACTTGCGCCTTGCAAGTTATTCTACCAACTCTTCATGCGCGATTTGCGGATTTTAGATCCCATATGTTGGCAGCTATGAGCCATCAGAATGTATTTTCTGACGCATAAAATTTGTTAAATGTTGTGTGAGAATTAATATGGAGCCCTAGCATATCAAATCAAAACTACCAACTGATAATAATATCAGCAAACACCAACAGCAAATGTCATCCATCTTGATAATTCTGTTACATCAGGAAATTTAATGCATTTTGATGGATGACACTTGCTGTTGGTGTTTGCTGATATTACTATCAGTCGGTAGTTTTGATTTTCCTTGTTTTAACTTGCGGTGTATGCTTAATTTTTACCCTCAGCAATGTATACATTGCCGACGGGTATTGTAGTTACTTTAGGAAAATTTGGCGGGCGGGCGGGCGTCCGGATAACGGGCGTCCCACTTGTGTATTGGGAGTAACGCCAAAACTATGGGATATATTTTTTTAATTTTTGGGACATTATTGTATCTTTTACATGTATCCTAGTTGTGCCTTTGAAGGGTTTAAGCCACATGAGATTAATAATTTTCTCACAATTATTGAAAAATGTGCAAAAATATTTGTTTGTGTATTCGGTGACAAGTCAAAACTATGGCTTGTATATTTTTCATTTTTGGGGAAATACGGTATCTTTTATCCGAGTTGTGTCTTTCATAGGTCTAATCCCCATGACATTAATACTCTTTTACGCAATCATTGAAAAATTGTTTTTTTTCCTTCCTTCGGACAGAGTTGGAACTGCTGTACTTTGGACACTGAAATTTGCATAGTAGGCCTATGCATTAAATACAGTGTTGTCCATAAGCACTCGCCCCAGGCGACTAAATTTCCGTCTGGGCGACCAAAACTTGCTCTTAGGTCGCCCAGGTGGCGACCAAGACAGAAACAAGCATAACATGATGAATATTTGCTTCACAGAAATTGATTTGGTATAATTTTAAAGACGAAAATATGATCTATCATGAGATGCCCTTTTTTATTTGCTGCCTGGTTAAAAAACAGTACAATCCTACAATGAACTTCAGAAATGTGTTTCTTACTTGGAAAATCTGATTTGATAATGTTCAACCAATCATTTGCCAAAGTTGCATGACACAGCGAGCTTGAACAAACTTTGGGGTTAAAAAAATTGACCAAGAAAATGATTAGCGCAGCGATGTAGAGGAAGATCAGGCGAACATTTCGATGTATCAAACGAAAAAATCTGTTGGGAATTTTTTAGATATTTGAGTTTTAAACTTTTTATTTATCACACCCTATTGTTAGCATGGAATCTCCATCTAAAAATGATCAAAACTGCCCATTTTTCCTGTTAGGTAATATCTAAGATAAAATTCATTTATATTCAGAAGTAAAAATATGCAGTCATTGCCACATGAGCAAGTACATACCACCTCATTCAGACTGACAGGGTGTGATAAATCTACAACAGTAAACATTTCTCAGAAAATTTATAAAATATATTTGGTGTATTATTAAGGTTTTTATGTATTTTTTAAGAAATTTCACCACTGTGAAACAAGTACTTTTGCAACCATGTAAAGTGTAGCCAATGTTGAGTGAATCATTAGAAAAAAACATTGATAGAATGTTTGGAAGCATTTTATATAGTTAAGTATGGAGTTAAATACTTTGACATTGCAGTCTTGATGTGCAATAGTTGTACATGTTTGTATTAACTGCATTTTCACATAATTTACTGAATTTATGCCGTTTTTGTTGTTCTATGCAATTAAACATTGGTTGATTTTGGATTCCAGATAACCTACATCAAAATTATACACCCAACATCCATTTTAAGTTCTCAAAATACATAAAGCATGAATATTACTGTTTATTTATAACTTTTAATCTTATTTTTTTATTTTTGTCCTATTGCAAAGACTTTTTGTGTAATATCAGGGGATTCAACTTCATAGTGAAGCAGATACTTACTAACATTCTATGCATGCATTGTCTGATAATTTACTGAAATTTGCCTATCCTTTTACATTGTAATGAAATGCTTGTTTCACAGTGGCAAAATTTGTGATAAAATGCACAAAAAACTCAACAAAGCCTGTTACAATGAGATGATATTTACCAAAATTATGTAACTAACACAACCTGGTATTGCAAACATTTTCTCAGGCCTTTAGCCAGAAATGTTAGCTGTTATAGGTTTATCACACCCTGTCAGTCTGAATAAAGTGGTACATACTTTCTGCAGAGAGAATTACTGCATATTTTTACTTCTGAATAATGACTTTTATCTTAGATATTACCTAACAGGAAAAATGGACAGTTTTGATCACTTTTTCATGGAGATTCCGTGTTAAGAATAGGGTGTGATAAATAAAAAATCTAAAACTCAAATATCTCAAAAATTCCCAACAGGTTTTTTCGTTTGATACATCAAAATGTTTGTCTGACCTTCCTCTACATCAATGCGCTAATCATTTTCTTGGTCAATTTTTTAAACCCTAAAGTTTGTTCAGGCTCACTGTGTATGATCAATGTTCCATAACTTCCTCAAACAGTCTCTCTCAGACCTCATAGAGTGTCTTCCAGAGTTGCATCACATTGTATAGGCCTATATATGTATGACTGCTGCTTGTGTAACTTGTTTATATGACTAACTTCTATCCTTGTGTGTCATTCACCAGAAGAATTTTTGATGACTTGTGTGAGTTGTGTCACGGTAAACAAGGCGGAATAAACATAAAGTTGACTGATTCACAAATAATTATCTATATATATATATATATAAAAGATATGCAGTCATTTAGAATTAGTAGGACTGTGCTTTCACATCAAAATGTTTGTCTGACCTTCCTCTACATCAATGCGCTAATCATTTTCTTGGTCAATTTTTTAAACCCTAAAGTTTGTTCAGGCTCACTGTGTATGATCAATGTTCCATAACTTCCTCAAACAGTCTCTCTCAGACCTCATAGAGTGTCTTCCAGAGTTGCATCACATTGTATAGGCCTATATATGTATGACTGCTGCTTGTGTAACTTGTTTATATGACTAACTTCTATCCTTGTGTGTCATTCACCAGAAGAATTTTTGATGACTTGTGTGAGTTGTGTCACGGTAAACAAGGCGGAATAACCATAAAGTTGACTGATTCACAAATAATTATATATATATATATATAAAAGATATGCAGTCATTTAGAATTAGTAGGACTGTGCTTTCACAAGCTATAGGCCTATTAAGTACGCTGAAACTGTCTATGAGACCGACCGATAAAAACCATGGGAAAATTGAACTGACGAAAATAGTGAGGGTATGCTGCTGCGCAGCCTATGTTTAGATTACCTGTAGCAATGGATAGAATGAACTGTCAGTGCTTATTTTTGTTTTACTGTGCTGTCTTACTTTTTTACTGACATGCCTTAGTACATTATATTTAGCAAAGAACCTGTATTACATTGCCATTAATTAGGCCTTCTACAGCACAATCATTTATGAAATTTGCACATTGATAATTAAAATAATTTTTTTGATACAAATTTGTGACTGTCGATTTGAATTAAGAGTCCTCCATACATTACTCTGTAGTTCTTTGACTGCCATATTGAGATGCAAATTGTAGGGAGGCTGCACTTTACAGTGCACATTTATGAAAATATATTTGATTTTGAACTTACTTTCAGTGCAAGTTCGGGTGATTTAAAGCACCGCAGTTGTATAGGCCACCCATAATTGATTCTTAGCTTCACGGACCTGCCGAAACAATAGATTTCCTGTCGATGGAAAAAAGAAATCGAAAAAAGAAAAAAAAATTTTTTCACATAATAAAAAAATTTTTTTTCACCTTTTTTTTTGTCCGAACGACGACCTTAGAAAAAGTGTGCTTAAGAGGATCAGAGAAGCTAAAAATCAATTATGTGTGGCCTTAGCATACTAGTTGGATTATATACATAACTATATACTTTTTTGTGCAATGACCAAAACGCAAGCTGTTACGTGGGAACACTTTTATTTTATTATTGATCTAGACACTTATCTCAACATAATGGTAAAATGCACTTAAACTTGGAGGCTGTTGGACTCTTTTATGATATTTATTGTCTTACGATTTGTGGTGCCAGTTATTTTATGTTGAATTGCTTAATTCGAAGTTTGTCTCTTCACTTAATTGAAAGTGTTATTACTAGATTAATTGTTTGGAATGAGCAGTGCTCATTTTGTTTTAAGTTACCAGTCATGTTCTAGGACATAATTGTTTTGTTGCTGATATGCTTTTTACATGTATTTAAAACTAGTATTAACAAGACATCCATTCTTATGTCGTTGAACTTACTACAATGTATATGAATGCTATCATTAATTTGATTTATTTCCTTGTTTAACTAGCTTTTGATATTGTGATTGTTAGCGATTCAAAATTTCTTAAAAACTCTCAGCCTGTTATAATGTTAATGATCATTTTCTTCAGTGATAATGACCTGAATTCGTTTTTTAGTAAATTTGTGTTATTCATTGTTAATGTCTATCTCTTTTCGACATTTCAAATTAATAAATGTGTTGATGAAGAAAGAAATTAACTCATTTATGTTTTACAGTTACAATGCCTTCGGTTAATAAATTTATAATATATCATGGCTAGAACCGGCCTTCATAGTTCACCACCTTCCATTTTGTTTGGATGATTGACAAATTCCTAAATCATGCATAAGCAGGAATCAGGTTTCTATGTGGTGTCTCTGGTTATAAACAAATTTCTGTTCATGTTCTGGTAATGAGTGAATCTCCAGCAGGAAGCAGGCTTCTGTTCTGCGTCCTCTGGTCATGAGTGAATCTCCAGCAGGAAGCAGGCTTCTGTTCTGCGTCCTCTGGTCATGAGCGAATCTCCAGCAGGAATCAGGCTTCTGTTCTGCGTCCTCTGGTTATGAGTGAATTTCCAGCAGGAATCGGGCCTCTATTCTGCGTCTTCTGGTTATGAGCTAATCTCCAGCAGGAATCAGGCTTCTGTTCTGCGTCCTCTGGTCATGAGTGAATCTCCAGCAGGAAGCAGGCTTCTGTTCTGCGTCCTCTGGTCATGAGTGAATCTCCAGCAGGAAGCAGGCTTCTGTTCTGCGTCCTCTGGTCATGAGCGAATCTCCAGCAGGAATCAGGCTTCTGTTCTGCGTCCTCTGGTTATGAGTGAATTTCCAGCAGGAATCGGGCCTCTATTCTGCGTCTTCTGGTTATGAGCTAATCTCCAGCAGGAATCAGGCTTCTGTTCTGCGTCCTCTGGTCATGAGTGAATCTCCAGCAGGAAGCAGGCTTCTGTTCTGCGTCCTCTGGTCATGAGTGAATATCCAGCAGGAAGCAGGCTTCTGTTCTGCGTCCTCTGGTCATGAGCGAATCTCCAGCAGGAATCGGGCTTCTATTCTGCGTCCTCTGGTCATGAGTGAATCTCCAGCAGGAAGCAGGCTTCTGTACTGCGTCCTCTGGTTATGAGTGAATTTCCAGCAGGAATCAGGCTTCTATTATGCGTCCTCTGGTTATGAGTGAATCTCCAGCAGGAATCGGGCTTCTATTCTGCGCCCTCTGGTTATGAGTGAATCTCCAGCAGGAAGCAGGCTTTTGTTCTGCGTCCTCTGGTCATGAGTGAATCTCCAGCAGGAATCAGGCTTCTGTTCTGCGTCCTTTGGTCATGAGCGAATCTCCAGCAGGAAGCAGGCTTCTGTTCTGCGTCCTCTGGTCATGAGCGAATCTCCAGCAGGAATCGGGCTTCTATTCTGCGTCCTCTGGTTATGAGTGAATCTCCAGCAGGAAGTAGGCTTCTATTCTGCGTCCTCTGGTTATGATTGAATCTCCAGCAGGAATCGGGCTTCTATTATGCGTCCTCTGGTTATGAGTGAATCTCCAGCAGGAATCGGGCTTCTATTCTGCGTCCTCTGGTCATGAGTGAATCTCCAGCAGGAAGCAGGCTTCTATTCTGCGTCCTCTGGTTATGAGTGAATCTCCAGCAGGAATCAGGCTTCTGTTCTGCGTCCTCTGGTCATGAGTGAATCTCCAGCAGGAAGCAGGCTTCTGTTCTGCGTCCTCTGGTCATGAGCGAATCTCCAGCAGGAAGCAGGCTTCTGTTCTGCGTCCTCTGGTTATGAGTGAATTTCCAGCAGGAATCAGGCTTCTGTTCTGCGTCCTTTGGTCATGAGCGAATCTCCAGCAGGAAGCAGGCTTCTGTTCTGCGTCCTCTGGTCATGAGCGAATCTCCAGCAGGAATCGGGCTTCTATTCTGCGTCCTCTGGTTATGAGTGAATCTCCAGCAGGAAGCAGGCTTCTATTCTGCGTCCTCTGGTTATGAGTGAATCTCCAGCAGGAATCGGGCTTCTATTATGCGTCCTCTGGTTATGAGTGAATCTCCAGCAGGAATCGGGCTTCTATTCTGCGTCCTCTGGTCATGAGTGAATCTCCAGCAGGAAGCAGGCTTCTATTCTGCGTCCTCTGGTCATGAGTGAATCTCCAGCAGGAAGCAGGCTTCTGTACTGCGTCCTCTGGTTATGAGTGAATTTCCAGCAGGAATCAGGCTTCTATTATGCGTCCTCTGGTTATGAGTGAATCTCCAGCAGGAATCGGGCTTCTATTCTGCGCCCTCTGGTTATGAGTGAATCTCCAGCAGGAAGCAGGCTTCTATTCTGCGTCCTCTGGTCATGAGTGAATCTCCAGCAGGAAGCAGGCTTCTGTTCTGCGTCCTCTGGTCATGAGCGAATCTCCAGCAGGAATCAGGCTTCTGTTCTGCGTCCTCTGGTTATGAGTGAATTTCCAGCAGGAATCGGGCCTCTATTCTGCGTCTTCTGGTTATGAGCTAATCTCCAGCAGGAATCAGGCTTCTGTTCTGCGTCCTCTGGTAATGAGTGAATCTCCAGCAGGAAGCAGGCTTCTGTTCTGCGTCCTCTGGTCATGAGTGAATATCCAGCAGGAAGCAGGCTTCTGTTCTGCGTCCTCTGGTCATGAGCGAATCTCCAGCAGGAATCGGGCTTCTATTCTGCGTCCTCTGGTCATGAGTGAATCTCCAGCAGGAAGCAGGCTTCTGTACTGCGTCCTCTGGTTATGAGTGAATTTCCAGCAGGAATCAGGCTTCTATTATGCTTCCTCTGGTTATGAGTGAATCTCCAGCAGGAATCGGGCTTCTATTCTGCGCCCTCTGGTTATGAGTGAATCTCCAGCAGGAAGCAGGCTTTTGTTCTGCGTCCTCTGGTCATGAGTGAATCTCCAGCAGGAATCAGGCTTCTGTTCTGCGTCCTTTGGTCATGAGCGAATCTCCAGCAGGAAGCAGGCTTCTGTTCTGCGTCCTCTGGTCATGAGCGAATCTCCAGCAGGAATCGGGCTTCTATTCTGCGTCCTCTGGTTATGAGTGAATCTCCAGCAGGAAGTAGGCTTCTATTCTGCGTCCTCTGGTTATGATTGAATCTCCAGCAGGAATCGGGCTTCTATTATGCGTCCTCTGGTTATGAGTGAATCTCCAGCAGGAATCGGGCTTCTATTCTGCGTCCTCTGGTCATGAGTGAATCTCCAGCAGGAAGCAGGCTTCTATTCTGCGTCCTCTGGTTATGAGTGAATCTCCAGCAGGAATCAGGCTTCTGTTCTGCGTCCTCTGGTCATGAGTGAATCTCCAGCAGGAATCAGGCTTCTGTTCTGCGTCCTTTGGTCATGAGCGAATCTCCAGCAGGAAGCAGGCTTCTGTTCTGCGTCCTCTGGTCATGAGCGAATCTCCAGCAGGAATCGGGCTTCTATTCTGCGTCCTCTGGTTATGAGTGAATCTCCAGCAGGAAGCAGGCTTCTATTCTGCGTCCTCTGGTTATGAGTGAATCTCCAGCAGGAATCGGGCTTCTATTATGCGTCCTCTGGTTATGAGTGAATCTCCAGCAGGAATCGGGCTTCTATTCTGCGTCCTCTGGTCATGAGTGAATCTCCAGCAGGAAGCAGGCTTCTATTCTGCGTCCTCTGGTCATGAGTGAATCTCCAGCAGGAAGCAGGCTTCTGTACTGCGTCCTCTGGTTATGAGTGAATTTCCAGCAGGAATCAGGCTTCTATTATGCGTCCTCTGGTTATGAGTGAATCTCCAGCAGGAATCGGGCTTCTATTCTGCGCCCTCTGGTTATGAGTGAATCTCCAGCAGGAAGCAGGCTTCTATTCTGCGTCCTCTGGTTATGAGTGAATCTCCAGCAGGAAGCAGGCTTCTGTACTGCGTCCTCTGGTTATGAGTGAATTTCCAGCAGGAATCGGGCTTCTATTCTGCGTCCTCTGGTTATGAGTGAATCTCCAGCAGGAAGCAGGCTTCTATTCTGCGTCCTCTGGTCATGAGTGAATCTCCAGCAGGAAGCAGGCTTCTGTACTGCGTCCTCTGGTTATGAGTGAATTTCCAGCAGGAATCGGGCTTCTATTCTGCGTCCTCTGGTTATGAGTGAATCTCCAGCAGGAAGCAGGCTTCTGTTCTGCGTCCTCTGGTCATGAGCGAATCTCCAGCAGGAAGCAGGCTTCTGTTCTGCGTCCTCTGGTTATGAGTGAATTTCCAGCAGAAATCGGGCTTCTATTCTGCGTCCTCTGGTTATGAGTGAATCTCCAGCAGGAAGCAGGCTTCTGTTCTGCGTCCTCTGGTTATGAGTGAATCTCCAGCAGGAAGCAGGCTTCTGTTCTGCGTCCTCTGGTTATGAGTGAATTTCCAGCAGAAATCGGGCTTCTATTCTGCGTCCTCTGGTTATGAGTGAATCTCCAGCAGGAAGCAGGCTTCTGTTCTGCGTCCTCTGGTTATGAGTGAATCTCCAGCAGGAAGCAGGCTTCTGTTCTGCGTCCTCTGGTTATGAGTGAATCTCCAGCAGGAAGCAGGCTTCTATTCTGCGTCCTCTGGTTATGAGTGAATCTCCAGCAGGAAGCAGGCTTCTGTTCTGCGTCCTCTGGTTATGAGTGAATCTCCAGCAGGAAGCAGGCTTCTGTTCTGCATCCTCTGGTTATGAGTGAATCTCCAGCAGGAAGCAGGCTTCTGTTCTGCGTCCTCTGGTTATGAGTGAATCTCCAGCAGGAAGCAAGCTTCTGTTCTGCGTCCTCTGGTTATGAGTGAATGTCAAGCAGGAATCGGGCTTCTATTCTGCATCCTCTGGTTATGAGTGAATTTAATTTTCCAGCAGGAATCAGGCTTCTGTTCTGCATCCTCTGGTCATGAGCGAATTTGCTCCAAAAATAACAATACCATACATTTTATATTGTCACACTGGAACAACGTCCACCAAAATATTTCATATTTGGCATCAAAGCTCATGTATCTTGATTAGGTGTGTTTTTACATTGGCTCAAACTGCCGGAACTGAGCTTAGTGAATATCACCTTAGGATGTACATAAATATATTTAGTACATGTAAGTTTGAAAATTGTGGTTAACTGTCAACCAGGTCATTTTGAGGCTCACTTAGCACAAGGACAGCTCATTCTGTGTGGTGCTCCTGTCTACAGTGACTGCCTGAACAGGGAGTGCCTGTAGTTGCCATAAAAGTGGAGCTAGTAGTTTAGTCAGAGTTTAGTTTGGTAAATAATTAAATTACCTCAAATATCTTCCAAAATAGCTTTACAATTTCAGTCTTGTCCTATAACAACCTCCAATGACATATTTCAGGGATTTAAATCAACATGTGTATCAACATTGGAAATAATTATTTCCATATCGCTGATTGTAAGAAGTGACTGAGAATTAAAAGTCAACACAAAATTTAATGACTTGAATGGCTCACCAAGTAAGAAATCATAACAACACTTAAGGTTACATAATCGTCATTAACTATCAACAAATTATGTAACAGTCTAATAGTATACAGGCCACTTAGAAAGTTATGGGCGATAATAGATCGCGTGAAAGGTCATGGATTTCACTTACACCAAAAAATCAGAAAAAAAATTAGAAAAATTCTGGTACCAGGCAAAATCATGACCTTTCACGCGAACATACAGAAAAGGCACACTTCCTGTCTATGGACCAATCAGATCGCTGGATTAGAGCTATTTTACTCTCAAGAAAACCACAACATCCATTGCAACGCAGGAAATGGAACCATTGAGTTTTCTATGTGCAGGCATCTCTGAATAGCTATGGTTTTATTTATCTCAGTTATGTAACATCAACAATTTAAAATAATAGATCCACATTTATAGATCCAAATTTAACACAGATTTGAATTACACAGCTGTCAGTGCAATCTATCTATCTGTCTATCTGTCTATCCATCCATCCATCCATCCATCCATCCATCCATATGTCTAATCTAGTCTATAGGTCTGATCTTATCTATCTATTCTATCTATATGCCCATTTGCCAAGTCCTTTAAAAAGATAAATTGACCTTCTTCACGGAAAGTTGAAGACAATGCAGTAGTCCGATGACAATGCTGCGCGAATTTCATGGCAGTGCCATTTACATATTATAATTTTATATATATATACATTTTAAAAAATTGGGAAAAAAAAATTTTAAGGACTGTTTTTTCTTTTTTTTCCCACCATGCAATATTTACGAAAAAATGTGGGGAAAAAAAAATGTTTTTGGAAAAAATCTCATATTGCACTCGAACCATGCAATATGAGTTTTTATGATGTCGTAATGACTGATTTTGGCCAATCAGCATCACTCTAGCATTAGCCCTGGGACCCATGCGGTAGCATGGGTCATGGGTCATCCCATGCAAAATCTTGAGATTTTGACACTATATCAGGAGAAGTGAGACGGCAAAGAAACTAATGCACCAAATTTTACAAAACTTAGATTTTTATATACCTTACATACTATTCTACTGACGGCACTATTTTTGAAGGCATTCTCTCATTGTTGAGAGGGAGAAAATCACTTAAAAAGGCAGAGAAATCCTTGAAAAATGGAAAGTTTCAGCCATCAAACTCACTCTGATCCGTGATGTCACAACTGTGACGTCACCATAGCTCTGTTATGACATCACCATCACTGCCTGTGACGTCATCAAAAAAACTGGAAGTCTGACCAATCAGAGAAGGCCATTTTCTCAATGCATAAGGACAAAATATCTTATGTTGAATTCAGAGGATAACTCTGAGGATATCAGGAAGACTGAATTCATAGAAATAGGTGCCGTCAGTACAAATTTTATCTATTTTCAATATGTGTTTTGATTTTGGCATAAGTATAAAACTGACAGAGATAATTGAATTCTGCCAAACCCTTTCTTTCAAATCTCGTGATTTTCCAATGGGAGGATCCATGACCCCTGTCCCACAGGGGTCCAGGGCTACTCTAGCATAGTGGTCATGTAATAAAACAAAATATAGACAAATTACCGTTATATAAAATTGCAATATACAGTTTAGATAAACGCATTTTTACAGTCCTGGAATCTTCAATATTTTTAAGTAAATTTCATCAATAATCAAGTCATTTCCTTTTACTAACTCTTGTAAAGAGTCAGCATTAACTCCTAGAGAAAACTACATACACTGGTTCATTACTATTCATTTGTGAACTATAATATTATGTTATCAACTCAATTGTATGTCATTCTGTCAACCTAATTGACCTCTTGTAAGCTAATTGCAATCATGTGGGGGATCTTTTACTTGTCCAGCATAGACACTGATTCAAGGGGCGGCCAATTTAACGTCTTCTGAATGACATCCAGCTGGGATTTTGCTCATGAAGGCGCATTGAAAATTTTGGGTTCCCCACCCGAGGTTCAAACCCATCCAGGCAAAGACCTTCAGCGGAGCAGGCCGGGCACAGCGGAGCAGGCCGGGCACCTATACCACTTGGCCACCCAGAACAAATATTAAGCTTCAAAATCACTCTACATTCAATAGACCAACTTCATAGAAATTCAGTAAGTTAACACCAGGGGAAAAGTGATAGTCGGTGTATGAATCCTTAAATCCCATTGGCTGATATATTTCCCGCCCTGATTGGTCCAGGCAAGAGACACCAATCTGGAATAAGTTTAGTGCATTTTAATGTAGCTTTAAGGCTTCATATCTTGGCCATTGCTTCAGGTTAAATTTTTGAAAGTAGTGTTTTCGGAATTAAAGTGTATATGGGTAAGAATCTACTAGTTGTGTCCAACTGACTTTTTCACACATCTGTGTCTATAGCTGACTGGATATTTAATAAATTTTCCTGAAATTCGCACAGCATAAGAAAGACAACTTTTGCTATGTTTCACTGAAAATTTTTTGTTTGTACATTGATATATTTTCATATTATTAATGATTTTTCGGCAAAGAGTGGCTGTTTTTGGCATGTCAAAGCGTTACATTTTTCACTCCCCTAACATTGAGCCAATAAATCATTGCAACAAAATGGTGTAACCACCAAAAAGAAACTGGAATTCATAAGTACATGTATTCTTCTTTGCCTTAGAAATTTTATTTTTAGTCCATAAGCATCGCGTATTGTTGTTTTACCCAATCCAAAAAGTGTCCATTTTGATATGTTTTGGTCAAACATTTTTCCCTAATTTTCAAGACAAGACAAAAATCCATTAAAATGCCAATACAAGCTAAGTATGAATTGAATGTTGATGGGAATTAAGTAAATTTGCATATTATAGTCAAAAAAGATTTGCTAGTGTGTCATTTGAAGATCAATATCAAAAAAATGTAGATGGTGTCCAAAAAAATCAAAGCATCACATCCGTATTTCAGAAAAATGAGGCTAAAAATATCTTATTTCTACTAAATAGATAGCCTGGATGATGATGTCCGCTGGAGATGTCCCGGAGAACTAAAGTTTTAGCCCTTTTTAGAAAGTTTATAACAGCATCCTAACAGCTGGGGGGCATTTGAATATTTTTCTCCTTTGAAAAAGTAGTGCATCACATACGTGAGATGCATCACATACGTGAGATGCATCACATACGTGAGATAATGGGGTGGTTTTGAGATACTATAATAAAGTTGGTGAGAAAAGTCAAGGAAAATACTTAAAATCTCACAATTTTGTGTTCCTTCTCCAATTTTCACATCAGAATATGTGTAAAATTGGGTCATTTTCATGCATGTGGTCAAAATCACAAATCTGATGTATGTGATGTATGTGATGGTTGACACAACTTGATGAGTTTTTATCCTTCTGAACAAGGTTAAATTCACGTGAGTAAACACCAGGTGGATTGGGTAGTGAAACTATATCTTGTCAATTGCATATTGCACTTGCCATAGGCAATTTGATGCCTTTTACTGACATTGATAAGTTGTATGTGATGGTTGACCGACGTTTGTCCAACTGTCACATACTTCATTGGTGTGCAATCACTTAACACTGCATACTAATTAAATAGCTAAGTTAAAATTAATTATTTAATTGAACTTGAACATGTTAAAGATGATTGCCGTCATTTCAAACAATTAAAAAATTCAAACATACATTTTGTCAAACTATTTAACGCTTTTTTGTTACTGGGAAAAAACAGCGTTAACCGTCTTTTGCCCTGCACCTGTAATTGAGGCTTTCTATCATATACTTTAGAAAATCAATAGTAGGCCTACTCTTGGACGTTATCACAAGGGTGTGTGTTGTCACCACTTCTATTCACATTATACACCAGTGACTGTAAATGTAATCATGACACATGTCAGTTATTCAAGTACGCTGATGACACTGCATTAGTTGCAAAATGTACAAATGATGACAACTTGTATAAAGAAAATGTTGAGCTTTTTACGCATAAATAACTTCTTTGAACTTAATGTCAAAAAGACAAAGGAGATGATAGTCATGCAGCTACCACCCTTAGCTGAGTAATCAGCATTGTGACAACTTGCTCCTGTGACAACTAGCCCGGTCTCTCCTACTTAGGCTACAGGGCTACATTATTTTCCAATTTCCAAAAATAAAAAAAAACTGCAATTTTTAAAAAATTGTTTCAGTATTTTTTTTTTTACAAATTTTTTCTCCCAAATTTCAAAATATTTCTTTCTTTATTTTTTTCCCAACAGTTTTTGGCCAAGTTTTTCCCCCAAAAATACAAGTTGGGTCACCCTAAATTTTGCTGCAGTCCCACTAATACTGTCCTTTATTGCCAAAATTATTGAAAATATTGTTCAGTGTCAGTTTATGTTATTTTTTGTCAATCACGATTAAATTACATTAGATCAATATATAATATACCTTTCGTAAATTTCATTCTACAATCAATTGTTTTCATACAACTATAGATGAGTGGTTGCAGAATATTGTTGATAAATTTTATACTGGTGTTTGTTTCTTAGACATATATCTAAATGTTTTGGCTCTATTAATCATAGTTTGCTGTTACAAAAATTAATGAAACATTGTGTAAAAAATGTAGAACATGACTGGTTTATATCTTATTTAAAAAATAGAAGTCAAAGTGCATTCTATAAAAATGAACTATCTCAACCTAATCTGGTTGACATAAGCGTGCTGCAGGGATCAACTCTTGGGCCGCTCCTTTTCATGGTTTTTACAGCTGCTTGCAGCTTGTGTTGCGAGAGGAGTTCAGGAAAACCTATGACAACTCCCTTGGTCGTGCTGTTCACCTATTTCATTAAAACTTGGCATACAGTCTCAAGAGAATATCTTGCGTTGAAAAACTTTTGGTGACTTTCTAAAATAGAAAAAATTATTAAAGAAAACAAACAGGCTGACTATCTTGAGGTCAAAGGTCAATCACGGCAAAAAAAAATTAATTGGTCACACTGAAGGAAGGAAGGAAGGAAGGAAGAAAAGGAGATAGATAGGCCTACATGTAGATAGATAGATAGATAGATAGATAGATAGATAGATAGATAGATAGATAGATAGATAGATAGATAGATATATTCATATTAGATTAGTAAATTAGTAAATTAATACATAGGCCTACTTGCACCTATATCTATCTATGTATGCAGATGATACTAGTTATTATTTATGTTCAGGATGAAAATGTCAATAATCTGTCTGCAAAACTTAATGAGGAACTAGCGGATGTCTTGAATGGTATATTGCAAATAAACTTATTCTTAATGTTGATAAATCTAATACTATGCTAATAGGTCGATGTATAGATATTCTATGGATTCTAAAAGAAATCAACTTTCTGTTAATAAAAAAATACCATTCTTCAAAATTTACTATGCATGTAAATACCTGGGTGTTTATATTGATGAACAACTCAAATTTGAAATACATATTAATGAACTTATTAAGAAATTGTCTGCCAAATTGTCATGGTCATCTAGATTACTATTGTTACAAAATTGTTACTTACATGTATGTTAACATAAGACTTACATTCAGGCTATTTTTTGATTATGCCATATGATATGAGCTGTTCAAATTCTAATATCAAACAAATTCAAGGGCTGGAAAATAGAGCAGCAAGAATATGTTCAAATTTTGATATAAATAATAGTTCAAGAGGCATTGACCTTGTTAAAGAATTAAAATAGCAGACAATTTCTCAAAGAATTGATTATTTTTTGCCAGTTCAAATGTATAATTGTATACATGGTGATGCTCCTACATTACCTAGCAAATTATGTTATGGCCTGTGAAAGTAATGATGTTCACACAAGAATTAATAATACAATGAATACTCGTGTTTCAGAATGTAAAACCGAAGTTGTGAAAAAGTCATTTGTTTATCTATAGGGGTTCTGTAACTTGGAACAATCTTCCAGGAGCCACTCAAAACTCAGGGACATTGCAACAATTTAAAAGAAATGCTAGAAATGTTTTTTGTTAATCATTCTGTTTATATTATTACAATATATCGTACTTTTTAAAAAGATTCCGGAAAAACCTATTGTGGATGTGTCATTCAGTTGAAAAAAAAAAGTATACATCAACATATATTTATAAAAATGTTCATGGACAAAAATAGATCTATATACCTATTAATAAGCCTATACACGTATGTAACAGTGCATGTGCCCAACAGGCTTTTCCAGTGGCGTCACCTGATCTATAGGCCTATTTTAGGGGGGCATGGCCAATCAACCCGGGGGGTCATCCAGCAGAGAATCTTTGCTGAAGTGAGGGCCATGTGACTCGTTTACAATGACCTATGGGACCATGGGTTTAAGCTCAAAATTAGGGGAGCCAAATTAATTTCAAGGGGGCAGCGGCCCTGGGCCTCCCCCCCCCCCCCTGCTGTTATCAGATTTATGCCACTGGGCTTTAAAAAAAAAATGTTCATAATTTTTTTGCTTTTGAAATTTATACTTTTTTTACACATCCCCCCCCCCCACCTGCCTCCTGTGATCATGACCTCAATCAGAAAGGAATTAATTATGCACCAAAGGTCTATGTTATGCCCCTAAGGCCTAACCACGAGGGTTGCTTGTGTTATAAAAGGCGCCACCTTGTGGGTATCAGTGACAGTTTCCTTGTTTGGCGCGAATTGTTTTGTTTATTGCGGCAGGGCCTGGCAAGGAGAACAGCACAACTGGGAGAGTTTCTTGTCAATTTGTTGTACCAAACGAATGTAATGGTGAGTATTTACTTTCTGGATGTAGTGGCAACACCATTACCAAGCCTATTGTGAATTGAATTGGAATTAGGTTACCAAAATGCCCATTGTTACTTATTACTAGTACCAGTGCAGGTACCTCGGCATGCAAGCCCTATTGTTACGATCTATATTATCGCTCAGTGACACTCACTTTCAATATTTTGCTATAGTTTGTCACGTCAACAATGAGACAGACTTTTGGCCAGATTTTTCACAGTGGCGTAGCCAGGATTTTTTCCGGGGGGGGGGGCCAACCACCAGGACATCCTTGAACTGCAGCGTTTTCAGAACATTGATTGATCTTACCCGCATGTTAAGATATGAAATAATGAATAGTGTATATATGTATATGTAGTATGAAAGTAAGCAAAAACTTCTGTATGATAACAGGGAGTGTGATATCACTGACTATTGATAAATTTACAAACAAACAAACTTGAAAATTTTCATCGTGCAAAAAATAAAAGAATAAAATTCAGAGGAACACATTCCACCCTTACAGTTAATTCAGGGGCAGAGAGTAGGCAATTCAGAGGGGGGCACAGGTGGCCCATGGAGTCAAGGAGGGTAAATATGTCCACTTTTGGCTAGATCTGAATTTCCAGGAAAAGGGTAAAAAATGCAGAAATAAAAATCAACCCATTAGAAGGGGCAACTTCCGTACTGCCATCATCAGCCAAAAAAGTCAAATATTCAAATAATTGTTGCTGAAACCATGACAACAAAAATTGAAGGTTAGGTCACCTAAATCCGTCCACCCTACTGGTAAATCCGTCTAGCAAGGATGGTAAATCCGTCCACATGGCATAGTCCAGCTCAAACCAATCATAGCTTGTTATTTTTTCCAGTATTGCAATTTTCAAGTCTTACAAAGGCTTTTGTGTCGATTTTAGAATTGTGATTCATTGATTACACTTATAATAGAAGAATTAAATAGTAAAGGTCAAGTGAACTTTGAATAATTTCAATTGATCACCTCAATTACAATTAAAGAACTTTTTAACCCAATCAAAGTGGTATAGCTGTTCCTATCTAATTTCTCTAATCAGTGGTATCCCATTTATAAATATTTAAAGTGATAAAAGTACTTTAATAGTTCATTTTATGTGGGTGGACGGATTTAGAAACCTCCAATCAAGCCGCGTTCAAAATATTGATGGCAATTCCGTCCACTTTTATTTCCACTGCATTTCCTTTCAAATGTCACAATTGGGTAATTTAAAAAATCCTACCAAAAATAATTAAATTTTCCATCTCATTCAACATGTTCAATGACTTTTCACTTAAATTATTATTTTTCTGACAGGAATAGGCCTATACAGAATTTATGCCACCAACTCATAAATTGTCTGTGCTGACGTCACAGAAGTTTATTGTTTTATCCCACTTTCTTAAAATATCTTAAAATATTGTTTAAGAGCCAGTGACAGAGAAAATTGAGGATTTTTGCCAAAATCATGGCTGTGCAATCTCACCGATTTTGATGAAATTTGGCACATGTCAAGTACTTGGGTCAAAAACAACATTCACAAAATTTTTGGTCATTTGGTCCAGGGGTGGCCATGGTAGGCCACCTCCATTATTAAGGCCATAATTTCGCTTTTAGAGAGAAAGGAAATGTTAAAAAATGGCAATTTTAAAATCACTGTGTAGTCAACCTGAGGTGATGTAATGATATAATTTCATTTCAGATATTGAGAAAAATGGATTTCCTTTCAAACGGAATTTAATTTTTTGTTCCTAAACTGGCCACCAGGGTGTGGGTGATACAAGGAACTTGCTCTATTTCAAAGGCGAAAAAGGATCTAAAAAGTGGTCATTTTCAGATCCAAATTGCCAATCTGAGGGTCTACCCCCAGATATGTCAATGACATGGATATACCCGTATACACTTCATCTTTCAATATCAATCATAAAATTTGGTATACTTTTGACACCCTAAGCATGGGAAGCATTGTAAATTTACCTATTTTACCGAAAAACAAATTTTTGTGAAAATAGCCATTTATAGATCTCAATGGCCAATCTGAAATTTGGCCAAAGGCTATGCTAATGAATTAGAATTACCAAATAACACACCTTCTTCCAAAATCAATCATAATATTTGGTTTATATGGTCTGTTGTAGGCATGAGAAGTACAGGAAATTTACCAATTTGAACAAAATCGCAATTTTAGTGAAAAAGGCCATTTTCATATGAAAATTGTCAATCTGACAGTCAGCCCCCAGCTATGCCAGTGACATGGAAATACCAATTCACATTTCATCTTCCAAAACCAATCATAAAATTTGGTTTATATGACCTGCAATAAGCATTGGAAACATATGAAGTTAATCTATTTAACTAAAACGAAATTTCGGTGAAATTTCGGTGAAAATGGCTGTTTTCATATCCCTGCTGCCAATCTGACAGTTGGCCCCCAGCTATGCCAATGACATAGAATTAACAATTTACACTTCATCTTCCAATATCAATCATAAAATTTGGTTTTCATGGCTTACTATAAGCATGGGAAACATATGAAGTTAACCTCTGTGACCAAAAAAGACATTTCCATGCAAACTGTCGTTTTCAGATTCAGAATGCTAATTAGAACGTTTGAACCTGGTTATAAAGTCTGGAAATGTCACAGTGTTACCAGTTGTTGGTAATTAACACTTCATTTTTCAATACAAAATTTATTTTATAGCTTTTATGTTCTTCAGGCATGAATAGCATACAAAATTGACCTATTTGACACAAAACGTATTTTTTTATGAAGGTGTGAATGTTCTCATTCCTTGTCTGGTTCTCGACTGCTTTACTGGATATAATTCTGAAATTTAGTGTGCACATATAAACAAGAAAAGTACCCTTTAAAAAGGGTACCGCATCAATCTTATCATGAACCTGAGGGTATGTGGCGTGTAATAAAAGGTTTTGATGTCTTAAAGTAGGCATTTCTATGAAATAAATGCCCTTAGAAAAACTCCAAAGCCCCTCCCCTTGTTTCATGAAAATATTACATAGCCAAATATGTGCAAAAAAAAAACAGCGTAATGCGCCGAAGAGGTGTTTGCGAAGTTAATATTGTAAATAGAGCAAAATTAATAAGTGGAATTTGGAGGAGTTTAATTGATATATGCAGATTTTTAAATTTTGAAAATCGGATGCCTATTAAGGTTTTCGCATTGAAAATGATGTACACAATCTTTGGTGACGTTTTACAAGCAAAAATTTCGCCAGAGAAATTCCTTATCTTGTAGAATCGAAGAACTGTTAAGAATACTTATATATAAGTTTTTTTTATAGGTTAAGACAGCGATAAAAAAAAAATCTAAATAATGCTTGTAAATATTTTACATATCCAAAGAAATTGTTCTTGAAATAGGATAGTCTGTGTATGAGTTAATCATGACCATCGCATCTGCTTCAAATAACTCCAAAGGCGGGTCAATGAGGCAGAATTTTTTCTCTGGGATACAAAAAAAATCTGTACATAGATGACCTATAAATAAAAAATCTATGGTGGATTTTCTTCATTGGGCAGGAATAAACCAATATACAGTAGTCAACTTTCGAAGTGGATCAAGAATTTACATATAATTTATATTTACACAAAAAAATATGAGTAAATGACCTAAGTGCGGTATGTTGGCGTGATGTCTTGGCAATGTTTTGGCCGACAAAACTTCATGCTTCACTGATTTTTTAACCTTCAAAACGATGATTGTTTATCACAAGGTGCAAAATGGTCTGTAACACTAATAAGCAATGGCAACCTTAATTGAAAACAGGTTATCATTTCTTTTGTAACTGTGCAATAAACCAGGCATTGTTTTGTTAACTCAATTGAGCTCAACTTTTGATTTGATTCACTGTTTTCAAAAATCTGTGGCTTTTCCAATGGATATGAACAATTTCACCAAGCGGGGGAGCCACCGGCTGGGGCATACTTCATCAAATGACTGGAGAAAATTTGTTTTTCAATCATATTTAGTAGACAATTGAGGACTTATTTTTTAACATTTTCACAGTTTAGGTTCCTTCGGTCCAATTCGAAATTGTTTGAGTGTCCAAGGCTCTGAAATCACCACTCTATTTTGGTGTTGCTACAGTGTATTCACTAGTGTGTGACAAGTCATTTTGCACCTTGCTTCAAACAATCGCGTCTGGTGACTATCAAAGTCACCAAAGCCTAACAATCTCGTTCAAGCACATTACCAAGATATCAAAGTTAACGTTTCACGCAAAATTATGCAGCAACAAGAACTGATGTCAGAATTGTTACGATGTAAATTCTTGATCCACTTCAAAAGTTGACTACTGTATATGCAATAGCAACAACAACATTGAATAAACTAGAATTAGTGTGGAGTTTGAATGGATCGCTCAATGCTGGCACAGGGACTGAATTATCGCCTATTTTACTGTTGAAAATTGACATATATATATATATACACAAGCAAAATATGTGTATTGAGAATTTGAGTTTAATAGAGGCAGCAGTGACAGTGTAATTTGTGCATTTCAGTCTGTCACGTTTCATCATGGACAGCCGTCATACAAGATCAGACAAAAACTGCACCAAACCATCACAAAGATGGGATCTATAGACAACCACCCAACTTCTATCCACCCGACTCCTATCCACCAGACTCCTACCCACCCGACTCATCTCCACCCGACTCCTGTCCACCCAAGTCCTGTCCAAACGACTGTCCACCCGACTCCTGTCCACCCAACTCCTGCTCACCCGACTCCTGTCCACCCGACTCCTGTCCACCGACTCCTGGCCAGCTGACTCCTATCCACCCGACTCCTATCCACCCGACTCTAACCAGACTCCTAACCACCAGACTCCTAACCACCCTACTCCTATCCACCCGACTCCTGGCCACCCGACTCCTATCCACTCAACACTCCTGTCCATCAGACTCCTGTCCACCCGACTCCTGTCCAAACGACTGTCCATAGGACTCCTATCCATCCTACTCCTGTCCATCCTACTCCTGTCCATCCGACTCCTGTCCAAAATCTTGTCTTAGAGATGTCCACCTTCTTTACTGTAACAACCTGTATGTTTCAGGAAGAAATAAATGTCTTGAGTCTTGAGTCTGTCCACCCGACTCCTGTCCACCGACTCCTGGCCAGCTGACTCCTATCCACCGACCCCTATCCACCCGACTCTAACCAGACTCCTAACCATCCGACTCCTAACCACCCTACTCCTATCCATCGAACTCCTGGCCACCAGACTCCTATCCATCCTACTCCTGTCCATCCGACTCTGTCCACCGACTCCTGGCCAGCCGACTCCTATCCACCCACTCCTAACCACCAGACTCCTAATCACCCGACTCCTATCCACCCGATTCCTGTCATACGACTCCTGTCCACCCGACTCCTGGCCACCCGACTCCTATCCACCCGACTCCTATCTACCCAACTCCTATCCACCCAACACTCCTTTCCAAGCAACTCCTGTCCAAACGACGCCTGTCCACCCGACTCATATCCACCCGACTCCTTGCCACCAACTCCTATCCACCTGACTTATATCCACATCCAGCCGACTCCTATCCAACCGACTCCTAACCGCACGACTGCTAACCACCCGACTACTAACCACCCGACATGATAGATGACAGATTCTGAACTGCATTCCACTACACAATTTGTCTATGCAGCACGCACAGCAATGTTCGGACATGTTCAAAACATATATCGCTGGTAGATCTAACGATCTACTGGCGATCAATAAGGATTAAGGAGCACTGAAATGATTTTCTTGCAGTGAATAAAAATGTTGTGATTTGTAATTGGAGATGGCTGCAAAGTTACATAATGGCACTTTAGGCATTTGCATGTGGACAAAATGTCGTTAGAATGCAATATTGGGGCAATGTTTTCGCAATGTTTTGAAGCAATGTAAAAGATAAGACACAAGCATGTGAGGTACCTTAATGATTGGCATGTTTTATGCAAATTGATTTTTGAAATATCCTATTCAAGTTCTCGGAATTAACCCAAATGATATTTCAAGGAAAATTATGTTGGGGAAGTGCAGAAAAACCATTCTGCAGAATCTGCACAAGGTTCAGAAAGCAAAATAAAGAATTTTTGGTCCTATTCTTTTACATCATTTTACGTCAATCATGCTGAGATGAAGATTGATAGTGATCTACAACATAAGACAAGACACCATAATATTCAAATATTTGTTAATAAGCAAGCTTAGTATTTCTTGTTGGATCATTATCTACTAACCATTCAACTGCTTCAACTTTCTTAGTCAAATTTGCAAAACACCAAATATTTAGTAAATCAGGCAAAACAGCTGTCAGACTGCACTAAGTGTGCTGTGAAATTATACTTGCAGGAGACAAATTAATTGCAAAAAAAAATTGCCCTGGCCAATTTACCTCAATTGCTCAGACCTTCCACTTTAATTTTATAAATTCTAATGAAGTCATGATAGCTTCCAAGAGGTGGAGAAATTGTAGATGGCTCACTTAAACGAGTAGGCAATTAAATAACTTTCCCAGGAGCCTTTCAAATGTTCCATGAACCTCCTGAATTTTTGGGCTGTGTCTGAAGGTCATGTAATTATACGAGGGGTGTTCAGGAAGTTCTGTCCAATTTTTGTAGCAGACCTTTCTCTTTGACATACTTGAATGAAATGTTCACAGTACGAAATTCAGGTGTACAACCATTGATTCTGAAAATATTATGTCCATGGCCAATGTTTAACCTACTTTTCTGTTGCCATGGAAACGAAACCTTGGGGTAGGCAGCGCAGCTAATTTTTTCATACAAAACTCAACAATTTAGCTTTGTAAATCGCAATAAATTTAATGGACATACAAAATTAATTGTGAACAAAGATGTTCATCAACAGCTTTGTAATTTTTCAAAGTACTCTCCATGGCATGAAATACATTTTTGCATCCTTTCAATCCACTTGGTGAAGCAGTTTTCAAAGTCCTAACTTAAAAAACCTTGGAAATGGCACGCCACATGTCCTGATTTGTAGCATATCTTTCACCTCTCAGCTTGTCTTTTAGATTAGGGAATAAACAAAAGTCACATGGTGCTAAATAATCATCCAGGTATCTTAAAATGCTGTCCTGATTAGATCCTGGGTTTGTGTACCATTCTTTGCTGTGAGAAGACACAATTTGACTGAAGCACTTTGATCGCGTTTCGGGTCCATGTAAAATGCTTATTGAAAATCACTCTATACAGTGCAAAAATCAGGCTTAAATGGCTTTACAATGGATTGGCACAACATTGTGACATCATAAAGTTACAATCACAATTGCCAGAAGGCCCTGCACAGGTCTGCAGTCCTTTTCAATATAATTTGACCCTAGATTCTGGGAAAACACAATGCCAAGTTCTCTAGAAAAATGAGCTGCGCTGGGTTCCCCATCTTGCCGTTTCCATGGCAACAAAATAACAACTTAAATATATTTTGTCCCAAAGGTGCTTGGCCATTTCTTTTCGTTGTTACCTCAAGATGTATTCCTGAAAATTTGAAGACTCTAGCTTAAATATAAGCATCTCTCAGAAAAATTGGTCAGAACTTTCTGAACGCCCCTCGTATTATTTGGTATGCATGATCAAAATCTTCAAACGATCATCATGCAGGTCATAGTAAGACAAATTCCACCCAAAAATCCACAAGATTAATGGACATAAAAGTTGATAAAATTATTTGAAACAATGCCAAATTGCACTACTTTCAGAAGTTTTTGTTTTGATAATATCACTGCATGTAATTAATTTGCTCTATACGGAAAACCAATGCAAAGACTGAAAAATTGGTAAATGTGTTGCAAATATTTGTCAGAATTCACCTCCACTTGTGCAGCCGAGCATTGATAATATTTGCACAAATTCAGAAGAAATTTGCCAAACACTAGCCCTCATTCCCAAACATTCAGAAAAAAGGTTGTCCACTATGCAGCTTCATCTTTGGTCTGGTAAAAAACCAAATTCACAAATTAGTTCAACAACAGATGGCCAAAAATCCCATTAGTTAATTTCAACAACATTTTTGATATTCCATAATTTGTTGTGTGAAATATTAGTGGCTCATTGGCTAGGGTGAGGTTGATATAGGTTAATAACCTATAAGTACTCGTGCCCATCCCTGTAGGTTATATCCTGTATTTTTGCACTTGCCCGGCATAATAATGAAGTTCAGATGGGACCACAGTAGGGAGGATTGCCAAACTCTTGGCAATCAAATTCTGGTCTCAGAGGTTAGTAACCTGAGTGCAACCACTGATTACCACCAAATAGCCTATGAAAAAAAATTGAAATATTGGTCACAATACACTGTCATCTGAGATTTGCTAAAGCGTGAAAAACAAACTTCCTGACTTTAAGAACTCCAGAGTAAAGGAATTACATTCAAAATATAAATGAAAAATCTCTGATTGACAATTTCATGTAACTTGCAGGCATAATTTCCACCATATTGGCAGTGATATTGAATAAATTCTTCTGAAAGTATCAAAAATGAGATCTCTGACCCTAAAAACCCCAGAATAGAGGTGCTGGATGAAAAAATGAACGAAAACTGACAATTTCATTCATGTGGCAGCCATATATGCGGTAAAATTGGCTGCCATCTTGGTTTGCTTGATGTAACAGAATCAAAAATGTGTCTTCTGGGCATTTAAGCCCTAGATTAGAGATACCACACAAAAGTGAATTGAGGAAAACTAAAAAAATTGTCAATTTTATAGTAAATTGAGGAAACCTAAACAAAAATTGTCAATTTTATGTCAATGGCCACCATTTTGGCAGCCATCTTAGATTTATAAATGTGAAAGTGTCAAAAATGAAGTATATGACCTTGAAAACCGTGGATTAGAGGTATCACATCTGAAAATTGGATGAATATTCTCCAAATTACGAATAAATGAAAAGTTGAAATTCCATTTGGAGGCCATTTTGGAATCTTTACCAGTGAAATTCCAAAAGAAGTATACCAAATTTTATTGACTGAAAGGACAGTTGACATGTTTGTCTTCACTACCCTTTTATTCACATTGTCAAGTTGAGACCCTCAGATTGGCAATCGGCCATCAAATATGACCTTTTTTCCATAAATCAGTATTTTTGAAAAAATGGGCAAAAAGGCTTTCGTATTCGAGTTACACTACATCCTATAAGACTAGGACAACAAATATCATATGTGGCCTTGAAAACCATGTGTATGACCTATCTGATGCTATGTTTCTTTAAGCTGTAACATGTGCCGTTCAGAAGATATTGTCCATTGAAATTAAGCAAAATGTGAAATTTCCAAATTCTCTCCGGGAGCAATTTTGCACATTTTGCTCAATATCTATGGCATGTCCTGTCACAACAACCAAATGAAATTTTTTCGAATGCTTCAAGATTTTTCTTAGTGAGACCATATTCATTCACATTGAAAAGTTTCAAGTGATTCGGCCGACCCCCACAGCAAGCCAAATCCTCGATTTTCTCTGTCACTGGCTCTTAAATACCTGTCAAAGCAGTAATCACTGCCAAATTAGTTAAAAGATGTGTTTCTCTTGCATTTAAGACCCAAACAACTGTAACAGGTATATTTATATACACACAGGAGGGGTGGACGGATTTACCCTCCTGGACGGACTTACCATCCTTGACTCTACAAGGAAGACCCCTGAAAGTGGACCAGGGCCTGTCCTACCCATTAGCCAATTAGCCAATGGCTAATTCATGATTCATATGGCTAAAAAAAATTCAGTTTGGCTAAAACTTTGGCTATCAAGTGACCATGAAACAAATTTATTTTTAACCGACCTATCGTCGGTTATTAGAGGAGGGCAAAGGAGGTCGGGAAGTGATAAGGGAAAAGGGGATTGAAAGTGGGTTGTCTGCTTTTGACTAATTATGAGATTGGTCTGAAACTTGGCAAATGACCAACAAACTGTGTAAATTTTTCATGTGACCATTTATATGTGATACAAATGAAATTCTGGCATAGCAATGACATCTGTGTATGTTATTATTTCATCAGTTTCATAGTTATTTCTGTGGAACATCTAAATGTTTGCCTCTTCAAATGTTTGCCATGTTTGCTGTTTACCTAGTAGTAGTAGTAGGCTGACCAATGAGGGAACTGGGTGTAAGTCATGTGACACCAACTTGTAACCATATGGACTGTACCATTTTGGGTGGGGGGGGGGGAAGGGTAGGATTCCACAAACTTGTGAATGGAGGGAATTTACCTAAAAACCTACAAATTTCATGAGGTCTGCTTTGTGTTGAGAGGTTATTAGGGAACATTAAGCCACACTAGTTTTGGGAAGCTGGTATTGATAGCATGAAATGAAAGAACTCTCCCAAGTTAATGTAAATGTTGCCCTGCCCTTCCCAAAACACTGGATGTTGACTTTTGGAACCACTGGAGTGGAACCATTTTCCCAGAATCATGTGCAGGACAACACGAGTTATAGTGAAAGCCAATGGTGGGCCCAGGCCTCAGTACTAATTAATGAAGTCCAGTATATAGCTAGTGGAGCACCTGTCACTTTGTGGATGTTGTGGATTTCTTTGGATGTTGATTTGATCAAATTATTCTTTATTCAATTGGAACATTTTTATTGCACATTGTTTGAAATAAAATAATAGATAATTTATAAATGGTTGTTCAATTGAATTGAAATGGATAGTTTATCAGCCCAGCATATATACATGAGGTCTGAAAATACAGCTCAGGCTGTTCAGCCTCAGCACTACATTGAGTAGCATGGATGCTGCTCAGGACAGCTCAACTGAGTTTGAACCTTTTGAAATAGCTGACAAGCATTGGAAATTTCATTATCTAGTAAGTAATAAAAACAAAAAATCCTCTTAGATTGTTTTCATATTACCAGAATCTTCATTTCAATTTATGTGATAATCAGGTGATTTTTTGTTGCAAATATACTGGAAACAAAATGTGAATAATAGTTCACGTTCTGCGGGCCAGTAGATTTGCTGAAGGACTAGTAAATTTTGAACCATACTACAGTAGGATGTGTCAATTTTAAATTTTTATGCAAATTTAAAAAGCACTAGTGCATAAAACAACGTAAAAGGTGCGTTTTGAGCTGGGGAATCCAAATCTGTTCTCTAAATTGTGATAGGACAATTCTTACCTACTTCAATTTTGTTTCAAATTTTCAATGTTTTTTTCGTTTTCGACCATTTTCGCCAATCCGTGGTTCATACAACATTTTACCTGCCATGGTTGGAAAGCTCTCAAAATTACCTACAATTTCCATACCAACATCAATGGTCTAGGACGATATCTTGACTCTTCAGTCTGCACTTTTTAGAAATTAAAAGTTTTGCAGACAGCCTAATCCTGTTAAAAAAAGGCTTTTAGGGGGGGTGGGTAGTGAAAGGGGACTCATGTAAACCATGTCCATGTGTCTATGTCAACATTTCTTGTCAACATGTGTGAAAAGTCCATTTGTGACCTTAGTTTTCAAATTAGAGTAATGAAATTTGGTACAGGTATGGTACTATGGGCATGGATCGAGGACATGTCGAGAAAACCAAGATGGCTGCCATTATGGTGGCCATTTTGGCAGCCATCTTTCTTCATTCATGAACTGCCCATTGTGACCTTAATATTTCACTTATAGTTATGAAATTTGGTACTGGTATGGAACTCTTGGTATGGATTGGGAACATGTAGAGAAATCCAAGATGGTGGCCATTTTGTGGTGGCCATTTTGGCAGCCATCTTTCTTCATTCTTGAACTGCCCATTGTGACTTAATATTTCACTTACAGTTGTGACATTTGGTACAGGTATGGTACTCTTGGTATGGATTGGGAACATGTAGAGAAATCCAAGATGGTGGCCATTTTCTTGTGGCCATTTTTGCAGCCATCTTTCTTCATTCTTGAACTGCCCATTGTGACCTTAATATTTCACTAACAGTTATGAAATTTGGTACAGGTATGGAACTCTGGGTATGGATTAGGAACATGTCAAGATTCCAAGATGGCGGCCATTTTGCGGTGACCATTTTGGCAGCCATTTTTTCCATTTATTGAACTGTTCATAGTGACCTCAATATTTCGCTTAGAGTTATGAAATTTGGTACAAGTATGGAACTCTAAATATGGATTAGGAACATGTAGAGAAATCCAAGTTGGCGGCCATTTTGTGGAGGCCATTTTGGCAGCCATCTTTCTTCATTCTTGAACTGCCCATTGTGACCTTAATATTTCACTAACAGTTATGAAATTTGGTACAGGTATGGAACTCTGGGTATGGATTAGGAACATGTCAAGATTCCAAGATGGCGGCCATTTTGCGGTGGCCATTTTGGCAGCCATTTTTTCCATTTATTGAACTACTCATAGTGACCTCAATATTTCGCTTGGAGTTATGAAATTTGGTACAAGTATGGAACTCTAAATATGGATTGGGAACATGTAGAGAAATCCAAGATGGCGGCCATTTTGTGGAGGCCATTTTGGCAGCCATCTTTCTTCATTCTTGAACTGCCCATTGTGACCTTAATATTTCACTTTCAGTTATGAAATTTGGTACAGGTATGGAACTCTGGGTATGGATTGGGAACATGTCAAGATTCCAAGATGTTGGCCATTTTGTGGTGGCCATTTTGGCAGCCATCTTTTTTCATTTATTGAACTGCTCATAGTGACCTCAATATTTCGCTTAGAGTTATGAAATTTGGAACCGGGGCTGTGGGTATCAGTCGGGGGAACATGTTGAGAAATCCGAGATGGCAGCCATCTTTCTTCATTCTTGAACTGACCATTGTGACCTTAATATTTCACTTTAATACAGTTATGAAATTTGATAAAGGTATGGCCTGTGGGTATGGATGAGAAACATGTCCAGAAATCCAAGATGGCGGCCATTTTGGCAACCATCTTCCTTTTTTTTAGAAATCTGTTCAAACTGCATTGATTCTATACTAATAGTCTAGCATCTTCCAATCAACTATTTCTCCTATCTTCCAATATCAGTTGCTCAGCACAGTGGTTTAAGCAATGGCACCTTCAATTTCATTGCGCTAGGTCGGTTTTGAATCCGCGGATTCTTGTTTGATATTTTGTCTGCTGCCAAATTTTTCAACACATTTTTTACCCCTCTGCATCCTGACTCTTCTGGTAACTTTATTGACCTTTTGACGTAAAGCCCCCAATCATCCGTCCATCTTTGTTTTGAGTCAAAATATTGGGCTATAAATACCGGAATTTGGCTAAAGCTTTTTCAATTTGGCTAATGGTTTGGCTAAAACCTTCATAAAGCTAGGACTGGCCCTGGTGGACCATATCCGAAACTGAGAGAGGGGCCCCTTACTTGATTTTTTATTATGCTTGTCAAGTTTTAATTGAATTTTTCTTTTCTATTAGCCCCAGAATTAAATTTTTACCTCTTTTATGTGATATTGATAATTTCAATTTTTTAAGGTTGCTGGTGGGCCCCCTGAGGTGTTGGGCCCCAGGGCACTGCCCGCTGGCCCATGGGGCCAGTCTGCCCGGGCATGGACGTCAACATGAATTTGATCTGGAATTTAAGTGGGCAACTTCAACGCCATCAACAGATGGGGGAATATTGACATCGACATGAGAAGGTATATATATTGCAGTAGGCCTATGTATGTACAGATGCGCACATGAAAATGAAAAGCTTTCAATTAGCTTTAATCTTCCAATTTGCATAAGCATGCTCGGACTTCACATTTCGTGCACGAGAGTTTCCACTGTTATATTATGCATTTTTGTGGGCCTGTCTTAATTGTCTATTTGCTGCATGCTTCTTCTCGTTCGTTTTCCTGAATGCATAAATACAGGACATCAAATCCAAGTTTCCCATACCGCAATATCTCTGCAACCCACATTTTACTACGATTCTATCCCCATGTTTCTACAAAGTCTGATTTTCCGATATTGGTCTCTGGCCCTCTGTGGAGGCCTCTCTTGTTAATCAAATAGAGGCGCTTTGCGCCAAATAGCATCACTAAGCCTATACATTGGGGGGCTAAGGCAACGCCTGAAAAAAGGGGCAGTCCTAGAAAAATTTGGGATTTCATAAATGAATATATTGTATTCTTCTTATTACTTTATATTGATTGAAAAGTATAATAACTGCTGTGTGTTGCAGGGGCCGTTTTCTATGAAAAGTCTTGCCAATTGAACAACAACATGGCGAACAGAATAAGAACAAGAGAGCAGCAGTTGGACCGTTTCTTTTCGTATGTTCAAAGATGCATTGAAGAGGTCAACCGACAGGTGAATATTTATTAAATCCAACAGCTTGTGTGGCTATGCAATCCAGCGCACTCAAATGCTCCCACATGGAGTGCTACTGAATGCATATTCACAAAGCTGAAATGTGTCATCCAGCGCATTATTGAAGGTGTCATCCAGCGCACTACTGAAAATCAGAATTTTTTTTCAGATTTTTCTGTTATCTATATATATCTATCTAGATCAACTATCTATCTATCTGTCTGGCTTTCTGTCTATTCAAACTATTTGACCTTTAATTTTCACTGCTACATTTTATACTTTTCATAAGAATTTGATTGTCACTCTTTTTATCTAGTATCTATCTATAACTAATACCATTGACGACTTCTGATTTCGACATGACAGTTGAATCCGACATGTACACTGGGAGTCACCAAAATGAATATATGCAGCTGCTTCCATAAAAAGGAGGTTGAGCTAGCGGGCTAATCACACATATTTCCATACATCATTTTAAAGCTCTTTCCAAGTTCTTTAGTGGAATGTATTCATTTTTCCATATCACATTGACACATATATACCACAAGGCTATTTTGAGGCTTGAAAATGTGTTATTTGTAAAATTCTGAAATTTAGCACAGTCTATTGATAACTAACCACCTCCATTTTGAACCCCTGGGTTCTTGTTTTTTTTACTGGCACTGATATTATTTACATTTGGCATTTATCAATGTGGACCGGCTGAACAACTTTTGGACTGTTCAGATTTTACAGAGGACCGGTTAGATATTTAGCGAATTTCCAAGCCTGAAGCTGGTTACTGTGATACATTCATTCGTTTAGTCCACCTGGATTCTGGCAGTTGATCGAGTTCATCTTAAAGTGACAATAAAGTTTCGCCAAAACTGGGATAAAACTAAATTTTAAACCACTGTATCCATTTAAAATTGTGATATTTGGCTTATGATTTACAGCTTCAACAGTCGCAGGACGAAGAAACTATTGACAGCTGTCGATTAAGAGTGGAGGCTGCCTATCAGAATATGTGTCGAGTACAGCCTGAAGTGGAACAAGAGCAACTAAGAGTGTATCAAGAGCTTCTGGGAAAACTGGAGGTAATGATATTGTTTTAAATGTGAAGAGGAGTAAGGAGTATTCTGCTGTTGCTTCAGATGTGCAAATCTGATATAACCCTGGCTGTGGTCGTTGTGGTGTAAAAAGTAGAATGCGATTGATAAAAAAGTGAGTTATTGGTCACATCCTGCAATCCCTTGGAATATTTATATAAGACTGTCTCATTCCCACATATTGTCGCCAACCACAATGCAGAATCAACCTCATTTACATAACGTGTGAACATCTGTTTGTCAGCCTTCTTTGAGTATGTGAGGTAGATCCCCCTAACAGAGAAAAATTGACTCCACAGCTTTAAAAATATTGTACATTAATAATAATATTCATTGATGTATGTTGTCTTTTTAAAATGAGAATTGAGAAGCTAACAATTAACTTATTATTGTCTTTTCAGGATTTTATTGGGATTGTCGTTTCACTTCAAGGTAACCCAAGAAGCAATGATATGTCTGGGGGACCATTGCAGGCAGCAAAGATCATGACAGGGAGAGCAGGGCGGCCTCAGTATGATATATCACAAGAACAGTTAGCTTACCTGCTGGGAATGAACTTCCCAGTAACAAGAATTGCTTACATTCTCGGAGTGAATCCGTCAACAGTCCATGATCGCCTAAAGTAAGGCTTAGGTTAATGATAGTGAACCGAGTACATGCATTAACGGCTGCTATATTACCTTAACTTCTTGAATTACTAATTAAAGCTTTGTAACCATACGTTATTTTCACGACTTTCTTCAACGTCTAGCAGTTACTGATCAAAGGTGCCATAAAAATATTTTGAATTGTAGCACCAGGGTTGTAGAGTATGTCATAAACTTTTATATTTGTGTTAAAGTACTGAGAAAAAGTACCAACAATATAAGGAATCGACAAGGTCTAAGATTCATGACTCAATTTGTATAAATTTATTTCAGGAAGTACAATATGTCATCCAGGGGCACATATGCTAACATAGATGATGAGGAGCTTGACAGGAAAGTGTTTTCGATTGTGGAGTTCAACAAGAATTTAGGTTACAGGTGAGCAAGGATTGGAAGGAAATACTAGCGTTATGATCTCTGCTGAGGGCAGTGATGTTTGTGTTAGGTAATGTGTATCAAATGTTACTTGTAGTTCGAATTCCACAGCATGCTTTAATAGAGACCATGCAGGGGTGTAATTTTCGCGGAAAATGTAGGGGGGACACCGCGTCATGCAGTCGGAATCGGCCGACAGATCCGTGAATAACTGAATCAGTCGTCTGTACATTCTTGAATTTCGAACTTTTGTACGGCATCTTAACCTGCCGAATCAGAAAGGTGGGGGACATATCTCGAATCTCGTAGAACAGTACCATGCCAAATTGGGCCCAAGGGCCATTACAAAGACAGTGACAAAACTTCTTGTTTTCACACAAAAAAGTGGGGGGACATTTCATATTATGTCCCCATGAAGATCCCATGCGCTTGAAGGCACTGGTAAGATAATATACTAAGAGAAGATGCAACATGCCTCACAGAATTCTCATTTTGTACATTAGCTGCTTCCTGTTTAAATTTTACTGCTCTGTGATTGGTGCAGATCTCACACCAGGTGACGTCACGACTGTCGTCACCCTAGCAACCTATGACAGTTTGATCTGTGATGTCACAGGACAAGTGGTCCAAAATGCATTGCAGCAGGAAGACGTCCTTGTATAGAAAACACCCTTCTGAGCGTTGCATCTCCTCCGTGTATGTCCCCCGGGGTCAAAAATGTAGGGGGGGACTTGTCCCCCCCGTCCCCCACCAAATTATGCCCATGAGGTCTCTAGGCCAAGTACAGACACCAGAGGTTTTCAAATGGTAGGAGACAGAGCTGCTCACACAGGGATATACTAAGCAAATATTTTACGTGCGCCAAAGCGACAAAAAGTGTTGTCGTTTAAGTCATCAACAATGAATGGAGTCATGACAACAGCAGTCCAGGTGGCGTCATGACAACAGCAGTCCAGATGGCGTCATGACAATAGTAGTCCAGGTGGCAATCAATATGATTGGATTGCCGTCTAACACCACATATATGTTTGAAACACCACAAATAAATATCTAAATGTCCTACAGTCTCACTATACTCTTTGGCATTGTCATATTACTTTACATATATATATTTTAACACTGAAGTATAGAAAACTCAAAGCTTTAGTTTTCTTTCAGGGGCTTTTCTTTTTCTCCACCAGGTGGATGAAAATTTAGTTCTCCCAAATTACACCAGTGTAAATAATTTCATCTTCCTAGTTGACTCTTTTAATAGCTTTTAATAGCAATAAACAGTGCATGGGCTTAATGGTTGGTGATTGCCTTTATTGATCGTTGTTAATTTAGAAATTGTAATATGATTTTGGTGCAGTCTTATTGCTTATGTTGTTTTGTTTTCGATTTTTTCAGGCAAGTAAGGGCTCGTCTGGATGCTCAAGGTATAAAAGTGCCCTATCACCGGGTGAGACAGGCCTTATTAAGAGTTGATGCTGCCTCTGTTGCCCTGCGTTTTGGAACTACAGTCAAAAGGCGTGTTTACAATGTTAAATCAGCCAACACTTTGTGGCATTTGGATGGAAATCATAAACTGATCAGGTTTGAAAATAATCTTTACAAACTTTAGAGTTAAGAAAGGTTTGATTTCTGCTTTGGCATTTGTGACCTATTAAATTAATATCGTGTGAAAAGTAAATGATTAAACTTTTTGAGGAACTTCCTGTGATGAAAGCTGTTTTGGCCAGAAATGTTATTGTGTATTTGTGGCATTTGTGTGCAGTATAACAAAAGAAATGCACTATGAGTAAAGGCAAACCTCCACAGCATGGTGAAGGTTCCTTTGTTCATTCACCTTTCTGCTTTCCTATTCCCAAGCCTTATAATACTCCAGACTCAGAGGCAGACTTTCGTTTTAAAATTTGATGAATTTACTTTACAAAACATTGCTCTGCTCGCGGGCACTCCAGTAAAACACGCTAACCAAAATTCAGTAAGCTGGACTCACAAAGTTCCAGGTCAGATTAGGTGAACACTATAGACTCACACCCCCTGCTTTCAAGAACTGAAATGCATCAAAATCATCTAAGTATGACTCCAACCTACCTGTTTGATGCAAAAAGGTTATTTTTATGAGTAAGTCAAAGGGAACATTTTTGTGTGTATGTCACTGCTGGTAACCTCAAGCCATCGTCAATCTTTGGTATACTGTAATATATTCATTACAATTATTGTCCAGCTATTTAAGTCATCCTTCGCTTCCTTGCCATGTCCTCCTCCTGTCCTAATTAGCCTACCAAGTGCATAAATTACAGGATGTAAAGTCTGAATCATCAAGCCATCCAATTATTGTTTCTGGTCATGCTGCTCTCTTTATTTTTTCTTCTAATTGGTATAATTCAGCTTCAGCATTTGATTGGATTGTTTATTTACACAACATTAACCCAATAGCCAATACTACAGCTACTTTCCTATTTAAAATATGGTGCTGTGAAGCTACATACTTCTGATTTCAACATATGGAGTATTTAAATTCATTCAATGTATATCATTAATGTATTTTCAGATGGAAATTTGTTGTTCATGGTTGCATAGATGGATACAGCAGGCTTGTTGTGTTTCTGAAAGTTGCTACAAACAACAGAGCAGCCACAGTCGTTGAAGCATTCAAGGGGGCTGTAGAAAATTATGGATTGCCATCTAGAATTCGTTGTGATAAAGGTAAAGTAATTAATCAAGTAAACGATGAACGTTCTAGACTTAACAAAACATCACAGTGAGATTACTGAAATTAATAGAAACAGGATCTTTAACTTTTGTGACTTGCGTTTTCATTAGCAGCAATTACAATTTAATTTGTCACAAAGATATTGCTTCAAGAGATCTACCATGACATTCAGATGTTTGCGTTGCACTATGCGTTTCTGCCTGTTATACAACAATCTTTAAATAGATTTTCTATGGCGTATAACAGGCATCCTTTAAGTACTCAGGGTGGACAATCTCCTGAGCAACTCTTCTTTCTGAGCATGGCTGAACATGCAAGATCAGCACATCCCCCAACAGGTGTGTCAGACTTTATGGGAATTGTCAACTCCATTGAGGATGACGACAACTACTTTGGAGTTGATGATGATGGACCGGCACCTGAGATAGAAAGACTTACTTCTGCTGTTGTTCTTGATGATGTAAGATGTCCACTCAACGAAAATACTGCTGAGCAGCTTAAATTGACAGTTAATCCTGTTGAAATGTGTGATGCTGGAGTAGATGCTGTTCATATTTACCGGAATGTTCTTGAATTTCTGCAGGAAAGAGGTTTATAAATTTATGTGGAGGTACAGTACCGCCTGTAAGTAAGTGAAACGCATGATATTGTACCATTGCATCTATGCTAAACATCCTCAACGGAACTGCTTGTGGAGGCATGAATTCTCATCCGATGAGCAGAAAACATATTGGGTCATAAAGGCCGATATGTGAGGCATGCGGGATAACAATGGCAGCCAATTTTCTCTTTTGTAGTCGGGAGTTAGGTACGGGTCAAAGTCTTTGATAAGTAAGTGAACCACCCTTCCCTATTAAATATAATTCGGCTGGTGTTTCACTTACTTATCAAAGACTTTGACCCATACCTAACTCCAACTACAGCAATGAAAATTGGCTGCGATTATTATCCCACATGTCTCGCATATCGGCCTTTATGTCCCAATATGTTTCCTTTCATCGGATGAAAATTCATGCTTCTATTATCGTTGACGCAAGAACGGAATTTGCTGCGGGATTTCCCGCCACGCATGCGCCATGCAACTCACAACGCTTCCGTCCGGCACTTTTTCGATGAAGAAAACGATGTTCTATCATCCTTCAGAAGCTTATACAACGGTACAACAGCTATGAAGATGTGTCCTTCAACAGATGAATTAAAGACATCGTTATGGCGAGTGGTTTAGATGTATTTTTCGTCAAATTTGGCCGACGTTTTGTACAACGCCGGTGACCAAAATGGCCGACTTGGCCTTCAATAATGATGCCGCCTCGGCTTATGCAATGTCAATTGTGAGTATTGCTTTCTTAAACCTATTTTGTGAAATAGGAAGGCCAACTCGGCCTGTCCTTTGACAATAAACACTGTTTCAGCCTGACCAGGCTTCCCAGGTGCTCTGGCTGCCTCAGCCCAGTTTGTGTATTAGGCTACTAATTTTAGTGCCATTGACTGCTCAGCAGGTGCTCAGTTCAGGCCATGTGTCCCATGGTTGGATACATATATATGGCATGTCATGTTGTCAATGTTGGAATCCAGCCTATACACATGTCCACTCAGCTTAGAATAGCAGCTGATGAATAATTAATGTCTCAAAGGAAAAGAATTGACATGTGGTCTGTTTCAAGAATGTGACATTGGCCTATTTATTTGACCCATGTTGCTAACAGCCTGGACCTGCTGCCTGGTAAACTATTTATGAAGACTTTTACAGCCACACCTGACTATGCACAGATGTGCTCAGGCCAAAATGATCATACCAGGATTGAAGACTCTTAAGATTTCTTCAGACGGCTCCTAAGTCTTAGATTCGGAGATTAGTTAGTGATTATGACTCAAGAGGTCTCTTGAATGTTAGTTGCCTTCTAAAAAACCAACACTAGTGCTGAAGGGGTGTAAAACACTAACTTGGCTCACTCACTATTGAATGTCAATACGGAGGGAACGTACACTGTGTGCTCCGTAAGATATCTTACTGACAAGTATTTAATATAATCAGTCTCTGGCTTGAATTTGTAAAACTAGAGAGGCCTTTCCATTGCAGTACAAACAATCTTGCCAATATGCATGAGCAACAGATATTCCTAAATTTCAAGACAAAATGCATTTGTCCATCCTGCCCTTCAGCCTGGTCCGCATGTTTATATAGTTTTTAATGGAGGTGTGTACACATCTCCATTTATGCAGTCACAGTGACAAAATGGACAGTTTTGGCGGGAAATTTGAAATTTGAGCATTTTCAGAATGTCTTTTGGGCCCTGTCTAGGCTATTTTGTTTGGAGATGTTTGGGTCAAGAGATGTGGATAACTTGATTATAGAGCATGCATATGGCATAGGAATGAATACCAGGCATGTTGAAATTAGGACGTGACTTCCTTTTATATCTTGTTTGGATCCACTGAGGGTGGCTGCACGCATTGTGTATTGGCCGCTGTGCCAAGACTATTGCACTTGTATATATGATAATTGGCACATGAATGGGTCTTACAGCATATATGTGCATTTTGGTGTTCGTATTCAAGCAATTGGTCGAGTTTTTGTAAAATATTGAAAATCAGAAAAAACTTTTTTTTTCGTTTCCAGAGCAGAACTCAGAAACGGTTATACCTATGGGCATGAAATTCTACCGTCATATGCATTAAATAGCCTTAATGTTCCGTTTGCGGGTCGAAATGCTCTTACAAAAATTGATAACAGTAAATTCAGCAAAAATGTGAAAAAAATGTTATTTTTTCAATGCTCCATGATTCCGTCAGTTTTGGAGTTACACTGCGGATATTTTGCACTTAGATGTCTAGATTATAACTCTTTAAATTACTCAACTGATTGGGAGGGCCATTCTTACGAAATTTTCATAAAAACAAAAAAAACTTTGGAAAATGAGGATTTCTGATATTTTTGTAAATTTCGGTTTCTCAAAAATTAATGGTGAACAATAAATTGGTAGACTTCAACAAATATTTACCTAATCATATTAGGAAGTTACTTTTGTAGCCACATATCAATATAATTTAGTGTGAAATTTTCTTGAAATGGATTATTTTGAAAATTCTGAAATTTAGCACACAATATGAACAACACATGGTTCTGACCACTCGGTGTAAGCCTTTTTCGGGGATATGAAGTAAGATACTATACCACCTCCATTTTGAACCCCTGGGTTCTTGTTACAATTTGACAAGAAACACAAGTATGGTGCTCATAGAAGCCTTTGGAGTTTTGACCTGAAATCTTCAGCTATTCCTGGTAAATGATGCAGAGAGTGCCAATAATTGACATCCTAACAACCTTAATTAGGCTTATTAATCCTTAAAACATTTATCTTGACAAGGATTGCTATGTTGCCTCAGTGAATGATATCTGAGGTCTTCCAGTGCTACGGCTAAAGAGCAGATTACATCACTCTCAGGTGCCTACCAATTTGGTCGTGTTTGGCAGACTCTACCTGTGTAATATATAAAGTTTCGGTTCTGCTAGGCAATGCTAATTAATTCAATGCACTGATGACCAAAGTTATCGTCACTATCAAGTTCCAAGTGCCAATTGCAGGTGTCACTTGATTGGGCCAGTGTGTGTTACATTGTGAATGAGTTTCTGATTGGATAACTTTTCTGTTTGGCAGCGACTGCGTATGCCTGCTTGGAGTCACCTGGGTTGGTTAACCTGAGTCTGTCCAGTGTGGTTGACCAACAAAAAAGGCCCAATGCAAGCCTCTCAGTCCACACGATCTAATTTAAATTATGGGTGTGACACTTAACACCAGGGTGTACTGTGAGTCGTACAAGCTAATCCAGGCACATGACAATGCTTCAAGACTGTCATTGATATAAGTTCGGCCACGTTATGCGGACTTCCACTTTGGCATTACGAGATAATTTGGGCCACTAAGTGACAACTGACGAAGTCCTTCTGGGGTGTTGATCACTGATGATGTAAACACCACTCCTCCTTCTCCCTTATCTGGCTATCCTGAATGGATAAATTGACATGGCACAACTATCACGCGTGGGTGCCATTCCACAAAACGGGAGGGGGGAGTATGGCCCTCAATGTGGCTCACTCGACTGACTGATGGTCCTGTTCTCAGACATGCATATCAATGCCCCTGTCGGGCTAAAAGTGAAACTTATCACTGTACAGGCAAATTTCTAGGATCGAGAGTTCTACTCAGCTCTTTGTAGGATGGATGGCAGAGATCAGATCATAGCCAATTAGTACAGTGCATGTAACACCCTATACATAAGGTCACTCTAAAAATGTCTGGCTTTGTGCTGGACATGACGTACCAATGCTGGTATGGTAACCTGGCCTCTGACAGCTGATCAGCCATTTATCCAAAGAGATACATTTACAAGTGGGATAACAATAAGCCATTCAGCGCTAACCCCGGCAGGTGACTCGGAATTACATTTAGTAAACCTGTCCTGCAGTGTTGGTGTCAGGAGCACTTGTTCATAACTGCATCTTCCTCTATCAGACAATGGTAGTCTGACTGTGACATTACTGGTTAGATCAAGCTTTATGGCTGATTTGACAATTGTTTGTTGATACACACATATTTCTGATTGAAATTGTCCATTACTTTGCTCCAGTGCATGTTTTGCTGCATCCAGCAAGCTCAGTTTCTAAAATCCTAAGCTTCATGACAGGGTTTCAGACCATCCAACAAACTGTTTTCATAGAAAACTTTTGAACAGCAAGAGCAAATCTGTGGAAGTGAACACACAGGTCTTCCACCTAGATTAAGAACAGCCTAACTATGTCGCAGACAGACAGTTTATGTTAAAAGGTATATTGCCTTATTTGCTATTAACCAACTATTGTTGGCTTTTCCAGTTTTTCACCAGTATAATTTCTAGGAAAGTGACATGGTTGTAACATTATGAATGTATCTATCACTATCGCGGAACGCTCAAGATTGTTCCTTTAGAGTGCAGTGTAGGATGAAGGCACTTCACATATTTGTCTGGAATCATACGACAGTTCTCAACTATCAATTCTCAAGGCATCAGAGTCTCATTTTGACAGAAATGGATATTTCAGTCTCTCCGTTATGACTATTTATTGTGTCGGAACCTTAGTGGCTAAGAGCATTGGCTCAATGACTAATAGCTACATGTGTCCCTTTCCAATCATGCTTTGTAAGGGCTACATGTTCCATCGCTGCGGTTGAATTCTGATTATTGGCCCTCAGTTCGAGACTTGAGCCTTGTTACTTACATGTCCAGTTTGCCCATGACGCTATCGGGCACGCCATGCATCGCAGATGCCATGCTTGATCTGTTATGTCGACCTGATGTATCATATGCTTAATGCATCACATCAACACAACTTAACAGTCTCTTAAAACCTATAATAGGTTAGGGCCTATACGCCAGTTGCTGTTGCCCTGGCCGATTCAAAATGGATCAAGACTTATGGGTAGGCATTCAAGATAAAATATTTAAGCAGCTCACTCTACCTATATGAGAGCAGCCACGTCTTCTGATTGGCACAGCACTGTCCCATTTGGGGTTATAAACAATTGAAATTCATAAGTGCAACAAGAAGCATAGACATGGTCACGGACCAATCATGGCTTCAAACTGTGATGGACAGAAGCGTTGTGAGTTAAAAGGCGCATGCGTGGCGGGAAATCCCGCAGCAAATTCCATTGTTGCGTCAACGATAATAGAATCCCCCAATTACACTAAGGCTAGGAAGTGTGATGGGGATTCTGTGAGTTGACGCAAGGAACAAGAATTTGATGCACCCACCCTACCCTTAATTCCCCATGACGATTGGGGGCAATGTCTTGCCATCAACGCTCTGGGTGTATCTATATATGATTGGTCCGTGAATCGGGCTCCCGGAAGAGTTGTGCGTCGCACACGGCACGCTCAGCGAGAAATCCCGCATCAAATTCTCGTTCCTTGCGTCAACTTACAGAATCCCCGTCACACTTCTTAGCGTTAGTGTAATTGGGGGATTCCACAAGCAATTTTGCTGAGGATGTTTAGCATTGATGCAATGGCACCATTTCATGCGTTTCACTTACTTACAGGTGGCACTGTATGTGAAGAAATGCTGATTTTTACTGCTCACGGAATGTGAAATTTCTGAAGTTAACAGACATGATAGAAAAATTTTGAAAAATTTGACAAATTAAGAAAAGCAATACGCAGAAAATTACAGAGCGGATATTTGATATTCCTTTTCATAATGTTAGAAATTAGGGGAAAGTAGACATAAGCCACTTTTTTAACAAAAATTCTTGTTTGTATGGCTAAAATGTCAAATAATTTTGTAACGAAAAAGAAATTTAAAAATCTGGTCTGTTATTCTCTAGACAATTTTTCAAGGATTCCGATGATGTATCCCACAAGTTCCTATGTTGAACAATTGTCAAGATTTTTCACATCCTGCGCAGGGTAAAAGTTGATTTTAGCATGTTGGGGAAAATGGCGAAAATGTGACGTAAACATCATTTCAGGCTATTGACCACTATATAAAACATCCGTAGCAATTTCTCCAAATCTAATGAAGCTACAGGTGCAAAATTTTGCCAAGATTTAGTTATCATTGTTATGTTTCACCAACGTAAATTACATGTTATCATGGCAACTGCTTTTTTGTGTGGACATCTTTGAAATGACACAACGCCACTATTTTCTTACTAAAATTTTTCAATGATTTTGTATTGGACATGGTTTTAGGTGACGATAGAGACATATTTTAATACAATTGAAGCTTGGACTGGTTGACTGAGTTGGTGTAGGTCAAAGATGTGGCATAAACTGAATTTGTGAAGCTTACATATTTGTGGGGAATTTCTCACCCATACCTCCCCCCCTTAAGGGCACATGCTGGTCGAAAAAATGAGTGTATGCTGTCCAGAAGAAACTGTTGCAGCTACAGCTATGAAATTTTACACAGTTCTTCAGTACACCAAAGTATGACCATACGTGAAATTTTAAGTTCCCTTGGTTACGGTTGCCATGGCAACAAAGATTTTTACTTATTTTTAAGCATTTGGCCTTGCAAATAATTCATCTCAAGACTGAGCTATCAGAATACCATAACTCATTTATTTTCATTAATTGAGGTATTAGGATCTGCAATAAGACTATTTTCAGACTAAAAATATGTTTTTATAGAGTTTTTCTGGGTTCACGAACACGAGACTACGGAGCTAATTCAGAATCTTTCAGATTTGAATTTCTGTCCCATGGCCATTAATCCAAATACAGCTCTGAAAATAGCCTTATTGCGGAAGCAAAATTGTCAGCATGCCAAAATTCATTATGATGCCTTCAGTGGTTTTTCAGACAATTTTTTTGTTATCACTCAAAGGCACTAAAATTCGCAGTTTTCGTAAAATGGCAAAAAAGGAAATAAGCTCTTATTGATTTGACTGATAACTGTAAAGGTAAGATTGGCAAGGTTGTTTACAGGGTTAGAATAGGAATGTTTGCAAAATTTCCTTTGCATTTGTTGTGTGGACATCTGTATTTATTGAAACTGTCGAAATCAGAATTTCCATTTTCTAAAAAATTTTCACCGTCTTTCGACCAGCATGTGCCCTTAAAATGCATGCTGTGGTAGGTTTTGGGCTGGTCTTTGTAGACTATCTGTAGTCAACTTCAGGGTCTACCACATTTTCCTTCCTATTTTGTGATATATTTCTGAAAAATTTCCTCAAAATCTTTTCAGGGGGGGGGGGAGGTAATTTGCCAAGAGTGTTTCATAATAAGGTGCCGCGTGATTTAAAGTCAGTCTCTTACATTCAAGTGTTGTGTTTGTAAATATTTAGATTATTAATCAAACAATGAGCCCTGCTTATTGATGACGGACAAATTTCCATATAAACATGATAACAGCAGCTTTTATGGTTAACTCTTGATTGCTCCCAGAAAAAAAAGCAAAATCAGGTCAACAGCTCATGTCTTAACAGACTGGGTAGTCAGTCTGAACCAATTGTTGTTGTAGAAATGATGTCATGAAGATCAGACGTGAAATAGACCACCTGTAAGCCGCCGCAGCTTGTTGCCGCAGTTATTACGTGCATTTGGGGCATCAACTGATCTAAAGCAATGCAAAATTCTCAGTACTTCAATCAGTGTTGAAGTTGAAAGTCATACTACATCATACGTGGCAAAATGAAATACCAAGATTTAATGTTGCTATTTGCCCCTATTGCTGTCCAAAGCTATAGATAGCCCAGGCTATTTATCACCTTGTTGGCTGTGAATATCACTGTTTATAGTCAAAATATTACGGACTATGATATTGTAAAAAATACCACCCTCCAAGGGTAATATTTTTTAATGTCTATAACATTGTGGTAGCGACAAGACTTCTGTCGATGGCTGTACAGCTATCAGGAAGACTATCGCTGACGGTATCCATTCTCATAACATAGGGAGTCTGTTAAAAATCTGTCATAACAAGAGAAAGATGTTCGAGTTTGTAAATTTATTTATATATACATATTCAATATTCAGTAAAACAGTTTTACATATGACTCGTGGTTAAACTAGTACACAGAACATGATAGCACATTTAACTTTCATTTAAGCCTGACATCGTGAATGTGGATGAAATACTTTTTGAGGTATGAAAAATATAAACATTGCTGATTCACGGTGTCGTTCCCTTTAAATTTTTTTTCAGTTTTAAGAAAAAGTATAAAGGTGGGAATTTATTCCTAAAACTAAACCATTGTGTCTTTTGTCAGCTTGAAATAAGATAAAGAACAGACATCTGCCAGCAAAGTGCCATACATTATACTCCTTAAGTTACCAGGATACTGAATGGGTTGCATCAGTACAAAATGTTCGTTTTTTTACCTTCAACATTTAGGATATTTAAATTTTCTTCGGCCATTCAGACACACATATTGGGTATTTTACACAATACTTGTATAACAAATTTTGTGGAGATAAGTGTAGCCATTTTCTAGTTCTCTCGGGGGAAAAATTAATATTTTCACATTTTCAATAATTACACAAAAAATGTCAATAATCACGACTACCACTTAACATATATACTGATATAATTCACCATTTGACTCCTAAGATCATTGTTCTGATAGAATATTATAAATGTATGTACATAACTTATTGTCCCACATTCAATGACGCTGTTCCATTTTTTAAACCATGATGATATTCGTCCAGGAACAGTCAAATTAATAATTCAGAAATAATAAAAACTGAATAGCTATATTACATATAAAATTACAAGAGAAAAAAATGTAACAAATTGTCTGGTGAATTACAAAGTGTTGAGATCCCAGAACCTAACTTGGCAAAGGGCAGGGGTATCATACCAAAACATACCAGAGTCAGGTGTAAGGAGGTGTGAGACTTAGGACTCACATGTGATGTTAAGGCCTTTAAGTCCTATAGTCTGCGATTGATAATTTTTGAGAACTTCTTAAAAAAAAATAATAATAATAGATTCTGACTTTCAAGTGTTCAAACCTCTCTAAAAGGTTTATGTAGATCTGCATTATGATGAAAAAATATGTGATGTGATGATCCACTTGGTATTATGTGAGATGACTATAGAAATATTTGCACTTTATTTTTATAAAAAATTTCTATTATTTTCTGCATTTTAAAGTCAATTTATATCATATCAAAATCTGCTGTAGAAGAGTTCTTAATGTTTATTTCCTATTATAAATGTGCTGCCTTAGCCACTAAATGGTTAATTCACTTAGAAAAATATTTTTTAAAATTTCCAAGTTTTTGTATTTTCATTTAGGTATTTTTTAACATTTTTGAAGCAATGGAATTCTTAAGGGCTGCACCAATCTCAACCAAAACTGCAAGCGGTTTGGACACTTGTCTGTATATGTGAAATCTATATTGTTTTGTGTGCCTTATTATGACCCACAGGCCAATACCTGTACCTAATTCTATAACTGTAATTGAGAGACAGTGCTCCAAATGGACAATTTAACAATGGTGGCCATGTTGTTGCGGCCAATTTGGCCGCCATCTTTGATAAGTCAACATGTTCCTGATCCATCTGACAGGCAAATACCTGTACCAAATTTCTTAACTCGTAAAGGTAATATTATGGTCACAGTGGGGAGTTCAAGAATGGCGGTCATTTTGTGGCAGCCAACTTGGATTTCTCTCTATGTCCCCAACCAATACCCACAGGCCAATAGAACGGTTGGGGGGGGATTATCTTGGTAGACTAATTCAGTTAAAATGTTGACATTATGTCATTAATATCTGGTCTTTTGGATTTAGGTCCCAAAGCTAGGCTAATTATTGATGAGTTGTAACTTAGACATGGGGACATGTACCTTGCAATACACCCAACAGAGAATACATCAGATAATTTTGTTGGGTTACACTTTTGGAATATTTCTGGTGCTATAAAGCCTTTTGGCATAATTTGTAATTGTGTGTCTGTAAAAGGGTGAGCTGCTGCTTCTCTTGTGGCATATTCAAAACCCCCAACTACAGCATTCAGCAAACCTGCATGTTTGAATACTCTTAAGCATTGAGGGCATAACGTATTGTGACACACATCTTTGGAATGTAAGAATTCCATTGCTTCAAGAATGTTAAAAAATACATTACGCGAGTCTGCTTTACTGCAGTATTTCTTACTCCTTATAATCATTGAAGAATTTGCCAGGATGCCTGGCTGCAAGACAATCACTGATAAAGGAGTATTTTCATCCCACATAATACCAAGTGGTTCATCTATGCATTTATGTGAGCCTACAAATTTGAGAACACGAATTTCATTCAAAACCATGGCTAATTGCCTCTCCTCACTGAGGTCAAAGGCTGCGTGTTGTCTGAGAGTCATCAGATCTTCTCCCCTTGAAGATTTTACCTCAATACTAGCCATATGGCCACTAGAAAAGGGTCGATGGATTTCGATTCCATGAGGCTCGACTGAAGTGATAATCACATCCTCAAGGACACTGTCTGGATGGCAACCAAAAACTGCATTGTCCACAATGCGAAGAGCCCTTGAAGAAAGGTGAGACTCCAGTCTTGCCTTGGTGCTGCACCTATCCCTTCTTTTCAAAAACACCAGTTCCTGCCTCATTTGCTCATTGACCCTTTTGAGCTTGGTTTTTCTCCGAGGCTCCTCTTCGTCGCTAGATTCACTGTCTGATAGGCGCTGTAATAAAAACGTAATTCAGAACATCTTTTAATACCGAAGTAACAGTTACAGTCCAAAGAGGCCTCTGAGGCCCCCCTCTATTTATGCTCAGAAGCACAATAAATTTAGATTCCGGAGGGTTAAATACTATTCTTCTGATTCATGACAATTAAGTCTCATTATTTATGAACATTAGGGAACAGGTGTATAACAATAAATATAACAATAAATGTGCTTTAGCTATATTGTAAAATTACCCGGTATAGCTCTGATTTTGCATGCTATTGTCCAAATGGCTGTCTCAAGATTGATACTAATTGTGTTTTATGCCTATCAAACTGAATATGCCCAAAAATCCATTATGATTCATTGTTTTATAAGTCCTATGGAATATTTCGAGCCATTATCAGTGATTTGAAATTTCAAAAGGAAGAAATGGGCGTTGGAGGGGCCTCCGAGGCCCCTGTGGCTGTGTTTGGGCCAATTTCTTGGTCAGCTTCAATTTAGACTGGCTGTACAAATGGGATACTTAAAATTTCATCTGATTCCTTTCCAACCAAGGAAAGATTATAATCATTATATGTGCCATTGCAGCCAAAGAATGAGGAGTAGCTACTTACTGTAGCTTACATTTGGCTGCTGGTGAACATTCATGAATGACCCAACAACAGGCCCTATCCATGGCATTGAAATAAGCTGTTAACTTGTCATTAAGTAAGTTGTGACCTCATTGACACTTCGTTGTGATAACATTGCAAGTATGGACTATGCCTACATAAATTCCTTATGAATCAACAAGAATAACATGGTGTGGATGGGGCTCTGACCTCACAAGGAACATTTCAGTTCAAATCTGTAAGCACTTCCCATTTATCTACTGTAGAATTTGTTAGTCAATTTGTGTTTCAATGACAGACCATCAAAGTTACAAGGGGGCCTCTAAGGCCCCTGTGGACTGTTGAAGGGCTAAGGTAACTCAAGTGAGGTAATTAGATTAACCAGATTTTTTAAATTTTGCATTGTTTTATGGAACCCATAAATTTCAAAAAGACAAACGAAAAAAGTTTACAAAATAGTTTGGTTAGCATTGTAACGCATATATATATGTAGGCCAAGAACATAAGTGGCTGATCAGATGATAGTTGGGACTATGGATTTTATTTCATGTACGAAGAAGCAAGAAACGTTATTATCGTAGTTTTAACATTACTGTGTTGTGAGTCCATAAGAACCAACCACTCATATAAACTCAATAAAGCCTTGCTTGAGGTATAAATATATAAATGGTGTAACAGGATGGAAATTAATGTACCTGAGCAGATGTTGATGGTACAGCAGTGCTATCTTGTTGAAGGTGAGATGACTGTGCTTTTTGCATTTTTGCAGGCCTGGAGTTTGTCTGAAAAAAAAAGGAGGTATTTTGGAATGATTTTTGTGGATCACTGTATTGCTGGCCTCAGCGCTTAGTTAAGAGAAGAGCAATCAACAAATGAATGAGGCTTTATTAGTAATTCAAACTTTGACTGTTACTTGTTAGAGCGGCTGTATTGGCTGCTGACACCCTCCTAACTATTTAATTAATGAACTGTTTTTCAGCTGATATTATAAAAATATTGACTGATTTCAAGAGCAGTTACTGTACTTAGCTGAAATTTAACTATAAGTTTTGCTAAATTGTTTCAGACAAATCTGAAGAGGTTGGAAGATTTTCTGAAATATGTTGAACTGATATGGAATGCCCATTTTTGATATGATGACTATGTTAGTGCTTTTATTTGCAGCGATTCAGAATCATAAAGTCGAAACTGTATGAGGACAAAAAGGAGAAAAGTTATACCTTACCTTTGCAAACATGAACTTTCCTTTTTTGATCTCTGGTTTCTTTGGCTGCAATGATAATTGATAAAGGCTAGTATTCACCATGTCCACAAAATGATTGTTAATGAATATGTGTTACCATTTTTTTAAAAATAATAGCTAATAATAATAGCTAATAATAATCGGTAACAGCACTTATAATCATAATAATAATCTGACTTAACAATAATTGCAATTATTAATATTTTATGAATGTAATGAGTTCATTAAAAAATATTTTAGTTCTAGTATTATATATATATGTATATATGATACATGGCTCCAATCGTTTGTGAAAAAGTTTGTTTTGATGAGAAAAAATATTGGTATTGAAATTATAGCCTATGCATTAATACTGTCAGTTTGACATTAAAATGTATGTCCTATTTAGCAAGTTCTGGGCTGAAGCAGTGGCTGGCATAATCAGATAATATGCCAAAGATTGATCTTGGCTTCTGAGCTTCTGAGAGCCACTCAGTAGCAGAATATTTGTGAAATTGTGATGTTTTGCATCAGTTGTAAAAGCTCAATGTCGTTTTGCATGAAGAACAGTTGGTTTAAGTCTTATTTAGATGCACTTTAACTGTTGCTTGGATGCGTAGGAGGCCTACATAATACAGTAATTATTCTGACATTCTATGTATTGAGGCCAACACCTGCAGAGCCTGTTATGCAACAATTCCAACAGTTTTGCATCACACTGCAAGAGCATGATTTTAATTTGAAAGACGCTGTTTGGCTAAAATTTTATTTTGATGTGACAACCATCATTTTCATGACAAGTTTTTAGAAATATGATACGTCATTTGTGCTCATAATCTTGGCCTGAAATGGTGTGGTGTCTAAAATACATGAAATGTTAAAGTTAATCACCCTAAAGTACAGTACACCTGAGACACCTATTGTTTGTTTGAGCTTGCCTGGTTTCTATAAACCATAGAAATACAGGCTATAAACAAAGCTTAGAGAATCACATGACTGTCTGTTGTTCAATTGTGATGTCACCACAGCTGATGAGGTCACAATAGCAAAGCTCCAATTGTGACATCATGCCCCTGTTGGATTAGAGACACAACAGCTAAATTTGCCTGTTGAGTGTAGCTTTGACTGACCACAGCTCAAAAACGGATATGGATGATCCACTTCATTTTTTTACCAATTTACAGTTAATGAAGCATGGATCATCTGGTTAGAAGTTTAAAAACTTGGTAATACTCTAGCTATTTTATAATCCAAAAAACTTATTCATTTATATTATCACCTGGTTGGCTGTGAATATCACTGTTTACAGTCAAAATAGCAGGGCCTATGATATTGTAAAAAATACCACCCTTCAAGGGCGATATTTTTAACGATGGTTATGACATCACCAGCATTTCAGCTGCCTGATGATGTCACAAACAAAGCAATGGCCAAAACAATGGGATTGTGACGTCATAGCCATTGTTGCTCCATGGTGACGTCATATTTTTGTAATGGCAGAAAATAGTCTCTCTTTATAACTTAAATTTGAGGTAAAACCAGGTGATAAAGACAAAACAACCATGCATCAGGGCACTTCATACAATATCATTCGCTGTTGTGTGAATTAATATCACTCTCGCCCTGCTGGCTCGAGTGATATTAATTCACACAACAGCTTGCGACATTGTTACTCAGTGACCCGGACTTGGGTTGTTTTGTTATATTAACATTTTAATGTAAATTCAGTCAGTGGCGTAGCTACAGGGGGGGCAGGGGGCGGTCGCCCCCCCTGGCTCCATCCTGACCAGGAAAGAAATGATTACATTGTCATCAAACGTTACATTTTGCCGATGGCGCGCCTCTGCCGCGACAGCGATAATAGCTCCCCCGACAAAAATGTTCCATTTCCATCGCTGACTTGAATATTTTGCCCCCCCTGGAAAATTTCCTAGCTACGCCACTGAATTCAGTTGGCCCTACTGAAAAAGTAAGTGTGGATAGAACAATTTTTGGCTGGATTTGTAGCATTTAGGCCCAGCAATATCATAATGAAATTTCAGAAATATGGTAATACTTTAGAACTTTAGGGTGATTAACTTTTATGCAATAAAGGGGTAAGATTGTAAATATTAGGCCTAAATAGAAACTATTAGAAATGACATCTGTGATATCAAGCTTTAAAAATGGGATTGTTCATTCGTATAATCTATCTCCTATGAGGGTGTGTAAGTTCTTTACACACACAAGAGAGAAATAGATTTGACTAATGCCTGAGATAGTCAGTCTATATTTGTTTTATTATAACAAAAAAAATTTAGGGAATAATAGGCTAAATTTTGGAAAAAAAAATAAGAAAGAAAAAATTTGGTGAAGCAACAAAAATGAATTTTGAAAAAAAAAAGCATTTTTAAATAAACTTGTGGAAAAAAATTTGCAAAAATAAACTTTTGGAAAAATAAACAAAATTAATGTTGGAAAAAATATTTAAAAATTCAGATTTTTCATTTTTTTTAACTATTGCAGGACAATATACTGAAATAATGACTGAAATGTGACCAACTCTCAGCCAATGACAGATCTGCTTTCATAGTGGAGATATAATAAAGCTGAGTATTGCCGGATTCTAAATTATGCAGGTTATTTATTCCAAGTGAAGTAATGAAATAAATGCTTGTACTGTACCTTACACATTGGGCTATTTTCGTCACATTTCTCATTTGCTGGAGCTGGGCTTTCTGGTAAGGCAATGCCTAAAGTGCAATGTGTCTGAAAAAAGAAAGAAAACATATTGAAAAAGTCCCAAAAGGTAATGGTTTTTAGCAGAGGTGCCCTTTAGTGCCCTTCGAATGTTGACTGTAAAGTGTCTTGTAAAAGCCTACAATATATTATGGTATACCTGAATGACATTGTATCAGTGTCTATGCTGGGCAAGTTAAAGAACCCACATGGGGTAATAGGCCTTTGTGTAACAAGTTCCGGACTCCCACTCTCATCGGTGGAGGGACTGTCAGATATGGGAGGTCAGCTCAAACAAAACTTAAATCAGTGTGCCTGCCCAAGCCAAGTCTAGACTGATGGGAAGAACCTAAACAAGGGGACTTATCAAAATCACAAGTCAACTATTTTGTCACAGAAGTGCTCTCTTAAAATCGGCGTAAACAGGCTTTTTATGTCTTAAAACTCAAAGTAATGATTTGAAGTCGTGTATCTGTTATGTATCCCCCATGTAGTGTGATAAATTTGATGTATTGCTTATAATAAGTAAAGGGAGGGGACATTTTCAGCCTGTGTAGAGGTAAAGGAATAGATGGCGCCACATTGGCATAAATGAAAAGTCATTGGTCGTCTGCTAATATTTAAACTTATAACTTATACAAGTGGCTACAGTCTGTTTGTCCAAAATGGAATGTATAGTTGGATACTATGTACCATTATGAGATGTCCCAGTGGACTCACTTTATTTCTCCCCCCCCCCCCCCGTAATTCCAATTCACGCTGAATTCTTCCGATTGCAACTCATCCTAGGGAGCGTACTGGGTTTCATTAGAGTGGTCATCCAATTATTCTAATAATTTTTAATTGTTATGAAATAAATAACGGGATGGGGGAAGAACTTACCCTAGGAAGCATACTGTATTTCTTAAGAGGGAGCATTCAGTTATTTATTACCAAAACAATTAAAATTATTTAAATAAAGGAATGCGAAAGGAAGTAGTCTGGTTCCAGACGATACCTATCTGTCTTATATATATATACATTTTTTTTTTATAAGAAAAAAAATTGTAACTGCTTTATCAACTTTTCTAAATTATTAATTTTAGTGTGTAGAAAATAATTTATTTGTATGACAAACTGTGTACAACTCGCCACCTTTACAAAGAATTTTCTGACATTACTCAATTCAGACGGCCACAAAAATTAGGGCCAAACCATTCTTGTAGTTGATGGCTTGGAATCAGGGGTGTATCTAGAAATGGCCTAAGGGGGGGGGCCATAACATGGGGTCAACATGCCCCCCCCCCCCCCAAATATGGCACTGCTTGCAATTTTGGAATGTGAAATTAATTTTAAGAGATGTTTCAGAAAAAAAATTGCTTGCTCGATCCATTTTAGCTGGCAAAAGGTCTGTAATCAATCAATTAATATAATTTGATGTGGCTGCCACCAGTCACAAAAGACTTTTATTCGGAAAAACGTACCTTTGGGTAAAAATTGTTGCTTGATGAGCTTCCTGGTAGTACATCTGGTGTATTTGGCACAAATGTCTCGGTTTCCTGCAATTAGTATTTGTAAAAACTAAAAGTTATTATTTATGTGTCAATTTAAACATATAATGATAATGATATTGTTTATCTGTTTAGTGCATAACATCATAATAGCTACCTTAATCCACTGTAAAATATTTCAAAAATTCATACAATAATTTAAATTGAGTAAAATTGTAATTAAAAGCCGAAAATATAATAAGAAATAATATAAAAACGCTAATAAAACAAATTAAAAGTGGTAAGATCTAAATAAATGTGTCTTCAACCTGGCTTTGAAAGTCTCATACTCTGCCATGAATCTAATCTCCAGTGGCAAACTATTCCACAGGGACGGTGCACACTGCACAGATGGCAAACGGGCGGTCTCCATATGTTTTCAAAGTTTTTGATGATGGTCGTTTTAAAGATACGCCATTGTCGCTTCACAATTTATAGACACCGAGAGTGTTACGACACAAAAGTTCTTTCAAATAAACTGGAGATGAGTAAAGCACACAAATAGCACACATATAGTGCTCACTTAATTTCCTATTTTAATCTGAGGACAGATGGGTTCAAAGTTCCAACACTAAATGTGTGAATTTGTAGCTCAGTGAAGTTCCTGTGGCTGGGCTGGCAACCTTCGGTTAGGCTGTCCTGTTTTCAAAAATATGTGGCTTTTCCAATGGATACGACAAATTTCGCCATTCGGAGAGCCACCAGCAGTGACCGGCAGGACACGTGTATACTTAATCAATTGACTGGAGAAAAAATTGTCTTTCAATCATATTCGGGAGACAACTCAGGACTTCATTTTGAACGCTGTTTTCTCTTTAGGTTTCTTGGATGACATTAATAGAAATAAATTGAGTGGATTTTGAGTAGGCTACCTTTCGGCAAACCATTTTTTGGACGGCCAAAACTTCAATTTTTTTAAAAGAGTGGTTCATGCACTCAAGCTCTACTGGCTCAGACAAAAATGAGGCGATTGACCTACAAATACCGAAATACACAAGCACAATGCCAATATGCCGGCCCGCGAACTTGTTTCATAGACAGCAGAAAATAGGCCTTTGAGATATTCAAGTTTTCATAATTAGAAACTGATTTTTGTTGAACCGTTTAGTTTTATGAACGATGGCACACACTAGTCTGGTTGCAAAACAACAAACTGTTTCCGAACTTCTGACTAGCAGTTCAAATACATTAATGTTAATTCTGAATTTGAGTAAAATTAATTATAAAAGGTTTACCAATTGTGTGCTGGGACTTTGAAACAAACGTCTTCGAACTTGAGCCTTTGGTGACTGTCCAGGGTTCTGTTTTTTTTCTCCTCCCTTAATTGGTGAGAAATAGAAAATGTCATTATATCAATTGGTGAAATTGTTAAACTTAAGATATATATAAAAAATATGAAGATATGAGGCAAAGATGCTCATGTTATTATAAGTATAGCTTGCTGGGTAATGTTTGTAATTATAACTTATTGCTGTACATTGTTATGTTATTATTTATGACTTGTATACTGTAACAAGAGCTTATATACCTCTGTGAGCCAATTACAAGCCAGTATTTCACTACGCCAATAATTATTCCTGTTTTCTTTGTTGTCAACTTATCGTCCCAAGTTTACCTGCTTGGGTGTTTGCCTCATGGTATAAGCCGGTTTTTCACCATGGGATTGGGTATATGTACGTGTTTATCACAGCTCGGGCTAAAGCACTCGGTTGATAAATTATATATTCCCTCTCCCGTTGTGAAAATCCTATACTAATACCCTTGTTTTGGAATATACATTCACACTAAGAGTAATGATGCTTTAACGTCTTAGGCATCATCCTGGCATGTCTGGTAAATTGTTTGTACTTAACGGACTATGTGAACCTGCATTAAAGTTGTGTTTTGATATCATAGATCATACATGTTTTGTTTTGTTGTTTTTTTGTCCCAGTAATATATTTAACAATTGTAGAATTATACTGTTGTACATGTATATTAGTGCAGCTGTTTTACAATAAATCGGATAACCTATTCTTGATAAGGCCGGACTTTTTAAATCTTTAGCTTCTCAGATCGACCGACCCAACAAGTTTTCGGCCTAAGGGAAAAAAAATATAGCATACACACAATTTTTATCAAATTGACATTATAAAAATTTGAGATTTCACCTTTTTTTTTTTCGTCGTTTCGACCGACCCCAGACAAACAGCCTTGAGAAGATCCGAGAAGCTAAAGATCAATTATGTTTGGCCTAAAGCAAAGCCACACTGTCCTGAGTGGAATTGCATTTACCTTATTCCGGTTTTAGATCCTAAGTGGTAGCATCGGTTAGCCTACTTACGGTTTGCTTTGTGGTTTTCAAATAGTAAGATTTTGTTATCTCACAAAACAATTATTTGTTCGCATATATACCCGTTTAGTGGTACTCACATTTCGTGATCTTATAGCCTCATCCAATATTCTTCCTTTGTTCCAAGGAGGACCATCCGCCTGTAAATGTACACAAACATAAAAAGGCTATAAGATAAAAGTAATATTTATAACAATGACACAATTCAAGGAAAGAAAATTAAATTACCTCCAACTTCTTCCTTAGGCGATGTGAAAAACTCTTTCGGTTTTTTGCACTGGTAAATTCAATGTTATTTTTCACGTAAACCAGAGCTTCGTCAATGTTGTGGGTAATCTTTCGAGAAGAAAAAGAAGTAAAAAAGTTAATAATAATTTATTGGTATTAAAATAAAGGTATCACAATGGTCTGATTCACTGATATTTAGGTCTAAACTGAACGTGTTAGGGCATGTTGAGTTGGTCATCAAAATAGCCTTGACTTAAAATCGCAAATAGGATTGTGACGTCCATATATATCTGCCCCATCATCGCCAATCGCCCATGTATGATACTATAAAATTGCCATGTGATACAGAAGTTTGCACAAAAATATATCACATGGCATTTTTTATATCAGCCCTTTGTACCTTGCCCTCGACTCCTAATACATTGTAATCATCCTATATTATATACTGTCGACTGATATACTATAAGAAGCCTCAGGCAGAAGGATGGCTCTCGTGTACATACATGGGCTCATATGAAAAATGCCACAAGATAATTCATACCTTACAGGACCAAAGATATACTTCCTATTATCTATCATTTTGGCTCTTAGGTTTCCAGTGAAATTGAAATGGACCTTTGGATTTCTCTTTCAAAGTACAGTTAATCCCACTTAAGTTCAGTCTGTTCAGATAGGCCTATTGCAATTATTGCTGAATTGCAGAATGATATTACAGGGAGAAAATGCTATGAGTCAAGAAAAAAAGAACGGTACCCATGCTAATTTCTTGCTTGGTCCCATTGAATTTATGATTAGGCCTATAGGCCTATAGAAATGTATAGGACTGGTTAAATACAAAAACAATGTGAAAAACTGTTAATATATATATATTTTTTTAATTTCTGAGATTTATAATGCTCTATTGTCATATATCTACAAATTTTGTCAAATAAAAATATGGGGGAGGGGAGACTGGGTTACCCATGCTTATTTTTGAAGTAGCGTATAAATTACTCCATGTCAAAGCACAGAAAAGAAATGCATGGTTGTGCCAAGGAAACTAGAAGAGGGGAGCCACCTGGTGGAAAGTTGAAAATAACATGCAGGCTGATAAACCGGCTACTTGACTAAATGGTGTGTTGTATTTATTAATAGTATCTGTCAGGGGCGTCAGTTTCATTTTGAAGTGGTGGGGCATATTGGGCTGAAGTCTACAGGAATAATGTGCAGGGAAAATCCTCAAAATGTTTCCCCATGTAACATCCATTTTTGGTCAAAAAGTGGTGGGGCAAATGCCCCACCAGCCCCACCTACACTGACGCCACTGGTATCTGTGATCTTTATCAAGTAGGACACAATGGCTTTTATTCAGTATTAGACAGTTTCAGTACCAGGTAAGCCTAATTGAGTAAAGGATCTATTGAACTATATGACACTAAGCAAGCAATTTTTAATGATTTTCAAAGCCTTCCTCTGTTGTTGCGGGATAGGCAATAACACACACATGCACAAGGTATAGGCCTATAACAGACCAATATTTTTACTTGGCCCGAGATTTGTAGTGAGAATAATTACATTAAACATAATTATGTGATGGAAGAAGTGCATATAAGCCCATTAAATGCTTAAAACCTACCTCTGGTGAATGCATCTCTCCTTTCTGAAGTGTCAAAATGTCACATGGGCCTTGACAGGAAGTGAAAATGTAAGAAGCCTAGTCATTGGTTGGCTGTTCACAAAGTATATCCTGCTCAGGGCGCACGACGCGCGCAAGGCGGGCGCATGACGCGCGTCAGACGCGCGCATGACGCGCGTCTGTCGCGAGCTTGACTGTGGTAAGACCCGTGTCACACTGTAGTTTTTCCAAGATGTATACCATCATAAGTGGGTGCCTGGAGTGGCAGTGCCTAGCTTTAGTCGTCTGCATGATCCAGGCTAGGTTCAAACAAGTTTGTATCCAACTGAGAACATGCTCACGAATGAAATGTATGGCGGAACAACCATGTAACCAGAAGCAATTCCTCTTGTCAATTAAGATAAGCTGCCTTTCATGACTGACACAATTACGGGCCACAACACAATATGTAGACCAGCCTGACCCAGATAAAATCCATTTGAAGGAGTGACCTGATTAGCTTCGAGCGCCTCTGGCGGTCGAAGCTAAAAAACCTAGAATAATGAAATGAGGCCCCAGGAGTTCATTTTTGTACACGGATTTGATCTTGCTTCAATCCTAACGTCGTAAAATGCGAAAAAGGCGCGGGCGGTTAATGAATCCAAAAGAAAGGTAACTTTTATCCTGGATATAAAAAATGATAATAATGATAATAACATTTTGTTGTCGGGCATTATGGGGTATTAATCAGTTATGGCCCTCGGTCAGAAATCATTTAATGCCCTCGCCTGGCGGCTCGGGCATTAAGTTAATGATTTCTGCCCTCAGGCCATAACTGATTAATACCCCATAATGCCCTCCAAAAAAACGTTATTGACCAATTAATATGTACCTTTCAAGCAATTTTGGGCAATATCCTTAATTTGTTAATATCCTTAATTTTGTTAATGTATCCGAAATTTTTAATAGCCTTACCTTCCCGAATATTCAGAGCAAGCAGCTGATCGACATTTTGCGAAGTTCTGGGGTCATCACAGTCGTTGTTTGGACTTTTGCCGTTAATACTTGGACTTTGGCTTCGGCTTCCGTTTCTACTTGTTCCTCTGCTTTCGCTTCTGTTGTTTCTTTGGCCGTTAGCGTGTTTTAGCGTCTTGGATACGATCGTCGTGGCAACCAGCTCCGATTTAGCGGTTAGGTCTTCGGCAAAATCTTGAGGCTCCCGTTTCATGAAGCACTCGGTCAGATTTGGGAAATTGCAGTCAGCAAGGCCCATTAAAGCTCGGTGTAAGTAAGGGTCGTTGATTTGACTAGCGTCTTCAGCTTGGATACAGTCTAAAGAACCCTCGCATGATTCTGGGTTTATGATATCTGATGTTAACTCAATAGGACTATCGAATTGACCTTCAAATTGGCCAAACTGAGTGACGATTTCTTTTTTAACCGATTTAGACTTGCGTTTTGCAGCGCCACTTAATTTCGGAGGGGTAGGAGAGGGAGAACAGGATGTGGGACTTGGAGAAATCGACTTCGATTCTTTTGACTCCTTCGATTCAGAAGATTCTTTCATTTCTTTAACATCTTCTGAGTTTTCGCACGAATCTGATGATTTTGACTCCTCATTTGAAGTAAGAAGTTTATTTTGAGAATTTTCAGCATCTACAGCCTCACTCTGATCGGTCACAGCCTCTAACATAGCCTCTGAACCATCGTTGCTATCCGTTCCTATGGAAACGGCCATCGCCATGGGAAACACCGGCTGGCTGATAGCATCTCTGGAGCGCTGAGGACTTGCTTCCATGGCGGCTATCAGAGGAGGAAACGAAGGCAGCTCGTGGTCTCGTTCAAAGCGTGAAATGTCGTACTTGCTTCCTCCCATGTTTCTCGACACACACTTCCCCGAACAGAGTTCCTTGTGTTTATAGTAGTTGAGTTCTCCGGTATCCATCATTTTTCTGAAATAAGTTTAAATAACATAACTTAGATAAGCTAAATTGAGATATTGCAGCATGGAAAAGCAATGAGAGATGTATCCAAAGACTGTTATTAAAGTAAGACTAAGACATGTAACTCAAGCCAAAGAATGAGAGAGACATGTCTACTCTTGCCAAATGATTGAACTCCCAAAATCTGTAACTATTGTCATGGTTGCTGCATAAAATAAAACACCACATCAAACCAATCAAATATCATTTTTCAGACATCACTGTATGCTACAGGCCTGCAGGGTACCCACTGAAATCTGGCAAGCAAATAAACTGTATTTTCAATTAATTTGCGGTCAAATTTCAAATTCCCTGATATTCCCCTGTAGCATTTTTGTTTCCACCATGTTCTGCTGCAGCTTTTCTTTTTCACCATTTTCTGCTGTAGCATTACAATGTTTCAGGAAGAAATTACATCGCCAGCTGCCTCCATTCCTCATACCGGAGACGCCAGAGAAGAACACAATAAGAGCATGATGAGTGGTAACTTTGACCACAAGACAACCAATCAACAATCGAACATCTTAAAGGAAAGTTGACAACCCCACGTACCTGACAGAAACGCCCCTAATCCGGATGGCGTTCTTCCAGTCCTTCAGCTTCTCCTTGTCGCCCATCACGGAGAACATCTTGGGGGTGACCATCTGGTCGTTGACCTTTATGCACTCCTGGTGGATCCCTGGACACAGGAAGAGGCACAGGTGCATCACCCCTGTTTGGTTGCCGCATGTCACCGGTAGGGTTTCTTCTTCGCACTGTTAATGAGCAATGAAAACAATATTATAAGGACATTCTACAAGAAATTGAGGGGGTATTATATGGACATGATGGAGGGCAGGGACCCCTAATTGCACAATACACTCATTACACTGCAATATTTCATAACCAAAATTCTATGATTTTTCCATGACCAAATTTAGAATTTTCCACAGCCTATTCTTTACTCACTGTCTTTCATTGCCAGACACATTCTGCAAGCAGAGATCCCACAACCCCTTGGTCATTCCACATGCATACCCTGGGCCTGGTGAGAAAGTTGTGTCAGATATTGTCATCATTAGAAATTGAGCGCGGATGGAGGACATACTAAATTCATAGTTTCCACAATATTTCATTACAGTAATTATATGATTTTCCCCAAGTCTTTCCATGACCAAATTGACGATTTTCCGCAGCCCATTCTTTATTCTGATTTACTCACTGTCAGACATTGAGGTCTTGATGAAACCCAAAAACAGTTCATGTTATGACCTGCGTTAAACTATTTTCTAGTCCACCAACTAAGTGCCACAACCACACCAGGGAAGCCTGTTAAAATTTTACCACAAGTTATGGTTAGAAATGGAAAATTTTTTTTCATGACTTTGAACAATTTTTATTATCCATGTGGGAACTAGTAGTGGATCCAGAGGCCGGATTTAGGGGGTTCAAACCCCAACCTCCTCAGACCAGTAGAGTTTAATATTTTACTCCAACCCATCCAGATTTTCTGGATCTACCCCTGGGAACCCTGGGAGGGGCCATAATTTGTAACAAATTCATGAGCAACCTGATTATATATCTCTCCTGTATTTTGGTTCGGGAAGGGGGGGGGGGCCTCCCTCAGTCCCTCTACTTGGCTTCAGATCCAGATTAATTATAGGACCAGTGGTGTGACTCTCTATCCCAATCTCCATTATTCTTCAATCCTCCTCTCAACATATTACTTCAGTTAAAATAAAAATTTTGACAAGCCCCAAAACAATAATTGTGACTAATGCACAGAATTTTTCTGACAATACCTAACTCTACCGACTCATGACTAATGAGTACTTAGTGAGTTGACCGACAAATTCAGACCAATAAATTGATTCATTATTGACATCGAGGACAATTACTGCCACACAGGGAAATGTTAAGCTTTCTATTCAAGAGGCAGTTTTGTGAAATTAGTTATTTTTTATCAATATTATCGCAACTTGTCAAAGTTGTCATGCATACATATATCCATGTGTTGCCAATGTCTTGCAATTTAATTTCTAACGTCCGTCAAAGTCTTTTTTTTTCCAGAGAGAGACTGCTTTAATTAACAGATGACAGAGATGAATCATTGCATGTTGACGTCATTCAGGGATGATCATTTAATCACATCTTGTTAAAGGTTTCATGACAAATTCACACCGTGAAACATAAAGCATGTAAAGGCTATAATTCCAGGTTCTGTACTTAACTAGTTGGATCACCTTGTAAGGCTATAATAAATCTTCATGGCAATAAAAATTTAAGTTTTATCAAATGCATGGTACCCTATATTTAAGAAACTCTTTCTCTTTAAGTTTTGCTAAGATCCTTGGTTTTACTAATAACTTAAAAGTGTCTAAGACCACTCAAGCACCTACTGGTGAACCCCTATTAATTGGTAGGCTCATGAGCTTCACACTAGGCCTACATTAACATTGTTAATTGCAATTACACACTGGGGTAAATTGGTAAAACTGTGACAGCTTAACAGAAGCCACTGACTCAGTTTGGCCAGGGCAAAACCCACAGAGACAGAGTGTGCTTTATCAGCCAGGCCAACAAAGCACACTGCACTTGAGACGTAATGTTTGAGCAACCAGCCGACTGGTCTGGGCCATTAGATTTACACTTGCACAGGAAAAATCAATAGACGTCCCTCCCTCCAACCCCTTCTTACGTCAGAGCGTTTTACTTTTAGACGTTTTGACTCTAATCAAAACAAATGCTTTTCTGACCCTTTAACTCTAATGACAGCAGATTTAGCCACATGGAACATTTCTAGAGTTGTTGGGTGGTTATTGAGGTAGACCAAAGGGGCAAAACCAGGTCTGATCCAGACGTAGCACCGTCATTTTCTCCTCATGACGTCAGCCTGCAGGACGTGCTGACGCAGATCCAAAGAGACGTTCTGGAAAAACGTCAAATCTCAGTCAACCTTGACCGCAACTTTGAGGCAGGAATACGAAGATTATACGAACCTCAGGGGTCGCCATGGCCTTCATGCCTTGTCCTCCCCTCCCTGGCCAGTTTAAGACACCAGTTTCCCTTTCAATTCCGTTTCTTTTCGTCACATTTCACGTAAACTGGCCGGCCAAGTGTTTTCATGTCGATCTTGTCACAAATCTCACATTGTCTGCGAGAATTTGCGAGAGGTAAAATACACGAGGTGGCGCTCTAAACACTTGTGAGCGATAATGTAAGGTTTGTGGTGAAGCAATCAACATCTTGTGTATTGTTGGTTTAAGGTGTTTAAATAGCGTTCTATTGACATGGCTTCTTTGGGACTGGTTTCATATGGTAGCAGTGATGAAGAGGACAGTGATGTGGAAGAAAACCAGACAGATGATCAGAAAAGTGCTCCAGAAGCAGCACAGAAAGTTGAACTTGTGACACCAAAACCTGAAGAAAATAATTTGACCACTGCCACCAATTCTGTGCAATCAACAACTGATGACATTCACATAAGTGATGAAGAGGATGATTATCCACAAAACAACAAACCAACATTGTCTGCAGCTGTACCAGTCGTACCTACAACATCAAAATTTCTAAATTTACCTCCCCCGTCGACATCTAAAAAAGATGACCCTGTTGTGACTCTTTTGCAAAATAAGACTCAAAATTCAGTCCAAGCTCCTTTGACAGGACCGCAATTGGAAGAAGATATTGTCTCAAATTCGTCCGCGCTTCTGACTGGTTTACCCATTCCAAAAGTAGAAGACAAAAAAACGTCCGACAAGGCAAAATCTAATTTCACGTACGATGATGAACTTGAAGAGGAAGTGAGGCCAAAAGATTACGAAAAGACAGCACCAAAACCCCCACCTCCTAAAGCAAAGAAACGCCAACCTGTCAAAATTACCGTCCCAAGTCTGTTCAATGATTCTGATGAAGATGATGAGCCTCAGGCCAAGAAACCTGCTCCATCCCGCGTAAGAAATATTGCCAAGTTGATCAGTACAGTCAATCTTGTTCCTATGATAACGTTTAGCGACGTCCTGGAGATAACATCACGGGCCAGCAACGTCCTGGAGGTAACATAATGGTCTTTAGTTGTACCCTTATCAGTTGGGTGTCAGCACTGGTCTTTGAAATGGGACCCACTTTCCCCCTCCTCCATATCACATGTCAGGGGACACAGGGAACCAGCAACACCCTACTCAAGCCACCCCCTCCCCTGCTTGCACCCTCCCCTGCTTGCACCCCCCTCCTTCACTGCACTGTCCCATCAGTTGGCCTGACAGTGACTCCAGAGTTTTAATTGACCATGCAGTGTTCATAGACTGCTTCCTTAGTTCATGTAGTTTTAGCCTCCTCTATTAGTATTATCAGTAAAGAGGGAATACCCCTTAAAGAGCTGATGCCCTGTATCCAATTAGTCATCAAATTAACATGTGCAGATCAGGTCCCTCTGCTACTTTTTCAGATTTCACTCACAGATGTGTTCATTGATACTGGTATTTGAAGCTTACCAATTACAAGGTCAAACTGTCTTTGCTTATTATTATTAGCTAAAAGCCTTTTTTATGAAAATGGTATTTGATAACTCTTTTTGAAATGGTGATAGATAGATAGGTAGATAGATAGATAGAAAGATAGATAGATAGATAGATAGATAGATAGATAGATAGATAGATAGATAGATAGATAGATAGATAGATAGATAGACAGACAGATAGATATGTAGATAGACAGATGGATAGATAGATGGATAGATAGATAGACAGACGGATTGAGGGAGAGAGAAAGAAAAATTATCTGTGCTACTCTGTGGAATTTTTATTAATTAAAACATTTTGATCCTTTGTACCCAGTGACCTCTCTGGGCTTGATTGCCCATTAAGCAACCCTGTATAGTTGTTACGGAACACCAGGCCCATCCATGTGCTAGCAGCCTTTGAAGTCCAGCGAAGAATGTGCTCAGCAAAAAAAGTTTACAAACATTTTAATGCGAAAGTCACAAATTCTAATTAGTAAGATAATAATCAAAATAGCTCAATTACCTTTAATAGCAAATATTTACCAACACCATGGAAGCTTATAAACTCCCACATTGACATAGGCCTCCCAGGATGATAAACTCCCAATTATTTGGTCAAGATCAAGCATAACCAGAAATATATTGTACCCTCACAAGAAAGTGTTTGCTTAAAGACTGCCTAGACTTCAGCAAGAAATTATATATTTCAGAAAAACTCCATGCCACCCCCCCCCCCCAGAGATCTAATCGTTCTCCCCTGATAAATGCAGTATCTGGACCTATTTCTCAGTTATTTTTGAATATATGAATGCTTACATGTAGCTTCAAAGTGTGTTGTTAGCTGTTTTCATATTTTGTTTTTTTGTCAGCATGGCTATTCAAATCATCCAAAGCTTATGATGATTATTGTTAAAAGAGGAGCAACCTGATGATGTGGCCCCATATGAAACCACAATTTAAATTATTAATTACCGGTGATTGGAATGAAATAAATCAATGACAATAAGCCATTATATATACAATGGCCATTTCTCAGTTCCCATGGTGGGAAGTTTCCAGTGTCTGAGGCAAAACAAGAGGGAGCCTTGGGCAAGGAATTGGCATCCTGACTTGTGTATCAAGATGGGAATTGGAGGTCAAAAATGAACCTGCAAGGAGGGAGGGGGAGGGCAGTACCAGTGCAGTGAATACCAGTCAAAATCTACTTTTTCCAAAATCTACTTTTCCATAATCTACTTTTCCTACCAAAATCTACTTTTTTTGAAAACCAAAATCTACTTCATTTTACCAAAATCTACTTCCGCCAAAATCTACTTTTTCCAAAATGTACTTCAGAATTTTTTTAAATATAAACCTTAATTTACTTAAATCTTGTTTTACATTACCTTTATATGTTTAAAATACTTAAATTTTCTTAAACTTATACAAAAATTAGCATCTTTTTACACTAAAATATAGTTTAAATACACACTAAAGACCAGGTTTGGGTTCAAAAGCAGATACACGCATTTAAATATGAACACAGAGCATGCTATATGAAAACAAGTACAATTGAGTCAAAAGTATCCAAATACAAATACAATCCCATGCAATAAAAATAATTGAGTTTGAAGACAGAGCTTTCTCATATATATGCAGCCCCAAAACTCTGGAATAGTTTGCCTGAAAAATTGAGACTTTGAGAGCGATAAACACTTTGGAAAACTTCAAGAAGAACCAAACAATTCAAATGCAAATGCCCAAATTTTGAAAGTATTTAAATTAAAAATTATGTATATACATATATATTTGAAAATACTTTCTACAGTCCCATCTTAGAACTTAAAACTTACACGTCTTTTTAAATTGTTTTCAACTAACTCCAGCTGTTGTTAATGAATACACCACTGTTAAGTGACTCTAGGTTTAAAAAAATGTCTGAAAAGTAAATGACATTATTCACGTTTATATTCCAATTTTAATGACGAAATACGAAATTGTTGAAACTTGTCATTTCACCCATTTTAGATTTGATTACCTCTATAGTAAGTCAAAGACAATTCTGCTTCTGCTTCTGCCAGATACTTGATGCAGTCAACTGGTTGACTATTATATAATTTCAGGGCGAAAAACGATTCTGTTTACTTGAAATGTATTGGTTCAGATTAATTTATTATTTCATTATTTACTTGCAGTAAAATATTGAAATTCAATAAAGTTGTAAACTTTACAAGCTAAATAATATTACTTGAATCTTATATGAATGCTATGTGTCTAAGTTATTGCAATTTCTTGGAATATACAATGCATGGCCAATGTTTGAATTGCAATTAAGACAATATAGCCAGTCTAGAACAGCAGTTTGCATTCAAATTCAAAATGGGCGGCAGTTATGTCATGAAAATATCAGGTTATAGGCAAATATACAGGTGAAAATGCCTGATAAGTGAATTAAAGACAAATTTCGATTTTATGACCCCGACTTCGATAAATTTTATTTTCCAAAATATTTTGTAGTAATGTCTCATTAGGAGTATACAGTTTCAGAAGTTTAGGAACAGAAGACCTCTCAAAGATTAGAAATCGCTGCAGAGGTCACCCAAAAAATCCATATATAGGGCTAAAATTGCAATTCCTACAAACGTTTTTTGGTCAATTACCATAAAATGTAATTGTGAAATACATGAAAGATTACTTACAAAGTAATAATTCACATAATTAATATTCTAGTATTTGCTCTTCTGATCATAGTATAAATTTGTTGTAATTAAAGATTTATCCAGGAGCTCTGGTCTATTCCTTTAATAAGTTTTTAATGGATTATATATCCTAAAACATTATTTTAACAAAGTAATTAAATAAAAAATAAATAAATAATTTGAAGTAGATTTTGTCAAAAGTAGATTTTGGGAAAAGTAGATTTTTGTAAAATTAAGTAGATTTTGACATAAAAAAGGAGATTTTGTCAAAAGTAGATTTTGTCAGACGTAGATTTTGGAGAAGTCGATTTAGGGAAAAGGAGATTTTGACTGGCCCCCAGTGAAGTGACCAGCCCACTCAGCTTGGCCAACCTAGCAGTCCCCAGCCAAACTTGCTTGATGCACCTGCCTCCCTACTGCTACACATGGATAGAATCTATAGATCTCTCTATCCTTTTATAATTAATATATACTAGCATTTACCCGTGATGAAGATGTCATATTTGCACACATCAATTTTCTCACTCCAAGCCCTTCTCCGTGAATTCAATCTATAGGGGGGAGGGTTGGTGTGGTGGTGGCATGCTGGACTGCCAATCGCTGGGTCAAGGGTTAGAATCAAGCTGTTGTCGGGTCACCTGGGCTATGTTGGATGGTTCTTTCAATCATCCTTTGCCTCACTGCTGTGTTCTCCTGGCCTAATTAGCCTACCAACTAAAGTACCAAGTGCATAAATACAGGACGTAAAGCTCCAATCATCCAGCCATCCATGAATTCTATCTATCTATCTATCTATCTGTCTATCTACCTATCTATTATCCATCAATGTAGCTGTCTATCTGTCTATCCATGCGAATTTAATGGTTAGTTGATTGAGAAAGGGACTTAGTTTGTTGAGACTATTAGACAATGACATTGTGTATGTTTAATAAATTAAAGAGTTGTGAAGGCTGGCACTACTATAGTGTAAAAAGGGGCATAATATGTGGCATTAACTGTAAAATGAAAAGTGTCTTCAGAACTTTTTTGTATGAATCATTGAAAATCATAAGTTGAATTTGTTCTATATTCTCGGGAAAAAGAAAATAACATCTGTATGATATAACAAAAGTTGAGCACTATGAAATGTATTTTCAAAGAAATACTTAGAAAAATTAAGATGGATGTGGCAGGGGTGTGAGCGCTTTTAAATTGCACTTTACGACCAGACCCAAGTTGTGACACTTCAATGGCAATCTAAATAAACCCCAATTAGTCAATCAAAGTACTTGAAATTGTTTTGCTGACAGCCTAATAGCAATCAGTAAAACTCATTTCTCATTGAATTCACCAATAGTCAAAGAAGCTCCATACATAGGCCCTACATGTTGAAGGAGAGCAAGAGTGGACTGTTACACTGCAAATGGCACTTCGTTTTTCATCATGCTTAATGATTTGTCATGATCATACCCAATACTTTCAATGTTAATTACCGCCCATGCTATGCATAGGGCGGTAATGCTTCTGTTTTGAAATCTACTGAAGGGGTGAAATTACCAATTCTGGGTCCTCAACCAGCCCAGTCTGGAACTTCTTATCATATGCATGTAGCATTAATGGCATTGTAGATGTGCACAACGGATCGTTTTTGCTGTTAAATAGAGTATTAACGTATTTATCAACTTGCCACTTATTGTCCAGTGCAGAACAGGTCAGGCTGATTTTGGGCTGCCATTTTCTTGTGCAATTTGTCACTGTTTATATAGCTGTACATGCATGTATGGCTTGTACTATCTGCATTTTAATCTCTGATAGCTCTAATGGCAATTACAGTTTGATTAAAAGACCAGCTTAGCTTTTTTTAATGAGATTACATAATACATACCACAGGCATTACAATTTCTTACAAAAAGCTCACATTGCTAAACGTATCCTGTATACAATACATACAAGGTTGGCAACTCCTTCAAGTTTCCTGGTTTGAGAATTCCTGCTGTAATGCTGTCTCAAGCAAGAGCATGAATTCTCAAACCAGAAGTTGCCAACCTTGTATATAAATTCAATAAGTGCAGTGACAAGCTTTTTTCTCAAAATGATTGTAATGCCTGTGATACATACCATACAATACACAGGGTTTCCTTAGTCAATGTGTGAATTTCGAAAGTGCAATTAGCCATCAATGGCCCTTGACACACAAAGAGAATTTAACTCTCATAATTTGACAATATTTCACAAAAACCACACATGTGGACAGGTCCTGTAATGAGCAGATAGCAACGATATTGAAACTGTTCCTTATTTTTTCCCATCCTCCATATGTAATAGGCTACCTATTAAGGCCTAATTATTTGTATTTCACAGACCATGCCAGTTACCAGTGACTGCCATGCACAGACAAATTATGTGCATGGGCGATGCTGCAACTCTAAGAGTGCTTGTCTGATTTAATGACACATATCACACTTGTTGGTGGCAGCCAAACGAAAGGATTATGCATCTGATTTTCACTCAAAATCAGTTATGACATGTCAAATGGCCTTCTCTTGATCGTTACTAATCAAACAGCCTCTATGTTTCCATATTGAAAGTAGAGAAGATGACACTTAATCAGCTATCATGAGTCACAAAGTGCATTTTTAATAGTGAACAGGTCCTCATTTTTTCTATATCAAAGTGGCAGACTGTAAGACCAGAATTCAGGCATTGGATATGAATCAATCAATCAATCCAATCATTCATTCAATCAATCAATCAATCAATCAATCAATCAATCAATCAATCAATCTATCTATCTATCTATCTATCTATCTATCTATCCAATACCACAGTATGAGTTATTTATTTCTCCCCTTTCAATGGCTTTCATTGATTATTTCCTTTTTGCTGAGTCGGCACATTCCTTCAAAGGGCTGGCCATGTGCCATTACGTAACAGGCAATCAGGCCTGCTTGGGGTCAATGAGTGCAAATGATCCAAAAGCTGTGTCAGTAGAAATTTATTTTTAAGAAAAGAAGGAAAAGAAAGTCATATAAATTATGATATTGACAATTCTATTTGGGTTGTAATCTATTGCGTTAAAAGAGCTGGCCTCAATGCTTACAGTAGGTGAAAATGAGTTCATTAGGACCAATGCTAAAATTATTTTACAAAAATGTATCTTGAATTTCAAAAGAGGTTATTTCCGTGGCAGGCAACAATATATTGTAAAATGTTTGCATATTTAATGGACATCAGTCTTTAAATTTCTTTATGCCAGCATTCAAGCATTGGAGTCTCCTGTGATTTGTTATTGACTCATGGACCTTTATGAGCAAAATCCCAACTGGATGTCGTGCGGATGAGACGTTAAATTGGCGGCCCCTTGTATCAGTGTCTGTACTGGGAAAGTAAAAGATCCCTCACATGGGGTAAATGTGGAACATGTTGAGGACTCCCGCTCTCTCTCTCATCTCATCAATCAACCCTTGTGAGCGCCCAGAACTGATATCTATCTACCTATCTATCTATCTGTCTATATGTACTGGCACTGTTCAGCATAATGTATGCCATGGTTATAGAAGAAATGTCCTTCCTGGTCCTATCATGACTCAGTTCTTTTACACTGTATCAGCTGACTTTCACACTGACAGCCTTCGTCTGAATGAGTCGTGGCAATGTTATATAAACACACTGTGGGCAAATCTTGATATATATGTGTAGTTAACCCCTATGATATCAGATAAGAAGGGAATGCAGCTGACCAAGGAGGGGGGAGGTAGCTAACCAGGGAGGGAGATGTCATGGGTGACAAAATGGCCAGATGTGACAAGGGTTGGTTAATTAGTGTTATCCTCTGTGGAAACTTTTGCAAGGAAGGGAGGGAGAAAGGAAGAGAGGGGGAAAGGAAAGGACAAAGGAAGAGAGGAAGAATGGAAGGAAGGGAGGGAGGGAGGGAGGGAGGGAGGGAGGGAGGAGTATGTAAGTCAGGAAGTGAGTTGGAAGTCAGGAAGTGAGGGAGAAAGGAAGAGAGGGAGAAGGGCTGAAGGGAGGGAGAAAGGGATGAAGGAAGGGAGAAAGGTCTGAAGGAAGGGAGAAAAAAAATTAGAGAGGGGGGGAGGGAGGGAGGGAGGGAGATACATGCAGATACATAATAGATTGATGGATCGTTACAGAAAAATACATGGCAAATAGGAGGTAGAAAAAAATCTTTCAATCAATCTTCCTTTTTCTTTTTTTTTAATTTTTCTTCCTCTCAATCTCACTCCTTATCTCTCTGTCTGCCTTTATTTCTATCAAGATTATCTTCTCTCTTTCTTTCTGTATCTCTATCTCTCGTCCACTTAATCTTTCTATCTGCTTTTTTTTTTTAAAGAATGTCTATCCATGTATTTTTCTCTCTTTTCAGTTTTCATTCAATTTAGTCTTTCTCACAATCTGGGTTTCCTTTCTATTCTGCCCACCTATCCTATCTTTCTTTCCATCCTTCTTTACTTCTCCCCATCTGTCCTATTTTCCTTTTCTCCATTTTCAATCTGCTTTTCTTTCTCCAATCTATTTCTCTTTCCTTAACTTCTATTTTCCCTTTTTTAAATTCCATATTTCTAAATTTGCTTTCCTTCCTGTCATTTTTTGGTCTGCCTTTATAAAGATCTATTTTTCTCTCTTTCTATCAATCTTTTTCAGGTCTTTCAAATTTTCTATTTACCTTTCTTTCTGTATTTCTATCTGCTCTTCTTCATACTTCCACCTTTGTTAATTAACTTCTGTTCTGGCTATATTGAACCATGTTGGATTTTATCTATATGGAGGCTTAACTTCCCTGAACTCAAAGGAAGCTCCACTTTGTCTCAAAGTTCTGAGCAAGACATCCTTGTAATCAGCCTATTCCCCAATTGACCCTCTTAAAAGACCTCACAGAAGTTACCTCAGGGGGTCTCTGAACTTGGGACACTGGAATGTCTCACATGTATGTTAGTTGATGAGCAATCACATTTGATGAGTGAAGATATTAATATTCAAGAGATAGGCCTAGTGGAAATTTCCATGAAAAGAAAGATTACCCCTGAAAAAAACCTGCAGAGTATAGGCCTATATGTGTATGTATTGTTAAGTTATAAAATAGTAAGGAAGCACCTTATCTATCTATCTATCTATATCTATCTAGCTATCTCTCTAGCTATCTCTCTATCTATCTATCTATCTATCTATCTATCTATCTCTATCTAGCTATCTCTCTATCTCTATCTGTCTGTGTGTCTGTCTAGCTGTCTACCTATCTATCTATCTATAGATCTATCTGTCTATCTGTCTATCTATCTATCTATCTATCTATCTATCTTTCTATCTATCTATCTATCTATCTATCTATCTATCTATCTATCTATCTATCTATCTATATACAATGTGTAACTTTCTTCCTGAAACAGTGCAACCTCTGAAGAAATGACAAGCTTTGCAACTTTCTTCCAGCAATAAAGGTGCACATGCAAACAAGCACTAAAAAAAGGATTACATAACAAGGTAAATATATCAAAATGTAAAAGGCTATCTGTTACAGACCTACATGTTTATAGGCCTACATGTTGAAATCATTATATTCTGCATTTCATCCAGACTGTCACAAACTATTATTTTTGTCAAAAGATAGTTAGTGTCAACACATAACAGGCAATTCTTAAAAAAAATAAAAATAAAAAAAAATAAAGAAATTTAAGTTAGCTTCATGACAACCAACATAATCATGCATTCATAGCAAACATAGTTGAAGGTCTCGTCAGTCTCAGAAGCGGCAATTCGTAAGATTTTCTGCACCCCATTGTACTTGTAATACAGAAAAAATCAAGATATTGTACTCAAATTTGTTGATTGGCACACAAACCTCGGTTGAGAATAGGGGAGGAGCATAAAGATACACATTTATGGATGAAGGAATTGGCCAATTGGGGCCATTGGATGGAGGGGATAGTGAAGAAAGGAGGAGGGGGGGGGTCATGAGGAGAGGGTGAACTGGTCAATGTGTTGATTGCAGGGGCGTAGATCCTGGGGGGGATGGGGGGGATGCATCCCCCCTAGGATGAACCTGGGGGGATGATCATATGATTATCCCCCCCTAGAATTTCAAATTATTACTACTTGGTATTGACAATTATCAGTGTATATTAGCAATTTTCTCCATGATACCAGTTGCATGTCACGTGGAAAATACAATTCTCAGAACTAGCCTTCGATTATCTAAAATATATTGCTGTTTCGGCCGTAAAGTGGCCTCCAAAATCTTCCGCCGCATGACTTTTGGGCTGTTGCTTCGCGCAAAGTTTGCGTTCGCCGAAATCATCCCCCCCTACAAAAATGAAAAATCTACGCCCCTGGTTGATTGGTGATAAACACCCTCTTCCCTCAGTTGCTTATCAGATATGAAGGAGACATGACAGATATGCCCTGGCTTTGGATATATATATGCAAGTTGGAAGTAAACTTTTGAAGATAATCAGAAAAAAGTATTATTTGATAAACACTGCTACTGCAAGACTGTTTACCGGGATTGTTTACAAGCTTGCATAATCATAATGCTTCATTTATTCTAAAATGACTATGGAAACGACACTGTTTTATGTTTAGAATTTCATGCAAAAAGTGAAGTTGATTTTAAGGACATCATACAAAAGGTAAAAAAGGATAACATTACATAATGTCTGTGAAATGGGAATAACACATAATCTAACATAGGTAAGTGGAGTTATTTATTGAGCATGGTCCCTTTTGAACACTTGGAACATTCCATTGGCCACTATAATGAAAGATTGCCTATGATTGCACATCTTTTTGTATTAATAGCTTAAATCATTAAGTTATCTTTTTTTTAAATCTTGAATTAAAATTGCCAATACTGGGTATTTTTGTTGTTCTATGTAGGCAGGTATCCTTCAAATTTCAACAATGTTTTTGGATAGGGCATAACAAGATGTGTGCCCTGTGTATTTTCATGGTGCCATAAGAAGTCTTTGTGGCATTCCATTCATGAGTATAAAAGATTGGCTTAGACTTCTTCCATCATAATTTCATGGGGAAATGTGTGAATGATTATCTTGGATTCAGGCCACCCAAGGGTCCAGCTGCTGCTGTCCAGTGTGACAGGCAGTGCTGCTGGGTCTTGAGCTGCCAGTCGGTGGGGTGGTCAATCTGCACCCTCAGCAACGAGTGGTTCTGGACCCCCTGGCCTTCTTACACCCCCTCATGTATCCCAGTGGGAGATGCTCCTGACCTCTGGTGTGGCTGGGCTAAACTACCCAGAACCACTCAGACCAATTTTGGGGTGTCTGTTCTGTCAAGGGCATAACAGTGACTTGCAAAACAACTTCACCTGCTGCCCATTCTTTGTGCTTGTGACAGAAAAATCTTGAAAAAATACACTGAATACTTTAGGGAGTAAAGTATCTTGAGGACACAACTGGACATGATGGGTGCTGCAGTTTGCCTGTAATTGATGAGGGAAGTTTATGAGAACTGTCAAGTGTCCTGTTATCTGCATCACACCCCTGGGGCATTCTGCTAATAGCATCACGGGGTAAAATAGGGTTATGCTACTGGCATAATCGCGCACCATTATCTTAGCTGCATTCAGGAATGTACTGTTGATTGTAGTAGAGTTTTTAAAGCAGTGGTGTTATTATTGAGATAACTGTCAACAGTCCTCAAAATTAATTTATAATAGCATGCAGGTACATTAGGGTGATGCAGATTGCACACAAAAAAATAAATTTTTGAATTTTCCATGGGGCACCCCCCAATTATGTTCCTATATATGAAAAAAAAATTCAGTAAAAATTTGGGCCAAATCGGACAAATTTTAGAGGGTGCTACCGCAATTTGAAACATAACATTGTATTGCTATGGGCGAAATCCCAGTTTTATGGGTGATGGGTGAAGGTAGTTATCCTACCACTAGATTACTTGTAATTTTTTTCTTATTTAAGCCTTCCACAATTTTCATCACAAATCCATTCATATTTTGCCAATATCCGGTCATTTCAGGCTACAGGGCACTCTTAAAACAACAAATTTTGCCCGATTTTTAAAGTATTAAGGTTATACGCGGTATTGAATAACATAACCAGGAATAAAGGTACACAAATTTAAGTTACACCATCTTATTAAGCAGGAAAAGAGCTTTAATTTGAATACCAACATTACTATGTTGCTATATTCTACAGTATTACAGCATTGCCTGGAATATTGGGAATTTTCGCAAATAATTGTTAATGACAAATAGCCTAATTCAATGGGGTCAGATGGTCAGAATATGGCAGTGTTGGTATTCAAATTAAAGCTCTTTTCATGCTCCATCTATTGAAGTAACTTTCATTTCTGTGACATTAAAACCCGCAATGTTATTAAATACCGCGAATTTAGTATATTTTGACTATTTTATCTTCGTTAGTCTGGTGGTAGCAGCATGGAGAAGTAAAAAATAATCCAAATTTGTATTGATCCGCTGTTCTGACAACCAGACCCAAAAATTATGACCATGCCGCATTGGTTTGGTGCACCAGGTATAGTTGAACTCGCCACATGCCAAAATATTGGATATTTTTGTATTGAATACTAATGTTAATTTTCATGATGCGGTAGCACCCTCTAATTTTTGTCCGATTGAGCTCCAATTTTTACTGAATTTTTTTTTCATATATTGGAACAACTTCAGGGGGTGCCCCATTAACATTTCAAAACTTTACTTTTTTGCATCACCCTAAGGTACATGTATGCTACCCATTGAAGTTTGCAATTTATATCAGATTATAGATTTTGAGCATGTTATGTAAGTTTAATTTTTGGCTATTTCAGATTTTCAGAATATTGAAGTAATGTTGTAACTTTATTGTCCCAAACATAACAAAAAATCTTGGTGAAAATACAGGTGAACAAAATTTTTTACAGTGCAACGGGCGGGACAAAATCTATTTTATTGTATGAAGTTTGAATTTTAATCATGAGTATCATTTACATTTCAGGGCAAGACAAAGCTATTTTCTTTGCTCCCAGAGCCCAAGAATGCAGTGAAGAAGGAAGCCAATAGGCTGTTAATTCCGCACACTTTGGGCAAGAAACCTGCTCCAGCCGGACCTAAACCTGCTGCCAAAACACCTGCCTCTGCCGTTTCAAATTTGACAGCGAAACCCCCAGTCAGAAAACCTGCGATGGCGGCCATTTTGAGACCAGATTTGATTGGTCCTGACAGTGACGAGGAGGAGGAGAGCGAAGCAACCAACTTCTTTGGATTCAGCGAAGATGGCGCCACCACGCAAGACCGCACGGCGTCGAAGAGATTCACCTTTAAAAAAGACGATTCCGTGGGACCTTTACTGCCACCTGCTGGCTTCGGTCAACCTGAACTCCCCGAACAGGAAGAGGTGATGCCCGGACCGGCGATGTACCCTGATGTTGCCATGGAAATGGATGACGCTGAAGCAGAGCCATACGGTGGAGAGATCCAGCAATACCTTCATGACGATGAATTCCTGAAGATCCAGGGCAAGAAACATCGAGGCAAGGAAGAGATTAATATCATAGACGTTAATGCATCAGATCAGACGGATACGAGTGAATTAATTAAGAACATTACGGAGGAGACTCAACTGTCGTCGCACAGTCGGAAGAGAAAAGATATGCCAACTTCACAACAAAAACGCAAGCACCAGATCACTTACCTCGCTTTCCAAGCCAAAGAGCGAGAGCTTGAACTCAAAAACCAGTGGTCACAGGGCCGACAAACGCGAAAACAGACTCAATCAAAATATGGCTTCTGATGTCATAACAACTAATATTATAATGTCACTGCTCTGTAAAATGTATATGTTATGTTAATGGCGCGAAAGACTGTTGTGGTAAACACATTAAATATTTTATATATATGTTGATCTATTGTTACATGATGACAAGCTCAATCAAGTATGATTTCTTTGAGTCATATATAAATTATACATGACTGTGAAACTGAATTTGTGGAATTAAACTCTTCACAGTGATGAAGTGAAATTGCACGTGTATTTTGTCACATGCATGTACAAACTTTCACAATGTGTATCATCCCTTGGTTGTGTATTTTGGCCTCCAGGCGGCAGCTGGTGTCTTACATTCTTGAAAAAGTATAAAACCTGGAAGGATTAAAATGCACGACAACCGTAGCATGTGAATTTCATCAAATTAATCTGAAGTTAAACTATTTTTGCAACTGATTGAATCTGCTGATGATCAAGGCAGTCATGTTCTGTTTGATAAGGTGATGGTTGTTTAATTTCTGATATTGTATCTGATTCTTTGGAACGTTCCAGGCTTGCAATGTGAGTGTTTCTCTTTGATGAAAGTGACCAAATGGTTGAGGCAGCTGTTCAGATCAGTCTTGCATCCAATTACGATTTTCCCCCATTGGCAATCTTGTTTTGCACAATCGATTTCTGGTTCATGTTTGAAAAGCCTTCGTAGTTTGATGGTTGCGGATGCGCTGGTCCAGAGGTAAAGAGCGTTAGCTATATTGGCTTGTGCTTCCAGTTTGTATATTTCAGTTACCCAATTGGGGGAGGGAGGGTTGGTCTAGTGGTAGCGTGCTAGACTGCCAATCGCTGGGTCCAGGGTTCGAATCTTCCTTCGTTTCATTGCCATGCCCTACTCCTGTCCTAATTAGCCTACCAAGTACATAAATACAGGACATAAAGCCCCAATCATCCGTCCATGCTATTCCCCGACTGCAGACCAAACAAGGCACATCAGTCAGCTTCAAGCTTGTGTTATAGGCCGCCGGACTCAACCATGAAAATTTATACAACTTCAAAATTAGGCTTAATCTGAGTTCACAAAATAATATACGAGGTTGCAATCTCGCATTACAGTGATTTTCACTGAGAGTTGAGGACGGCTGTTTCAATCATCTTTCAGCTCATTGACGTGTCCTCCTGTCCTAATTAGCCTACCAAGTGCATAAATATTACAGGGCGTAAAGCCCCAATCATCCATCTATCCATCCACTGCGAGTTCAGGAGGTCACTGCTAGTAAAGTCACTGCAAGTCCAGTTAAATGAGGTCACTGCGAGTTTAGTCAGGCCGCTACTAGTAAGTACTGCTATGTGTCGAGTGTGTATATGAGTGAGGCAGCTGTGAGTACACCCAACAGCAAGGTCACAGAGAGTTGAGTGAGGTCACTGTTAGTCGAATAAGGTCACTGCTAGTCAAGTGAGGTCTTTTCAAGTCAAATTATGTCACTGCAAGTAGAATGAGGTCACTGCCAGTTAAATGAGGTCACTGCGAATCGAGGGAGGTATCTATGAGGTAGGAAACTGACTTAACTGAGTACACCAACAGCAAGGTCAGAGAACTTGTGTGAGATCACGGAGTCGAATAAGGTCACTGCAAGTTGAATAAGGTCACTGCAAGTTGAATGAGGTCACTGCAAGTTGAATAAGGTCACTGCAAGTTGAGTGAGGTAACTGTGAGTCAAGTGAGGTTACTGCGAATTGAGTGAGGTCACTGAGCGAGGTCACTACATGTCTTGTGAAGTCACTGCCAGTTGAATTAGGTTAAAGTGAGTAAAATGAGGTCACTGCAAGTCTAGTGAGGTCACTGCAAGTCTAGTGAGGTCACTGCAAGTTGAGTGAGGTCGCTGTGAGAAGAGTGAGGCCACTGCTTGTAAGGTTGCTGCAATGAGGTTACCTTGAATGTGGTCACTGCAAGTTGAATGAGGTTACTGCGAGTGGAATGAGGTCACTGAGTGGAATGAGGTCACTGTGAGTTGAATGAGGTCACTGCAAGTCAAGTGAGGTCACTGCGAGTCACATTAGGTCTCTGTGAGTCGAATTAGGCCACTGCAAGTCAAAAGGGTCACCAACAGCAAGGTCTGAGAGACTTTGAGTGAGGTCACTGTTAGTCAAATTAGGTCATTGCGAGTCAAGTGAGGTCTCTTCCAGTCAAGTGAGGTCTTTGCGAGTCAAATTAGGTCACTGCAATTTGAATGAGGTCACTGTATGTCAAATAAAGTCACTGTGAGTTGAATGAGGTCTCTATGAGTGAGGAAACTGTGAGTACACCAACAGCAAGGTCTCAGAGACTTTCGGTGACATCACTGTGAGTCAAATGAGGTCACTGCAAGTCAAGTGAGGTCACTGCAAGTTGAGTGAGATCGCTGCGAGTAGATTGAGGTTGCTGCTTGTAAGGTTGCTGCTTGTAAGGTTGCTGCAAGTGGAATAAGGTCACTGAATCGAATTAGGTCACTGCGAGTGGAATGAGGTCACTGCAAGTGGGATGAGGTCACTGCGAGTTGAATGAGGTCACTGTGAGTCGAATGAGGTCACTTCAAGTCAAGTGAGGTCACTGCAAGTCGCATCAGGTCTCTGTGACGAATGAGGTCACTGCGAATGCAATGAGGTCACTGCGAATCAATTGAGGTCACTGCAAAAATCGAATGAGGTCACAGCAAGTCTAATGAGGTCACTGCGAGTCATGTGAGGTCAATGCAAATCATGTGAACTTTGTAAATTTGTGAACATTTAATATAGACCAGACGTGATTGATTTTTAGCTTCTCCGATCTTTTCAAGGCATTTTCTCTAATGTCAGTTGATATGACAACAACAAAAAAGGATGTAATCTATTTTTATTGTGTTGATCCATTAAATAAAATCATGGGTGAGGTTCTTTTTTTTTTTTTCTTTGTCACAAAATCGGTTTTGTCGGTACAGTCACGCGCATGTATACCAATAATACCCTATAGACAATACAAGCATATGCAATTCGAATTTTGAGATTGCAGGAGCAGAGCCATTTTGCAAATAACACGCTGATACGGTGCAAATGCAATAGTTGACCCTGTACATCTCACTTATTTTCATAATGTTCTGGCATGCAAAGTATTTTTACTTTTATAGTATTTGCATATTTTGAAGAAATACAAAACTAGTTGGAGCCTATTCCAAAGTCACACGACAAATTCCAATTAGAATACAACCATAGCAGTGATCACAAACTGTTATATATTGTTTGTTACTATGTGTACTTTTAGCAGTTAGACACGAGATAAAATATATAAGAATCTACAACTTTTAGAACTAACAACACCCAACAATAACTGCGAATTTTAAAAACGTGTTTTTCATAGTCAACTGTCAAATTTGATAGAATCTGTGACAAATATATCAAAACACACATGTCCAGGGCATTTCTTGGACTTCCGCTCATGCATACAGTGTAGGTCCAAGAAGCTAAAAGTCAATTATGACCGGCCTTAATGACATGTTAAAAGTGACATTCCATATTCACATTAAGATTAATTGTAACTGGTCCACCTGTGCAAATAATAGCATGGAAATCTGGAGTCAACTTTAAAAATCGAATTTCGTGTAAAACCACTTATAGTCATACTCCATAGTGACCAGGGGGGCATCCAAAAAATTACGGTGGGGGGGTCTATAGGGATATCGCGGCGCGGACCGCATAGCTCGCGACATAATGTGACTGCGCGTGATAAAATTAACATGTAAAAATATTAAAATTTTGGTCAGGTGGGGGGGGGGATGTATTCCCCCATTCCCCCCCCCTTGCATCCGTCCCTGATAGTGACTCTGCAGAATGACTGAACTGTAGCAACTGCACAACTTGAATATTAAACTGCAGATTTTCAAACTGCTTCAGCCTGATGAAGAATTAAATAGAACTACATATTCAAAGTTATTGTCTCTTTGTTGTCTTCAACACTGTTTCATAATTCCAAGTTACTGTCCCTCTCTTTTTGTTGTCTTCAAGACTGTTTGCCAAATTCCAAGTTACTAACCATCTCTTTTTGTTGTCTTCAAGACTGTTTGCCAAATTCCAAGTTACTAACCATCTCTTTTTGTTGTCTTCAAAACTGTTTGCCAAATTCCAAGTTACTGACCATCTCTTTTTGTTGTCTTCAAGACTGTTTGCCAAATTCCAAGTTACTAACCATCTCTTTTTGTTGTCTTCAAAACTGTTTGCCAAATTCCAAGTTACTGACCATCTCTTTTTGTTGTCTTCAAGACTGTTTGCCAAATTCCAAGTTACTAACCATCTCTTTTTGTTGTCTTCAAAACTGTTTGCCAAATTCCAAGTTACTGACCATCTCTTTTTGTTGTCTTCAAGACTGTTTGCCAAATTCCAAGTTACTGACCATCTCTTTTTGTTGTCTTCAAGTCTGTTTGCCAAATTTCAAGTTACTGACCCTATCTTTTTGTTGTCTTCAAGACTGTTTGCCAAATTCCAAGTTACTGACCATCTCTTTTTGTTGTCTTCAAGACTGTTTGCCAAATTTCAAGTTACTGACCCTATCTTTTTGTTGTCTTCAAGACTGTTTGCCAAATTCCAAGTTACTGACCATTTCTTTTTGTTGTCTTCAAGACTGTTTGCCAAATTCCAAGTTACCAACCCTCTCTTTTTGTTGTCTTCAAGACTGTGTGCCAAATTCCAAGTTACTGACCTCTCTCTGATAGATATTATGAAGATAGTTTGCCAGATTCTAACTAGTACTCTAGGTGTCATTGATGAAGTTGATTTGCAGCTTTCGTCCTTTCTTGTAGGTGGTATTAGAGTTAATTAGACTATTAGTATAAAAGAAACTGAGTTGCTGGACCATTAATTAGTTTTGTGCAATGAAGTAATACCAATTTTTTGAGCTACAGAGTTGTCGAGTGTTTAACTAAGTTGTTTGAATCAAGTTAAATACATAATTTATCATATTCTAGGCTATTTCTGACCTGTATAAAGCAGGTAGTAGTAGGTCGATCTGCAGTGTCAACATACAAAATCTGTCTGCCCATCGCACAAAATTTGTTCATGCAAACATGGCGGACACGACAGCTTTATGAGATCAATTTGATGTTAATTTGCTCAGGGAAACATAAGGTGACTAATTAGCTTTTGCATAATTTTACATATTCAACCGATTATATATTTAGTGTTAAAATTGTCAGTTTCACATTGAATGAACTTTGGTTCAATGAATAATTATTAAATATTAGAATATTTTTTTAATTGTGAGATTTTCTTCAGTACACTACTTCAACTTCTATGTGTTTACTGCGTAGACCGCATTGCAGTAACACAGGGCGCGGTGACTTCCGATGCGAGTGCTTGATCACAACGGCATATGTACAAATGTACATTTATAAGTGTCAGTCCGGTACAATACAAAGTAAAAAGCTTTACATTATTTTTCAATAACTTTTAATTAATTTTTCAAAACACGTCTCATTTCATTTCATGACTGTAGTTTATTTCTATCAATTTAAGAATCAAAACAGAAAAAATCAAATGAACCAGCAATATCAAACAAGATTTTGTAAACACTCAGATATGCGCAGCTGTTGGCCTACTATGCCCCCTTTTTTTCTGACAATTCCTTAGCTTTCAATAATTCTGACTGATATTTAACCCCCAACATTTTCCTATCTTCTGGGGATAGATTTTGAAGCGTCTTGTACCAAAATAGGGCTTTTTTACGAGTGAGGGTCACAATGAATTTTTTAGGATTTTTAGGGTCGTACTGAATGCGCTCGAAAGCTTCATCAGAATACCGGTGTAGAGCGTTTATGGCATAATAAGTCACATTGGGCACTTTCTTGGGTAACAGTCCAGTGAAATACACATCATCAACCCAAAAGAATGGAGTTATCTTCGTTGATTCGTACATCTCTTTAATAATGTCGCCCGATAGAATGACAAACGCCCCCGAGTGATATTTGGGGTAAAACGTTCCTTTGAATTCCGATTCCTCGACGCACCACTTCATGCAGTTTCTTGGTTTCCGTAAAACGTGCATCGTTTTATCCTGCCACATATGCCCCATTAGAAAACGTGTAGAATTCCAATATTTGACGTGTAAGAGTTTCAACAAACGGAAAATATCAATATAAACATCATCATCGGCCTTAAAGACAAACTTGACCTTATTGCAATAATTAGATATCCATTTCATTGCCCCTACTGCTTTATGACTTAAATTTCTGTAACTATCAACATAATCCTCCTGAATTATATCCCCGTACTTTTTACCCTCTTCGTATAACTTACTTTGGATTTTATCGTCATTTGGGTTTCCTATCATGAAGATTAGCCTTGACTCATACTTCGGCATGATGGAATTTTGACCCCATGTTTGTCGTAGTTTTAACCGATTTTCAAAGTTTCCCGGACTGGAATGAACATAAGTTAGGTATGTCAATTTGCGTCCATTGCAAATAGTTTTATTGTTTATTATATATCTGAAATCATGAGAGGCCCCTACGGGTTTTGAGGAAGGGACAATTTTTTCTTTTGTCTTAACTCCGACTGAAGACTCCTTATCCTTAATTGAGTCTTCTGGGTTAATTTTAGATTTTTTCACAATTTTTAAATCCTCGGGTTTTGGTTTATCTATGATATCTTTTATTTTTTTCACGGCTTTTAAATCCTCGGTTTTTGGTTTTTCTATGATATCTTTTATCTTTTTCACGGCCTTTACTAAGTCTTCTTTTTCTCCATTTTGAATGTTGTCTTCTGCTTTAACTTTATCCTCGGTGTTGTCGACTGCACTTTTGTCTGATGGTTTTAAATTTCTCGGAACGTTTTGCTGCTTCATTTCAAAAGAATTTTGTTTGATTTCCATTCTAGGTAATGCCTCATGAATATCCTTTAGATAATTATTTGGTTTCCCGGAGCTCACTGCGATATTTCTAATGTCACTCCTTGGATTCTTAACGTTTTGTATAAAATGTCCAAAGTCAATGTATCGTTCGAAGATATATCCATCTTTACTTTCGTGCCTTGTAAGTATTAATAAAAACACAATAAAAACAAAAGGTATTGTTAATTTAAATAAGAAAACGGCAAATCTGCTTGTGCGACTGATGTGGCGGTACCGTAAGCAAGCCATAACTAAACTGATTAAGGCATCACCACATATCATCAATTATCATACTTCACATATTTATTTAAAACTCATCACTGCATATCGACCTTTTCTTGTTTACATTAAGAATGGAAAAAACTATTTGTGAAATTTAAATGCACGTATGATTTGAGAAATTTGTGTAGGCCTACTTGCAGTTGGTTTTATGATGCATTTAATACGACCGATCATTCGTCTATTTGTACAGGCATATATCACAAGTATAAGTATCTTTATTAACAAAAGACAAATAAGAAGTGCAAATAATCTGACACAAAATATGATTTATATTGAGCGTTTGCGGTGAAGGATGAGATTACCATCTGTGAACAAAATAACAAACCGAAGTTTCACATGATAATTTTATTGCTTATGGTTCTTTCGAAATGCGTCTGTTGTTACTGAAAAAAGGTCATTGTTTGGAACAATACAAAAAATATACCTGGTATACATCATTATGAATGGACAGAGGCGGATCCAGATGCGGCTGTCAAGGGAGGGAGGCATGTTTCTGCATTTGCAGTCTCGCTTAAACGTAATTTTCTTGAAAATGGTACTTCTCATCTCATCTTTGCGGTTTGTTGGGTGGGGGGGGGGGGAGGGGAGGGGTGAGTAGCTCCTCCTAGATCCACCACTGATGGATATATTGAGTGAATATTGTGATTTATATCTAGCCATATGGCCTATTGGGCTGCCACTGATCAGTGGCTATAAAGATCAGAAAAGATCCTGACATTTTTTCACTCACTAGGGGCTTGTGCCCGTGTTGGCTCAGTGGGCTACATGACTGCCAAGGCCCCTAAGCCAGCAAAGACAGCTGAGGAAGCCAAGGGATGGGCACAAGCTCCTGGTTACTAAAAAGAAAAAAGAGATCTTTGTTAAATTGATACAACTCAAAAACAAACAAAATATCAAGAAACTAACCCCACCAGAGTAGATTTGATTCTAGAGTGATTGAAGAAAATCCATCTTTTTTATCAAAACTAGACAATCTTATGGCGATCATTCCTTTGCTCATGAATTCCATGGTAACGGAATCACACAAAAATCACAAAATTACACTTTCATGATGCATCACAAAATTGTGTTTACACAAATTATGACTTAGTGAACTATTTGACTTAAATGAAAATGAACTAATACTTTTGATAAATAGAATGTCTGTGATGAGCCCGAGCAGTTTTATACAGCAGGCTGAACACAGTGTAACGAAATCACGGACAAAAACAGCAAATTTTGTTACTTTTTGATTTCATTGTCTGATTTATGAAAACTGCTCCAACTATGGAAAAGATAGACTGACCGTGATCATCCAATGGATATACTCTAAAAACATTTTAATATCAATTATGTTTGAGATTGCACAGATGAGAGTTGTGCTGCCCTCTTTGGGACAAGGTTCGGAAAAACAAATAGTGTGATTCCCTTACGTTGTCTGATGTGATTCCGTTACGCTTAATTGAAATTAGCCTATACAGCAACAAAAACCTACCGTGGCAAAAATTCTGAAACATTTTAAAATTTCAAGTATATTAGCACTCGGTGATGTCAACATCAAACATCAACACCCAACATATCCAGTTGTATTGAAGCCTTAGAAAATAGCATTTTTCTTCATTTTTTAGGCCAAAATAATTGAGATTATTTGTTTCATGTAAATATATTGAAAATTGCCTTTTCAAGATCCCTTGATGTAAGAAAAGGTCATGTTTTTTGAGCCATTCCCTATTATCATGGAATTCATGTGCTGCGTAGGCATCAGTTCTCTGAAATGCCTTTAAATATCACCCTCGCTTAGGCAGTGCAACGATTTTGATGCCTTTAAAAGGGGACTTAAAACTCATCTGTTTAAAAATTTATGGTAACTAATAATTTTCCATGGGTTTTTGTTATAATTCTTGTCTTTTTCTAGCTGTTTTGGATTTTCATGGACTGGCCATGTTGAGACCTCTGTTTTGGAATCATCAACAGCACAATGACATAAATAATAATAATAGTTTATTCATAAAAACATTGTACAAGTTAAAAACATAAGGGGGCAAATGTTAATTTTTAACAATAATAGCTCCCCCTACCGGGAAAATGGTACAAAACAATTTTACTTTTTAAAATTTTAACAGATACACTATTAATCACAATACGATCAAGATTATTCCAGTTATTAACTATTCTATTAATCCAAAACATTTTCCTTTTCTCAGTTCTACAATAATAAGTGTATAAATTTCTATTGTGACCTCTATGTCTATTATTAAAACAATATGAATGTTGCATATCAATCATTGTAACTCCATTAATCATTTTGTAAAATAAAATTAAATCTGCTCTTAATCTCCTTTCCTCAAGTGTGTCTAATTTACAATTTTTTAAACGATCACTATACATCAGATGTTCAGAATAATTCAACCGCCGAGTGAAATATTTTTGTACTCTCTCTACTTTATCTATATTGCCGATTAAAACAGGCGACCAAATTTGACTGGTATGTTCAAGAACAGGACGTACATATCTCTGATACATGTTAATATAAAACTTGTTTTCATGATTTTGAATGTAGTAAAAATATTTCTAATAATAAAGTATCCTTTTTTTACAATAGAAGAGCAGTGCTTACTAAATTTCAAATCAGACTGTATAATAACGCCAACATCTTTTATCGAATCTACTTTGTCAATTACTTTGTCATCTAAAGTGTAAGAATGTGAGGAGGACACTATAGTTAAGTGTTTTGTTTTGTCTGGGTTCAATTTCATTTGCCATTTACTGGCCCAATCAAAAATGTGATCTAAATCTTCTTGCAAGAGTTTACTATCTACATCACTATTGACACCTTTAAAAACTTTAGTGTCATCTGCATACATGCTTAGTTTGCTATACTGTACAACAGTTGGTAAATCAGCCGAATATAAAATGAACAATAGGGGTCCGAGTACAGTACCCTGGGGCACTCCTGACATTACAATCGCTCCAGAGGACAGAGAGTTATTTACTTTGACAAATTGTAATCGGTCCACCAAAAAAGTTTTTTACCCATGAATAAGCCTTTCCAATAATGCCGTATTGTGAAAGTTTGAAAAGTAACTTATTGTGACATACAGTGTCAAAACATTTCGAGTAATCCAAATAGATCACATCAGTAGCTATCTTTTTGTCAAAATTTGAGGTCCATAAGTCCATACATTCTAATAAGTTTGTGACAGTCGACATCATTACATCCAGATAAATTTAAATAAGCACTTGTGATTTATGTCTCTGAACAAATTTTCCATCAAACACTGGTATGTCGCTTAGGGTGGCCTAAAAATGTACAGGAAAATTTTTTTTTCTGAAATTCACATCGCATACCCCCTCATTTTAGGAGAAATGGTGAAAAAAGCACCTTGTTAAAATTTCATGAAAATCAGTCAAGTCTAAGTGGTCTCTCAAGGCCCCTCAATTCTCACGAAAAAGAAACATTTCAACCATTTTCGCCAATACGCGGTTAGCCAAAACTTTGTGAATTTTTAATGAACAACATTCTAATTGCCATGGTTGGAAAGGTATCAAAATTAGCTTCAATTTGCATACCAACATCAATGGTCTAGGATGATATCTTGGCTCCCATGGACTCTTCAGCTGACAGCGCTAATGTGCGAAAGTGTTTACTGAATGATCAAACCTGTTCAAGAAAATATTTCCATTAAATTTCACTGTCAATTAACATCTTCTTATTCTCCAAAAGGCAGGATGACCCGATAAAACATAAAACTTTTTTTTTTACCATGGAGAAACCCGCTTTATGAGCTGTAAAGTTTTAATGTTAGATTTTGTCAAAAGTGCTGAAAACATCGGAGAGTGGCTGTTGCATTTCATAGTTTAACTTCATAAGAGTTAAATATAGGACAACATAATTTATATCATGTGAAACATAAGAATATTGTCTTTCAAGTGGTACCCATCATGGTGCCCTGTAATAAATTTGGATGAAGATATGAATTTGAAATACTACAATTCCCCCCTGCTATTTTATGAGTTTGCGACACACTTCAACATAAAATTTCATCACTCATAAACCGGGCATTCCCATGGTCAAAAATTTTTTTTTTTAATATTTGGTCATTCTGGAACTGGGAAAATAAGAATCACAGCAATTTACAGCGAAAAAAAATAAAAGACTGGCTTTTATCAGGATCGGTCGTTCAGCAACAATTTCATTCACGAAAAGTGTAAACTGAAGAGACCATGGGAGTTGAGATATTATCTTAGACCAATAATGTTGGTATGCAAATTGAAGCTCTTTTTGAGCCCTATCCAACCATGGCATTGAAAATGTAGTACTGTACAAATTGACTAAGTTATGAGGAACCGCGAATTTGCGAAAATGGTTGAAATTTTCCTTTTTGCTAAGAATGGAGGGGCCTTGAGAGACCACTAAGACTTGACCGATTTTCTTGAAATTTTTACAGGGTGCTTTTTTCACAATTTCTCCTAAAATGAGGGGGTATGCGAATAGAAAATCAAAAATTTTGTTTTTTGGGCCACCCTAATGTCGCTGGACTATTTGTCAAGCCGAAAGGAAGGCGAACATACTCCCAATGTTCCAACAGGGGCAGTAAATCCTGTTTTACAGATCTATGTCAGATTCATATACAGGAACTTGGTAGTAGCCCAGACTTCATATCTAGCACTGAAAAGATGACAGTACCACCAAGATAATCAAACATTTCTGTTATTCTGGGAATGGCATAAGCATCTGGGATTGTCCAGATTGTCTGCATGTTTAATTGCCTATAATCATCATAATCAGTACAAATTCTCAAGGATTGCATGGACAGAAGAGATACCATCATGTGACTACAAGGATTACAGTCTGGAAATTTGATATGCAAACAGAGTGGACTGCTGCACAGTGGCGTCAATTTCAAAATAAAGAAATAGATATGTGTAAGGCATATCTTTCAGAATATATTACACTTTTGTTAACAATTGTATACCTTATAATGTGTGAAAGATATGTTGGTTGCTAACTAGATGTATTTTTTGTTTAGGAATATCGACAGGACTAATTTTATGTTGGAGGGCCTTTAAGCAGAACTTTGCTGCTGGTCAATCCGACATATTTTTGTATAATGTCTTAAGGACTGATATTAAATTTATATGGACATTCTTTAAACTATCTTTTACTTGATAAATAAATCTAAACTGACATTGGACAGTCTTTAAAGAAAGAAAAAAAAACAACAACGAACATTTACAGTTTAATCAATAGAACTGGGACCAGTATTGTAATGATAATATACTTAACCATGTTTTTAACTTTCTGTAGACTAGTGTAGACTTTGATTTTGCTTTGCATTGGATTTTGCTTTGTATTATGATATTGATGACACATGTATCTTTTTTGATATTCGGTTTGTCAAAATAAAAGTTTATATATAATAAAGTGGTGGGGCATTGACAACTTTTTTAGATTTTTTGCATGGGCACAGCAGAGTTACGGAACCAGCCCCATAGGAACTGACGCCACTGCTGCTGCACTGTGAAAATGGCACTTCATGTGTCATCAATACTCATCATGCTGATGATTTGTCATGATCATACCCAATACTTCCAATGCTATTTTGATTTAAGGAGACTAATCCAGCTTGTTGGTGACAGGCAAATGAAAGTATTATGCATCTGATTTTTACTCTAAAATCAGTAATGACAAATCAAATGGTCTTTGCTTGATCATGACTAATGGAACAGCCTCTATATTTCCCATGTTGAATGCAGAGAAGATGACACTGCATCAGCTATCATGAGTCAGGAAGTGCCATTTTTACAGTGCAACAGTCCACTTTTTTTTTCCATATCATATTTCCTGACTGTTAACAATAATACATTTTTGCCACAGATCTAGAACTCGTCAATCTACAGCTCCGCGGTGTCCATACACAGTTACACAAATCAAAGGAAACTTTGCCTAATGGCCAACCGACGTTGTCAATAGGCGAAAAAAATTGCAAGCTGCATGATTTATTCCTATATAGGTCTGCTTGACAACACCAGATAGGGTAAACCGAGTCTCACTTCATCTATGGTCCAATGTCATGAGTTGGTGAAATTTCAGTTTTTGCCCAACATGGAAATACATTTCAGGTCATATCTCCGCCATGAAGCGAGCTTAGTGAGGAAACATCACTATCCACCTTCGACATGCACTGTGTCCCAAAAGTTCGTTCCGCTCATACTTGGCTCTTTGTTCTCTCAAATAATAATATAATGGCAAACGAAATAATTTTTTTTACATATCCAGGAATGTAATTGTTATACCAATTTTTTTTTATTTATCATAGTTTTGAAATTACGCGACTCCGAATCAAGTTGTTTTGTGAAGTCAGGATGGGGTTACAAAAAGACCTCCCATTTAAAAACGATCAAAGATTTTGATTTAAAATGAAGTCAGATGACTTACGAAGATCTTTTTCATCATATGGGATATTCCAAAATCTTCTTCAGAAATTATTTGTTCTGCAAAATTACAACATGCTTGAGCGACACATTTTGACCTGAGCCATTCCGCCATGTAACATGTCATGTTTCATTCGGGATTTCATCCAGGTTTTTTTTTTTTTATAGCGAAACCAATTTTTTAATCCTAAATATAGTTATTAATGAGTTCTATACCCTTTAAAATTTGTGCTCTTCACAGAAATGGGAAAAGTCCAGTTGGAGTCTTTTTCACGATGTACGTGGTTCATTATTCAACGCCAAAATGACAGTTAAAATCATCCAAACGATTTAAAAATAGGTTTATCAGGTAGATAGAAGTTCATTGATCCGCCAACAGGTGTCTAACCCTTCAGAGCCATCCAGCTTAGAAGATATATAGGCAAAATTATGAGAGGCAGTGACTGGAACGAACTTTTGGGACACAGTGTACTTGAAAATGCCCTGAATTTCCTCCAAAGTAGTTTTCATGCCATAAATTTGATTCTCTGTTATGATGCTAGTGCCACAGCTAATTCAGCTTTTACGTCATCATGATCATTATCTCAGGTTGCCTCCTGACAACTTCACTCAACCCACGTTTTATATGATTTATTTATTTTGCATAAATAAAATATATATGTAATTATTTTCAATAAAGAACTTGGACTTGATTGGTTTTTAATGTACGGTATAACAGGATATTGGCATGGTTGTCGCTGAAAGACGTAAGGGTGATATCTTGACAGCGACAGGAAACTATACTAAGGATGCCTCACTCCTGATGACATAATTCCATCTGTGAAATGATATGGAAAAGCCAAATAAAAAGTCTAAAAATGTTTTAAAAAGTCATTAGCTGTCTTTGGTGCTTTGGCGACCTGATTGGAGCAATGGCATCATAGGTTGTACCAATCTGCATAATATGTACATTGTATTTCAATGCTGGGCAATGGAGACTTGAGCTATGACTTAATCATGATCATCGGTAGCTATCGGTCCACATTGAGAAAAAACGTGATTTCTTGAATTTTCTTCAAATGAGTTGCAAAAGATGTAAGCAATCCAATACAATGAAGTTATTAAGTAAACTATTTACCCTAAAAACCCCAAATAGAAACACCCTAATGTGTACAACCCAAAGGTGAACACCCTTAAATTTCAAGGGCACAAAAACCCTTATGTCACAGCTGGGCAGTTTTAAAGCTGGCCTATTTGTGCAAGAGTGTCCAGATTTGGTGTCAACATAAAGTTTATTGACTGACAATTTCCTTATAGTATTTCAGTAGCTTAGCATAAGCGTTAATAAGGCGTTCGGAGGGTGGAATTTTCGAAAAAAAAATTTTGGGGGGGGGGGGTGCTACTTTTTTCCTCAATTTCACCATCCAAATTTTATAGGCCTACCATGTTAAAATGAAATCCCTTGACTCCTGATTTTCATTAATATTTATTTGATCATCTGCCCTCCTCCCTCCTCCCTTCTCCCTCCTCCTCCTCCTCCTCCCGCCTCCTCCCGCCTCCTCCTCCCGCCTCCTCCTCTTCCCTCCTCCTCCTCCTCCTCCTCCTCCTCCTCCCTCCTCCGCCCTCCTACTCCCGCCTCCTCCTCCTCCTCCTGCCTCCTCCTCCTCCCGCCTCCTCCCTCCTCCTCCTCCCTCCTCCTCCCTCCTCCTCCTCCCTCCTCCTCCTCCCTCCTCCTCCTCCCTTCTCCTCCTCCCTCCTCCTCCTCCCTCCTCCTCCCTCCTCCTCCCTCCTCCGCCCTCCTCCTCCCACCTCCTCCTCCTCCTCCCACCTCCTCCTCCTCCCGCCTCCTCCTCTTCCTCCTCCTCCTACTCCTCCTACTCCTCCTCCTACTCCTCCTTCTCCTCCTCCTACTCCTCCTACTCCTCCATTACTCTCCCTCCTCCTCCTCCTCCTCCTCCTCCTCCTCCTCCTCCTCCTCCTCCTCCTCCTCCTCCTCCTCCTCCTCCTCCTCCTCCTTTTTTGACGAACTTCCGTGCCATCAGATTATATCATATTGTAGACGCTGAGACTGAATGTGAATTTTATTTCCTGGACATGTTGTTAATAGGGTAAAGTGATGTCATACGTTTTTTGATGTCACTTTTCCCTGTAGAATTATATGTCCCAGACAAAAAATTCACATTCACTCTCAGTTTCCTACAATGCTGAAATCATCAGAAATGGTCAATGTAACATGATAAGTACCATGCCCAACATCATTACATTGACAATGCATCAAAAGTATGGTTTACCAAAATTGTTAACTGTTACAGTCTGTCACTTTGATATATTTAGAAAATATGAGGACCAGTTCACTGTGAAAAATGCATTTCTTGACTCATGATAGCCGATGAAGTGTCATCTTCTCTACTTTCGACATGGGAAACATAGAGGCTGTTTGATTAGTCATGATCAATAGAAGGCCATTTGACTTGTCATAACTGATTTTAGAGTGAAAGTCAGATGCATAATCCTTTCGTTTGGCTGTCGCCAACAAGCGGGATAAGTCTCCTTAAATCAAATCAACATTGAAAGTATTGGGTATGATCATGACAAATCATCGGCATGATGACACACAAAGTGCCATTTTCAGTGCAGCAGTCCACTCGTTTTTGCAGATCAAATTTCCTTGCTGTATTATAACAATAATGTCTTCTTTCAAAAGGCAGTGTTCAATGACATCCCAATGTTTGTGTCACATCATTCATCATCCACTTTAACAATTTCCGGTTGGTCTCTTTCAAAAGCCTGAAACAAGTTAGGGGTGGTTTTTGAAGTACTTAAACAAGTTAAGGGTGCTTTTGGAAGTACTTAAACAAGTTAAGGGTGCTTTTGGAAGTACTTAAACAAGTTAAGGGTGCTTTTGGAAGTACTTAAACAAGTTAAGGGTGCTTTTGGAAGTACTTAAACAAGTTAAGGGTGCTTTTGGAAGTACTTAAACAAGTTAAGGGTGCTTTTGGAAGTACTTAAACAAGTTAAGGGTGCTTTTGGAAGTACTTAAACAAGTTAAGGGTGCTTTTGGAAGTACTTAAACAAGTTAAGGGTGCTTTTGGAAGTACTTAAACAAGTTAAGGGTGCTTTTGGAAGTACTTAAACAAGTTAAGGGTGCTTTTGGAAGTACTTAAACACGTTAAGGGTGCTTTTGGAAGTACTTAAACAAGTTAAGGGTGCTTTTGGAAGTACTTAAACAAGTTAAGGGTTGAGTGGTAGTTACTTCAGTGGTAGTTCATATGGACAGACTGTAATGAGGCCATGGTTTTTCAGAACTTTCATGGATACGGAAGTTTATAGATGTGGAAATTGAGTGAAAAGGGCATGATGGTTGCATTCGACCATAAATTAGAAAAATAAAATCCTGTCATGACCTTGTCTTGAAGGATGAAACTAAACCTCAGTTGAAAACAACTAAAAGTCAATCAGTACGTTGAAGTGTCATCTCATATATCTGTGCATTCAGAGAGCTGCAATATTTTTGGAAAAGTGTCAAAGTCACCCGGGTGTTAAAAGTAACCCATTTTACTGCAACGTTAACATGTTATGATAAATATATCTGTCTTTTAACACCTTCACCTTCAGAGTTCATCTTGACGCTTTTCTTTAAAAAGTAGGATATAGTGAAAAGGCAAAAAAAAAACATATGTCATTGAAATGTGTGATTGGACAAAAAGGTGAGTTACATCAGAGGGAATGAGGTGTTTACTGCATATTTCTCATATAACCTATTATAAGGGAGTGACTATCTCATTTTCAGGGGGGGGGACTTATGAAATATGTGATTGGACAAAAAGGTGAATTACATCAGAAGGAATAGTGGCGTCAGTTCCTATGGGGCTGGTGGGGCATTTTTTTTATAGATGACAAATCCATCATAAAACCTTACTTCACTCTCAACGGTCACGGAATTGTGATATATGACCCAACTACTGAACTAGGGGGCCTTGAGCGGCCCCCAGACCTCCCCGCCGCATAAGCTTCAGCCCTTCGGGCTTCGCATCCTGTTGTAGTCCCATCACTGAACCTGAACTCCCCCTTCCCAAATTGATCCGCCCCTGCGACCGTCTTAAGCGGAACAACTTACTATTAGTATAAAATAAGACAAATTATTTAAATATTTAAACAACATGCTGATTTTGTACATAGCTCTAGCTGTTATTTATGTAGAATCTAAACATTTACTTAAACACATATTGTTTAGAAAATGTTGAAGCGAGTTTAGAGTGTAGACGTTCGACAGAAAATGCATCTGCAAGATAGCGCAAAGGGGAGAGGATGGATACGTCATATTTGGCATTTTTGGAACATAAAATCGTAATCTATGCAGATGGCTATGTTGGGAATCAAAGAGTGAAGGATAGATATGGAGAAATTGAAGAAAACGGCGATGACGTCATGGTATCCCAGCAGCCTTAGAGTCACGTATAAATATTATACAGTTATCGCACAGCACCGAGTGCAATATCAGTTTTTATGGCACCGAGGTGACTAATATTGCACGAGGGCGCAGCCCGAGTGCAATATTAGTCACCGAGGTGCCATAAAAACTGATATTGCACGAGGTGATGTGCAATAACTGTTATATCATATGGTTTTTTTTCGGCAAATACTAAGGGAAGGGCTGGAACTCTGATGTCCAGGGAAACTCTTTTTGGGTTTCTTTTGACCTGCATGTTTAAAATGTATCTCGTCAAAAATCACTTTTTTTTTCTCCCTTTTGGAATCCATAATCCATAGATGATATATTTGATGATGGGTCTTCTTTAATTTTTTTTCCCAAACTTTGTATAAGACTTAAGACCTCTAAGCACAACAAAGTCACTGAAAAATGGGAGAAAAAACTGTTTCTCGGCCACTTTTAAATGATTTATTCTGATTAAACAAATAACATAAACAGTACAAAAAGTTGATATCTACTTAACCCTTTAATATACGCATCTTTTGGCCATCACAATCATTTTTCTATCTTTTTCTTGTTCTGTCCAGTGACTTTCTTTAACTATTTAAAACCAAAAAACGATCTTGTTGCTGCTGCAAGACTCAGTTTGTGTTTCTTTCGAACCACATATTTAAAATGTATCTCATTAGAAATTGATGAATATCTCACAAAAAAAAAAAAATTTCACACCTTTGGAATCGCCAAATTATATACTTGATGATAGATTTAATTTTCGATTTTTTTTTTAAACTTTGTAGCAGACTTTTGACCTCTAAACAAAATAAAATCACCAAAAAATCGGCAAAAATGCCGTTTTTCGGCCACTAAATGCTTTATTCTGATAAAACAAAGGACATTAGCAGTACAAAAAGTTGATATCCGATTAGCCCTTCAATGGACGCATCTTTTGCCGCTAAAATCATCTTCCTATCTTCTTCCGTTGCCGAGCGGCGGAGTTTTTAGTATAATTGAAAAACACAATATTTTTGTCAGCTTGTGGCTGCAGCAGCCTGAAAATATGGTGCTTCCTCTCAGGTCCGTCCAATCTTTCACATGTTAAAATGAGCGTGCAATATAATGCGTGCAATATCGTAGAATATTGCACGGCTGTAGGCCAATGAGAAGCGAGTATTTCCGCTAACCATATGATATATATATATATGCAATGGAAAGGTCAACAAAGAGAATGAGAAGATTTGACATACATTATGATACATATAGTGTCTTGTCACTCTGGTGCTTTACTAAGTGCTCAAAGAGAGGACTATTGCTCAAGAGGGAAGAAGTTGTTTTGAGGTACTTGAGATTTAGGACTCACAACAGACGTTAAACTAGTCTTAACCTTCCATTACCCGTCAATTCTGAGACGCGTGTGGGTAGAGATATACTTATGTGGACATTTTGTAAGAAAAATTTCAGTGGCGCAAAATGAGTATTTTATTGATATTATCTTAACTGTCACTGAAAAGTGAGTCACATCAAAGATCTAAAATGGCAGCTACTCTCACAAAATAATAATTCAAATTGAATTATAAATTTAAATTAATTCAAGCGATTTACCTCCAGTGCTGCAGCGAATTGCTACATTTTAGCCATTTGACGCGAATTTAAGAATCAAAGAGGTCCTTATTCGAGTTACTGGTGGCTGGGGCAAATCTCTGTCGTAGGATTTTGTAGAGATTGGTGGCCAATACTCCATCACTGTATTACTAAATTCCCTCCAGTAGTAACCCAAAAAAAGCAAACTTTTGAAATGAGTCACAATAATTATAGACTCAAGACTCAAGAATTTTTTTTTTCCACAAAATGTCATAATTATACAATTTTAAACAATTAAACAAGGATTTGACAGAAGCAGCTCTAGTTGAAAACATGATGCATTAGTAAGATTTTAAATTATGTGGTACAGGATGACATATCTAAGACAGTTTCTTGTCGCTAGCGAGATCCCAACCTGGGAAGTATGGCAAGATCCAGACATGATATATAAAAATTATGGATTATTATGAAGTGTTTTGCTTATTGACATTCGAAGAGGAAGCCCTTCTTTCAACTTATAGCATCAGAGATCAATCTACACTCTACACTCTAACACTGTCCCATTTTCCATACATCAGATTCACCACAGATTCTACGGAATTGGCTAAACTGAAAACTGAGGTTTGCTCGGTCCAGACCCTGATAGACTGCCCGAACTGGAATCCCAACTTGGCCTATGTGGTCACCTACCAAGGCATAATGATCGATGACGGAAATGTGGATTTTGAAGGATTTGTGAGTATTGTTATATTTTCTCTGTGTTATGAACAATTTTTGCCAAGGCCAGCCATAATTAATTTTAGTTTCTCGTAACAACTGACCTGACATATATATTTTGCTTACTTAGAAAAAGAAAGTGAGCTTAGTTGTGATCAGGTCCCAAATTCCTAGTTGTTCTATCGCCCGAGACGCCCCTTTTGGAAAGGACCACCCTTTTGGGTAGGACGACCATGTCGACAAGATTTGCCAGTATTTTACAATGAAATGACAAAGAATCTAGGAGTCTAGTAGGAACCTGGCTATGATCTTTAAATAATTAGAAAACGTTCCTTGAGAAGATTCGAGAAGCCCGACTTCCATTATGTCGGATCTTGCACTGACATTTTTTTATGGTCTATATACATTGTAGCAGAATAATATAATAGAATTTATTCAAGTAAAATAAGTGGCAAATCAGTGTCTATTGCCCGTTGTATGTAAGAGTCATTGTTACATTGTCAATTAAATTTGATCAAATCATGTTTAACACCAATTGATTGCAGGGAAACACTTATCAAATGATTCTGGTAACCAATGGAACCACCAGTTTTGGAATTGTCCATTACGCCATGATGCTGGAGTACTGGGACTACACAGGCTGTATCGAATATGTGAGTATCTTACATTACACTATGCCAATAAGTGGAATATATGTATATATATTTATACATATACATGTTAAAATTAGTAGGCCTACTTGCATATTATTATTATTTTTAAGTACAACATACTTCCAAAGAGACAGTGGTCTCAGGTCATTTTCAAATTTAATAATTGGTCAATAACGTTTTTTTGGAGGGCATTATGGGGTATTAATCAGTTATGGCCTGAGGGCAGAAATCTTTAACTTAATGCCCGAGCCGCCAGGCGAGGGCATTAAATGATTTCTGCCCGAGGGCCATAACTGATTAATACCCCATAATGCCCGACAACAAAATGTTATTATCATTATTATCATTTTTGAACACAATCCACATCCAACAAGAAAGTTACCTTTTATTCTGGATTCATTAATCGCCGGCGCCGTTTTTTTGTGTTTACGTCCTTATCATTAAAGCTAGGAAAAATCTGTGTGCAGGAATCAACTTACCAGGCTTGAATTGATAAGTGTAGGTCTTTAAATTTTTCAAATCGGACGATTTTTGGCTGATTTAGCCAGGAAAAAGACAGAAAACTGAACTCGGAAGTAAACAACATCGCCATGACGTCATTTCGGATGACGTCACGATCAATAAAAAACACCAGGGGGCGTTTTCGCGGGCATTAACGGCCATTAACGCCCGCGAACTGGGCATTAATGGCCAGACAATGCCCTGCAAAATGATAATAATGGTCCTTTTGTATGTGTTGTAGTAATTTACTATACTGGTATCCTGAAATGAAATGAGTGCCAAGCCATTATTGATTTTTTATCTCAGATGTGAGATCTGCTCCTGTAAATACTTTTTTATGTTATATTTTATTTTATTGTAAATGTTTTATACCTTCTTCTGTACATTTAGTACGAATAAAGATTATTAAATTAAAATTTTTCATAGGAACAAGTTCCATTGAGAAGTATGTCACAAGCATACCACTTGTTCAGCTAAAAAACTAGGGTACAGTAACGTTGAAATTGCTTCAAAAAAGTTTGTTGCTCCTTCGTTCGAAAAGTTGTTGTCACCTCTAGCATCAAAAAAGTTAGTTGAAATGTCCGTACTCCCCCCTCCCCCAAGCATCACCCGGTTGGCCGCTAAGTAACTAAAATTTGATCTTTCAAGATATGAAATATGACATCAAACCCATGTGTCGTGAAGAGGACAAATTAAGGAGCTCATTTCAACCCAATTCTAAACACCTGTCCCGCAAACTCCATGAAGAGCAAGGCTCTGAATCAATGCTAATGAAAACTGTAAATTCCTTTGTATAATAATATTATAATATGAATGTATGTCTAATTTCAGCGTGGAGCTAGGCTGAAGAATGGTTTCATGAGGGAACTGATACCTGGCCAAGCGAACAACAAAACAACATTATTCAACGCTCAGTTTAGCAAGAATGCGACTACTAATGGCGCTTATGTTGTGTTCTTCGGTAAATACGTTTGTTCAATTCTGATTATGAGTACGATGAATCATTTATGATATGCCTATGATGCTATAATTATTCAGTAGAAAGGGTTAGGCCTATTGGCTCTACTAGAATTTTGACAGAACCTGGTCAATCCGATCTGATCCTGAATGGTAATGATGTCACAACAAGTGATAACCACACGGCAACCAAATATATAAACAGTTCAATAAAGATTTATTACAATGATAAGTATGTATAAAGTACACCCCGAACCTTCAAAGATAATCTTGAATATTCTGAGAAGCCCTTCTTTCAAATTGGATTGTAGTTTATAATTGTAAAACTTCCATAAAAGAACTTGGATAAAAGTAGACATTTTTTAAATATTCAAGCTTATTAAGGGGTGGTGTTGTGATGGTTTTATTTTGGTAAAAGTGGTTAAGATACATATATTTCATTGGTTTAAAGTAACATTTGACAAGTTTAAAGGGGTCTTGAAATGTTGGGAAAGGATAAGCACTGTGCATGGTGTAGTGTTTGAGATATTTGATGGACACCATGATGTGGAGACAGAAACTAGATCCCCCATCGCATAGCGTGGGGGATAATTAGCTTCTGAAAGGTGTGAGAGTAACATAAACTGATAAAAATGCATCTTAGCGGTAGTTTAGTTGCCATGTAAGGAGATGAAAATGCATTTGTTATAATATTTTTTTATTTCATGTGTCTTTCAGATGGTTTTCCATGTCCCATCATGGGCAACTTGGATAACTTTACCTTGGAAGCCGGACATCCGGATCCCTTATGGACAACACACACCTATCCTTTTAAATTCCTCTGCAACGGGGGTCGTGGTAGCCCGTTCGATTGGAAGATGGGTATTCCTGGCCCAGGCCGGGTTTTGAACCCATGGAACATCCAGTGCAAAGTTGAGAGCCAGGGTCTGCCCCTGAACTTCAACACAGAAATAGATGGCTTCGAGTGCAGAGGTTTGTACTGAATATTATTTAAAAAATTTTAAAGGGGCTATAAGCCCTCAATTCACTTTTTTTTCTAACATGGTAATTTTATTGATTTTTTTTTGTTAGTAAATGCGTACAAAACCACAAAATTCATGCAAAAAATATTTTAATTAGTGAGTAATTAGCCTTTAAATATAAGCGGGCCACGGCCAAATTATTTTAAATTGCATGTTTTTTGGCATTCGAAGTGTCATAGCGAAGTCTATAGTTTTGAGAATGTCACAAAATTGTGAGAACTTCATCCTGACAATGACTGCTTATGGTTTTTGGGCTTATAGACACTTTAGATATTCTATTGTGACCTATGTTCTAGTGGATAACATGCTCGCCTGTGAACTGAGATGTTGCAGATTCGAATCTCAGCCATTGGCCCTTGGCATGGAGAAATTGAGCAGATCTTCTACATCTTCACTCCACCCAGGTGTAAACAATGTCATGTAAATGGTTACTAGGCAAGAGGCAGTGACGGCACTTGCAGTTGTAAAGTGACTTTACACTGTGTACCGTTTGCTCTATGCGAAGCGACCTAGTTAATCATAAAATCTTAAATTTTACGCAAGAAACTAATGTAATTACAATGTAACATAGCCAGTATGCTGTATTTATGTATTAGACATCTTCCTGTGAAATTTCAAGCTTTAAATATTTAACAATCAAAAGATTTGGTGATTCTAGTAAAAAATGCACTAAAATTTACTAAAACTGCCTAATCTCCCAGAAAACTTAACTGATTGATTCCAAAATGTGTATGTGCATTACTTTAATGCAAAGTTTGTTGTTTGCTCTATATATGAGAACTAGCAAAATGTAAACAAAAAATCCTTAATTAGGTCACTTGGTTGGTACACAGTGTTAAACAAGCCTCTCGAGGTTTTACGCCTACTACATTATGTACCGCTGTATTGTACCCCAATTAAATGATCAATAATAAAAAATAAAAATAAAAAGTATTGTGATGCTGAGTAATGTGGTAATGTGATAACTGGTGTCTTGTGAAACAATAAAACTCTTTGTTTGCAAAACATTGAGACTCTTCTTGTGAGGTGTAAGTAACACTTGGCTTAGACAGATGTTGTTTGTTGTAGTTGTACACAAACTTACATAGCCTGGCAGTTTTAAATTCCTTTGTCATCAACCGTGATGTCAAACTTTAAACTGAGTATCACAGGTTGAAGGTTAGACCAATCACATTCATTGATACCCTCTGATGTCACGGTTTAACTGCAAAACAAAGTTTTTAAAAAACAAACATCTATGAAAACGATAATACTGTGTTACGTCTTGTAAAACATGTACATAAATTTACATTTGTAAGAGGTAATTGAAATTCAAAATATAGAATAAAGCCTTATTTTATGTAATAATATGAGCTAATATGATACACAGTTTTAAACTTGAAAATTGAAGTGCTTATCTACTGATTTAATCTTCTTTTTTTTTTCAAATTAATTATTATGACACTGTTTATCATTTTATTCACAGAGCGAATGTACTTCTTTGGTTCTGAGATGGGAACGGGAACAATCAGCTTTTCAGGGACTTGGCAAACTGTGTCCATAAGCAGCAGTGTTTACCTTAAAGGGTCCTCCGACAGCTCTCAGAGTGTAAGAATCTTTTACGTTTCTCCGTTGTGTTTGTATTGATGTTAATATTTTCCTCAAGAAACACGCACATGTCAGCCTGTATTACATTCAAAGAAACAAATGTATATTATGTTGTTGGCTGATGCCCGATTTGGAATGATCCAAATAGATATTGAAACTAAAGCTCCGTTCACACAGCTATCAGAATAAGTTGACAAGAATGTCACAACGAGCAAAATATCAAAAATCGTGATTTCACTCCCAGAGTATATTTTTTTTCACTCTTAGAGTAAAAGTTTAACTCCAAGAGTAGAACTAGATGCTCCCAGATCATTGACATGCTTGCCAAAAATTTTGAACGGTTTAAAAATTTTTTAGAGTATAAAATTGAGAGTGAAATATTTGCTCTGGGAGCATCAACTTTTGCTCTGGCAGCTTTAAGTTTTACTCTTCGAGCAAAATTTTTACTCGGAGAGTAAAAACTATACTCTGAGAGTTAATTTACGCTTTCTGATAGTTTGATCTTGCTAAAATGGTCTTGTAAACCAAAGTCTCGGCTGTGTGAAAGGGGTATAATTTAGCACAAGTATTTCAGTCTCTGAGTCCCTCCCATGCCTTTTCATCCTTTGAAGAACATCTAATTGCTTTCCATTTTAGGCTGTGGGGAAACTATGGAGTTTTTTAATAATAAATGATTTCCTGTCCAGTTTGCAAAATAAATTAATTCTTTCTGGGTAAATAAAATATTCCGGTGTGGTATTTCTTAACAGGGTGCTGTTTAGAAGTAAACTTGATATTTTCAAAATTATAATTGTGGTTTTGTACATGATCATCATCGTTTTATGAAAACTGTGAATTGGCGTTCTTTAAATAATTGTACCACCATGTATCCCTTTGCTTTCTTGTAGCTAAGCCAAGTAGGAACATTATCATCAGAGACAACAAGCTCTTTGCCCAGTTCGCAATGCATACCTCTTCGAGGCACTGCCCAAACAGCTCTCTACAACTACTTTGCCCTTTTTGGTGTGCCATTCAGCACAAAGAATATCTTCTACGAGTAAGTTTTGGTTTTGTCACTTTAGGCCACACATAATTGATCTTCAGCTTCTCGGATCCTCTCAAGGCACTTTTTCTAGGGTCGGTCGTTAGGACAAAAAAAAAATTATATTTTCAAAAAAAAATATTTTTTTCATCGGCAGGGAATCTGTTGTGTCGAAGCTAAGAATCAATTATGTGTAGCCTTAGTTGAGTTTTATTGAGATTTTTTGTAATAGTGAACCTCAGAAGGCCACTAAGAGAATAAATGTGCGATAGATTTTTTGGAAATTGGTCCTGGTAATGACCAATAATAAACGATTCTTTTTGGTGCCTTGAATGGAGTCTGGGGGAGCAAATAAAATGAAGCTGCAGAAACTCAGCAGCAAAACATAGACAAAGTTCTTTTATATGTATTCCATTCAGATTTCCACAGTATGCAATAGCAGAACAGGTAAAATTTAATCAGTCAATTCACTGTACTATGCCAAAAAAAAATACACAGTGAAGGATCACAACATTGTACTCACTTTTTGTCAAGGATTTACTTTCAACCTTTTTTCAGCAAATTGTAGTTTGTCACGTCAAGCAGAGGACAGGCGTTTGGCCAGATATGTCAGCAAACACAAGTACCATATTTGGTATTCGAGTATATTAGAAGCACAAAAGAAATAAAAGTTGCACAATGGCTATTTGCACGGTTGAAAGACTTTTTCACACAAAATTGGCATATCCAGTACAAGTGCAATATTTTTTAAGCATATTTGCAGTACAAAGGAGCCAGTTGAAGCACCTCAATTATTTCAATTATGATTCATTTATACTCCCAATATGCAAATCCATATCCTCCAAATACGCTGCCTTTCAGGAGTATGAAAATAACATACTGGAAGCTATGCTAGTACGAAGCATTTTTTCAATACAATCAGAGTACATTTGAAGTATATACCCAGTATATATATACGAAAATCAATGCTACATTGAATTTATTGGAGAGAATTGTTTCTCTGAATGTTCCATTGAAATCAAGTTACCATGGTATTTCTTTTATTTCAGTCAGTTCCAGTCATCGACAAGTAACCCCGTGCACGCTGACCTGATCGCTCGTGTAAAAAAAGAGGTTTGCATGCATAAAGGAGAGCCTGTAGCAACCTGTGCTTTTAACCCAAATAGAGGATTGGTCATGACGGTTTTGGACTCTATCACCGCTGCCCCTGCCACTGTTGGTGCAGTAAGTCCTCTTCCAATATCACAATTAACTTCTGAAACAGTTAAGAGCCATTCAGGTGGTAGTTCGGGGGATTGGGTTATGGATTTTACCTCCTGGGTGAATTATTTTTTGTGCATAAAGCAAACAAACTAGTTGTACAAGTGCGAAGGAGCGACAAACTTTCTTAATTGCAATTTTTTCCCAGCTAAAGGTACAAAAAAGTTTATTTTTATTTTCATATGCTGATCAAACTTTTTTTAATGTCAAGAGGGGAACTATTTGAAATCATTGTCGGTTCAAAAGTGCATATTGTGCTTATATCACTGTTGAGTTGTGCAAAAGACCCGATATTTAAGTATAAATATATATATATTTTTGTTCAATGTAATTCCAGAAACTGTCCGGGCAGATTGTTATAGCGACAGAAAAAGATGGCTCAAAAGAGGAAAGCTACGTCTTTTTTATCTATGAGGATTTTACCGATGTGACATCTGCAGCATGTCCAGCTGAGGTGGGTTATATCATATTATTTTATAGAAATCCAAACAAAAATAATTCAGGAAATTGACAAATATACAGGTCTCAATTGCCTGTCACTTTTTATAGTGATTGTGATGTGGGTAAAGAGTACCCTTTTCACTTTGCCACTCATCAAGAAAGGCCTTGTTGCCCTGTGGTTTTTTGTGGATTTATGACATTTAGGCCACACATAATTGATTCTTAGCTTCGCAGACCCGCCGACACAATAGATTTCCTGCCGATGGAAAAAAAAATTTGAAAAAAAAAAAAAAAATTTTTTTTTACATTATAAAAAAAAATTTTTTAACCTTTTTTCTTTTTGTCCTACCGACCGACCCTAGAAAAAGTGCCTTGAGAGGATCCGAGAAGCTAAAGATCAATTATGTGTGGCCTTACCGGTGGCATGTACAATTTTTACATAGGGCTAGCATCCTGACAAGGCCAGACAAAAGAAAGATACTTTTTAAAAAGAGATGATTTTTTTGCTTCACATTAAATCAATATGAAATCAATATAAAATCCTTCTGGAGTAAAAACAATCACCAACTGAGCCAAAATATTATTATATTGATTTTATCCGCATTGGAGGTTTGCCAGAATAATAGGCGGAAAATAATTAAAGAAGAAGAAGAAGTATGGTTTTCAAATGTGTAAATCTCTTCTGTGAGCACAACAAATTGCAATATTATTGATTGGGAAAATGCTGTTTAAAAACAGGCTACTAGACTCCAGGCCTATTATACTATTCCATATAACTTTTTTGTAAAATAAATGTCATATATGTATATATATATGTATGTATAACCCGCAGATGGGACTCATAATGAAATCGGCTGACTTGTTCCGCATACCTGCAAATCCACACATGAACTCAAATTTTGGATTGACCGGGGAATTCATCCTTGAAATAGGCAATGAAACAGGTAGGCCAATCAACACTTGCGCACGTACTATTAATTAACACAGGGTGTCTGCCAAGCCTGGAAAAGCCTGGAATTTGGTTTCTCAATTTCCAGGCCTTGAAAAGCCTGGAAAAACCAGCAATTTGAACATAAAGGCCTGGAAAAGCCTGGAATTTAGTTTGTATGGAAATAAAAATAGTCCACTTCTAAATTTTTAGCAATTTTTAGCGATGATGGGACCAAAGGACGAATGTCGTGTTCAGAAAAAAATGTGTGTATCGTGTCGTTAATTGGTCAGTTCATCAACAAATTGGCCTGGAATTTTGGAAAACTTGGCCTGGAAAAGCCTGGAAAAAGCCTGGAATTTGGTTTCAAAAAAGCTGCAGACACCCTGTTAACAGCATACTGCTGTATTTTGAGCCACTTGAAGTTTATTAATACAATTACTTAATCTTGCATATATGTATAGAAGACCATTTCCATAGTCCAGGTATAAAGGAGTCACAAGAGCATTGACAGCTAAGCTATTTTGCAAGTTTCCCGGTCCAATAACTTCTTAATTTTTTTAATATTTCTCTGATTGAAATAGGCATTCCGGAACACTTTGTCGACTTAACTCTAAAAAATGTCGGGACAAAATTGGTTTTTTAAATTCAAAATGGTTTTTTGAAAAACCAAATGTCAATGCAAAACCAACATGGATTTAAAAAAAAAAATCAATGTCAATGCAAAACCAACATGGATTTTTTAAAAAATCTATGTCAATGCAAAACCAACATGGATTTTTTAAAAAATCCATGTTGGTTTTTGCATTGAAATTTGGTTTTTCAAAAAACCATTTTGAATCTAAAAAACCAATTTTGTCTGAAATTTTTTAGAGTGTTGTTTTTCAATGGGCATGTTTTTGTCAAAATTAACACCAAGATTTCTTACATGATCGGCGGCATTAATTTTGAAATTTTCGACATGGATTGATGATGCTTGGGAGTTAATTAAGTTATTGTGGACAGCCAAATTGAATGAGCGGTAGTTCAGTGTTTTTTCCATTGTTACACAAACTTGTTTTCATGGAAAAATTTCCTGATTTCAGCAATGCACTTCTCCATTTTAACTACTCAACTGCATTTCTCTGATATAAGTTGGTTTAAAAGAAAGATCTGTTATTGTTAATCCCTAGGATTAATATGTTGAGGACTCCCGCTCTCTCTCTCATCTCATCAATCAACTCTCGTGAGCGCCCAGAACTGGGCTTAGAGGGCTGCACTTACCATATCTATCTATCTATATCTATCTAGGAGCTTTTAGCCACATTCCACAGGCATTGGACATAAATCAAAATGAACTTCCAGTGTCAGGGTTAATTAACTATATACAAATTAATAATACCATAAATATTGTCACTGAGAACTGAGGAAGGGGTCTGGATGGACCTCGAAAGCTTTTCAGCCATATATTTTTGTTGTGAGTAATCGTCAAAGTATTCTACAAAACCATAAATATTATTGTAGTTCATACTTTGTCATGGTACTATATTTAAGTAGGTTCAAGACACCATGCTCAGTAAATAGCATTTGACATAGTATTGTGGCTTATTTCTGAGAGAATGGGAAGAGTCATAAATCAGATACACACTGTAGGCCAAAAATTTCGAAATTGTAGGTTTCTCGATTGGTGTTATGCAAATCTCTTTTTGAGTGCAAGGATTCTTATCCGATCATAAGAAAATATATCATAATAGGAAGTGGTACTTGTAATCATTCTCTGTCTTCTCTGCATGAAAGGCACCCAATTTCCTTTGTTGCTCTAAAAAATACAGGTGGGTCAAAACAAGCAGACACAACATTCTATTCAATAACAATGACTATGACTTACTTTGAAATTGAGAGCAATGTTAGAAATTTTACGCTATTTTCACTGATTTACCTATCATAATCCTCTTCACACTAATATAGGTCGATTTCAATGTGATAAAATAAGAAACCAAGCACCCAAAAGCAGTTAAGGCCACAGATAATTGATCTTTAGCTTCTCGGATTCCTCTCAAGGCCCTTTTTCTAGGGTCGGTCGGTAGGACAAAAAAAAAAAGGTGAAAAAAAAAATTTATAATGTCAAAAAAAAATTTTTTTTTTTTTTCAATTTTTTTTTTCCATCGGCAGTAAATCTATTGTGTCGGCGGGTCCGCGAAGCTAAGAATCATCAATTATGTGTGGCCTAAGTGTAACTCTAACGCAATGGCAAGCAGCACAGTGTTTCAACTTCGACTGGCAGCGTATATATATATATATATATATAATTTTAATTTATGTTTCAGTATATTACATCCCCGATAATTTCTTCACACCAATGCCAAGCAACATTGCGAACAATATAAGAGACGAGTTTGACGGCTCTTACACTCTGTCTGGAGGCTCTCTGAATGTGTTTGACTACACATTCTCCACTGTTTTCGTAAGTATTTATCTTTTTTTTTTTTTTGGAAAATATTTTTCAAGGGTATACGTTCAGTTTGCAAATATGTTTTTTAACATAGCCCTTAACAATAAAACAATAACAATAATAAAACTAGATAATCATAAGCAATTCACAATATAAATATAAAGTGAGATATAAAGTATAAAACAACCATTAATTGTGAACTATCTTTCAATAACACGTTATCTTCTTACTGTTAGATCCTTGATTTAGCACTTTAGATATCTTTTGAAATCATATCGATATTATTGTGAATTTGTGACAATCATTCAACTCCGCAGGCAACTTTAGCTTTAGCGTTACTGGAAGCAGGCTCTTCTGCCTCTATTTCCAGATCTTGCAGTGTTTGTAGTCACATATAAAATATAAAACTTATTCCAATCAGACGTACCTCTATAGAATAACATTGTTTTATGTAGTTCATTATCACCCACGGGTAAATACAGGTTCATTTGATGCTTTCTAGTTTCTATATTAGTAATATCAATTTCCATTACCAAATTATTCATTAGATAATGAGGAGCTAGGTACTAGTGCATTCAGAATACTTGTAACAGTGCCGTCTGTAAGTAAGTGAAACGCATGACATTGTGTCATTGCATCAATGCTAAACATCCTCAACCAAACTGCTTTGTCTTATGAGAGGAAAACGTTTTGGTGTTGTTGACCATGCCAAGGAGTCTGATTTAATGAATGGTTGATTTTTTGGGTTAGCTCTTGATTATGTTCTCAATAGAGCAGTTCAACAGAAAAGTCTGTTGTTGGTTAGAATCATACAGATTAATGGAGTATTACTATTAAAACTGTTATTTTATAAAGGACCGCTGGATGTGGAGGTATATTTCATATAAAAGTACAAGAGGAAAAATGCAACAAATTGTCTCATGAATTACAAAGTGTTGAGATCCCAGTGCAACCTGCCCCACAAAGCCGATACATGTAAACGATTTTGAACTTTTTCAGGTTACGGATGACCTAGCCGCTCTTGTATTCGGAGGGATGGACTACAGTTGTACCCATCCGCTACCCTTAACCACTTCTAATACATTTGACGTTATTGTAATGATGTATAATATGGATGTGGACTTGCGTAACTGGGACCACATGTATATGGGGTAAGACATTTTTAGAAAATCTTGTGATTCAAATAAAAGACAATGTCCGATCCAAACTGTTTTTTTTTTACCATAGTCTAATATCTGAACAAGAATCAACATGCTTACAGGGATGCATCTGGCAGGGTTGACACTTGACAGGTTGTGAAACTTCATCAAAACTTGACAAGTTAACAGCAGTGAGACTGGGATTCAGCGAATATTTAGAACGGAAGTCTCTTATTGAAACCTGTGCAACGGATTACATATAGCCAGTGATGAGAATTTTTATCGGGATCTCTTTGTCGGTGGGGGACTGCCGAGCCATACGACATTCTTAATTCTTTAAGTTGCAAAAATCAGTTCTACGCAGTTCTAGGCTTAATAGAATGAAACAGGTCCTTTTCGGGTCCCTGGTATTTATACTACAGGCCCTTGTCATCACCTCACTTCCTGTCAGAAGCTAAAGTTGTTGTATTCACAAAAATATTTTAAAGACAAAATGACAGCACCAACTGGTGTATCCCAGTGATCAATGTGGTACTTATGCATCTGTGTAACACTCCTTTAAAAAAGTGTATTTGGTACATTTTAGTCAAGAGAGTCTGTGGGTGAGCGCCTTCTTCAATGGTGTCTCGCACCAAACTAATAAACAAGAGCTGTGTCGTCTGTATGATGTTGAACATTGCACAACATCAAAATTACCGTATTTGTGTTGTTCAAAATAATTTAATGTGCACCAGTTTAGTTATTCAATATGTATCATCTGAAAAATGTTTCACTATGTAGCATAAATTTATGGACCGAGGACTCTTTGCATGCATTGCATGATATTTTTTGTATATCCAGAAGTATGACAAATTCAACAAAGATATCGATATTGATACTTCATTGGGGAAGCTGTAACAGAGCATATTTTATTGGGGAAGCTGTAACAGAGCATATTTCATTGGGGAAGCTGTAACAGAGCATATTTTATTGGGGAAGCTGTAACAGAGCATATTTCATTGGGGAAGCTGTAACAGAGCATATTTTATTGGGGAAGCTGTAACAGAGTATATATTTCATTCGGGAAGCTGTAACAGAGCATATTTTATTGGGGAAGCTGTAACAGAGCATATTTCATTGGGGAAGCTGTAACAGAGCATATTTTATTGGGGAAGCTGTAACAGAGTATATATTTCATTGGGGAAGCTGTAACAGAGCATATTTTATTGGGGAAGCTGTAACAGAGTATATATTTCATTGGGGGAGCTGTAACAGAGTATATTTCATTGGGGAAGTTGTATCAGAGCATATTTCATTGGGGGAGCTGTAACAGAGTATATATTTCATTGGGGGAGCTGTAACAGAGCATATTTTATTGGGGAAGCTGTAACAGAGTATATATTTCATTGGGGGAGCTGTAACAGAGTATATTTCATTGGGGAAGCTGTAACAGAGTATATATTTCATTGGGGAAGCTGTAACAGAGCATATTTATTGGGGAAGCTGTAACAGAGTATATATTTCATTGGGGAAGCTGTAACAGAGCATATTTTATTGGGGAAGCTGTAACAGAGTATATATTTCATTGGGGAAGCTGTAACAGAGCATATTTCATTGGGGAAGCTGTAACAGAGTATATATTTCATTGGGGAAGCTGTAACAGAGTATATTTCATTGGGGAAGCTGTAACAGAGTATATATTTCATTGGGGAAGCTGTAACAGAGCATATTTCATTGGGGAAGCTGTAACAGAGTATATATTTCATTGGGGAAGCTGTAACAGAGCATATTTCATTGGGGAAGCTGTAACAGAGTATATATTTCATTGGGGGAGCTGTAACAGAGTATATTTCATTGGGGAAGCTGTAACAGAGTATATATTTCATTGGGGAAGCTGTAACAGAGTATATTTCATTGGGGAAGCTGTAACAGAGTATATATTTCATTGGGGGAGCTGTAACAGAGTATATTTCATTGGGGAAGCTGTAACAGAGTATATATTTCATTGGGGGAGCTGTAACAGAGTATATTTCATTGGGGAAGCTGTAACAGAGTATATATTTCATTGTGGGAGCTGTAACAGAGTATTTTTCATTGGGGAAGCTGTAACAGAGTATATATTTCATTGGGGGAGCTGTAACAGAGTATATTTCATTGGGGAAGCTGTAACAGAGTATATATTTCATTGGGGGAGCTGTAACAGAGTATATTTCATTGGGGAAGTTGTATCAGAGCATATTTCATTGGGGGAGCTGTAACAGAGTATATATTTCATTGGGGGAGCTGTAACAGAGCATATTTCTCCCCAGCTTTCTTACTAAGGGGAGCTTAGCTCTCCCCAGTCCCCCCCATAGGGGTTTTTGCACCTATTATCCCCCCAACCCCATTTCCATCACTGCATATTACATTTCTATTTGCAGTGATACAACTGACTCTACTGTTGTAAACCATTTCCGAGATCTGGCCTGTACTGCGCATCCCGGACTTTGCCCAGATTGGCAACCCAACCGCGTCTTTGTGATGTCAATCCTTGGTGTCAAAACTGGTGATACTGAAACTAGGGTATGTATGTTTATAAATTTGTCTTTAACATGGATGTGTCAATCTTCTTACTAATATTAAAATAACACTGTCCGGGATTTATCTCAGCTTCTACGCAATGTCTTCCCTTCTAACTTTCCCCATGTCTTCCTCATACCCATAGCATGCCACCGCCACATTTTCATCCAAATTGTATTCCTCTAAATATCCTAATTAATGATAATTAGTTTTAAGCTAATTCATATACAATACACAAGAGGACAGCACCTGCAGGTCTCTGCCAGTTGCTCCCTTCCTTTACATTTCTGGGCCCTTCTGCACAAGAGTCATTCCTTTAAAGCTGTAACTATTTCTACACATACTTCATTCTAATACGTGATAATCCCGTACATTGACATATAGGCCTATAAGATAACACTCCCCCTCTTTAAAGTGTTTTCACGGGCACTAATTACTATGTACATTTATATATATATGTATATTTTCAAATTGTCAAATTCTGTGCAACTACGGATACAGGTTATAATATTAAGGGAAACATGTCATCCATCAAATTAATACTATAATAAAACCCCATGACAGTGTAGCTCATAGCTATGAACATAAAGAGTGTCAGGTCTGCTCTGAATTAACACGAGTCCGAAGGATGAGCTCAATGGCGTGAACTCAATGGTTTTTTCATGGTGTTCACTCACAATCAATTGCGGGATATTGGTCTGGATGGTATGGACACGCTAATTATATATGTTTAGATATGATAGTATTGTATATTATAACGGTTTTTGTCTGGTTTAAGCCTTGATGTTAAACAATTTCCCCGAAATCACAACAATTTCTAAACCAATGAGTTCAATAAGTTTGCCAAAGATTTTAGAATTAACATTTTGTTGCGGTTGGTACCTGGGTTACTACAGACCAAGGGTGACTATTCAACCAGCATCTAGTGAATAAGCCTATACTTCTAGTTGGAATAGTGATAAACGAAATTCCCAGTTGTGTTGTGTGCGTTTTTTCACATTGAGTAACCATTACCTGTGCTGATATTCTTTGATGGATTGTCACCTGCAACGTGATGATATGAATATGTGACCTGCTCCACCAAAAGGAGTTCAAAGTTGGCTTCCTACTATATAAAGTTGTTAAAATGACTTTAATCTACTGGAAATGGGCTTTAAAAGATGGCTCATATATTTTGATATCTTCATCTAATCCAAAGATATGGCACCTCAAACATTGATGATACAAAACTTCAAATTTTGAGAAAATGGCATTTAAATTTCCCGCCATAGCAATGAAGAAAATCAAGAAGGACACCCAGTTTAGATGATTTAAATTCAATTTCTGGTAAATATGATCTTTATTATTCAAAGAAAATTACTTTTTTTTAAATGCGGTACCAACAGCTAAAAAGCATCAATATGTGACCTTTTGACACATTTTGCTAATTTTTAGGAAATATAAATTGCCAACTCTGAACTCATTTTGGTGGAGCAGTTCACATATACTTGTAAGCATACATATCTTTTTTTTCCATTGTAGAGCGGCTCCTGGCAACAAGCAATCGTAACAAACGGAACGAAGTCCTACTTTGTTGGAACATATGGAATAGACCTCTCTTACGATCTAGCGGGTACCGGTTGTGTCAACCAATATGTAAGTGGCATTATAATTTATGAGAGGGGGCTTCCGGTAGAGTTCTGGACCTGTCTTCCTTTTAACTATTCAGCAGGAAGCAAGCTTGAGATGTTCTCCTGCAAGTAGCTATTTTTAAGGCCAAGTCAATGAGTTTGTTCGAGAGGTCCCATGGTTAAAACAATTTGAATTTATTTTGATAACTTTGGCTAGGGCTACTGTAAAAAATAGTCACAGGACAATAATAAACAAATCTCCGCATGTTTGCTGCCCAGATTGGGTGCAGAATCCCACAAAAAAAAGCAATGTAACTAATAATCTATTCAGTGAACTTTTTCTGAACAAATTAAGACCATGTCATTAAAAAAAAATCTTGTTTAGCTTCTCAGAGACAGTGTGCTAAGATCAGTCAGTATGAAATTAAATTAAAAAGACTGTAATATAATTTTTTTATTGGGACAATCAATTGGACAAAATTGTAGGAAAGCTTCTTTTGTCAGCAGAAAATGTGTTGCGGAGGCCAGTCCGCAAAGCTAAACATCAATTTTTCAAGCCTAACTTACACAACACGAAACTCAACTGTGATTGTGAAGGCAGAACAAATATTCTGTAAATACATCCACAATCCACAAAATTTATACTTCATAATAAAAAATGTGTATACTTGATTGCAGCGTGGAGCAGTAGTGAACAGGAACTTAGTCAGATATATAGATATTGATCCCCGTACTACGACGGTGACAGCATTAAATACCTGGGACACCCAATTCCGCAATAACACCGGAAAGGTTGGAACGTGGTCAATATCATTAGGTAAGTATTACCAAGTACATCAACAGTAGACTGCTTCTCTCTTTGTTTGGAACTATTCTCTTGTTCATTCTGAAACTCTGCAGTTGTTTGCTTCTATTGAAGGGAGGGGGTGAACCTACCCTTTAGGTTACAGCAGTTACTGCTCAGGTGCCCTCCTGTACAAGATTTTACTTCAGATAATTGTGCAAATAAAATATCCTTCTCTATCTTACATAAATGTTTTGAAGTTACTACAGGGTTGTTTAAAAATTGTACTTTTAATTTATGTACGAAATGGTAATTTTGTTCTATGAAATAAACTACCCTCTCTTTAGTCCCCATTTCTCCATCCTGTCTCAATTTTTCGGTCCCTCCATACCTCCGCATGAGTGTTTCTTCTTTTTCTTCTATTTTTTTCTTGGCTCATATAATGCTTTCCCGTTAAAAGCCCACTATCAAACCAGTTCAGCTTAAGGGCCATACCTCAACTGAACTTGCATCACTGAACCATATTCTATTCCTCACTTTCAATATTTTAAAATTTCTTTACAGATGGTTTCCCTTGCAACATTAGTACATGGTTGCCCGATGGGTTTGCTGGTGTTTTCACATTTCCCTCAACTTTGGAAACGGCCGATTCATTCGTCCAAACTTTCACTTGCACTGGAGGGTTCGGCATACCCTATGACAAAATTACGGGCTTAGCCGCTTCAGGAGGCGTGAGGATGAACAACCAGACCTTAACATGCACTCCTGCTGTGCAAGGAACGACAATCGGATTCAACACTTCACTGGGATATATGACTGACCTCACTCGCTTCAGTTGTCTGCGTTAGTATTACATTTGTTATCTAACTGAGATATTCTGCAATATTCTGCAATAGTGTACAAGATTCATTTCATGAAGCCAGAACAAAGGTAATTGCAAGTGATTGGCAGGCCGAACCCTGATGGCAAGAGTGTGAGACCAACACTAGATGCAAGAAAATTGAATGGCCTGACACAAGACAAATGATCACCTTTACCCACGAAGCCTGAACTGTACATAAAATATGCTCATAAAAGAAATGAAATCTATGACTAGATTGGGTTTTTATTATTCAATTGCCTAAGAAGAAGAAATTAGAAACTGGGTTTGTCTTTACTATCAACATATTCGTATCATCTACGACTTCCCTCAAGAAAAACCAGCTTACTGTAATTTTAGGAATATCTTGTTGAGGTGCTAATAGGCAAAAAGTATGATGCAGTATTTCTTTTTTATTGTGATGACATCTTTTTAGCTTTTATTTTCCTCTTGAAATATGTCCTGGCACTTAATGAAGTGATGAGATGCATAGCACAAAATGGTCTTAAACCTAACCTAAAAAGATGTCGATTGGTAACAAGGTCAGCATATTGGGATTTAGGTCTGAGTCAACTAAAAAAAATAGAAATACATGTCTGATATGCGAAAATAGACACAGCTAATAAGATGTTAGTTAGGGACTACAACTAAAAACTTTATAAGGCAGAATGTCAGTTCCTGGGCTTTAGCAACTTTTTAGGTGGTTATCTGACCAAGTTCTAGTGACTTTCTACTCCTTCATACAAGCTAATTGGTGAGCATTGAGAATTCTAGTCTTTGAGGAATTTAAGAGGTTACTAGTTTCTCCCGAAATGCTTGAAATACCTGCAGCCGATTTTAAATATGTCCTCAGATTTGAAACTTGTTAATTTGGTATGGGGGTATACTGATACAGATCAGGTCAGCCTCAGAAGACAAGCCAAAAAGAGAAGAGTTCATTTGCTACAAGTGAAAAGCCTTTCATTATCTCCCATGAATTTGACTTTTAAAAGGTCTTATTGATGGATATTCTAAACTTTTTTTAAATATTGAGAAAAATTGTAATAACTATTATTTTTGTTTCCTGGGCTAAGACTCGGCCACTACTGCATTTACATCAATGATTGTGGATCCACTCTTCTCCCTCTTCTATTTTCAGCATTTTACCATTGCTGTTCAGAAGCTGGAACTGCCAGAATAGCTCCTGGAGATTTTGCAGTGAATTCAAATGGCGGTTACGTCGACAGAAGTCTGTCAACGTCTATTATGATAAAAGGAGAGACGTTTTCATCAGTCAGGGTGAGTGTCCAGATAATCAACTGGGTAGCCTCAGACATTAGAGCATTTTTTCAGATTTTTCACTGGTAAACTAATGGAACAACTTCGAACGCCTATTTATCATCGTTGAGGACAATGCAATCCTATCACCTAGTAGATGGTCGAATAAAGACATAGGGCTGGTTAATATTTTGTGAAGAGCTCACACAATTTATGTCTTTAGCGCCAAGCAAACAAATGAATGCTTATTGTTCAGATTTTGTGTTGATTTCTGATATATGGCTCCCAGAGAAATATTTTTATTCAGTTAACATGGAAATGTAAACCGTAAAAACAGAAATTCGTATGGAAAGATTTATCATATCGAAACCTTTGAGTGTTCTTATTTCCATTTGTTTGTTTTGTTCCAGATTTACCCGAATGGCTTAGTGTCCTTCAGACAAATATCAGAATATGGAACTTCTGGTTGCTTCGGTTTCCTGAATAACCAGCCTAATATAATAGACATGGCTCCCGTCTTCTCGGTGCTTTCTGGGTCATTTACATCCGACAGCGGAGGGGTCTTCATGAAGTGAGAATCCTTCTTTAAATAATATTACTGTTAAGGACATTGGATTATTGCTAAGCTGGCTGTTTGACACAATAAGGCCACACATAATTGATTCTTACCTTCGCGGACCCGCTGACACAATAGATTTCCTGCAGATGGAAAAAAAAATTGAAAAAAAAAATTTTTTTTTGACATTATAAAAAAAAAAATTAAAACACCTTTTTTTTTTGTTCCACCGACCGACCCTAGAAAAAGTGCCTTGAGAGGATCCGAGAAGCTAAGATCAATTATGTGTGGCCTAATGAATGATGAACACCATTAGGCCTACTGTGGTAATATGACTCTGTGAGATGTGCTCATCTCAGTGTCCCAATCTCAACTTGAAGTGTGGCCACCAGAAGGCAGCACCATGCTTGCTCCTGACTGGCTGATGGATAAACCTGACTCAGTGGTGGGTCCGGAGAGTCTCTCCTGCACTTTCCTGCAAATGCAACCCAGTGCCTTAGGCCTGGAGGAGGACTGCCTATCCCATGGCTCTCCGAGACCACCATGACCTTGCATTCAAACTGTGCACTTAGGCAGTGTAGTTTAGGGGTAGATCATCACGTAGCTGTGTTTGTTGTCGAATAAACCTTGAAACTCAACTTGGAGTCCATCATCTCATCTGGCCTAGGCTTGGAGGTCAACTTGTCAAGAATTCTCTTAAACTGTGGTCACCTAGCCAATATACTGAGCAAGAACCATTACACTACTATGAGTTTAAAACAGGCTGTGGCTTAGGGGTACAACTTTTTTGCAACGTCACAACCCTGTATCATATTGTGATGAGCTTTTGCTAGAAAACACTGAAAATCAATGTCTTTTTGGTATTTGATCAAAAAAGTTCACCCATGACTCTCATTGAAATTTTTGCATTTTGTGTCAATTTGGCGCATTTTCCGAGAAATGTAAATGTAGTTGGATCATTGATGAAATGGCTTATATTTTGGAACCATATAACTTTTAGTAACTAGAAGAGCTACACTTTATATTTCAATGCAATTATAAAGCAATTCATACAGAGGAAGGTTGCAGAATATGGATTTTTTAAGCAACAACAAGTCATAAGTATGAGTGAAGTGCAATCGCAAATTTCCTTAGTTTCTGCTTTTGGTGTGCAGTTCTTTCATGACCTTAATTGTTTGTTCACTACATTGATTTTATTCCTGCTGATGTTTAGTGTTGATGGCTCTTGCTTTCAGTGATTTTCAAGCACTTCAAAGTGTCTTGCTAGAAGGCTTACTATACAAGGCTTGTGAAAGCTTCACATTCTCTCCAGCTTGATACATTTGATCATCGATCCAGTGGTCTGTCCAGTTATTAGAGATAAACTGACAGACTGCAAGCAGTCTTTCCCTCAAATATGACCTCAGATAAAAGGCATTTAGAGCTAGGATGTCTCAGGAATTCCATTTGGCATTAATTTTACTGATACTTGGAACTTCTGAAACCTGAAAGGGAAAGATTTGTTTTTGTCAAAGAACAGAAACTTCTTAATAATTATTTCTCCCTCCAGTTTGATCATCAATGACATGAGTTCCATTCTGGAAGGACCCTTGGAGTTCATAATGTTTTATCATAAATCTTTGACAAATATGTTATACATTTGGTGACTTCATTCGGTCCACCGGCTCCTGATCCATGAAAATGCATGGATTTCACTCTAAAAAATGGTGCTGACAATTCACAAATTGTGACATACAGCTGCATCACAGCTTTGGCTCACATACTATTTCTGTAATTCAGGTACTTACTTGCAGCTTTGCCTGCCAAATAGCCCACTTTGAACTTTGATAGAATACAGCTTAAATTTGTCATCTGCATGAGCCACTCAATAATTGTGCTACAGGCTCATATTTTTGTTTTTTGCGCTAATAAGTCAATGTAGCACATTTTCGAGCTTGGATCATTTCACTTGCTCAAAAATCATTGGAAAGTTAAGTTTAATTGTCCCCAGCTGTATAAACTCAGTTGATAATTGTGCCAATCTGTCTTTTCTGCCTTCAACTGACTACCCAAGAAACAGGTACCACCAACAACCTGCTTCTTGAGAGCAATTTCGCTTCTGCTGGCCAGTCAGACTTCTTTTCTACAGGCACATGACTTCCAGATTAATGGGAATGGACCTATTTCTCTTCCATTTCTCTTTGTTCTGCTGAACAGCTTCAAACAAAACTTTTTTGATGGATAAACCCATCATGAGCAGTAGCCGACAACATCTGAGAACACATTTCACGAGTGAATATTGTTTACATGGCCAAAGAAGCAAAATTCTTGGAATTTGACAATTTACAATGCTGCAGAGATAGTTTTAATACTCATATATTGTGTAAAGGACTAAAAGACATGCATGTGAATACCAGAAAAGTCCGGACAGTGCCTCAAAGTTGACAAATGTGTAAGTTTAATAAGAAAGGTTGGTGAGGTCGCTCTTGACACTTGCAAATCCTTCCGCAGCCTGCGCATCTGTGCTATCAGTGAGTTTCATCCTCACTCCAATTTAATTTTGTTGATATGTGGTGGCATAAAATAATAATATAGCATTGTGTTTTTCATCAAGAACCTCTAATAATGCTATAGCACAATTATTTGCAAAAGAGTTGACAAATCCATCAAATTTTCAACAGAAAAATGATAAAATTGGAAGGAAACTGCATAATATTAGCTCACACAAGGTAACATGCCACATGTGAAGTGCCTTATATGGTCCCACTGAAAAGCTAATTTCAAATGCTTTAATTTAGTATTACTTTGGTTGATGTATCTTCAATGGACAAAAAGCTATAAGATGAAATAAAGTACTCTACCAGCGGAAAATTGCCATTTTCTGACTGTGATAGATGGCCAACACAAACATGAGTTCATGGGTGAACTTTTTTGAAGATAGGTCAAAAATGACTTAACTACAGTGGTTTTTATACAAAAGCTCATCTGGTTATGACACAGGAAATTGATTTTGAGGAAAAAAATTGAAAAGTTGTATCCCTACTGAGTGTGGCTCCATTCGCTGTTCCAAACTTATGAACAATTATACCATACCTATGAGCCAACAGCCAATCAGAAGCCTGTATTTGGCTGGTATATATCATATATTCCATTGTTGTTCACTTATACGCCCATGGGAGTATATAGGATATATAAGCCTCATTGTTTAACAAAGCTCATAACACAAACAGCAAAATTGTACCAACCAGTGAATAACAAAAATAAAACAAAAGTATTATGAAAACGGAACAACTACGACAAATCCGTTAATCCTTTAATTTGACCCCAATTTAGATTTTAATGTCAATAACACGACTAAGTAAGGGGTCAACCATATTAGATCTGAGGGAGGGGGAGGAAGCTTTGAAGTTCGTTTTTTTTTACAAAAAAATTCCTTTTCTACCTAGTTTTGGTGAGATACCCATATCAATTCCTTTTGAGTATAGCCTTGAAATAAGTGATGGTGGTATCTCGTTTGATTAAGAAACAAATATTTGAGGACGTCGTACACTCAAAATAAATGGGCCCAATTACTGCTGCAGTTTCCAAGAAATAAGTAATTTCGTGTCTATTAAACCTCCAACCCCCCTTTCTCATCTGATGGTTGCAACCTATCCAAATGCATATATATATCTTGCTGATTTTTCAAAAATTTTTGTCCACAATTTATCTTTTGCCTACAATTTTCCCCCGTATAAATTTTTTTCCAAATTCCCCTACCCCTCATTTTTTACCAAAATTATTTTTTCCAATCTTTTTCTTCATACACTTTTTTTTAGTTTCTCATCCCTACCTAAATTTTTTTCTTTTTTCACAAACACTTTCCCCAAAAATTTGTTGCCATTTTCCCCCCCAAAATTTTTCTTTTCACATTTTTTTTCATCAAATTCTATTCCTTACATTTTTTCCACATTTTGTGTTTTTTTTTTAAATTTCTTTTATTCTAAGAATTTACAGTACATGAAAGGTGATTCTTTTCAGATGCTTTCATGTTATTTAATTAATCCCACGTGACAAATTGTTTGTAGCTGTTTTCTTTTTCTATCAAATCCTTCTTGTTTTATTTTCTTTTCAAATCTCTTAAGTTTTTGTTTTATTTTGTGTTGTTTGAGGTATAAGTCAGTTATATCCCTTGTTTTCGTGAATATGTGATAATCCTCGGCTGACGCCTCGGATATATCACATATTCCCTCAAACGCGGGATATAACTAGCACGTATACTCAGGGATTATATATATATGGGAAAATAAACTGGTAGTCAGTTTGAGTGATAATTGTTTTTTGAAACTGTAGTAAACATCTTTGTTTATTAATGTCATTTTTATTTGCTGTCAATGTTATTTTCACGTGAAAACTGAATTAGCAGTACAGACATTTGAGTGTGAACATTTGGACATTTTAAAGCTTTCTGTCTGTCTGCAAAACACAAAATTTGTCAAATGGGCCAACTAAGCAGTAACAATACAGCCATCTACCAGTTGTCAGCTTCATAGTACCATTATAGAGAAAGACCAGTAAAATTTGTGCACTTGTCATGTCACTTAACAAAACATTGATAAATGTGACTATCAAAGAGCTTCATTCTTTACAAACTGAACACCTGCGATTTCTGACATCAGAAACTATGCTCACTTCAGCAGAGCCTTCATTGAATAAATCAGAGCTTTAAAATGATAAGCGTTGGGTCTCTGAGGACCCAATAGTTTTTATGCAAATTGCCGGTAAATATTTTAACTGGAGAGAAAACCTGCACACTGATTTGCCACAACGCTCTGACGCAAAATCTTATGAAAATATGCAACGATGGAGTGACTTTCCTATTCAAAGAACATTTTAATTCCAATGACTTTCGATTTTAATCATATGTTTTTATATACTGCTTTTATTTTTATTATATATACATTAAATAAATTTATTATTATTAATTATTTTTATTAAATATGGAGTGACTTGTCTAGGGTAGATGCTCCCAAATTTCTCTGAGTGACTATGCTAGGACAAGAGTTGATTTAATTTGAGTAATGGAACTATTGGTGTTTTGTTTTGTCTTTCAGCCAATATGCCTCAAGTTCCAGCGACATCTTTGCCGTAAATGCATTATCAAGCATGTCCAGCCTTGTCACCCAATACGTTACAGGAGTGTCCTCGTTCAGTGCAACCTACGCACTGGTCGTGTCCTATGTTGATTTCATTCCGATGGCCGCACCTGTAAGTAACGAGTCAGACTTTTGTTCATTGTATATTCTTTGACATTGTCAATTGAGTGTTGTCGTGATTATGATTTTTTAATGAATATATCACAGTGGTTTCTTTCTGACAGCTGAATATATATATCCAAATTTCATAAACATAAATGACAATGTAGAAATTATTCATTGTACGTCAAAGCCTCTCTCTAATTCCTTCTTTTTTATTAGTTTACTTTAAAGAAAGACAGCTCTGTTTATTACGTTAAATTGTTATGTCTGCAAGTAGGCCCATGTGGTCTGGGCTAGACTTCTATAATCTATTATATTCATGCCAGTTGCAATAAACATAATAAAATACAATACAATACAATGTCATCTTATGTATATTCTCTTTCAAATTTTAGACAACCAACAATTCTGCCCAGCTAAGTATTGTGACTGATGGATCAGACACTTTCGCCATATTCAAGTTTGATAAAATGACAAGCGGGCCTGGAACAACCATGTGTCCACATCAGGTATTCCTTTTAATGTAGCTATTTTTGGTAAAGTGCTTATATTACATTGTGTGTTTGTGTGATGAATGACAGTCAGTGGCGTCCCTATGGGGGGGGCACGGGGGGCACGTACCCCCCCATGTTGGACCTGTGCCCCCCCAGGTACCCCCCCATATGAACTTTCCAACTCCGGCTAAAATGTACAATTAGTATAGTGGATGCACCCCCAGAGAATCGCGTGCCCCCCAGGTGCCCCCCTATTCGACACCGCCCAGTTACGCCACTGATGACAGTACAAGTCTACCCAGAGCAAAAGGAGAACATTTGAAGTGCTCGATTTATCTATATACCAAATTTTATGTGCTCCGATTGTATTGCAAAAATGCATATACTTTTCTACAAGGAAGCGTGTTTGGAGCGTATGGATTTGCATATACGGAGTATAAATGAAGCGTAATTTTTAATTCGAGCACTTCAAATGTATTCTTTTCTGCTCTGGGAAGTCAATTTCAAATGTTTTGACCAGCCTGTGAGGCCCACAAGTCACCCAGTTGGTAAAAAAAAAAACATGCATGACAAACTAGAATCCCTGGCAAGGGACACAGAGGGTGAATACCCCCCCCCCCTCAATATTCAACCTGATCTCTCCACATTTATAGACTCCAAGGTTGAACTGCCCCGGCTGATTCAGGGTATACTAAGGGACGGTTCAGAATTTAGTTTTGCTTGAACTTCCTGTCAAAAATTGATACCCCCCCTTGAGTTTCATGTGGATTTTTAGTACCCCACCCTTTGGTTTCAAGCATATTTTTTGTACCCCCCCCTCGACATACAAAGCAATACACAAATATATACTGTTATACATGGCCACGTGTACAGATTCACGTCATTTCGCAGACTTTAGTGTGTACTGTGTAAAAAAGTCCAAATAAAATGAGTAAATGCGTGTCTTCTAACATTTTTCTTTGTTAAAATTTCTCACCCCCCTTGGAAGTGTTGTCAAAAATTGATACCCCTCTTGAAACACATGTGAAAAGTTAGTACCCCCTCAGCCAAAACTCAAGGCAGTCATAAATTCTGAACGATCCCTAACACGACAAGAGTCATGTGAGCTACTGTCATGAGACATGATTGGTCATTGGATCAGATGGCAGAGTTCAGAATGAATTGCAAATAGATCTATACTATAATAGTTATAAAAATGGCTGGTCTTGTTGGTCTTTTCAGGTTGGCATGTTAGCTCAGTCCACAGACTTTTTTGACATCTGGTCCATGGTGACATCGGGTAATGCTCCCCAGGACCACGGCAATGCTGGAAACGGAACCTACATTGTGCAAATAGGGAAAAGAATAGGTATGTATGAACATGCATTTATATCTATTACTATAGAATAATGCAGGCATATTTACAGTCTATATGCAGGTGTAGCCTACACTGCAACCAACATTTTGGTATGAGGATGGCTCCAACTTTTGCCAATCAAAGCATAGGGATTCAGATGGGGTCGTCTCAAGTAAAAAAGGAAAGTAAACTGACACTGTCTGACAGGCTATTATAAAAGGTTGATATGTCATGTGTAATGTATTAGGTATCTGCTTTTCTCTTTTTAGAATAAAATTAAGGTATAAAATGTCATACATTTATTTAGTAAATTGTTTTCCCTTCCCATGGCAATGTAGGAATTTAGATACTTTGCATTTTGTGATTGCTGAGGAAGAAAGGATAACCAGTTCTGCAGACTGACGATAAGCGTTTGCACCACTATGGTCTAAAAAAACCTTCTGATGATTCAAATGTTCATGTAACCTCTTGTAGTGTTTCTAATTGCAACCTGAAACCCAGAAAATTGAGCAACTGTGGTGGCATTGTGTACGTTCAGGATACCAGTACTAAAATCCTTAAGAAGGACGGTACTCTTTATAAGACCAGACTAGTCTCCTCCAGGCGCCATGCCAGTTCCAGTCACCGAAAAGCCACTGATGCTAAATCTGCAATTACCAGGGCTAATTTTGAAGGTATCGCTATATCTACCAGTAATAGATTTCTGCCACTGCAGGAATGCATTTCTCATCAACCGTCCAAAAAGTTGAAAAATACCCAAGAAACGAAATACATTAACATCTCTTTATTTAATGCTGAAAGTCTGAAACAAAAGATTGAACTTATTAATGACTTCAAAGCTGAACATGACTCTGATATTCTACTTGTGACAGAAAGTTGGCTTAAAAATGAGGATGTCTATGAAATTGGTCAATTACAAGACCAAGGCGCTTGGAACTTCTTCCACACTCCACGAGAGGGCAGGTCAGGCGGAGGAGTAGCCTGCATCTGCAAATCTTCACTGAAAGCAAGAAAAATTGACTCGGTTAAGAGAAAAACCTTCAAACACATTGTGACCGAGATTGAAAAAGATGGAAAAAAATTTACCATAGTTACAGTTTATAGACCTGACTCATCTCATGCAAATCGTTACTGCATCGACGAGTTCTTTGAGGAGTTTTCAATTCTCTTATCAAATGAGCTAGTTATGGTTAACAATCTCTTCATCGCTGGAGATTTCAACTTTCACATCAACAAACCAGGTGATATTAAGGCCAAGCGTTTTACTGAGTTATTAAACATGTTTAGACTGACCCAACATGTTAAAGACTCTACACACAAATATGGTAATACCCTTGATCTAGTTATAACTTCTGAGGAAACAACAACTTTGGATTGTACAGTTGGTGATTTCATATCCGACCACAAATTTGTTCACTTCAAAATTGATGCAAGCAAACCAAAACCGCCGATTCATCTGCTGAAATTCCGTAAAACAAAGTCAATCGACATTAATAAATTCAGAGCTGACATTAGAAATCACGTTGAATTTTCTCCTGAAAGAATTTCCAATCGCTCCTTAAACAACCTGCTCCAGAAGTACAACAACACCACTATGGTCCTTGATAAACATGCACCACTAATCCAAAGGAAAATCACAGTTCGAAAACTTACCCCTGGGAACAATTCAGAAATCAAGAAACTAAAGATGAATAAGCGCCAAAAAGAAAAACAATTTAAGAAATCAAATTTGAAAGAAGACTACGAGGCATACAAAAAGGCGAGAAACGAGTTGAACAAATACCTGGGAGGCATGAAAACTAAACATCTGTCCGATAAAATTGAAGAGAATAAAGGTAACTCAAAGGCCATGTTCAAAATAATTAACTCATGCTTGAACAGAAATGTGGCGTCACCCCTTCCTGACCATGACAGTGAAACCGAACTGGCAAACGATTTCATAGCTTTCTTTGAGGACAAAATATCATCTCTGAAAAACAAAATGGAAACTGGCTCCGTAGTCCAGCCACAACCTGACAGTAGAACCACAGGCAATGAACCATTTGAAGGTAGAAAGTTAGACAATTTCAGAAGCCTTACTCAATCAGAAGTGAGGAATCTAATTAAGGCAATGCCAACTAAACACTGTAAATTGGATCCCTTACCCGGATGGCTTACTAAAGAATGTATGGAAGAACTACTACCCCTCACTACGGAAATATTGAACGCATAATTGTCACTGGGCGCCATGCCCACTCAGCTCAAACATGGAAGAATCAAACCCCTAATTAAGAAATTTGGACTTGAACGTATAAAAAGCAACTATCGCCCTGTCTCTAACCTTGCCTTCCTTGGAAAACTTATTGAAAGTGCAGTTATTCTACAATATACTGAACACCTGGCTGCGGTCGATATGAATGATGACAGACAATCTGCATACAAAAAGTACCATAGTACGGAAACTCTTCTCCTTAAAATGTACAGTGATATAATGCTCAGCCTTGGAAAAGGTGAAATAGTTATGCTCGTACTTTTGGATCTATCTGCAGCCTTTGATACAATTGATCATAAAATCCTGCTTGATCGCATGGAGAACTTATATGGAGTTAGTGGTACCGCCCTTAAATGGTTCACTTCCTATCTCACAAATAGAACTCAGTCTGTCCTTATAAATGACTCATCTTCATATACGTCAGAACTCAATTGTGGTGTCCCACAAGGCTCCAAACTAGGTCCTATACTCTTCAATTCATATATCGCACCACTGAGTGATGTGGTGAGAAGACATGGTATTGAAGATGAAAAATATGCGGATGACGAGCAACTCATTCTATCTTTTAAACCTACTATCCCGAACCAGAAAAACTCATTAAGAAGAATGGAAAATTGCATTAAGGACATACGGGACTTTTTACTAAGAAATAAACTCTGTAACAATAGTGACAAAACGGAATTCATGCTTATAGGTGGAAAAAGTGCCCTTAAAGCTGTAAACATCAACAGCATTAATGTGGATGACACTGTTATAAAAGCAGTAGATAATGTGAAAAACCTCGGCGTCTTCTTTGACAAACACATGACTATGGAAAAACAAGTTAATAATATGTGCAAAAAAGCATATTACAATCTGAAAAATATTGCCAAAATAAGGAAAAGCCTTAATTTAGAGGACACAAAGACAATTATTAATGCTCTTGTTACACCTCATCTAGATTATGGAAATGCGTTACTTCTGGGCATAAACAAGAAAACTGCAGGTGGCACAAAATTCTGCAGTTAGACTTATATATAAACTTAGGAAGCACGATAGTGTATCTGCGCTAAGGAAGCATCTACACTGGCTCCCGATACCAGCTAGAATCGAATATAAAGTTGCTACAACTGTTTGGAAAGTGTTACATGACCAAGCACCGGAGTATCTTAAAAGACTCATCTCACTCCGCCGGCCACCTAGGGTTTTGAGAACAAATGATAGGTTAGTTCTTGATCAACCTGTCATCCACAATCAACTCAGGTCATCAGACAGAAGTTTTACACTATCGGGTCCAAAGATCTGGAACAAACTCCCAGAGGCATTAAGGAAAAAATCCTCATTGGAAAGTTTCAAAAAGGGACTTAAAACAGAATTATTTCTTGCATCCTATGGGTGATTCACCTGTAGATCTTAAGCGCTGGTGAGCATGGTCTCCGTGGAACTAGCGCTATATAAATAAACAAATATTATTATTATTATTATTATTATAACCCTTTTTTCAAATTTTGAGAATAACTCTACCACCCCCCCCCCCCTTGTATGTTTTTTGTATGGGGATAGTTTATTAAGTTTATTTTGTACCTTTTCCATGTTTCAGCCAACATACCACCCCCATACTTCTTCCCATTTGGAACTGCTAACGGAGACACTAAGATCGACATTGCGGCATCGGGTTCAGAGGTTAATAAAACAGTGATAAATCTCTCCCCGACTTTCAGGGTCCATGCTTATGACTACAATCGAATGACCGTAAGTAATTTTCATGTACTATTTATAATAATAATAATATACTATGAGGTTATATTATCGGTGGGGGCAGTATATCCCTGGTACACAGGTACAGTCGGCCTAGACCCAGTATATCCAAAGACCCGAAGCGATGTAACATTTTTACCCCTTGTCTTTTTGCGAAACAGGGAACTCGAAGTACAACTAATAAAATTATTTAAATTACAAAGGGGCAGCGAGTTCAAAAATTAATTTTAACTGCCAATCGACAGGTTGAAACAAAACCCTATTTGGTGCTGAGGCACATGAACTCAAATGATGAAAGAGTAAATTGTAAAGGGACAGTATATTCATAAGTAAATTTTATTGCCTATCAAAGAGGGGTAAAAAGCCCCATCCACAGCCTTTGTGCTTTAAGAAGTGAAAGACATTCATTGTATTGCAATAAATTACGATCACTTCAACTGAAGCTGCAAGGAATTATGTATTTTTTGATTTCTGCTACAGTTGTACACGGATGGCATGCTGGCTTTCTCGTTTCAAAATTACACAGCGCCCGACATTAATTTTTGTCAAGATTACGGTTCTGGTATTCCTGCCTCCTTCCCAAAGCAGACAACCTACTACAAACTCTTCCCAACAGACTTGACGGCCATTAATACTTATGGTGCGATCTACTACAGGTGAGTGCCCCCAAAATACGTTTAAAGAAAACTTACACCACTCCACTTTGTTTGGATAGATTTATTAAACATATAATACCTTACCCATTACAATGCAATCTCACCTACATTATACACAATAGTACCAAACAGAACAGACATAATCCAGCAAATATAATAAAAATTTGCACCACAATAGACAGATAAGACATCTATTGGCGTGATCTAGAACTAGATCACGCTGGAGGAGGGACTAAACCTCCTACACAGTGACTACAGCCACAGGATCACCTTAATGGTGTGAACTCAAATGGATTTTTTCAGGAATTATCACAATAACGGGATATTATAAAAGTTCTATAATGTAGTTTGCTTCAATAATATCGGATTGGTTTAGCATATATATATATATGTCACTTTTATTTACATTTCACGATATCATAATTGGTACATTGGTAGTTTTTAGTAACTGTTATGAACCAGTCTCAAAATATATTAAAAAGTAATAGCATGCTTTTCTAAAACTAGAAGGATGACTGGCCATTGGCTGCTACTGTTGACTGTTTAGGCACTTGCAAAGGATATTTCGTCGAAAACAACTTTTTTTTTAAGCGATAATCGGCAAAAACTTTTCTTAAGCACAGAAGTATTACCTCGCCCCAAACCTTGAGAAATGGCAAAAATTCGGACTTTATAGAATAAGCGAGTTTTGCCCTATTAATCACAAGAATTCTGAATTGGCCTCACTCCTGTCCGCCATTTTGAAATGCGGTCTCGTCCAATGAGATTTCAAATGAGAAAAGAAAATGGAGTTTTGCTTTTATGCATACAATGCAAATACTAGTGGATTTCTTGCAACATTTCTCATACGGCCGCACGTAATTGATTCTTAGCTTCGCGGACCCGCCGACACAGTAGATTACCTGCCGATGGAAAATTTTTTTTATTTTTTCTCCTTTTTTTTTGTCCTACCGACCGACCCAAGAAAAGTGCCTTGAGAGGATCCGGGAAGCTAAAGATCAATTATGTGTGGCTTAAATACCTGAACACAAGATGAATGAATGTTTCCTTTGTGATTTTAGGAATGTTGCTATACCTACAAGTTCAGAGATGACAGCCCTGCTGGGAAGGTTTTCTTCAACTGGCGTCAGCATCCCTAATCCCACGCGTATGATGGTCATCACCTATCACGGGGTGAAGGTTGCCGGTCAAGAATCGGTAAGACTAAGAGAATCAAATATTGCTGGAGTCAGGTTTTTATATGCAACTAAGCCAATTAAGAGTATTCTCAGGTGTTCAACTCAAGAGTCCTTTGTTCAGACATAACTGATTTAACTTCAAGTATTGAACACACATATATATAACTTATATTATGTAAAATTATTGATGAGCATGTTAATTTGCATTGTTTGCTGAAGTTATTTTTTTTGCATATATATACTTTATAGTATTATCAGTTAGTTTATTTTAAGGGATGCATTCACCCTTTGCTTATAGTATAAATACTCAAAAGCATCCCCTTTTCACGCTGTAATGTACCAAATAACATGTTGATTTGGCTTATATAATTTTTTTTAATTACCTGGTGTGGATAGATAAAAGAATTCAATCTAAATATATAGTAAAGCTGGGAGCAGTTAGTATTACAACATAGGGAGCAGTTATTATAACAACATCATGCTAAGAAAAAAATTTGAATTTGAAGGCAATTAAACTAATGTACGACAAATGTTCCCCCGATTGGACACTGATCCGGTGTATTGCAACTTCTGTGTAATGATATGCTTGTTTTTTTGTTTTTTTGTGCAGGCCATTTCTGTGCAGCTGATTCTGATCACAAATGACGACATCACCCAGGGTCTGAACATCTATGGACCAATTTCGGAATATAGCCATTTCGGCTGTCTTTCCCATGTAAGTTCTCTCCTTCGTAAGCTCTCTTCTTTCTAAGCTCTCTTCTCTCTAAGCTCTCTCCCATGTAAGTTCTCTCCTTTGTCAGCTCTCTCCTTTGTAAGCTCTCTCCCATGTAAGTTCTCTCCTTCGTCAGCTCTCTCCTTTGTAAGCTCTCTCCTTTGTAAGCTCTCTCCCATGTAAGTTCTCTCCTTTGTAAGTTCTCTTCTTTGTAAGCTCTCTCCCATGTAAGTTCTCTCCTTTGTAAGCTCTCTCCTTTGTAAGCTCTCTCCTTTGTAAGCTCTCTCCCATGTAAGTTCTCTCCTTTGTAAGCTCTCTCCTTTGTAAGCTCTCTCCTTTGTAAGTTCTCTCCTTTGTAAGTTCTCTCCTTTGTAAGTTCTCTCCATTGTAAGTTCTCTTCTTTGTAAATTCTGTCCTTTGTAAGTTCAATACCTGAACAAAGTCAAAATCAAAGTCAACTAAATTGATTTCCAGTCGGTTAGTACATAACAGGACAAAGTGAATATAAGACCTAGGCTTTTCCAAAAACTATTGTTGGCCTCACATGTTTATAAAATTTTGACAGAATGAAAGAAACTGGTGTATGTAACTGTAAGCAAAAATTACATTAACATAATATCTGTAGTAATTAATTGTAATTAAAACTTGCTACCCATTTCACTAATTTTATCATCTGCACATTTAGCATTTACAAGAAACATTGTTCCAATGTTGCAGGAGTCCTTTCAAACTTGTAATTTTTTGAATTTTTTTTATTTCACTTAGTGGAACATTGACACACACATTCAACATATATAACAATCTTCCATTTTGCTAAACCAGTAAGGAAAACCACACTAAGCAGGACTCAACAGAGCTCATATGAGCTGTTATTATTGTTGGCCCTTAACTCTAATCTACGAAGAATGAAGAAAGAAAATTATATATATACCAAAGAAAAAAAAGAAAAAACATAAAAATAAATGAATAAAAGAAGATTTAATTAGTTAGTGGAAGAAAATAAAAGAAATGTGGATGATGATGAAAATGAATATGGGGGGTGACCATAATGAAGATTCTGTATCGTACAAGAGGAATTTGAGTAATACTGTAATTAAATAATATTTTCTACTGGTAAGTTTGACAGACCTGTCTTGAGTAGAACTTAATGAAGCTTTTCAATTTATGTTTTTCCTTCACGTTTTCTGATAATTGGAGCCACAAATGAGGGGATGAACCAAGGAAGCTTTTATTATATTGCATTATTGCAGTGTTGTATGATGAGAAGCTCTTAAATTATTTCTATTTCTTGTGTTATATGTGTGTCTAGTGACATCAAATAAATTAGTTAATCTGGCTGGTAGATTGTCATTAATGTGTCGATGTGATATCTTTAATAATTCTAGTTTTATAATATCATCAATATTAAGTATTTTCCCTTGTAAATGATTGTTCATAATTTTCTTAAATGATCCGGAAGGCTATTTCAGGTGCCAGCTGCTGGTACGCTGAAACTGTTAAGTCCTCCTGATCCCAAAACATGAGCGACAAAAGCTTCCGCTGATTGACTATGAATGATTTTATTGACATGTTTTATTCACTCTCAGATCAGAGCGTATGTCAACAGGAATTATAATCGGGCACTTGCAACACTTAGTCCGGGATCAATATATACTTTAGTACAGGATCGCTACCGTAGCCTCACCTTCGGTAAGTCTTAATTCTTAATTTTCTTATTTCCAAGCACTAAAAGATAAAAATTAATGCATAGATTGCAAAAAATAAAGTAGAAGTGGTATCTCTGTCTAGAAATTACGTAGTCCCGACAGCCCGACCTCCCCCTTCATTATCACATAGTCATATAGCATCATCATATATTCAAAGTGGCCTATAGCCCTACATGCGTTCCTGTATATATATGTCCTACAGGCAAGACACACAGTTGTACAAAAGTTATACTTAACACTAGGAGTGAAGATTGATTAATTTGACCTCTTTAATGTCTTGCTTTGATAAAGTTGACCTCTTTAATGTCTTGCTTTGATAAAGTTGACCTCTTTAATGTCTTGCTTTGATAAAGTTGACCTCTTTAATGTCTAGCTTTGATAAAGTTTACCTCTTTAATGCCTTGCTTTGATAAAGTTGACATCTTCAATGTCTTGCTTTGATAAAGTTGACCTCTTTAATGTCTAGCTTTGATAAAGTTTACCTCTTTAATGCCTTGCTTTGATAAAGTTGACATCTTCAATGTCTTGCTTTGATAAAGTTGACCTCTTTAATGTCTTGCTTTGATAAAGTTGACATCTTCAATGTCTTGCTTTGATAAAGTTGAACTCTTTGATGTCTTGCTTTGATAAAGTTGACCTCTTTAATGTCTTGCTTTGATAAAGTTGACCTTCTTAATGTCTTGCTTTCAGCTGGACACAGTTGTCCTCTCAATTCGGATGCTTCTCATCTGCTGCCTTTCAACGTCACTCACAATTTCCCGACGTCCATTGGAGCTGACAAGAACGAGATGTACAGCGTCTCATGCGATGGCGGCTGGGTGTTCGATTACGTGACGGGCTACAACACATCCGGTCGCAGTGTCAACCCTCAAACAGTGGAGTGTCCGCCGTACGTGCAGGCCGAGACGAGGACTTTGCCTTACATCGTCGAATTCGTCTGTCTGCGTAAGTGACACTTTTCGTACAGTTTCATGCATAGGCGTATGGGAGGGGGGGCAGTAAGATTCGGGCAAAAAGTCTAAAACATTTGGGCAGATCATTAAATAAACACTATTGGAAATTAATGGTTTCAAGGCAATTTAATTTGAAATGGTATTAAATCCAGATCTTGAAATTCGAGCACACGTCGCTCACCCCCTCAAAAATCGCGCTCGCCGTACGCCTATGGTTTCATGTCAAGTCAGCCGACACTATCAACAACTTGACTGAGCAGATGACAACATTTTAACTACTCTGACCAATCATGGAAAGTCAGGGAAAAATAGTAATTATGGAAAGCCGTGGGAAAGCAAACAATTATTGTAACTTTAGTCATGAAAAAATCAAGTCTTGACCATACTAGGCCTACAATTTATGCAAAAAGAAGTACAGGTTTCCAAGGTTAATATGGCCCTTCTGATGGAGGATGTGGACAAAGAGGTCATCTCACGGATTTAATGTGTTTTGAAGTGAAGTCCTCATTGAATATAGTATTGATCATAGAAATGTCATAGAAAGTCACCTGCTCTAGCTATTGCATATCTTATTGGAACAGTGGAGCAGTTGTGAAAGTCTATGACTGAGCTGCATTCTTTTAACTTTAAATATTATATTTAGTTAGGGCCTATATAAATGTATTATGCATTTTGACTGCTTTAATTACAGAAACTGTTTATCAATGTTGTAATGGAGGAAGTAGCCCCAGCCTCCCTGCGTCTGGTTTCACGAACGGCTTCCAACGCAAGCAAATTACTATGTCCAATGGGTTCTTTTTTGATGGCACCAAGGAAGATTATATCATTGTGAGTTCCTGTTGCTTTTTTTGTTGTTTATTAATGCCGTATTTGTCCATATAATTATTAACGCCCTAACTAAGTGAAAAAGCAGTGACAAAATAGTTTTAATATATATATAAGACTAGCATTAATTTTTAGTGGTGCCTGTTTATAGAGGTACCGTTTATAGAGGTAAAGAATTTTGGGAAAGCTTGGGAACAAGTTCCAAGCATAAACTCTGATTGAACTTGAGACAAACATTTTTTGGTGGCCCACCATGCCAAAAAATATTTGATTAATTACGAAAGTAATTCCGAGTTCTTCTTCTTCTTCTTCTAAAAGGAATTCCTTCCAAAATTAGGGAGCACCCAACCGAATACCATATGCAACATTGAATCTATGCATTCATTGAAAAGCTTACAGATAGATATATATACTATAAAGATAGATTACTAGGCAGACAGATAGGTAGATAGGTAGAATAATCTGATGTCTACAACTTGTACAAGGACTTCTTTAAGCTCTCGTATGTTATTTTTACAGATTGGCTTGACTGGTTTCTTAACTGTGGAGACTACTGTCCAGACCAACAACCTTGAGTCTCCAAAATGTGTCAACAGAACCTCGGCCAATATGACTAAATATCTGAATTACATTTCACTGTTTGGAACGGAGTTTAACTACACGGATGCTGGAGGAGTTTTCTTTGAGTAAGTATGCTATAAATACCTTTTCAAAAAGCGGCTGATAAGGAATTCTTAACCTATACAAAAAGATAGGGAGAATCATGTGGCCTGCCAAGGTAAAGAAACCCCTGCTTAGAGGGAAAGAGGGCCTTCTTAAGAGTGAAATCATTTACTGTTATGTCCATTCAGATAGTAGAATAATTATGAATACCACAAGCTATTAAATCATTTAAAGTTATATATAAAAATATATATATTAAATATGTATATAAATGTCAATGTGTGGGTTATAAAATCTTTGATGGTAGGTGAAAATGATACACAGTATTATAACATGATATAGTAAAATACAAACTGAATATGAAAGTTGCAACAACAAATAAAATATCACATTATTTCGATATAGAAATTTCTTAAAGATATTTTGATAGAGCTACTATGTATGACGCCAACTGTCAAAATATTAACCCAATTAAAACACATTTACTGCTCACATAGAAGTAATTTCAATTATGTACATATATATATATATATGCAAATGCAAATGATTATGCAAATTTTGTGTAATTTCAGAGAACACACTAGTTCCTCGTCTTCGACCTTGTTCAGTAGAGTTTCCGCTGACGTGGTGACCTTGAAAGGAAGTGGAAGTTCCTTCACCCCCGACGTTGTGTTAACCATTACATACTTGGGAGTGAAAGATAAATCTAATGGAAACGTAATACTTTTTTGTTGTACATAACATTATTAAATCCATAGAAATACATAGAACGGACATGAGGCTGTATGATGCCACCTCAAGATGAGGTCACCAAATCCGCCATATTGGAACTGCCCTGAGACATGATGTCACAATAGAATAATCATGATGTGACGTCATGCCATTGTTATAAGTGACATCACAGTTATTGGTGACGTCACAGTCCATCGTGCCAGTATTCAGGGCAGTCCCAAGATGGTGGCTTTGGTTGCTTCATCTGCCAGAGCCTCATGTCCCTTCTATGTATTTCTATGATTAAATCATACAGTCGCAAAAATAATTCCCACAGATTTATCAGAATTTGAAAGGCAGCCCATAATATAATATAATAAAACCCACTCAGGGTGGTGCATCAGTCCACTGAAACCCTCTCGTGGTGTGGCTGGCGGAGGAACTCAAGAGTGGCGAAGGGGTAAAGTTAACCTTCGCAATAATGGTTGCAACTATGTTGACATCAAAGGTAACTAGCTTTTAGATTCCATAAAATGAACAAATGATAATAATATATATGTTTTCTTGTTATTTTTCAGAGACAAAATGCCCAGTTGGCCATAGCTTACGATAGCACAGAGGCATACTTTATCATGCTGTACGACGACTACTCCATCACTGACACTGCTACATGTATTCACGAGGTCAGATATTGTTTTACTAAAACCTTTTATTATACCTCCACCACGAAAGCAGAGTTCTCATTGGCTGAAACTTTTAGTAATAGTTTTGTATCTCCTTATAACTACTCGGTATAATAATAATATACAAATTTTGACTGATTTCGAGGGCAGCAGTCACATCTATTTCCAGTGCTGGGCAATGCAAACAGAATTGGACTTCCACAAACGCAAATCAGCAAACTCTGATCACAACTTCCACAAACGCAAATCTGCAAACTTTTTAGAAATTTTACAATAGTTTGTGCAAACGCAAACGCAAACACATCGCAAACCAAAATTGCGATAAGTAGGCCCAACTGTTGCAAAAAAATTAGAATAAATTTTGATTATGAGAGATGCTTATAGGCATTTGATATTGACCAAAATATACGATTTACAACGTGGCTATATTATATATTATATAAATTTATTCTAATTTTTGGAAAAAAAAATCTGTATTATTCACCAATTTAAAATTGCTTGCCAACAGGAGTCCAGAAATATCTGTAGGCCTACCAAAATAAAGCTTCATGACAAACCTGTATGTATACATTGATCATTGATGGGTCCATGTAAGTCCTCAATGCTCTGCTTCACACTGGACTCAATATTATCAGTCATGACACATGTGGCGCCATCTATACCATACCTGAACACAACCTTCTGATAAAGTCCTTTTCTGTTCTTTTTTCAAGTCAACATTAAACCCAAACTTGTACTAAAGTATAGATCTTTTCAGACTATATATAATTTTCAACTGCAACTTGAGCTTTTCCAACTTGTGGGACAATGTAATGAGGGATGAAAGAGGGACACAGTACAACCAAAAACCTTCATCTGAAGCAGGCTTATGTATTCTTCAACCAGCTGTGTAGGAACATTTTGTTTTCAGTTTGCATTTGCGCAACTTAGTATTTTTCAGGTCCGCAAACACAAAGCAAACACAAAGCGCAAATTAGATTGGCAATCAGTGCAAAATGCAAACTGCAAACAAAATAGCACTTCCGCAAGTTGCGGAATTTGCGGTTTGCGGAGGTGTTTGCGGAAGTGCCCAGCACTGTCTATTTCCCTCACCGGCGTGTAAAGGAAATATATTTCACAAAACCGAGGGCTTTTGGTCTTAAGGGAAACAGATTTGACTACTGCCCTTAAAATAAGTCACTATTTGTATACTTCACGACAAGTTATGGACATGTAATTTTTGTTAAAATCCCCACACATTTGTTATTGCTATCAGATATGTGCTTTGGGTCTCAGACTCAGACACTTGTTTATTCCTTTACGTAGCATTGATAGCTTCTACAAAAATTTGAAATTTAACATAATAGATTTATATGTAAACGGGAGACACCTACAAGATAGTCTTCTGCCATTACTGAGGTGCCCCCCCCCCCCCCAATGTGAGTTATATTAAAATTTTCTATATCCACCAGCTATAATGCTATCACACTTTTTAAACCAAATGATGGTAAAAAGCAAAATAACTTGCATGAGTGTACTGATATTTGGGCATGGTTAGCCCTATTTCATATCAATAGCGATAGGTTTGCCAAGTGAAGCTTATGAAACATCAATTTTTTTTTTTCCCATCAGATTGGACTCCGCACCAAGTCTGCCAATGCTGTTGACATCAGTCGCACCAACGTGGAAGGTTCTAACAACTACAACAACGGTCGGAATGGCGTCTACATTTGGGAGAACAGGAATTACCTCAGTAAGTGTTTATGATTAAAATAAGATCCAAGATCTCATTCAGTTGGGCAAACCTATATTTGCCGGCTCCTATATTCCTCCATTCATGTTAGTAAGTCCCTTCAACCGTTTCCTAAAGTACTCAATTACATCTAATATTCCTCCACTACGTCTTATGTCCTTTTGATTATTATTATATTCCTCCAGTCCAGTTAGTAAACCTTTTAAAGGTCTCCTGAAGTACTCAATTATGAAGTCTATGGTGACAAGCCCAGTCTAGAGTGATGGGGCCAGTGAATCGCGTTGGGGGCCATGATCGTTTTTATTTCAGCATATTACTGTGGATACAAAAGATTCATTACAACTTGACAAAAATTTAATATTAGAATTGTCCTGACTTTTAATTCATTGTTAATAGGCTACTGTATTTAACTTAATTTTTCACTTTGTTGTCTTCCGTTACCAAACTTGTCGAATTTAAAACATTCTCTGTCCTTAATCTATCTGTATGTTAATTTCTAAATTTTTGTGAGAAAAACAAAAATTTATTGAGTACCCGGTTCTCCACCATTTAACATAAAGATAGTTAAATGTTACTTTGTGGTGCTGAGTGATTTAATAAATTGTGTGGGGACAACCTGATACTGGAAATGCCCGTTAAACCTAAGTGTATCTCAAACTCATCTAACCAAATGGATTAATTCAAATAAATGTTAAATGGATTTATATCGGTAGATAATGTACTATGAGCAATCTTTTTACCATCAATTGAGAATTTAACCAACATAATTATGTGGAATCCCTTATGTAATATTATTGTTTTATTTTCTTATTTTTTCTAATCTATGTTTCTGGTTTCTCTCTTCAGCTAAGACGCAAGGAGTTAACGACATGTTCCCATTTTCATCATCCGATGCAAATCACATCATTTACAAGGTCAATAACCCAAGCAGTACTCTAATGGACGACACTGTCAGTTCGTACAGCATCAGCGGTCTATTCAGCAGCGGGACCAGCCGATCGACCTTCAACACCTTCGATTTCGGTTATACACACATAGGAGTAAGTGACTTGTAAATGAGAGTGAAGAGAGATAGATAATTTATTTTACCAACATCACAAGTACAAATAATTCATGAAGTAAACTAGTACACCACATGATGTAGGAGGAGTGCCCAGAAAAGTCGAGTTTGTTTATGGGGTACCCCAGGTGATATGAGATTAGATGAGATGAAATGGGCATGGATTCATGAAAGAATGAACAAAGAATTAACAAACGTAACAATTGTTTAACATACCAACTGTAGCATAAATTGGTCACATTCAGAAGAAGAAAAATTAGATTTAGATACCTGATACAATTCATCATTAAGATAATAGACATATTTGAGAGACTTTGATAATACCTTACAACAGTGAAAAATGTGTGGGAAAAATTTTGGGAATTTGGGAAATTCTATTTTGTTAATTAGACCTCAGTACAACATCAACAAATTGTTGGAATTTTATTTTTTAAACATTCGTAAATTGGATTTTAAAAAAATTAGCACAGTTGCTTCAGGACAACAACACAAGTACACTGTGTGAATTTGACGGCCGTGGGTCACTGAGACGCCTGGGAGTAGGGACTGAAGCCTCCAGAATCAGAAAACTGCCTTTATATATATATATAGTAAGATATATATTTTTCAGGTTGGCCAAGGAATGATTTACTTCGGGGACGCCTCGAGCACGGCGACTTTCCCGACGAATTACTGCGTGAAGCGAGACACCGGATACCTGAACATGACTTACGTCATGGTGATGAGCCACGATCAAAATCCCGAGATCAGTCCCGGCGCATTTCATTTGAGAGTGTAAGTGTGTTTTTGTTGTTGTTCGGGGTGATTCAGAGGGAGTGGGGAGGGCAGCATCTTGCAATTGAGGGCGTCAGAAGTTTAAAAATCAAATGTTATTGTATCTATGACATGCATTCACAATAAAATTCAATCTTTTTTTTTTCCATAGGTGGAACAATGCTGTAACAAGTGTAGGAATCAATGCTCCTGGGTATGTACAACAGTCAAAATTTCTCATGCCATTATAGTATAGTGGGTTGGGTATGATAGGCCAAGGTTGCTCCTAAGCGCTTGGCTTGGGGGCCGGCCCTTTAGCTCAACTGGTTTGATAGCGGACTTCTAAGGGGAAAATGTTATACCATATAGTGTTACAGTCCTTCAATTTTGTGAAAAAAATATATATGGCATAAATATTCTTGATGTTGGATAACTTAATTACAGGCAATTTAATTAGCATGCGATTCCAAAATTCTCGGGCCACTAATACATAGCATTTTTAGTCGATATGATTGGTTCTGAAACAACAAACTCAGGTCAATGAAATGTTATGCAGGGAATTCATTAGAATCGTGACCGAGACCCATTACATGCCTTGTTGCCACACAATGTCCCCCTTCATGGATAGCAAAAATGCCAGTCAAACTTGAAAATTACATTCCCCAATCGAAGGCTTTAAAGTTTAAAAAACTTTTTTTTTTGCGCCATAAAAAGGACAATAATTATTAGTTTCAAACAAATACAGGCATAAACCCCACAGGGCTTAATAACATTGTTAGCCTGGGAAGTAGACCTATGCGCCGCCGCCGATTGCCGGCTAAGCCGCCGATATTTCCACTAGCCAGCCGCCACCAATAGCACCAGATAGCCAGTCAGCCGCCGCCGATTCAGTTACAGCCGATCGCCGCCAAGCTGCCTGGGCTAAGCAGCCTAGCACTAGCCCAACACTGCTGTACTAATTCTGAAGCAATTCCACAAATTCCGCAATGCTAATTGCAATTGTGGCTCTTGAGCTTTGTTTCACCCTCAGGTTCCCTAATTGCCATTGAGGAACAAAACTCAGGTCAGTCTGGCAGGTGTCAAAGCTGATTGCACTCTGAGTACTCTGATGTCTGTTGATTTGGGCCTAATGCTTGCATGCAATGACAGCTGATTGAGGTGAATTTCTTTAAGAATTTCAACTTATAATGTCACTTTTCTTATAAAATGAAGTTCTCTTTCATCTCTTACAGTTATTTATTGGCTTAAATCTAATCCATAAATAAAACCTACATTTCAGAATTTCTAAATCCTAAACCAAGTTGTAAAACTAAAAGAAAATTGATGTTGTTTCAATAATTTTTTCTTAAAACTGTTATTTGGAGGTCTTTGCTATATTATTTGGCCTGTGTTATGAATTCTTGAAAACAGCTGCACATTACCAATGGAAATTTGCTGTTGGCCCACAAAATACAGTATCTATGAAATACCGATGAATTATATTGTGGAAATATTTGAGATGGGTGATAGGGGCTGTACATCTCATATTTATATGCTTGGTAGGCTAGTTAGAACTGGAAGAGGACACAGCAATGAGGTGAAGGATGATTGAAACTGATGTCTAACATAGGTTGAGATGACCCAGCCAGAGCAGGAATCGAACCCAAGCAGCTAAGGCTACCATGTACCAACTGAAATAATCCTCCCTCCCTTGGAAATATTTGGGAGCTCTCTTGTAAAATGCTGATGCTCACCCAAAAAATGCCAAGCCCTTGATGAAAAGTGGAGATATCGCTAAATGGAAATCTTTTACATTAGCCATTCGCTGAAATGTGACTGTAAGCCACTCCAAGCCGATAGCCAGCTGATTGGTCAAGCAGCCAGCCTCAGCCGATTCCACGGTGGCTTAGCAGGTAGCCAGCTGATATTTTGGTTAGCCAGCCACCTTTTCTCACAGCAGCTGGTGCAAAGGTCTACTGGGAAGGAACTAATAAAACTCGTCACTATTTTTTCAAGTGCACCTATTTATTGTAACCTGTTAATCTGTGATTTTAATAGGTGATTTTACACTGTGATCTTTTTCTTGCTTATTTCACGATGTCGATGCAGACTCTGAGCCCAAACTGTTTTTGTAATGACACAAAACTTATGAAACCTATACCAGCTGCTGGCATAAGAATTGTCAACCTTTTACATATGTACATTCATTCACTTAATATCTTTCAGAAATATCGTAGCAATGACTCCCACAGCAGATCCCCTACAAGCTCTCTTCGATAGCTACATTTGCCCTCATGCTGGTGGCGAGTACTGCGATTCACCCGCCTTCTCAGCTGACCACGGTATTGTTGTAACCTTTCACGGACTCACTGGTATCGACGGAGAGAAATATGTAAGTTTTTGCTGCTTAATTCTGCCACTGTACGATAAACTACATGTATTGCCTTACTGACAACTATCCCCCTTTTTTGTAAGATACTTCAAATTGGCAACACTTTAAATGGAAGGGTATTTAAAGTGATAACAACTTACTCACTCTATTTTTAAGGACATTTAGAAAGATGTGCAACTTGTTTAGTATGGTTTGTTAGAATCCTCAGTTTGGGTCTTAAAGTTGAATCCAACAGAGTACAGCTGCTCCACCTATTGTACTCCGCAGTTCAACAAAATTACCTCAGCTGGTGGCTCCCCCGCTTGATCAAATTGTTCATATGCATTGGAAAAGCCACAGATTTTTGAAAACAGGGGTAGTCTCACTCGAAGGCTGCTGGCTCAGCCAGGAATAATGGCACTGAAATATAAATGCACACATTTTTGGTCGATTTACAGGCCTATAATCCAATTCATCGTTCATAAAAATCGGAAAAGGAATCTTTGAGATATTCAAGTTTATTTTAAGGGGGACTTATTTTTGTTGAACTGTTTTTCATAATTTTCTCATATTGTACACCACGTAACTCTTAAAAAACATCAGTAACCCCCCTTCAAAGACTTGTTTTTCAATGAAGTGTATTTTCAGCTATATTCTTATAATTTTTCATAAATATCTCATGGATATTGTTCGAGTGACGCTGCTTTTCATAATAGATCCCACACTTTTTTAGTATTTTACTGTATGTTTTAATGTAATGACATACGATTTTGAAAAGATCATAGTTCGAAAATTATGTTGGATAGCCCGCCAATTTTTTTTTACATTGGAAAGCTTTCTTTTTGAAGAACTTTTTGGCAAAGTTTCAAGAATATCTCATGGATTTTAGATTTCTTGCCAAGTGTGGGATTCAACTTTAAAATGAAAAAATCTCTGTGCAGCATTTATGAATATGACGTTGTATATATAGCTACTATGTTGGCCGTTATGGATAATTTTGTTTTCTTTTTCTCTCTTTGAGTTTATTATAGGCCTACATTCTGTTATTCCTTTGAAATCAATATGAAATTCCTTTTTGTCTGCCATTCTTTGCATCTGCCTTTGCAATCTTGCTTCCGTCCATGTTTTGATAATAATTATATACAAAAATTATTTTCATCTCCAGGCCAACACATATCAAGCTATCTTTGGCTCGAACGGAACTGCTACATTTGTAATACTCATTTATGGCCTTATAACAGACTACGCTGGACCGGACTGTTTTGAATATGTAAGTGTTTTACATGATTATTTGCAAATTAAATGTTCACTATCAAACTACTTTCTTTATATTCTTGCAAATGCACAGGCATAGAAACCAGGGAGGGGTCTGTAGCTGCATTCCTAAAAATTAGGCAGCACTGTAAATTTTTGGCAAAGATTTAAAAAATTTCGACAGAAAATCCCATTTAACAAATAGATCATGTCTCCTACGCTCATGGAGAAATGTGACGCCTGTTGAGAGTCAACTCGAGACTTGAAAAATCAGTGGACTGGTCTGAACACATCCAGGGATGTATCGAGAAATGCCCTGAGGCGGGGGCGGGGGGGGGGCGGGGGGGGGGGGGGGTTGGGTCACAACATGGTGATAATGCGGTCCCTCGTGATTTTTCCTATTTTTTCCATGTTAATTTTGGGCATTACTTTGGATATTACCCAATGCTTCCCCTCTTATACACCACTGAACGCATCCTTTTTTTACATTTTGATATGGAATTTTTGATTGCATTCTTTTTCTTCTTCCAGATTGGCGCAAGACCCCCGAAGCACTTGTACAGGTTAACTACTGATCACATCGAAAACAGCGTCTTTGATCGCCAGGGATACTATGACCACCAACATTTCACCAACTGCCAATCATGTCCCAACAACACTGGCGTATATGTGTTATCTTTAGGTTGGTTCATTTCTTTCTATTCTTCACCACTGTGAGTAATTTGTGACACAAAGAAGCCACTGTTGTTTTCAGTTTGCCGTACTCGTAAAGCTGTAATGGTACTAAAAAACTGAACTTTTTATTTGCTCAGTATTGGGGGCAAAATCTTTAATTTCCTAAAATATTATTACCTATGTATATAATATATCATAGGTCATAACCATGGCATAATGTGCAAGTGTAATGTGTGTTATCACTTTGCATTAATCCAAGGGCCTATATTAGGGTGTCTGAAAAGCCTGGAATTTGGTTTCTCAATTTCCAGGCCTTGAAAATATGTGAAATGAATGTGATAACTTACTTGCACCATGATAGTACTGAAAAAGGATAAGAAAAGCTGGAAAAGTGCTTCGAGTAGATCGGAGAAGCTAATTTAAATCAATTAGGCCACACATAATTGATTCTTAGCTTCGCGGACCCGCCGACACAATAGATTTACTGCCGATGGAAAAAAAAAATTGAAAAAAAAAAAAAATTTTTTTTTTTTACATTATACTTTTTTTTTTTTTCACCTTTTTTTTTTTGTCCTACCGACCGACCCTAGAAAAAGGGCCTTGAGAGGAATCCGAGAAGCTAAAGATCAATTATGTGTGGCCTTATGTCTGGCCTAAAGTGTATGTTGAGTATCTGACCGCGTGTTTTAAATTTTCAGATGGATTTCCGTGCACTTGGGATGAGGTGATGTTCGGAAACTTTGCCCCTCAAATGGGTTGTTGTGGCAGTAGGGTGCGTACAACAGAATCAATCACCATTACACATACGTGCATGAGCGGCACCTTCCCGGGATACATCCACAAATACAGCGGAACAGATCAGAACCCTGGATCGGACACCCTTACTTGCACGCCGACATTGCAGGGAGAAACCCTGTCCCTCAAGAATATCAGTGGATACACGCCTATGTTCCCCTATTATTGCCTGAGTGAGTACTGTTTTATTTTAAATTGGGTGGATGATGGGGCTTTACGATGCATTTATTCCATGACTAGCCATATATTTCTCAAAAAAAGTTGCCTCAGCACCCTCTTGTGTTAAAGACAACTCAGGAGCAATGATAACTCATATTCTCCCTCAAAAGACGTTCCCTACAGTGCCCTCTTGTGTTAAGGACAACTCAGGAGGGACAATAACACATATTCTCCCTTAAAAAACATTGCCTACAGTGCCCTCTTGTGTTAAAGACAACTCAGGAGGGACAATAACTCATATTCTCCTTCAAAACATGATGCCTACAGTGTCCTCTTGTGTTAAAGACAACTCAGGAGCGATGATGACTCCCTCAATAGAAGTTGCAAAAGGAGACTTCTAATAAATGCTTTTCTTTACCATTTCAGAAAATTTCTTCCCCTCTTGTTGTCACGCTAATTCTGCCAATAATCTTGGCCCGTCAAATTTTACCAACGGATGGTATCAGATCTCAATGACGACGAATATTACTATTAAAGGAAAAATGTATGACAAAGCTATGGTAAGACTAAATTTTTTAATTTTGTTGTTTTTGGTGACACCTTGTCAAATCTGTAGCACTGTGACTGGTAACATTTTTCACAGGGCTGCAGTACTTCTGTACAGGAGTAGACTGGAGGCATTTCGGGCTTGTGGCTAAATAAATAAATGGGCAACGTTATTTTCAAGTGTTAAAAGCGAATTATTACAGCCCAAATAATTTGGTATGTTATTATTAGGGTGGGGGGCCCCAAAGTGCGAGGATCAAGTCCTTATCAGTTAATAGGCCGTGATAGTGGAACTCTCCTTTTTCCAGCTCTCCTGTGTTGACAAGCAGAATAAAACTATTTCCGGGATTAAGCTGCTATTTTGTGCCATTGCTGAGTCAGTGAAGCTGGCATTCCAGGCCCCAGGGCACTTTTAATCCATTGAAAACATTACGGATTTGCATTGCCGAGTCTTAAATGGAATGTTTAGCATGGATTGCCACCATATTCCAGTACTGTCAGGCTGATAAGACTTTGTTACGGACCTTAGAAACCCCGGCTCCATTGTAAATTCCCAGACTGATGTTTCCGGAAATAGTTTTATTCTGCTCGTCAATACAGGAGAGCTGGAAAAAGGAGAGTTCCACTAACGTCCGCTATTCGGTTGCATCCCACGAAGGTAAACCGGACGGCTAGGTCTATGCTTTTTTCTTGCGATTATTTTCGACATCTTGTAATACTTGTATAGGCTCCCCTGAGTGGATGGGCCTCTTGCACTCAGCCACATAGGCCAGTCTGTCCCTGCTTCTGTACCAGTACAGTTACACATTTAACAGCCAGACCTCGGACCAATATAACAGAAAATTGTACACTTAATAACATAAATTTGACTTTTGTAAACTAGTAGTGTAGATATTGATTTTGTTTTTGCCCTGTTTTATGCCCTTTGCTGACATATGGATCTTTTTCTAAATTAAGCTTGTAGAATAAAAGTTTAATATAAATATAACACATAGTCCTTTTCTTATTTCCTTCTTGTGTAATGTTGAGTTTCTTGATTTCGTTTTCCAGCTCTCCGACACAGGTTTCCTGTTCTTCAACGACTCGGCGAGCATATCGGCCCCGACGTGTTTCAATTTCCGAGCATTAGCCAATCGGGCGTTGATTCCTTCCTTCTCGCTGTTCTCTGAAAATCTGTACGTTACTGACGGGGAAAGCGATTCATCATCTGGAAGGCTATATGTAGAGTAAGTAGAAACATGCTAGACTAGCCATGGAGACACAGTATACAAACATCTATCATAGATCAAGGCTAATTTATCATTTTTGTAGACTTTTTGTTTTCAGTGTTTACGTTGTCTAAACCTGCGGGCGTGTGGGCAGAGACCGAGAAACAATTGCACAAGGTTTAAAGTCGATATCAAAACAAATTTTTGATGATGAATGTTTTATTTTTTAGGCAATTCACAAACGTAGATAGCCTTTTGGCCATGGCTGCCAGTGGAGTGACAAACCCCACATACGCACTCTTGATATCTGTTGTCGAGGCTCCAGCTGGAACTTCCGTGAGTGTAATATTCGATATAATATGAATTTATATTTAGGGATTGAAGCTACTCATTACAGATTGGCAAGAACTTCAACTCAATCCACTGACTAATCAGCTTAGTTGTTAAACTCTGACTTCACTTGACTTCAATAAATTTCAGCCAACTTAATGCAATTTCCTAGGGCCCTTAGCCCCTTACGTTAAATATTCTTCAACAGATTTCATGTTTATTAATTTTAGGGGCTGTTCAAAAATTACGTAACGCCGGAGGCGGAGGGGGTATGAGATAGTGTTATGCTGTGTTACAGGGGGGAGGGGGGTGTCAGAGTAAATCTTCCATAACACAATTAAATTTTTTGAAACATGGAAAAATGTAATCATAGCAATGACGGTCAATTGTGTTCTTGCTGTTTGTTGAATTTTTTGGAGCATGAGTTATCAAAATGCATGAAATTTGAACTGGTGTAAAATCTCGATCTTTGAATTCAATAAAATATTATGAGCCCTCCTGTCGCGGAACACCTGTTGACTTCCGAGATTTTAATGTAACAAGGAGGTGGCATGGACTTGTGTTACAGGCTGTTACAGGGGGGGGGGGGCATTTTTGAGTTATGTAATTTTTGAATGGCCCCAAAGCACCTTGAGTTGGCAGGGAAAAAACTTCAAGGACGCACAATGCTAGTGATTGTTGCTTTTTCCTGTCTAATATCTTATAGTTAATTTGATTTTTACTTGTAGTCCGGTGGATCAAGGCAGAGTGGTCAGATGGCATTTGTGGCGAACGCCACCCACACTGACGTCATGTTTGGGTACGAGAAATATACTTTCACGAACGATGCGTGCGAGGTATGAATGATCATTTTCATATTATATATCTGTCTGTCTGTCTGTCTGTCTTGTCTGTCTGTCTGTCTGTCTATTAACTACAGGCAACGTCACATCACTCGCAAACACTCGTTTTTGCTGATATCTCAGCAACAAGGCCCTATGAACAAAATTCCTTCACTTAGCTACATGCTTTTACTGACGACTGTAATCAGATCTACAAAGTTATCAGATCTACAAAGTAAACAGATTTGCAAATTTAAAAAAAGTAAGCAGAATTGCAAAGTAATCAGTGTGCTCGATGCAACAGGATAAGCATATTTACAAAGTAACCAGATTTGCAAATTAATCACCTTTACAAAGTTATCAGATTTACTAAGGGACCGTTCAGAATTTATGACTGGAGGGGGGATGTGAGAACTTCCCGTCAAAAATTGATACCCCCCCCCTTGAGATTCATGCGGATTTTTAGAACCCCACCCCTAGGATTCATGCGGATTTTTTGGCATCTTGTAGCCCTAATTTTGAGGTAGTCCCATTGGACTAACACTTCTGTCAACACAGCTCAAGAAGCCATTTTATTCTTCCAATTTTAGTTGTGCAATTGTGCACTCACCTACATGATTCTGTGATGTCATAAGGGAGGATGATGTCACAAGGCAGGTGACGTCACAACTGGGAGTTAAAAATAACACATCAAAATTGATGCAAAACAGCAGTAATTTATGACTGCAAATGCCTGCATGTCATAGCTAGGAGTTAACCTGATTTCAAATTAGTGTCATTGTAGTTTTGTACTTGGTCACAGTAGTCTTACTCTGGAAATTTACTTAAATGAGGCCAAAACAATGTCTAGACTATAATTGGAGTTACAAAGCAATCGGATTTACAAGTAAACAGATCATTATCAGTTAGTTCTCATGAGTCAGTCAACTAAAGATCTGTTTATTTTTTGGCCATCTGGGATCAACCCAGGCCAGACATATCTGCTGACCATCATTTAAAAAAACTTATTCATGAAAACAGAAACTACCCAAATAATCTTGTGTTACTGCTAATTATGATGCTCTGTGTATTGGTCATCCTTTTTGCTAATGAGAAATAAATATGTATAGTAATGTATCGTATAACTGATTTTAGCTTCTCAGGTCTCCCAACCCAACAGATTTTCTACCAAAAAAATTAAAGCATACCTCCGTTTCATCCCGTCGACCAGCCTTTAAGAAAAAAAAAAAAGTGTTTCAAGAAGATTCGAGAACTGAAAATCAAAATTACATCGCGTTAATCCCTACTTAATCCATATACACTGTATGACTATCATATTGCTTAATTTGAGATACATATATGGCTAAGAATTTGAAACTGCTACCATGGACATATAAATTTCGACTTCAGCTGACATATTTTAAGTTAATGCCATTTCATACATCCCATTTTTGCCTTATATTTCCCAAAATATGGATCTCAAAAACTTAATCTGTGACTTTATTTTTCCTAATTTTAATTTTTCAAAAAAGGGTAACAGAGTTGTCCACTTTCACCGTTTGACCGCCTGTATCTGGAAAACTATGGCAACCAGCAGCACAATTTTTTTTTTTGCATGAAGAGTATTCACAGCTTAGTGACCTGGAAAAAATATTACCCACAATGCATCAGTGGATAATTTTTTTACGGTTCGTCGATATAACAGGGTGTTACCGGACAATTTTGGCTGTTCAACCAGCTTTAGTTCGGGTCCGAGTTATGGCAGCACCAAACCGATGGTTTTATACATTTTTCCACAATGGGAGGCAATTTTCTGAAGCATTACATAGCTTCCCTGACCTTTTTTTTATCTCTCAGGATACATGGAGATTTTAGTTGTCCACACAGTTGTCCGCAAAATGTTACATGAGGACTGTGAGGACAACTCAAGGGACAATGCGGACAACTAGAGGACAATGCGAAAAATTTTGAGGACAATGCGGACAATTTAGAGGACAATGCGGACAATTTAGGACAATGCGGACAATTTAGGGGACGATGCAGACTATTTAGAGGACAATGTAGACAACTCAATGGACATTACAGAAAATATAACAGATATTTCAAGGGGTAGGCTGACAGCCTAATCTGAGCTATCTCTTTGAACAAAAACCAAGGCTGATCAGTGATCATTTTCATTATATTTATTAGATTCTAATTATTGAGATCTATATTGCATGGTGTGGCTATTCATTGCACCGTAGCCTGTAGGGCAGTGTAGGCAGCACGGGGGTTCGAGTCGGGAAACATAGATACTCCCCAGTGTTCAAAATAAGGGGGGGTCAAAGGAGTTTTGACCCCCCCCCCCCAATGCTCATGGGACCCCTCAAATACATTTTTCAAAAGAATCAAGCAGTGTTGGAGTCGAGGCCAGGACATTTGAGACCGAGGCATGAGCATCTGAGACCGAGACCGAGGCATTGACCCTCCGAGACCGAGGCATCAGCTATCGAGACCGAGGCCGGCTGAACATAAATTATGGTTGACTGCCAAACTATTTTAGCTTGATATATATTATCGACATATCACTTACAATAAGGCTAAACATGTGAGGACAACTCAAGGGACAATGCGGACAACTAGAGGACAATGCGAAAAATTTCGAGGACAATGCGGACAATTTAGAGGACAATGCGGACAATTTAGAGGACAATGCGGACAATTTAGAGGACAATGCGGACAATTTAGGGGACGACGCGGACAATTTAGGGGACAACGCGGACTATTTAGAGGACAAGGTAGACAACCCAATGGACATTTGTTAAACAGTATTGTAGGCCGGCTGAAATTATATTATCAATTCCAATTCATGTGCAGGACTCAATATAAAAAAAAAAAATCTAATGAATTATTCAAATTATATAATACTGTGCTAAATAATTGGTTTTGTCAATTATTATCATAATGGTTATATTATATGAAATTAAGCCAATGAACAGGCTTGTATTCTCAAACTTAGGATGACCCCATGCATCAAACTTCTAAGTAATGGCCTTTTCACTCTTCTGGAAGTCAAAGTTGAGAATTGCAATCAGATTGCCAATTCTAATTGCCATTATGAGAAATAAAAGCAGGGAACTTCTCATCTTCCTTAATTGCAATTACGAATGTCCTAGTGATTCTCCTGTAAATTAAACCTCAATTGCCATAGAGCTAAGGGCTTTAATTGGCTTCAAGCGGGCTTTTCATCTCGGCTGACTTGAAGCAAAGTCTGCTGCTAGACTGACCAACTTCAGCTCACTGCAGCTGAGAGCAAAATCACGTCGCGGCGGCGCAAAATGTCGGCGGTTCTGAGCTCTACCAGTGTTCGAAATAAGGGGGAGTCAAGGGGGTTTTGACCCACCCCAAATGCTCATAGGACCCCCTCAAATACATTTTTCAAAATAACCAAGCAGTGTTGGAGTCGAGGCCAGGACATCCGAGACCGAGGCATGAGCATCTGAGACCGAGACCGAGGCATTGACCCTCCGAGACCGAGACCGAGGCATCAGCTATCGAGACCGAGACCAAGGCCGGCTGAACATAAATTATGGTTGACTGCCAAACTATTTTAGCTTGATATATTATCGACATATCACTTACAATAAGGCTATAACATTGCAATTGAAGATTCACTCAATCACTCAAGTAAAAACACTGACCTGAAGACAATAAGGGGGGCAATCATTGCATTTTTAAAGGGCATGGCGTGTAAATCGTCTTGCTGGGAATAAATTTATTTCTTACGGAAAAAGCGACAGATTAAATTTGTTTTGAGTGTCTGAAAACCTTTATTACTTCTCAATCAAACATTGCAGACTGAGACTGAGATAGGCCATCCACCGGAAATTTATTTAAGCACAGCTGGGAAAGAATATTTATACTAAGCTTTCTCGGCTTGAATGGAACAACAAATGGCATCGTTTTTTCTAAATACTGAATTGCTTGTCTGTTTCCTTACACTTTCTAGATAGATACATACTCTGAGCTTCTCTGTACCCATCTATTAGGCAGTAGCATATTTGTGTTATATCAAAGATATTCTGAATAATTTTGAGGCATGGATGCATGTTAGGAGATTCTGCCAAAAATGTTGTCCCATTTCGTTTTGTCGAGTTATATGCCAAACACTCTGGTGTGTAAGGTTAAGGATAAGGTGTCTTGCATTAAACATGTTAAATGTAAACAAAAATGTTAAACCTGCATCATTATGGCTGAAATTTACATGAAACAATCTTCAATGTCAAGGTACCTCAATAAGTGAAGGAAAATTAAGAATGTTTAATATTCAAGGACTCCAACACTGGAACCAAGAGGGGGTCCTCAAAAAACCCCCCAAATACTGAATCTGTCCGAGGAATAAGCATGAGCCCCAGTAATGCCTTATCAGCTTACAACAACTTCTTGTGATTTATATTCACCAGCAATAGGGTTGTAAAACTAATTTTCTGAAATGAAACATGCCTTTAAAACTAATTTTTAGAGCATCAAGAAAAGCTATTTGGCTTCTGGTGGCCCACTGACGGCCCTCCGTCTCAAGGGCTTCTATCCTGCTGGCCTTGCAACTGAGAGACACCCCCAAATGACATGGCCTGTTTCGACCACTGATACTGGAATGCAGATACATCTTCAGCTATTTCTTTAGTAGAACAATTAACCATTTAGCAAGTACACGTTTCCATTAAAAATAACAGATGATGACGACAGATGTATATATACTTGCTTAGATATATGGGCCTATTGCATTGATCAGCTTCCTTCTCCTCAATCTCCATTTTGGTAACAACCAGGGATGGACGCATGGGGGGGGGGATGGGGGGGATGCACCAGATGAAATGTATGATATTTTTATATGCCAATTATATTGGCACGGTGTCACATTATGTTCGTCTATGAGTTCCGAAACGCAATAACCCAATAGACCCCCCATCAGAATTTTCTGAATCCCCGCCCCCTGGTAATAATCTCTGGGCATGGCCGGAGCAGGGTTTGAATGCCTAACCAAACAGGACAGACATGCCAACAACTGTAGGCCTATACTATGGACCATGTGTTGTAAGAGTTGTACCAATAAAACTTCAAGCATTTCAAGGTAGTTTTGCTGAGGGTTACATTAGAATCTATCAAATGTTAATTATAATGATGGTGCCAAGCGTTTGAAATTCTTTATGATCATAATATATCCAAAGTTGTGCGATTGTGGGCTGACCAGATGATCCTTGGATGGGGACAGCGGATTTAAAAAAAATTGTTTGATATATGTATGACACCAAAAGTAGCTTGATCAGCACAGGAGAAAAACCTTTGTTTCCACATTTAGGCTGTTTATCTATCATACCATTAGGTTTAATGTCAAAATTGCAATAAAAAGGCTTGTCGCTCCTTTGCATGTGAAAAATAGTTAGCGTTGCTTCTCCAGTCGAAAAAGTTGTTCCCAAAGGTAAAATCCATAGCCCCCTCCTCCAAACTATCATCTTGCAGCAACTTCTCTTGAACTGAGTCCAATTTTCACTTTTTTGCCTCAACGACAAGCCAGCAGGACAATTCGTACAGGCCATAATATTATGCCCAAAAAACAGTGGTGTCCAAATGAGAGTTCATTACTGCAATATTGTCATATGTAGGTTAACTAGATGAAATATATACTTTAGAACATGTAAAATATTACACAGCTTTTATTTTTCAAAAAAATATCTCACAGTTGTCCTATGAAAAAGAATAAGTGTGGACAACTGATCATCTGAGTTGTCCAACTTAAAAATTATTACTTTACATGAATGAAACATCATGAAGATGCACACATCAGGCAACAACATATTAAAATATTCTTGAGATTTTAAAATTATACCTACAAATATTGAATTCTTGGAAATATGAAATAGTCTTGTCCCAGAGGTGACCAGAGTCAGCATTTGTCTGAAGACTTCTAAAAGCTACATTGTCCATTATGCAAGGACAACATGATTTTGATTGTCCACAAAACATGTCTTAGGGTGCTCTATCTGGACAATTTTCGGACAACAAATACAAAAATCCACTGCCATTTCCTTTCCTTTGACATTTCATTCACTTTCAGATGTTTTATTCAGTCTCAGAGGCTGCACCAATCACCCCAATTGACGGTTTGTGGATCCGTCCAACGGTTTTAGATTTATAGCTGTTTAAAAAATGTAACCATTGTGGACAACTCTCAAAATTAAAACACATTATCTGATCTGTAAAACAAAAAACTGTATATTGGTCAAAAAAAGCATAGGAAAATGAAATAGATTGGCAAGCTGAAGTTAAAAAAAGAAAGAGCATCTGAAAATTCACATTCTTTCTTTCATTTTGAGGTCATTGAAAAACTGGTAATTTTGTCAAAATGTGTAACGCTTATGTAGGCCTCTTTGCGACCTGAATTTTTCAATAACTATGAGGGCTACAAAAAACAGCAAACAGAGAATATTCAGATGGTGCTCTTTCAAATGACACCAAGTTTTGGAGGTCCAAACCTATTACTTTTTCGCCAAGGAGCTCTGAAATCTTGCTGTACGGTGAAAGGTAGTTTGTCGCGCTAAAATAGGGGTGTTACACAACGTTCAGCTCATCATTGCCAAATACTTTATATTGATAATGTCATTGTTCTTATTTGGCACAAAGGGGATTTTCTGCTTATTCCTCTGGTGTTTAAATCATAAAGATTGGCCAAATAGAAGTGTAGTTACACCTTGTCGTGTACCTAAAAGTCAGTAGAGTTGTCCGCGATAGCAGTTTCAAATTCTTAGCCATATATGTATATAATATTATATTCGCGCAGCGAAGCGAAGCGAATTGAGTGCGAGAGAAGACTCAAAAATCTGTGCAGTGATGGTCTCAACATCAACAGTCCACAGCTGGAAATTAGGTCAAGTGGGTCCAGCTTCTTATCAATGATTTAGTTTTGTATTTAACAAAACATAACATATTCATCTTCAAAAGTGTCTTAAAAATTCAATTTTCTCTAGTAATATATCCTGTACCAATATTTTTTATGGAATAGTTAATTATTAGCATTGACAAGCTAAATAAAATTATTAACATGTGATCCATTTAATTTCAAAACAGACAAGAAAACATAACAAAATTAAAGATACATAATCTTTATAAACTGGTGATTATGTAACAGGGAACAGTTAATCTACATGCATTGTTATTGTTTTTGTATTACTATATATTCATACTATTATGTAATGTCAACAATCTAACATAGACTTGACTTTGGCAGCTTTCAATTTATCTATCTATCTGTCTGTCAATATATCTATCTATCTAGATCTATCTATCTATTTATCTCTCTATTTATCTATTATATTTTTTGTCTAGTTTATCTTGCTATTCTACAGTTTTCTCTGTCTTCCAATGTATCTGTCTTTCTAATTTCTGAAACAGTTACATGACTGCCTTTCATACATTGAATATGAAATAAACATGCAGTTATGGTAACACTATAAGTCCTACAAAAACTTTTTAAAGTGAAGCGCGAATTTCATGGCAGTGCCATTTACATATTATATATATTATAGTCAGTCAGTTATATACCCTGTTTGATTGGACTTCAGATTGGAGCTCTAATGCCAACAGCCGATTTCTTGGACATCAAAGGAACTCTGAAAAAGAGTAATGGCAATGTGGCCGGATCCTTCCATCGCCTCTCCATTGGCCCAAATATAAGTAAGTGCTCTGTCAGACTGTTACAATTAATTAAACTTCAACATGGAGCAGCCTCAGGCCCAAGCTTTATACCTACCTGGCAGTGTAGTCTTAGGTATATTGGTGAAAATTCTGTTAAATTTCCAAGGTTGCTCTCAGAAATAGGGGTGTGTCAAAGTGAGCAAACCTTGGACATTGTATTTTTTTTAATGTAATTTGTAACATTGTTATTTTTAAATGGAGATGTCTGTCCATTTGTTGTAATTTTGAGAGCAACAAAGGAAATTGGGTGCCACTCGTACTGAAAATGCTTACACAATCCTATTTCCACTTATGACATATTTTCTTCTGATCAAGAAAGAATCCATGCATCCACAGGCAGATTCGTGTAACACAGATCCAATGGCAAGCAACATACTGTTTCCAAACCTTTCGTCTGCCACGGAAGTTTTAAATCATGATCCTTAATATTTGTAAAGTTTCATTAGAAAAATAACGTCTTGTATCATTTATTCATACAGCTACCACACAACCGGTGAATATGTTCCCGTTCCTGTCTCATGAGAAGATACCGTTCAAAACCCCCGGAGTGACCGGCAAAATTCTTAACGACGACCGCGACATACAGAGGAGCCTTGGCGGCACCTACGTGGTATTCCAGCAAAGCATGGACACAGTGGCAGTGAGTGTCTTGACAAATATCAAATTAAAGAATACAAAAGTTAAATATTTTGTGTCCTAAAATTTATGACCCTTATTAAAATTCAAAAATCATGAGGTGTCTGTAATTTAGTGGTGTTTGGTCAGCCCCTTACCTGCTTACTAGCACAAACACCTTTTATATAATATATATTATGTTTTCATTTTGTTATTAATATTTTGTTATTAATTTCTTTTATCAAGGCTAAGATTTTTTCTGTTGATTGTATTTCTGAATATAAACAAACATTTGAATCTATTTCTATAAAATTACAGATGACAGACAATGGTTACCTAACACTGGGAAAAGCAGGCGTTCCCTTCCCAGATCAATTTTGCATTCCCAAAAACGGAGGCTACCATAATTTAGCATACCTGATGGCCTTGAACTACGACCAGAAGCCGGGAGAGAGCACTGGGGCACTCTATTACACGTAAGCATTACGATTATTTATTTGAAGTTTATTGGAACATGGTGATCATCAGTGTTGTTGCTCCGCTGGAGGCGGTGTATTGTGAGGGTGCCCATATTCTGGGACATCTTCATGTGGGTTTGTGTGTTTGTTAATCGACTCCTGCAAATACTACACTTCATATCTACCTGTCCTTTGGCAGAATATCTTTTTTCCACCCCCACTGTACCTGATTAAATTCTGGTAGCTATTCATGCCTGCTTTACTGAGATATAACAACTTTGTCAATTCCATCCTCTACAGTGCAGTCAATCCACAGCAGATGGATGCATGTGATATTTTTGCACCAGGTGTCCTCACTAGTTTCACTGAAGGTGTCACCACTAGGACTGTGGTGAAAACCATGTATTTGGCACCAGGAGCAGTAGGTTACCTGGGTGGAAGCTATGAATGGAAACTGCAAGCTGATGATCCAAGAAGTTCCATGTCGATGAAATTTTTTGTTTGTTGCCAGAGTCAAAGATGAAGATATATATAGGCCACGTTTAATTCTTCCACTGGAAAAGTCATGTTAGTGTTTTGCTCAAGTTAAGCTATGTGCCATGCATTAATTGTGACTCGTTTTTGATGCAGAAAAATCAAAACATTATAATGTCATTCTCTTTACTGCATGACACCGTTGACTCAATTGCGACTAAATTGTATGTGCAGGCCTATTTCCCTCAAAATGTGTTTGCATTTTGCATCTGAAAAACTGCACAGCTCAACACTCCAGGTCTGAGTCTACCTATAGGCTAATATTGCATACATCTGGAAGACTGGAAGTCCGCGAAAGCTTGACTTTGACGAATAACCAGGCTAGCTGCAGTGCCGATTCCCACCACCAGGGGCCCCACGGTCGCACCAGTTAAATCTGCTGACTAGCCATATATAGACAGTGAAGTACCCAGTGGAGTCAATTGCTTTCAAGCAATTAATAATGCTTAATTACAAGTGTTACATGTTGACCATAATATGCTTCCTTTATAGACCTATAGTCTGTGTTTTTCCTAGGTCTTTTTCCATCAGTTGTGACATTTAATCCTGGTAATTTACTGCATTCAATTTTCTTCTATCAATGACAAGCCTTAACAAACTGCTTTGGTGCATTGTGCAGTAATGAATATTGTGAAACTGCAATTTTAAGTGGACAGCGGAGCATGTGCTCTCCGAGCGCCCGTTCTAGTTTCAGTTACTTTGAAAAAGTAACTAGTTACTGATTGCAGATTACTTTTGAAAAAAGTAGTCTAGTTACGTTACAAGTTACTTGTGAGAGAAAGGTATCTAATATACTACAAATTAGATTACTTTTAGTTACTTTTATCTTCTGGACAACATCCGGAGGGCTATTTTTGTCTTGGGGGAAGCCCACAAAATGACATATTATCTGGTTTGTTGGCAAAGTAAGTGAAATCCAGTGACCTACAAAACTTTAATAATAATCTGGTTGTTAACACGTTACACTTACAATCCCCCAATCTGTATGATAACAACACACTTTTCTGTTGAACTGCTGTTTTGAGAACATAATCAATACAGTGTAGCTGACCCAAACAATCAAACATTCAACAAACACACTTATTAAGTTAAGACTCCTTGGCTTGGTAAACAACACCAATCATCTTGTGGAAAGGCAAAGGGGATTCCATCAGAGCTCCTATTGCTTGGAGACACCACCTGTACATAAATTCAGAACTACAAATGGAGAGTGGAGACAGACCTATTCAAAATTGCAGAACCACAGACGGTCCACCGTTCTCTTGTTGAAGCTTTGTAACTATGCACTTTCAGTGAAACAACCGACTCCAGCCTTCTTGCGGAAATGAAAAGAGAAGTTTGCAACGTCAGCAATATTATCCCTAACTGCACGACACTATTTAATCCGACGAGGGCACTCATCATGACATTACAAGGCATAGTGGCATACGACCAGATGGGATACGTAAGTTGAAATAAAATTACATACATACAATACTTAGGCCACACATAATTGATTGTTAGCTTCGCAGGCCCGCTGACACAATAGATTTTCTGCTGACAGAAAAAAAAAATTGAAAAAATTGTATTATTTTTTTTTACATTTTAAAAAAAACATGTTCACTTTTTTTTTTGTCCTACCGACCGAACCTAGAAAAAGTGCCTTGAGAGGATCCGAGAAGCTAAAGATCAATTATGTGTGCCCTTAAGGACATACTTCTATCTACTGTATGGGGTCAACCATCAGTGTTGGCACTAATCTGAATAAAAAGTAATTTTCATAAATATGTCTTTGTGATATCTTTAATAATTCTAAATTTATGATATCATCTATTGTTAATTTTTCGCTTTATTATATATAGTACTCTTAGATTTGACCAGGTCCTCTTTCTGGCATTAAAGATTAATCGAATAGATTTTTCTGGACTAGTATATTTCATTATATTATATTATATTATATATGTTATATTTTAGTAAATGTGTCAGCCGTACCCTATACAGTGTAGACTATTCAATTACTTTCGATTAGTTTTATATTCTCACGTTCTGTTTAAACAATAACTGTTTTCAGGCTAACACCTACCAGCTCATTGTCGTAACCGATCAAAGCAAACAGATAACCTTTGGTATCATCATCTACGGAGTGGTTCTAGGTTACCAAGGCGACGTGGATTGTTTAGAATGGGTAGGTTTTTAATTTATTGTGTAATTTTCTGAAGAGATGTTTATCAGTGAGAATCTACCGGAACCAAGAGACCATGAAGAAGTCGCTTCAGCGATCCTGAATGGAGGAATCTACAAACTTGGAAAAGGAACTACGAAAATGGAATACAATGCACAGAGAAAAAAGTCAATTATGAACAGGCTTGTAGGCATGGCAAAAGGCACGATATCTCTTAAGAAAATTTACACAGAGCACAGCAGATATGTAATTTATTATGTCAGAAAATTCATGAACCAGGAAGGAGGTTCTCCGGATGAAGCGGAGGGAACTCAATAAAGAAGAAGAAGGGGCCGACCAGACGATAGTTGGGGGGCTATGGACTTTACCCCTGTGACAAACTTTTTTTTTCTCATGAAGCGAGCGCACGACAAACTTTTTTATCTCAATTTTAATACGGTACCCCAGCTACAGGTGGAAACAAACCCTTTTATTTTTCAGGTGCTGAAAAAAAGGGGTTTTTTTGTGTTATGTGGGAAGCAACCTTTTTTTCACCAAAAATTCATAGCCCCATAGCCCCCCCCCCCCCCCCGCATGAGCTACAAAGTAGATTCTTCTTCTGGGATGATAGTATTATATATCGATGGTGAAAGTGCAAAACCTCGTAAGTCAAAAAAAATATAAATTTTGTTATTCTACAATCTTTTGTATTACTTTTTTTTTTCTTTGTCTATTTGAAAGACACATGTATCACTGTTTGAATACCAGTCAATAAAATCTATATATAGTAATTATAAATTTTTTTCTATTTTCTTAATTTCAGAGAGGCACTAAATATAGCACTAACTCGACCACGTTTACAGCCAATGAAATTTCAAGCACACCGTACACGCATGATAAGATATACGACGCGCAGTTCTCCACGAATGCCCTTACTATAGGTCGATACGTTGTACCAATGTTGTCTACAGGTAAGTTACGAGCCATTATGCGGTTGTTTAATGTTTGACTTTTTAATAATTAGGCTACAAATGCCTTTTGAATACTTAGGCCACACATAATTGATTCTTAGCTTCGTGGACCCGCCGACACAATAGATTTCCTGCCGATGGAAAAGAAAAAAAAAAATTTTAACATTATAAAAAAAAAATTGTCCACCTTTTTTTTCTTGTCCTACCAACCAACCCTAGAAAAAGTGCCTTGAGAGGATCCGAGAAGCTAAAGATCAATTATTTGTGGCCTTACATTTGTACATTTAGACCTAACATTGTTCAGAAACTCGCTATTTGGTTTGTTTTTTTTTAAGGAATTTGGCAACGAAACATGCAATCAAAAACATTCAAAACTAATTTATTGTGAAAGCAAGTAATCTGGTGAAATAACTATTCTTGTTGATCTCAGAGTCAGATGGCAAAAATTATTCTGACATTCTCACAAAATCATGTCAGTGAGCTGTTTACTGATCTTCAGCAATGCTGTCCGTAGAACAGTCAAAAAGTGATGGGTCATGAAACTTCAAAAAAAGTAATGAACCAAATTCAGGTTAATTATACAACTACAGAAGGTTCGTAACCAATAATTTTTTCGTAAGTCTGGCTTTGTGATTCTAGAAAGTTCAGAAATGTTCCAGAACAGGATTTGGTTGACAAAAGTTCGTGAACATGAAGTCATCATAACATGCCATTTTCATGCAACAGTCTAATTTTTCGATTGTCAATGGTAATTTGTTCATGAATATTCATGAACTTATCTATTATTATGAATAATTTGTCATACTTCCACAATGAAAGCAGGGCTGTATATACGAGTGGGGGATGCATTAGGGTTACGCCTCAGAAAACTAGTGACGTCAAGTCGGCTAAGATCGTCTGCATCCAAATTATCGTGTGTAATAATGTACACAGGTCTGACATTTATGTTGTGGCGAACTACGATTAGACACCATTCACCTAATAAAGCCATGAGGGCAGGAATAGGGGAGTAGCGCTTTTTTATGGCTGCAATAACCGATTGGTTATCTATATATATATAAAACAACACATTGGCGCCTGCGAGGCGTGGTGCCCATGTGGCTAGGGCTGCGAGAGCAGCACACATCTCTCTCGAGTTGATGGGAAGGTCAAGAGTGCGGGCCATAAAGCCCACCAGTGGGACAGAAAACTATTCCAGGTCAAACCACCCGCCTAAAACGCTATTGGCCTTGAGGCGTCTGTAAACAACTCCAGGGCAGACGAATCGTCCCAGGAGCCAACCTCTAAAATTGAGAGTTTTTGGCCCCCGACTGTTATATTGACAATTTTAGGCTCGTTTCGAAGCTGAGAATCTAAAGATTCACTTTTTGATGGGTGGCAAGCTCGCACCAATCGCATAACGTCACAACGCGAGGCACAAGGTCAAGACCTCCATTTTTGAGGGAAAACTGTGAAAATCATGTTTTTAGTCTGCTATTTGACCAATTCTCATCAGAATTTTACCAAATTTGGTACACATGTTGTATTTGACAGCACTTGATGGGATTTGGGAAAACATTCCTGAAGAGTGCATTTTTAAAAATATTTTGAGTTCATAATCTATTTGCAGAATGCAATTTTTCAACATTGGCTTAATATTGTTTTTTCCTGTTTCAAGAAAATGACTATTTTTGCATGAAGTTTGCACTTATTTTAATCCTTACAATCTCAGCTTTCCAATGATATGAAATTTATTGGTATCCATAGCACTCGCAAGGAAATATTTGGTTGCTAAGCAGCCAAAGTCCTATTTTTGGTGATTGGTGGAAAAAGGTGAAAATGCTATTTTTCTCCTTTCATTTGATGATTTTTCATCAGAATTTCATCAAATATGGTAAATATCTTGAATTTAGTAACAGTCCATGGAATTTAGGGGAAAACTGCAAAGAAAATGCATTTTTTGAAATATTTTGAGTTCATAATCTCTTTTCAGAAGTCAATTTCCCAACTTAGTTTGGTAAATAAAGCTTATTCTGCTTGATGAAATTCACAATTTTTGGTTTAATTTTGTACTCATTTTAATCCTTAGAATCTTAGCTTTCCAATGATATAAAATTTATTGGTATCTATGGTAATGGAATCAAAATATTCTGTGCCCAGACAGCCATAGTCATTTTTTTGGGTGACTTGCCGAAAATGGTGAAAATGCTATTTTTATCCTTTTATTTGACGATTTATCATCAGAATACCAACACATATATGGTAAATGTGTTAAATTAAACTTCAGTTTATGGGATTTGGGGGGAAATTTTTTAAAAAATGTTCATAATCTTTTCGCAGAGGTAAATTTTCCTTCTTTTTTTGATATATAGCTCATTCTGCTTCAAGAAATTCACTATTTTTGCATGAATTTTGCACTCATTTTACTCCTTACAATCTCAGCTTTCCAATGATATGAAATTTATTGGTATCCATAGCAATGTCATTGAAATATTTGGTTGCCAAGCAGCCAAATTCGTTCTATGGCTATATGCGGAAAAAGGTGAAAATGCTATTTTTCTCCTTATTTGATGAGTTCTCATCAGAATTTAGTCAAACTAGATGAATATGTTAAATTAACATGAGTTTGTGGAATTTGAGCACAATTCTAAAAGTGCAAGAGTTACTGGGCTTCCTAACTCAGTGCACCCAATTGTCCTCAAAAAAACCTGGGCACTGCTTTGGTGCATATCTTCTGTGACACAGTAGAGGAGACCGGGGTAAGTTATGTGATTTTTTACTGAATCATGTAATCTAAAAATCAGATATCAAAATATAATACCTTGGCCAGAATCATGTAATATAAAAATCTGATATTAAAATATAATATCTTGACCAGAATCATGCCAAGTTTCAAGGCAACTGGATCATTGGGAAGATCATGAAAGGCACTTGAAACAAGTAGGTCAAGCGGCACAACTTGCCCTTGTGTTGGGGTGAATTGTGGTGCATGATGGCAAGATGTTCCGCTTAGTTTTTGCAAAAAACCATGTACTTCACCTTTTTCTACAGATAGATCATTCTGTCTCTGTTCGGGACTGTCAAGTGGCAGCAGAATGCTGACAGTCCCTGGAAAAATCGAATTGGGTCAACAATAACTTGATCTATTTTGGACAGATCACCAGATCAGGTCGAACAACACTTGTCCATATTACTACGCCAAACTACTTTCACAAAGCATGGTTGCTGGCAAATATCCAACCCACTGCTTTGAAAGAAAATGTTTGGAAATCATGAGACAAAAAGAAAGTTTTGAAACTTTAGCATACACTTTGCCTGTGAAAGGGATGATTTTACTCATCAGAAGTTTGATGGTATTCAATCTACTTATGCCATTTAGTGCATGTTCTACCGCAAGGTGTCGCATCGAAGAGTTCACGCGAGATCACAAGCGAGACTGCGCCGTCAATTCACTTCGAGCTGCCGTCCAGTGAACACGTGTTTGCATTATCGCTCACGTTTGCGTCCGAAACTACGTCGTTTCGTTCGTTAGTGGATGTCCAGGACGTCTCCCGTTATGGATAAAGACGACAAGAAGGACGAAAAGAGGGACTCCTCTCGTTCCCGAGCCAGGAAACCGGTTGGGCCAGAGAAAATCCAGAAGAAATGCAGCGTGGAGGCGTCGGCGTCTCAGCAAGATGTCGACGGCCCGAGAACCTCGTGTCAAGGACCCGACCTGTCAAACCCGCCTACGGGTTTTATGGATGACTTCAACTCTCTGCTGACGCAGAAACTGGATGAGTACTTTAGTTATCATGGTTCTCTCTTCGAGGAAGAGGATTTTCCCCCACCTGGTCAGTTAGGCAGTGGGGATGCTGACGCGGTCAGCCTAGACATTGACCGTGAGATTGCTCAGGCTTTAGCAGATAATTTGGGTGCCGAGGGTGTCCCACCTGGTGAATCTGTTCAGGAAGATTTTTTGGAAGCTTATATGGCTGAGATTGCGCCCGAAGGGCGTACTGGTAAGGCTATTCTCCCCGGAATTAGCCAGATTGTTAACTCAGCTTTTCGCACTAAGATGTCAGATACTAAGAGAGAGGCTAAACTGAAGTTGTTTGAGGTGCCTGAGAATTGTCCAGGTCTGGATAAGGTTCGTACTAACCAGGCAATTTGGGACAAATTGCAGCCTCGTACGCGTACGATGGACTCAAAATTGCAAGCTCTGCAATCCATGCTTGTGTCTTCTGGGGCAGGTATGTGTAAGGTGTTGTCTGCTTTGTACAATCTGAAGGCGCAGCCTGCTTCGTGTACTAAAGAGACTGTGGAATCGCTAATTAAAGACTCCTTGAATGTGCAAGTTCTGATTGGCCAGAGTAATGTGGACCTGAATGTCCGACGTCGAGAGCTGTTTAAGCCAGATCTGAATGAACAGTACCATCATCTTTGCTCGACGAGCACCCCCTTCACCGAATGGCTTTTTGGAGATGGTTTGTCTGACCAAGTGAAGGAGATTACCGAAGCGAACCGCCTGAGTGGTCGGTTGTTTCCAGGGCGAGGCAGAGCTCGTGGCCGAGGCCGTGGTTTTCGTGGTCGTGGATTCCAGCCTCGCTATCAGCCGTACTCCGGGTACTCAGGGTACCAGCCAACACATGCCTATGGAATTGGCCGTGGACAGCAGTCCCAGAGAAGGGCTTCCAACCGTGGTTTTTTAGGCCGGGGCGCAGCTGCACCCAAGAAGTCAGAGTAGAGAAGGTGGGTATGCCTCCGGTTGGTGCAAGGTTGTCTGCATTTGTCCCCATTTGGCGTGAACTTACTAGTGATGAGTCACTTTTAGATTGCATTTCTGGCATTTCCCTTGATTTCATTGATGACCCCCAGGAGGTGCCGTCCTTCAAGGTGGCATTTCAGTCTGATAAGGAGCATGTAAATTTTGCTGCTGAATTGGAGAAATTATTGACAAAAGAAGTCATTGAGCCATGTGTGGCTGTTCCTGATCAAGTACTCTCCAAAATTTTCCTTATTCCTAAGCCAGATGGTAGCTTCAGAACCATATTTGATATGAAAGCGCTGAATGAGGTGATTCGTTATGTTCACTTTAAGATGGATACATTGCAGACAGCCTTGTCACTCATGCGTAAAGATTGGTTTATGGCATCTGTTGACCTGAAAGATGCATATTTTTCCCTGCCGGTTAAGCAGGAGTTTCGTAAATATTTAAGATTTCAATACAAATCTGATTTGTATCAATTTCGTGCCATGCCGCAGGGTCTGTCTTCAGCCCCGAGAATCTTTACGAAAATTATGAAACCAGTTATGGCTACTCTGAGACGTAAGGGCATTGTGGTCATGAATTATCTGGATGATATGTTTCTTGCTGCCCCTTCGGTTGAGGCCTGTCAGGTCGCCCTAAATGAAGCTATGGCCCTCTTGAAGAAACTGGGGTTTCTGTTGAATTTAGAGAAATCTCATTTGACACCATCTAAGGATCTGGTGTATCTAGGCTTTTGGCTTCACTCGGATTCCATGTCCGTGACTTTACCCCAGGACAAAATTGACAAAATGCAAGGGGTATGTTCTAAATTGTTAGAGCGTCATTCCATTTCGATTTTGGAACTGGCCCAGGCCATTGGGCTCATTATTTCTTATTGCAATGCTTCCGACCAGGGCTTATTACACTATCGACACCTAGAAAGTCAGAAAATTTCAGCTCTGAGATGTAATGCAGGGAACTTCAAAGCCCAGGTTGTTTTATCTGATGCTTCCAAGGCGGAACTTCAGTGGTGGCTGCAGTGTGCGCCCATGCTTAGGCATACTATTGCCCATGGTAATGCAGACTGGGTGCTTCATAGTGATGCATCTCAATTAGGCTGGGGAGCCTTTTGTGTGTCGAATGGGGAGCGTACTTCTGGTTGTTGGTCGGAAGAAGAAAGTTTTTGGTCTATTAATGCGAAAGAGTTGAAAGCAGCGTTTCTGGGCCTTCAGGCTTTGGGCTCTCATTTAGCAAATATTCATGTTCAACTCAGATCCGACAATACCACCACTGTCGCTTACATTAACAATATGGGAGGCATTAAGTCTCCGCTATGTGACCAACTTGCCCGTGAATTATGGGCTTGGGCTATAGAACGGTCTCTCTGGGTCTCCTCTACGCATATTCCAGGTCATTTGAATACAGAGGCCGATGCTGAAAGTCGGCTTGGGGATGATGATAAAGAATGGGAACTCAATTCTGAGGTCTTTGACTCCCTTACGTCCCTCTGGGGTACGCCTGAGTTGGATTTATTTGCCAGTCGTTTGAATCACAAATTGCCAGAGTATGTCTCGTTTAAACCAGACCCCGCGGCTTGTCACGTTAATGCTTTTACTTTGTCATGGTATGACAGATGCTTTTCCTCCTTTCAGTGTAGTCGGAAGAGTACTCCAGAAGTTAACGGAGGATCAAGGCTTGATGATACTGGTGGTCCCGGAGTGGCCGACAGCACCGTGGTTCAGTCTACTAACCCCTTTGATGGTCGATTTCCCAGTGCGTCTTCCCAAGATGCAGCATCTGTTGCGCCGCGGCGCAGATCTACACCCCCTACGGCACAAGCTTCAGCTAGTCGCTTGTCTCCTGTCCGGCGATCCCTGTCAAGTCGCCATATTTCAGCAAAGGCTCAGAAATTTATCTTGGCGGCCTGGCGACCGTCTACGCAGAGGCAATATGACTGTTATCTACGGAAATGGACCAAATTTTGTGCGCAGCGGGGTGCTGATCCCATTGCTGCATCTTTAGACATTGCCTTAGATTTTTTAGTTTCACTGTTTGAGGCCGGGCTAGAGTATAGCGCTATTAATTCTGCCAGATGTATGTTGTCTGGGCTGTTAGGGGTATTTGAAAATATGCCATTTGGGAAACACCCCTTAGTTACTAGATTTATGAAAGGTATGTTTAATTCACGGCCTCCCCGGGCCAGGTATCAAGCCACTTGGGATGTTGATGTAGTTTTAAGGTGGTTGCGACGGTTGTCGCCTGTTCGATTTTTGTCCCTTAAGGACCTCACACTTAAGCTTGTTATGTTACTAGCTCTCACTACTGGCCAGCGGGGCCAGACGTTACACTTGTTGGACTTGGCCAACTTGGCTAAGGGTAAAGATTATAAGTTTGGATTTACTGCACCCCTCAAACATTCCAGGGCTTCTGCCCCCCTTCCTGTAGTGACTCTGCGACCTTTTCCCCCAGATCGTCGCTTATGTATCCTCACTGTCATCAAGGAGTATATTAAGCGCACTGCGGTGCGCCGCAAGTCAGAAACTCGGCTGCTTATCAGTTATGTGCGGCCTCACTCCAGGGTGTCGCGGGACACCATAGGCCGTTGGATCAAGGTTGGCCTGATCCGTAGTGGTGTTGACATTAGACTTTACGGGCCACACAGTACTCGCATGGCCTCCACGTCTAAAGCCCGAGATAATGCGGTCTCAGTCAAGACCATTCTTGAGTCCGCAGGATGGTCTAATGTTGGAACTTTTAAGAAGTTTTATTACCGCGCCCCTGAAAAGACTTTTCAGGAGGGTGTTTTGACTGTTTGACTTGTTAGATGTCAAAAAAGGGGGGGGGCGTGTCTTTTGGGGCACTGCCAGTGCCAGAATGAGTACATTGACATTGTTTTTTCTGTTTAATCCGGGTTTATTGTTATTTGCCAGGTTCTGGCTGGGTTATTACTAATCTTTCATATGATGTGACCTGTAAGGTCTGTATTCTGAGGTTGTGTTTTGGCCTCCTGTCATTTAACTGTTCCTGTCTGGAATAAATGCTTAATGCATTTTGACTGTTACTTTGCTTTTGGAGTTATTTCATGTGGGCTCTAAAGTCTCGCGTGAACTCTTCGATGCGACACCTTGCGGTAGAATTGATGGTTATGCGAAACTTACCTGGAAGTTGAAGTATAACCGGAGTTCTACCGCAAGGTGTGCAGCATCGAGAGTTTAAGCGCCCACCCAACTCCAGCTTCCACTCCCTTAAGGCCATTATGGCTTGTTAGGGGTGTACATCCACATTCATAACTCTTTAAAAATTGACGGCGCAGTCTCGCTTGTGATCTCGCTTAAACTCTCGATGCTGCACACCTTGCGGTAGAACTCCGGTTATACTTCAACTTCCAGGTAAGTTTCGCATAACCATCAATTAAATTGTGGTCAGAAAAGGGTCCAAAAAGAATGCATTCTCACTTATTCACTTGTCCATACAAAGCCAATGTTTTTGTTTTGTGATATCAAAAATGCTCAATTGTATTTATTCTGTTACTTTATGGAGATTTATGAACTAGGACAACAATATAATTCACAATTTCATAAATGCTGTGTTACACTCAGCAAAATGTTTTGTCCATGCCACAAGTGGCCCCCTCTATACTGGCAATATATGTGAGCTACAATGTATACATCCTCCATGATAAAAAATAGTTCCAACTTATTTTGGTATTTTCAAGCTGCCTGCTTAAAATTGAAGCCAACAAAAGTCAGATTAGACACTTGCAGAGTTTTTGGAAATAAATTAGACCACCAATAAATGATGGAACTGTCCTCGTTTCTTCCACTCTGACCTGGTTTCTTCCAGAGGTCGAAATTCTGTTGACCCCTCACAGGAGCTCGCGAATTTTGCACCCTAGGTGGCAGCAAATAGCGGTCAACTTGTAGACAGTAGATCATTAGTATCATGTCTTTACCATGTGGCTTATATGTTCATGAAATTTATTAAACATTTAAGAGCCATAATATGCAAAAATTCAACATGCTGCACCAACTAGAATTATTTATTGTTAGGAGCGCACGCCTTTATCTGCTATCATGTGGTATGACATTTGACAAAACAAATATTTGTTAGACAGGAGTTAAGATATTTTTTTGAGCCGATAGATTTTCAATTTCTCACTGCAATACTGCAATTAAAAGATGTGTGAAAGGAACATCTGACTAAAATAATTCACAGGTCAACATAAAGGGTGACTCCTCAACTCGCACATTGACATTGCAACAAAAATTGGCACTTACAATACAAACAACCCATTTTAAGTGGACGTGACAAGAGCCAAGAGGATACATTGTATATCAGTACAAGTTTGGTTCACTTTTGAAAAAATTGGCCCGATAAAGGAGTTTACTCTTTCTGCATTGGGTTTTTTTTTAATATGTTTTAATTCAGCTGCTTGAATACTTGAAGAATCTTTTGTGGTATTCCATAGTTTCATTGTGTACTAAAAAGCAATATGCACTGTTTCCCCATCATAAATTTCAAAGGTGAAAGTATGGTTCATTATTACTCGTGAGAAAAAGCATTAAGGAATTGATAAATATTTAATATTTCATTTAAGGGTGGACACAATTATGGTCTAAAAAATCCTTGCCAATAGATTTTCTAAAAACTAATGCTTCACTCTTATGACTACTATTCATTGTACATAATTTGAGCCTGTTCTTGTAGATATGAGCAGGTTGAAGGAATGGCCAAGAAATTGTAAATCTAACTTGGAGCAGGGTTACCATCTCCCTGAAATATTGTCTGATTTTTTAAAAATCGTTACAGCTTCCCTAAATTCAAGATTTTACGAATCAAACAGAACCTGTCTACTGCAGTCATAGCACACTTTAAAAGGTTTGTCCTAGTGATATGAGCATTGTAAAGCTGTTTTAGCTTTGTCTCACTGGACAATAAGCAGTTTAGATTTTTGGTGTCCACCATTTAGGATATGGTAACAACTGTTGCTGGCAAGGGTGTTATTGGTGACTAAGTTAAGACTAAACCATTATATTGAATACACCAGCCTACATAAATATTTTTAAAACTCAGTCATGAAAAAATATGACCTCGAGTGTTGACAATAATACAGCATTTTTATGATATATATATACAATTACACATGTATGTATTTCACCAACTTATATGAACAAGAACCCGCGGGTTGCATAATGCAGGTGGAATTTTCTACTGTAGGGTTGCGTTTGACACAATATTTTCAAAACTTGGATTTTCATATGCATATGAGTTCTGAAACTTCAGGCCTTGGTAAAAAACAACTGTTTCTGGTCTTATTTTTCAGCTTCAGAAGGGCATCATTTTGTTAATATCAATAAATGACAAAATCCTGTCTCTTAATACCCTATACACATCCCATAATGCTCATACACGCCATTGCAGATGTTCTCCATCAGTGAAAATCTGAAAATGACATTCAAATGGCAAGATCAAGGTGCTCCGTCCAATCCACAAACTCATCTACGAAAACAATCTGTAACCAGATATGGAGCACTGAACACGTTTTTAAGCAAAAACAGGTATATAGAATGTCTGAAGTTCATCTCAAATGTATTTTCTTTATTTATTACACACAAGGAAAACAGGAAAAATGAAATCTTACTTTTTCCAGACCATCATAAAAACACTTTTGTAATTTTGACTATAAATGAGAACATCTGTCTCTTAATACCCTATTTATAATCCAAAATGCTCCTAACACCACTGTAGATGTTCTCCATATGTGAAAATGTGACTTTCCAATAAGAAAATGCTATTTAGATGGCAAGATCAATGTTGGCGAGGACCCCCTAAATTTTTTTTTTTATCATAAAAATGAACAAATGACCATTTAAACGTGTTTAAAATATGTTTCCAGCCTGCTACCAGCATTTTCCTCATCATCGCATATTTATGTAAATGACAAGTCGCGGTATTGAATAACTTTGTCAATTCTTATCCCAGAGTAAAACCAACCACATATTTGGAATCCTTGTAAAAAATCCTTTCAAATGAATACCAACATGAATGTATTCTGGTGAGTTTTACCCTTACAGCTGGTAAAATGTACTGGAAATAAGTTCACAACTCTCGCTTGTTCCCTTTTCTGCTGTAAGCAATGTCAAAAGTCAAAAGGCCATGGACAAATCTGTGGTAGGTCCTCAGTATACAATTACAAGGCTGACATCAATTAGTCCTTTATATCAACTGTTCCCTGAGATGATCCTAGAAGGTCCTACGAAGAACAAAAAACTTTCAAAAATTGAAAGACTTTCTTATCAAATTAAATCCACTGGATTCATTCATGCTATCTGAAATATAACAATTTTTGCATTATCCATGTTCTGTGTGATCATTTTGTTATCAGTTGGATGATTTAAAGTCTTTTTGGAAAGTCTTGCACAACTCTTTAGTTTGAGACTGTATACATCGTGCATGTACTCACAATGTCATAACAGTAGATTTTTCATACACAATTCCATTGGTATCCCCTAGAAACCTGTTTTTTGTTTTGTTTTTCTTTTCAAACCATTCAATCCGAAAAGAATATCTTATCTCAAGATGTTGACTTAGGCTACCCCATCATGTCAAATAATTTCCTCCACTTTGGAACATCCATCTTCTCTTGTCTTTATGCAAACTCATTCCTATCGGTAAAGCCCTCCAAAAGGCAAATGCATTGTGAGAGTTGTGAGGTTGCAGTTCATACAGTATTCAGTACTATGCTACACATGATCATCTGGAATATTGCAAACAATTTGCCTGGGCCATGTTTACAGGAAATTATATTCCTTAAGAAACTTTGCTGGTAATATTATCAGGATCCATAGAACAACAGTGTATCATATACAACAGTGTATCATATACATGAATGAGAACTAAAATGTCAATGAGGTGACATTTATCAGAGGTATGAGAAAAGCCTAGTCTAAGCACATCTTCACAAGGGGTTATCGTGAAATTTACCTATCAGTTGTGAGAGCAAAATTGTGTGATTTTGGCGGGGACCAAAGATGTAATGATCTTACAAAACTCAGGATAAGTTGGAATAAGTGGAAAGGAAACCATGCTTTTGAAGTTGAGCCATTGAAAATGTGGCACTCACTAATTATATATATATTTTCCCCCTTTCATTTCTATTGTTAACCAAAAGTGTTCATGTTGTTTGGCCTCTCAGTCTGAGAGGATTAGTGCTGACCACTGAGCCAAAGCAATCAGGTCACCTCCTCAGACTGAGAGGAACCAGCAAGCTAGTAACAGCCCAATCCGGGTAAGTGTTTTATAATTTTAATTAATAATTATCTTTTACATATATTATATACATTTGTTATACCATAAATTAGGGCATTACTAATGGTATGTATTTCTTGTTTTTTTAGGCTTTATGGCTAAGCTTTATCGATGAATAAAACCGTTTAACTGGAAAAGCTGGTTCCTCCTTTCTCAACAAGACACGCATGCCACATGTGTGCCACATGGTAGCAGAGCGTGGTTAGCTGTCATCCCCCCTTGATGTGTGGAAGATGAAGTAACTGGTTAATGGAGAAAGACAACGCGTTGCAGAGGTCCAGAAAACTCCAGTTATAGGTTGTCCAGGATTCCAGTCCAGAAGTTTGTCCAAAAGGCCTAGGACCAGCCAGGGCAGTTTGGGAGACGTCCCATTGGGTTTCAAAGCCCATCCAGCAAGCAGAAGTCATCCAGAAGGATCTGCAGCTGATTTACATGGACTGGTGGAGACTGAATTCGGCACAGAGGGATTGGCATTGCTGACCAAGAAGAACAGGGCCCAGACAGGCAATCCAGAGTGAAGCAGCCCCCCCCTTCTTCGCGAAACCCCCCCCCCTTGAGAAGATTCGCAAGAAAATTCGCAAGAAATTCGCACGAAAATTCGCAAGAAAATTCGAATGAACATTTGCATGAACATCTGCAATTCGCAAGAAAAATAGACTTTTCAAGGATATTTCATACCCACTGGATTCAGAGACAATTTGTGAGTAAAATCAATTTCTCTACATTAAAATTGGAATCCAGGTATGTCATCTCTATTTTAATTGTTGGGCTGATGGACTGTGCTAATTTCAAAATTTGAGTAATTTTGAGCCCTTGAACTGTCTAATTGATAATTCACATGAAAGTTAGCATTGTGTATTGACAGATTAGATAAGAAAATATTTTTCACTTTAAAGTTCCTTTTGCTCAGTTAAGTCTCAATGTTTTAATTTAAGTCTGCTGAGCCAAGCGGATTAAAATATTTAAAGTTGAGTGAGCAGGGCTCTCCACCCTTAACAAACTTAAGAGCATATTTGGCTAGTGTCAATTAAGATCTCTGACTAGTCAATCTTTGTGGAGAAATCTATTGTTGTTGTTTATGTCAAATGTCATTTTGTACTTTGTTCAATTTGTGATTGAAAATTTTGTTGATTTAACTTGATCATTTTCATTAGTGATTACTGTTATTGATAATATTGATCACTGGTTATATCACAAAGGTTTATTATAAAATTTAGGTTTTGATACTCTGTGTGCTTAAACTTATTTTGCAGTACACATATTTCTAAAATCTATTGTTATTTAAAGAGTGTAAATTTTCAGTAATCAAGTAGCTTTGCTGTTTCTTTATCTGTTCAGCAGTATTTAGCATTGCTGTCACTTTGAGTAAATATTTATCTTGATATAGATAATATACAGTGTTTGTAAATTACAAAATCGGATACTTCCAGTATATATTTAATTAATAACTTAGTCAATTATATTTATTTAGTAACTTTGTAATTTTAGTACTTCAATACTTTATACTTTTAGAATTTTAACTTTAACAAATTTACTTCACCTGGATTGAGCTTCTATCAAAATTAATAATCCCTACTTAGCAAATTAAATTATTTTTACTTTTACAAAATTCAAGTCACACATATCCCAGGTTTGAGCAGGTTGAATTTAGTGAAAAACTTTATTCATAACTTCATTCCAAATTAATTTTATAAATTTTATAAAAATTTAATTTATAAAAAATTCTTTCAATAATTTAACTTCTCATAACTTAGTGAGTTGTATGAATTATACCAAATTGACTTTATAGATTTATTTAGTCAACTTTAACACTTTTTGACTTAGTATAATTATTCAACTTTTCTTATTTTGACTTAGAATAATTACTTAGTCAACTATTGACTTCTTACTTGACATAACTTAGTCAACTAGTGACTAATTACTTGACAAAACTTAGTCAACTAGTGACTAATTATTTGACTTAACTTAGTCAACTAGTGACTAATTATTTGACTTAACTTAGTCAAGTTACCTATCAAGTGACCTACACTGACAGACTTAGGTGACTTTCTCGTTTACAAATTTGACTTAGTGTATTTAGAGACTCACTTATTTCTGACTTTGTGACAAACTGACTTTGTTGATTGTTTTGAATTTGACATTTATGATTTTTGACTTCATTTCACTTTGCCTTTACATTGTTGTTGTTTACACCTTGTTGATATTTGGGTTACTGCATTGGTTCTTCTATTGATTTATTGTATATTGTTGCGTGTTATTGACTTCACATCACATCACCATGGCTGAAGGGGACAAGTCAACAGGTGCCATTCCCAAGAAGGTAACCATGACTGTAGATGAACAGAGAAAATATTGGAAAACATTGGCCAAGAATTACCAGCAAGAGGCTAGGAGAGCATCTGACTCCGAACTTCAACTGAAGATTGACAAAGAAGCACTCCGACTTGAAATGCTGCAATTGAAGAAAGACTTCACGCAAATGGCTCATGCGGCTTATGGCAATTCACCTGTAATGAGAATGCAGACCCCTGCTGGTAATGGTCGACTTGGTGCCGGTTATGGTGATGGTGTACCAGATGGTGATGGTGAGGCCAGTTCACGTGAGGGCGAAGATCCTCCCAATGGTGAAGAATATGAGGCTGAAGAATTGGAAGCTGGAGTAGGAGATTATGGTGCTGTCAGTGGATTGGGTAAGCCACCCAAACTCAACAGTTTTGATGGCAAGGACAACAGTTATCCGTATCGCCGGTGGAGTTTTGATGTTAAACAGTTGTTTAAGGCAGGTTATAGTGAGGGACTTGTCAGGACTTCAATTGTTCGCTCATGTAAAGGAACTCCAGCAGATATTCTTCAAACTTTGGATGAGGACTTCACTGTGGAAGATGTGCTCACAGCGTTTGACAAGCGTTTCGCATCTGTAGCTACAGCTGAGACAATGTTAACCACCTTCTATTCAGCCAAGCAGAAGGCTGATGAGACAGCCAACGGTTGGGGATGTCGACTGGAGAGTTGGTTAGCTTGTCCTCAATTGGCCTACCTCACTGGCCCACAGAAAAGGAAAATGTTGAGGGAACGCTTCTGGCGTGGACTTAAATCAGACATTCACCGCAACGCACTTAGGCATAAGTATGATGCTGGTTATGCTTATGACGACCTACTGGTGGTAGCACGAGAGATTGAGTTGGAATCTTCAAGTACAGAGCCAACCGACAAGACAACCAAGGCCAAGACCAAGGCAAAGTCGGGCATGCAGACGACCAACAAGACTGTGAAGACAGACAGCCTTCAAGAGAAGTTGGACGCAGTGCTCGCCAGACTTACCGCATTGGAGAAACGCTTTCCTCCTGCAGATCAAGCATCAACAAGAGGCCGAGGTAGAGGTTTCAACCGAGGCAGACGCTCTGGCAGAGGGAGAAGTTTTGGCCATGGACGTGCAATCACTGGGAGAAGTAGTGATGAGCAAGATCGGAAGAAAGAAGATCACCAAAAGAAGTCATCAAATTCTGCAACATCAGGTTCTTCCAAGCCATCTTATGTTACTTGTTATAAGTGTGGGGAAAAGGGACACTATAGAACTGATTGTCCTTTAAACTGAAGTCGACGTGTGCTGCGGGGCATGTGCATGTTGGCAATGGTGATGCCGATGTCAGCCCCAATTTTGTTAATGACATGCGTAGCAACTTAGTGGGACCAAGATGTGAATCCAATATTGATATTTTTGGTCGTAGATGTAAATGTTTGTTGGATACAGGGTCACAGGTTAGCACTGTTAGTGATACTTACTTTACCAAGTACCTTCAACGTCATGCAGTTCTTAAAGACATTGGTGACTTGATCTCCATTGAGGTGGCAGGCGGTCACAAATTGCCTTACAGAGGTTATGTTGAGGTTTCTGTGAGATTGCCGCGGTATGTCATTGGATCAAGGAGAGAAGTTCAAGTTCCACTTTTGGTTGTTGAAGAAACCCCTTTCAACAAGGAAGTTCCGGTGCTGCTTGGAACAAATGTTTTGCGACACTTTTATGAACTTTGCAAAGAGAACTTGTCAGGTACGTACGGTTTTGATAATTGGAAGAAGTATCGTGCTCCTAAGCCTTGGAAATTAACTTTTAAATGTTTGAATCTCCAACATTCTGTAAATAATGATGTTAATCTTAAGAGTTGGAATGTAATTTGTAAGGAAGGTGTTACAATTTCTGCTGATTCTAACAATTTTGTTTCATGTCAAATTGATACTAATGATTTGTCTTTTCCATTGCAGAACAATTTGTCAATGCTTGTGTCAAGTGATGGTGTGACACTGCCAGGAGGTCTGATTCTCACTCCGACTGTTCTTCGTGAGACAGACGAGCAGCTGATGTTACAGGTGGTTAACCTCAGCCAGGTAAATGTGACTATCCCTGATAACACCGTGATGGGCAAGATGGAAGAAGCCAGCGTTGTACCAGCAGTGCGACAAGAGGCCAATTCTTCTTCAGCCAGCTCTACAGTGTCAGATTTATTCAAGCTACAACACTTGTCTACTGATCAACAAGATGAAGTGACTGAGATGTTGGAGCGGAATCAAGAAGCCATCTCCATGCATGATTTTGACCTTGGCCATGCCAAAGGACATCAACATGAGATTCACCTGACCGAAGGAGCGCAGCCATTTCGTCTACCGTATAGGCGCATTCCTCCTGCGATGTGGGACGAGGTCAGGCAACACTTGACACAGATGCTAGATGCAGGTGTGATAGAGCAGTCCTCATCTCCATTCGCTTCACCTATAGTCCTAGTTAGGAAACCGGATCAATCGCTAAGATTTTGCATTGACTACAGACGCCTGAATTCGATGACAGTTCGCAATGCACAAACCATCCCTAGGCCACAGGACATATTCGACAGACTGAATGGTGCTCAATGGTTTTCGAGTTTGGATTTAAAGAGTGGCTACTGGCAGATGGAGGTGGAGCCAGCTGATAGACCCAAGACAGCCTTCACAGCAGGACCACTAGGCTTCTATCAGTTTATCCGTATGCCGTTCGGATTATGCAATGCGGGAGCTTCCTTTCAACGCATGATAGAAACATGCATGGGCTCGGACAACCTGTCTAACTGTCTTCTCTATCTGGACGATATCATCGTATTTGGAGACTCTTTTGAAGACCATCTCAAGAAGCTAGAAAGTGTCCTGAAAAGATTGCGAGATTGCGGACTGAAGGTAAATGCAAAGAAATGTGACGTGTTCAAGGACCGGATAAAGTATTTAGGTCATTGGGTGACCAGAGACGGTGTGGCGACGGACCATGAGAAAATTGAAGCTGTTAGGAACTGGCCGATTCCCAAGAGTCATGAAGAAGTCAAGCGATTTCTAGGCTTCGCCAGTTTCTACAGAAGATTTATCCCTCAGTTTGCTTACCACAGTGAACCGCTTCAAGAACTGTTGCGTGGCCCAAAGCAACCCAAGAAGAAATCACCCAAAGGACAGTCAGCACCCAAGAAAGGACGCAAACTTCCCCCATTTGAGTGGAGGGATGCTCAGCAAGAGAGTTTCGATACCCTGGTAAAGGCACTTACAGAAGCACCAGTTCTAGCCTACGCCGATTTCACAAGACCCTTCGAGCTACACACCGACGCTGCGACTTCTTCGGGACTTGGGGCGGTCTTATACCAGGCCGATCAGGATGGGAAACTCCGAGTTATTGCCTATGCCAGCCGATGTCTTACCCAAAGTGAGCGTCGCTACCCAGCTCATAAACTGGAATTTCTGGCAATGAAGTGGGCCATTACTGAGAAATTTGCGGACTATCTCAGGGGAGCAACATTTATCGTCAAAACAGACAACAATCCATTGACGTATGTCTTGAAGAGTGCGAAGCTAGATGCATGTGGTCAGCGATGGGCAGCAGCACTTTGCGATTATGATTTTGACATCCATTACAAGCCAGCGGCAAGCCTCAGGGATGCAGATGCTTTGTCACGGATTCCAGTTGACACATGGAAGAAGCTGATCTCATCCACTATTCACGCTGTTTGTCAAGGCCAGCTTGTAGAAGATTTTGCGTCAGCCTATTGCTCATCCTTGCCTCCTGAAGTGTGCCTTAGTACGTCAGTTACAGGACATTGGGATCTGGATACATGGCAAGATGAACAGAAGGAAGACCAAGGCATCATTGAAGTCATAGAAGCGCTGGATGGCCTGCGGAAAGATGTATCTTCTAGCTATGCCCGTGCCTTGTTGAGACAACGATCCAGATTGTCTACTGATGATGATGGTTTGCTTCAGCGTCATGTCAAGAGAGATGGAAATGATGTTTGTCAACTTGTCGTGCCAAAGAGTCTACAGCAGGAAGTTCTGGAACAACTCCATGACAAGACTGGACATCTTGGTGTCGACAGGACTCTAGAACTGCTCCGAGATAGATACTATTTCCCAGGAATGGAGAAGTTTACATCAGAGTACATCCGAGCTTGTGATGCTTGTGTCAGAAGGAAATCCAAAGTACAGACTGCACCGATGGGTCGACTAGAATCTTCTGGTCCAATGGATCTTCTGTGTGTGGACTTTCTGTCGTTGGAGAAGTCAAAAGGTGGATTTTCAAGTATATTGGTGATGACCGACCACTTTACGAGATATGCTCAGGCAGTACCAACCAAAGACCAGACTGCGAAGACCACAGCTAGAGTGTTACTGGACAGGATCATCAACCACTATGGAATGCCTACCCGTATCCACTCTGACCAGGGTACCAACTTTGAGTCCAATATCATCAAGCAGCTGTGCAGTCTACTGGGCATCTCCAAGAGTCACACCACACCTTACCATCCTCAAGGGAATGCGCAAGCTGAACGCTTCAATTCAACCCTTTTAAATATGCTTGCTTGCATGTCTGAAGAAGATAAGGCCAACTGGAAGGAGCATGTCCCTTATGTTGTGCATGCGTACAATTGCACCCGGCATGACTCCACAGGATACTCTCCATTTCAACTGATGTTTGGTCGCAAGCCTAGACTCCCTGCAGATATCATCAGAGGAACTCAGGATAGCAACAGAGACTACCATCAGTACATCAAGAGTGTCCAGGATTCATTGAAAGAGGCCTACGATCGAGCTTCACTTCAAGCTACAAGGCGACATGAGAGAGGAAAAGAAGGTTATGACAGAACTGCCAAGGCAAGTCGACTGGAACTTGATGACCGTGTTCTAGTGAAGAAACTCCGACACAAAGAAGGACCCCACAAGTTAGACCATGTGTGGGAAGAGAAGGTTCATGTCATCGTTGGAATTCCCTCCAAGGACTATCTTGTGTACGACATCCAGGAAGAAGGCAAAAAGAAGGCAAAGAGAAGGTTACATCGTAATCTGCTTCTACCCCTTGGACATGTTCCAGATGGAAGTACAGAAAAGAAGAACAAGAAGTCTACAGGAAGGAAGAAATCTAGAAATTGTGAAGAGGCAGAAGAAAGTGAGAATGTGGACAGTGCCAGTGGTGGCAGCTCAAGTAGTAGCTCAGATTCAGAGTTTGAAAGGCCGAACACTCGTCATCGAACAAAGAAGAAACCTGTACAGCAGAAGAAGACCCCAATACAACAGCGAAGGAGTAGAGTGGAGCCAGAGCAGACATCGTCTGAAGAGTCAAGTGTCTCTGAAGAGTCATCAGAGGAAGAGCCGGAAACGGAAATCCAGGCCCCTTTACAGCTATCTACGAGACAACAAACTCCAGACCAAGCTACAATCAGAACACCTCCTCCTCACCCAGATCAGCATCAAACCTCAGAACAGCCACCAAGTCAGAGAAGATCTTCTAGATCAGGACAGGACGAAGGTCTACCAGAAGGAACACCTCCTTCCGAACCAAGACTTCGTAGATCCAAGAGAAATAGAAGAGCTCCAGAATGGCAACGTAGTGGTGATTATGTTTTGAATTGTAAAATGAATATTTTACAGCAAGTGTTAAACAAAATTGGTTCTGTGGAATAAATGAATAAAGAATAACTGAACTTAATTTGTGTTTGTTATTTGTTCATTTAGTATTAAGCAATTTATTGTACTTTGATTATTGTACTTTGATTATTGTACTTATTATGGTTGAGAGAATAAAGGTGATAAATCTTTGTTTTGTATTGTTGACGGCATTTAACTTACGAACTGTAGGCGACTGTATATACTGACGGACGGTGGTATATTTCTTACAATTTGTTTAAATTTCATATGTTATAGTTTCTTGTTTCTCATTGGTTATAGTTGAGGACAACTTTCTGAAACGCAGGGTATGTGTGGCACTCACTAATTATATATATATTTTCCCCCTTTCATTTCTATTGTTAACCAAAAGTGTTCATGTTGTTTGGCCTCTCAGTCTGAGAGGATTAGTGCTGACCACTGAGCCAAAGCAATCAGGTCACCTCCTCAGACTGAGAGGAACCAGCAAGCTAGTAACAGCCCAATCCGGGTAAGTGTTTTATAATTTTAATTAATAATTATCTTTTACATATATTATATACATTTGTTATACCATAAATTAGGGCATTACTAATGGTATGTATTTCTTGTTTTTTTAGGCTTTATGGCTAAGCTTTATCGATGAATAAAACCGTTTAACTGGAAAAGCTGGTTCCTCCTTTCTCAACAAGACACGCATGCCACATGTGTGCCACAAAAATATAAAGTTCATAATTCTGGAAAATCTGAAACTAAATAGTAGACCCTTTACTGATAGCTCTTTTGGAGACGCTAGTATCATGCCAGTAGAAATCAGTCTGTGCCAAAGACATCTTGGCCCAGGCTCTTCGCTCAATAATTATGATGTATCACATTTCTTGATTCCGAGAAATACAAGTACTGGGTTTAATAAGAATAATCTTTTCTAAGGACCTAAATCTTTTTCTGGAAAAAGGTCGGACCACTTCAAAGCAATATCACAGAAACTCATAGCATTGTTATAGGCCTATGTGTCTGTCGTATTGATTGCGAATTGTTGATAAAAATAATTGTAAACAATAATTGTACTTAGTACTTACATGTGTTATATAAGGGATATGTTCAATTCACAATTTAAAACAAGCTAAAATCATGTAATTATATTTTAGTCCATGAGTTTCAGTTCCAAGACCTGAGATGACAAAAATATTTAGAGAAAATGTAAATTTTTCAATTAACATTCCTTGACAAATACAACCTAAAATATTCGCAGCATAGCATTGTTGGTATTCAAATGAAAGGTCTTTCTCCACTGAAAAACATGGTGTAAGTATTTTTTGGATAACTCTAAAATTGACAGAAATATGGAGAACCGCGAATTTGCGCTAATGCTAAAATCGGCCATACACAAAAATGCTGGTAGCAGGCTGAAAAATCAATTGCTGGAAAAATCCCTTTGGGAATAGTGTTTTCATACAATTTGTCAAAACTTAGGGGGGTCACATGAGGGTTTTGAAAGAAAAAGTGATTTTGTTCCCCCCTCTAAGATCATGGAGTTCGTCCCAATCCACAAAACCCATTTTTTCTACAGAAACAATCTGTCAACAGGCCTAGAGCAATAACCACTGGATTTTTTAAAGCGGAAATTAGTATATATATATAGATTGCCTGATATATATTCCACATACCTTTTTCTTGATTCTTAGATTTGGGGATTAGAAAAAATTATATATAACTTTTTTGATCGGCAGAAATGCATCATTTTACCCCATATTGTCACAAATATGATTTTCTTTATAAAAATAACCCATACATAATCCAAAATGCTTCTTCGCACAAAACTAGGGGTTCTCCACTAACGGAAAATCTGATTTCCAATAAGAAAATGCTATTTAGATGGCAAGATCATGGAGTTCGTCCCAATCCACAAAACCCATTTTTCTACAGAAACAATCTGTCAACAGGCCTAGAGCAATAACCACTGGATTTTTTAAAGCGAAAATTAGTTTATAGATTGCCTGATATATATTCCACATACGTTTTTCTTGATTCTTAGATTTGGGGATTAGAAAAAATTATATATAACTTTTTTGATCGGCAGAAATGCATCATTTTACCCCATATTGTCACAAATATGATTTTCTTTATAAAAATAACCCATACATAATCCAAAATGCTTCTTCGCACAAAACTAGGGGTTCTCCACTAACGGAAAATCTGATTTTCGAACACGAAAAATCACTATTTGATAGCAATATCGGGGTGCATGTTCTAATCCACAAAACCCATTATATGGTAAGTGACTGGTATAATGCAGTTGCGCATGCGCACCTGCATTAAAAATTTGTCTTTTCTTGCAAGGTAGCCAAATGTTTTGACACTGTTGCTATGGACACCAACAAATACCATGTCATTGGAAAGCTGATATCCTAAGGATTCCAATGAATGTAAACTTCAAACAAAAATAATGATTTTCTCGAATCTTGAAAAAGCAACACTACAGTCAAGGCATTTTATTCTGGCAGTAAGTTTTTAGCTGATAATGCAATCCATGATTAAGTTTGTGCTTAAATTTTTGGATTAATAGGGTAAATACACCATGACCAAGCATGACTTAGACTAAATTGATATCTTGCAACCCCCTAGCTTTAACCTGCAGGCATTCATAATGATAAACTGCAGCTATTCTCCTTGATTTGGAGTCTATTTTAGCCTTAAATAGTGACGTCATCACCTGTGACATCATAACAGCAGTGGTGACGTCACAATTGCATCAATAGAAGCAGTGGAAGAAAATGTCTTCCAGAGCAGTTTTGACAGCAATGTTATTCCAATGGGAAAGGCCCAAAACAGGTGCTAGAACATGCTAAAGCTTTCAAATACTGATGGAACTGTTTGGTCATGGTGTCAGGATTATGTGGAAGCAAGAATTATTGACAAGAATCAGGTAAGTTTTTAATTATCAGCTGAAAACTTACTGCCAGAAAAAAATACCTTGACTTTAAGGTAAAATTGGAAAATTGCATTCTCCATGCTGTGACCATGGATACCAACACATTTCATGTCATTAAAAAGCTGACATTGTAAAAATTAAAATGGGTGCAAAATTCATTGAAAAAATGGATTTTCCTGAATAAGAATAAACATATATATTGCCTTTCGCTAATTTATTACTACCTCAGAATTTTGCAAAGAATGCACTTTTCCCCGTTTTTCCACAAAATCCCATAAACTGATGTTAATTCCAACAAATTTACCATATGTTATGGAATTATGATGATAAATCTTCAAATAAAGGAGAAAATAGCATTTTCCCCTTTTTCCGCAAGTCACCCAAAAAAAATGACTATGGCTGTCTGGGCACCTAATATTTTGATTCCATTGCCATGGATACCAATAAATTTCAAATAATTGAAAAGCTGAAATTCTAAGGATTAAAATTAGTACAAAATTAAAGTAAAAGTGGTGAATTTCTTGAAGCAGACTAAGCTTTATTTATCAAACAAATTTGGAAAATTGACTTCTGAAAAGAGATTATGAACTCAAAATATTTCAAAAAATGCATTTTCTTTGCAGTTTCCCCCCTACATCCCATAGAATGATGTTAAATTCAACATATTTACCATATTTGATGAAGTTCTGATGAAAACTCATCAAATAAAAAGAGAAAAATAGCATTTTCATCTTTTTCCGCCAATCACCAAAAATAGCATTTTGGCTGCTTGGCAACAAAATATTTCCTCGTGAGTGCTATGGATACCGATAAATTTCATATCATTGGAAAGCTGAGATTCTAAGGATTAAAATGATTACAACATTAATAAAAAAATAGTGAATTTCTTGAGGCAGAATTAGCTTTGTTTATCAACAAAACTGGAAAATTGAATTCGGCAAGGAGATTTTCGACTCAAAATATTTCAAAAAATGCATTTTTTTTACAGTTTCCCCCTTCATCCCATCAACTGATGTTAAATTCAACAAATTTACCATATTCGATGAAATTCTGATGAAAAATCATCAAATAAAAAGAGAATTTTCACCTTTTTCCGCTAATCATCAAAAATAGGACTTTGGCTGCTTACCCTTCTGGACAATTTCCTTTGAGGAACGTTTGTCTAAGGAAGCATTAAACCTCCCATTCACATCGGACCCAACGTTCTGAAACTACGTATTTTGTCGACAATCGGTTACGAGATTACTACGTACGTATCTATCGAAAATAATGCGTATTTCTCCATCCTCTGATGTTAACGTACCCCCCACGTTGAAGGAACGGTCGTTATACGCCTCTGGGGCGTCAGGCGTGGCACGCCAGCACAGCGCGCTGTGTCTTGCGCATGCGCAAACATCCGACAAGAAGCCAGCTAATGGCCGCGGCTCTGTGTGGATTTGATTTACATCGGTCTAGAACACCATTTATACGACCGTAACAGTTTGTTTAACCATGGCCGATTGATTCTAGGATGTGTATGGGTCAAATGACTCCTTCGGATGGACTCTAGCTGGTGTGTATGCTTCACAATCATCCTGTCAATCGGCGACCTGGATTCACTGTATTAGGGAGGCGCCGGCCAGGGGCGGAGCGCTCGGAGGGGCCCGGGGGACTGCCGCATTGCTTCAGGCGGACCCAGCCACCCGGCCTGCCATGCCCCCCTCAGAAAAAATAAATTAAATTGAATTAAATAAAGCCCTTGAATATTGGCCCTCTTTATGGTTGAATAAAGAATGCTCTCATATGATTTTACTGCAGGAATTTTTTTAGGGGGGAGGAGAATTTTTTTTTAGTTCTTGAGGGGGATGGGTGGTTGGCGATCTGCAAAGAGAAAACATGAATTAAAGCAGTGAAGACAGAAGAGAAAAACAGAGAGAGATAGAGAGAGCAGAGCCAGGCAGCAAGCACTGAAGGTGGCTCCAAAATTAGCAGACTTTTCTTCCTTGTTTTACCAAGCAGTCTACAGTCCATTTAAGGACTACAATAAATAAAAAAAATATCAAAATTCACTTACCTTATAAGGGATTAATACTGCAACTCTGAAGAGTTGGAAAAATCCCAATCCAAATTGGCCTGCTGGACAGGTGGCATTCCGATGCAAGTAGGCTCAGTTCAACTCCGATCTCAACTGATTCTCTCTTGCTCGTTTGTGATTGAGCAGTACTTCAGATTTTTTTTTTGGCCTATCTAATCTTTCATATTTTAAGAGATATTTATTTGGTAGTTTTTGTACTGGTCTAGCTACTATTTCTTTATGGCTTCATCCAATTATCACCAGCAATCATCCTGTTTGAGGTTTTATAATATATCAAAGTTACCAGATACATTGGAATAGGTATGGAATAGATGGCGCTACAAGGCTCTCTGAGACTTAGGATCCCAGGTTCTGCAACTTTGTGCAAACCTTCAACAAACCTTTGGCAGATATGTATGATCAGACGTTTGTCCTGAACATTACTTTCAAACGTTGTCCATACATGTCAAAAACACGTTGGAGAAACCTTGGATCTTACGTATTTCCAAATGTGCGACCATACCTTTGATCAACCTATGAATCAAAGGTATGGTCATACGTAATAGTCTAAGGTTGTAAAAACCTCTCAAATGAATGTTCGACAAACCTATGAATCAAAGGTATGGTCATACGTAATAGTCAAACGTTCTTCAAACCTCTCAACCAAAGGTATGACTTACGTAATAGTCTAATGTTTTAAAGACCTCTCAAATGAATGTTCGACACACCTATGAATCAAAGGTATGGTCATACGTAATAGTCAAACGTTCTTCAAACCTCTCAACCAAAGGTATGACTTACGTATGACTGACACGTTTAGCCGAACGTTACAACCAAACGTTCTTCCAACCTCTCAACCAAAGGTATGACTTTTGTGTGACTCAAACGTTAGGCCAAACTATAAAACAAACTATCTGCCAACCTCTTACTAAGGTTGCGGCCTACGTTTGGTTTTCCATCTGAGTGCAACGTTTGGAAATTACCTTTGCCCTACCTTTGTCATACGTTGTTTGGCCCAACGTTTGATTCTAACCAAAATAATTACGTAGTGAAAGGTTTGATTTACGTTGCTGCTCGGGAGGGTAGCAACCAAATATTCCCTTGCGAGTGCTATGGATACCAATAAATTTCATATCATCGGAGAGCTGAGATTGTAAGGATTAAAATAAGTGCAAACTTCATGCAAAAATAGTCGTTTTCTTCAAACAGGAAAAAACATTATTAAGCCAATGTTGAAAAAATGCATTCTGCAAATAGATTATGAACTCAAAATATTTTAAAAAATGCACTCTTCAGAAATGTTTTCCCAAATCCCATCAAGTGGTGTTAATTACAACATGTGTACCAAATTTGGTATAATTCTGATGAGAATTGATCAAATAACAGACAAAAAACATGATTTTCACAGTTTTCCCCCAAAAATTGAGGTCTTGACGTTGTGCTTCGCGTTGTGACGTTATGCGATGGGTGCGAGCTTGCCACCCATCAAAAAGTGAATCTTTAGATTCTCAGCTTCGAAACGAGCCTAAAATTGTCAATATAACAGTCAGGGGCCAAAAACTTGTTAAATAAGCATCTTTTTGGGGGTTGGCTCCTGGACTACCAGGGGAGAGGCAGCATGGAGACACTGTTGTGGGACTCGACGCAGTCCCGCCACCACCGTAAATCTTCTTTGGCATCATGAGACAGTTTGACAGAATAATGCAATTATTCATTCATTTTCAGCACCATCGTCTGCCTTCTGTTCTTTCGAAATTGGAAGTACCTCTACATTATGTGGCCTCACGCACGACACAACTACAGTAAGTTTAAAACAGCTTTTAAACTAGTGTTTCCAGCGAGTCTCGCTCGTGACTCTCGAGAATGGTCATTGTCTAGTGACACGGATGGACTCGCCAGTTTACATCAGCCTATCATACTCTCATACCTAAAGAGCCTGAAACAGCTACATTAAAAGATGTAAACAAAAGTCCTTCTGAGGAATGAACACTATATTTAACAGCGGTTTAACCAATTTGTGCTCACTGCTCGCAATGTTTCATGAACCTTGCAGTCTTCTCTCAACATCTAGCCCCGGGGGGGGGGGGTACTTCGCGGACTTTTGTGTAGAGATGCGCCACGGCAATTTTGAAAACCAGAACCATTTTAATCCGGAAACCAACGCCAAAACCACAAACCATTTTAATCTTTTTTTAAAATATCCAAAACCAATTTAATCTTTATGATTTGTATACCATTAAAATCGTCTTTGCAAGCCGATTCTAACGGTACCAAACATGTTGGGGGTGCAAAAAGGCAACCAAATTAATCTGAAATCCTAAAAAACCAAGACCATTTTAATCCTAGAAGGCCAAAAAACCTAAACCATCCAGCGGCGCCTCTATATACACTCTTTCATAGTGAGTACCCCCCCCCCCCCGGGCATCTAGCACACTGTTTGGGGGTACTTATATTCGCGCGATGGGCGATAGCTGATAAATTTTCAATAGATCTGTCAGTGGACTTAGAATGAAGGACAGCCTGTACTTGCGATGGGAGTTGGTCCCTCATCCAACAGTTAGTTTCGGTAAAGTAAACATACCTGAATTTCCCTTACAATGTCACAGCAGTGTCTGAACAATTCAATTTGGTGCTTGACTACCCTATTCTGTTTTGAAAACTTCATTTTCACTCTTGTTTGTGTCGTCTGCATGACAAAGGCATTTGCCTATGCTGCTGACAGGTGTCACAACTAGCTCAGCATCATGCCTGCAGTGCCACACCCAGGGAAAATTAAAGCTGACTGTTATTATTACTATACTTTCATCACTTGAATGGCATGTTAATTAATTAAATAGTACCCAGATGATGGTACTGTTGATAAGTTAACACAGAAATGATGGTACTGTTGATAAGTTAACACAGAAATCATTGTTTTAAGATAAGAATAGTTAATTTGAGCTCCGAATCTATGGCATTGTCATCTACATATTACTATGTATTAAATATTCTCTTTTTAAGGATAACCTTGATTGGACGTTACGATCAGGTTCAACTCCTAGCAGCGATACTGGTCCAAGTTCAGCCTACAGCGGTAATTACTACATCCACCTAGAGACAAGCTGCTGTAGCCCTGATGGTGCAAATGGGGCAGGAAGAGATGCCAAGTAAGAATATTTTATTGTATAAGAATTTTGTTAAATCTTATGACCACTTTACAGGTCATCGTATTTCACCAATCTCATTCAAATTAAGCATACAGTCTCGACTCTAATTTAACTTGAGATGAAAAACTTTTGGTGGCCTATTTAATATAATTACGAAAATAAGGCAGCCTTCTTCTTTTTCTTGATGTGTTCCTCCTTGTAATCAGAGGGCCACTCCAACAGTGAAAAATTTTAATAGCGCCGCGTAAAGTGTTTGCACGTTATTTTTAACTTCAGCACAAAATGTACATTTTGAATGTTAATAATAGCAGAAGAAACCATTTTACTTTTTCAAGTCTTTAATGAGCACAGGCCAGGCTAGCACACATATTAGTACATGATATTTGAGGTTTTCTGCTACTTCTACCAGCATGGCTCTTGAATCTTACAAGTATTTAGGGACTTTAAGCTAGATAGGGGTCATAATCTGTAAAAAAAACTATAAGTACGACCCAAAACCAATGGTAGTCCAATCCCAGGGGGGGGGGGGGGTACTCACTCTATAAGGGTGTATATAGAGGCGCCGCTGTATGGTTTAGGTTTTTGGCCTTCTTGGATTAAAATGGTTGTGATTTTTTGACAATTCTGATTAATTTGGTTCTGGTTTTCGCAACCCCAATATGTTTGGTACCGTTAGAATCGGCTTCAAAAGAGGATTAAAATGGTTTGAAAACCATGAAGATTAATTTGGTTGCCAAAATATTTTAGCAGGCCTCCCAGCCCCTTGCCACAAAAATATAGGCTGAAAAAAATAGGCTCCCTTCGCAAAATATAGGTTTTTATAGGTCTGAAATACTACGAAATATAGGCTTTATAGGCCATAAATTAAGCAAATCTATGATGATAACGCGGATCAATGATGATAACGCAGATTAATGATGATAACGCGGAATGCTTCCGCGCATCAAAACATGTGAAAATATTTTTACTGGCTATTCTATTACTATATACCCACATCATAGAACCAGTATTGAGTTGAAATATATAAAACAGGTCTCATGGTGTGTGCTTGATAATTTGGTAGAAACTTGCTGTTTTTTGCCTTTGGCCTATAAAATTCTATAATTTACACAGAACGATCCGCATTTCCCTAAATTACCAGTTTGGAAAATATTTGCACTAGGTTATTAGATAACAATGATCAAATATTATTTTTTGGGACAGTGTCCAATGTGTTACAGTGATTTGTCCCATGATAGCCATGAATCCCAAAAAAATAGGGATTTCCAACAAAGAAGCGATGCAATAAACTAAATGTTGATGCTGCTTTAAGGCCATACTCAGTGGCAAGTAAGAGCAAAGAGCACCTTGGTAAAATGATCTGGCATGCTTTTGAACATAGATATTAGCAAATACACTCAAAAATGGCATTCCCAAAATGTCCCACGAGTCACAGGAGTATATTTTAGCTCATAACAGAAACAGCAGCTAATCTCCAAACTTGGTTTCTTCACAAAATCCTCCTACTGATATTTTCTATCAAATTTTGTCTGTGATGAGGCCCGAAAATGGATCAATTGTACTGAAAATGACATGGAAATTGACCGAAAATGTCATATGCAGTACTGAAATGGAGATGTTCGACTATCGTAAATCTAAAGCATCACAAATAGGACGCAATGAACATGCACACAACACAACCCTGATCAACCTGAAGCTGTCTGTTGATTTTACAATTTTTAAAATGTTTGTCACACAAGTCAAACTCATGAAGGAACCTGGAAGTGGGCTGAAGCCCAATATTGAAAACCAGTTTATATGATGCAGTGGGTTTGTTGCCCCTAATATCAAATCGTCAACAAGGGTCCACCATCTTCATGCCTCTACCAATTTGATGTCAGAGTAGCTATAATGAGTCATCGAAGACAAGGACAATCGATGTTTTGACAGTCTTCGTCTATCATGATTTTTTCGAACAAATTCAGGGATGTTTTCAATTCGAAAGTTGGATGAAGGCATTTTCTCACATCATACTTTAAATACCAAATCCAATGCCCAATCTGATGAGTGTCAGCAGGTTGTCCAAGGCTTTCAAGTTATCAAAGGCCTTCAAGCTTCCTCTATAGTATATCTTCACTCAAAAAATAAATACACTTCATTATAGATTCTGTGATCCCAACAATTTTGAAATGTCAAACTGACAAAAGTTCAATGTAAATTTCAAAACAACATAATGGCAAAAGAGCTGAGATACTTGACTAATTGCCTTCTTTATATACATACATGTTATAACTTAGATGTCCGAAGAAAAAAAAATCAACAGTCCAGCCAATGGAGAACTTTATGAAAAAAGACATTTATAAAATTAATGGTATGGCAAAAATGTTGATGAAACTGAATCATCATGTTAACCAGTAATTACGAATGAAAGCATGTCTTCAAAAGTGGGCCAACTACATATAAGTAGTTATCGCGGCTTTGTAAAGGGCAAAAATATAGGTTTTTATAGGTTTTATAGGTCATCTTTGGAAAAATATAGGTTCCAATTTTAAAAATAGGTTTTTATAGGTTTTATAGGTTTTATAGGTTGCGCTGGGAGGCCTGTTTTAGTGAAAGATTAAAATGGTTTGTGGTTTTGGCGCAGTCTCCGGATTAAAATGGTTCTGGTTTTCGAAATTGCCGTGGCGCATCCGTATGCAAAAGTCCGCGAAGTACCCCCCCCCCCCCCCCGGGAGTCCAATAGAGTAAACTCGGTTGATGAAATTTTGCAAGGTTATGACCCGTTTGAATCCAATGGCCATGCCAGGACGTGCAGTTACTGTAGTAGGAGATGGTGTCAATAATGCTGTCACATTTGCTGTGGGAATACATGTATTCATGCTGTTATGGCTAATGAGATGCAAATGAGGTCATACCACGTCACACGATGGTTGCCAGCTAAAAACTCCCTCCACAGGCCTGTCCTTCCCCTACACCCTTCACCTACCCTTCTTTCACCCTGTTCTTCTTCTGATGCCATCATAAATTGCCGTTTGCCTTGCTGTTTAATGCACTTTCTGTGTAACATCACCGGTAGTTCCCTCTCTCTCCACCAGAGCTCCTCTTATGCAAATTACCTCCTGGGTCAGAAATTGTTCGCCCCTAATATGTTATGCCAGGTGGCAGCACCATCTTAATCTCATGGAAATGCAGTTCTTGACTTACAACTTTTCATCAACATCCTATCAAAATTTCCATTCACCTGTTCGTTCCCTTATTGGTTTCTGTGATTTCAATGGGCTTTACTAGTATATTTACAGAATTATAACATTCAACTCTTTTCTCCTATAAAGGTTGTTGTGGCCATTCCTCACTCTATTTGGAGATGTTTGCCTGGAGATGCAGACCCATATGTACGGTTCCACAATCAACGCTCTGCAGGTCTTCACGAAGGTTGAATCATCAGAAATCATTCGGCATCAGGTCCTGGGCAACCAAGGCGACTCCTGGATAAAGAGAAAGTTTACTATTCCTGATATGAGCCCTAATGTGCAGGTGAGTGATGCTACTCTGACTTCAAATGTGACTACTACATATAATGTAGTATTAAAAATACATTTAATTAGTTATTAGTTAATTTACAGAAAAAAAAATTCAAAATGCATTCATTAATTTCCTGAACAATCCAATTTTTCAGTGAGTATACATACATATCAATACGACAAGTAGGTATAATATTATGTAGAAATTATGTCAGAAACTCATGTTTGACCTGATTGCTCAGCATCTACAAGTCATATAGCCTACCATATTTCCTCATTTAGAAGCCTGGGTGTTTATTGTTTCAAAGGGGATCTTTACCCCTGCGTTTACATGAGACAGGTCTATTGTTTTCTAAAAACATACCAATCAAGCAGCATTTGAGCAGAATCTGCCACAAGCGCAAGTGAAACATCTGGGTTTCATGCGAGACAGTCTATTTTCACACAATTTTCTGAGAATTTTGACCAGGGCAGATCATTCATACAAGTTGGACAAAATGCAGCACTTTTATTTTGTTGAAGGATGCCAGAATACCCTATATAGTGTGATGAGTAGCATTGATGGTGGGACCATGAACAATGCAAGACTGACTTTTGAAAAAAAAATTTTTTCAGGTGGGCGTGAGGGGTGTCACAGGATCTAGTTTCACCGGTGACATATCCTTAGATGACGTCAAACTGACACAAGGAGCCTGTACATAGCAGATCAGCGCCTTAAGGCCACACATAATTGATCTTTAGCTTCTCGGATCCTCTCAAGGCATTTTTTCAAGGGTTGGTCAGTAGGACTTTTTTTTTTTATAATATGTCTACATGTCAAAAAAAAATTATTTTTTTTCCATCTTCAGGAAATTTATTGTGTTGGCGGGTCCGCGAAGCTAAGAATCAATTATGTGTGGCCTAAATCACAGTCACAGTTGTACAAACTGAACAGAAGGGACCCACTTTTGAATCCAGACAATCCATTTTTAGCTTCCCAAATCTTCTAAGATCTTCAGTTCTTCTTGAGGCACTTTTTCTAAGGTTGGCCAGTAGGACAAAATAAGGCTGTTTTCACAGTAAAAGGTCTTTTTTTCCCATGATATTAACAAATTGCTACTGTATTTCTCAGGAAAGAACTCAATATGCTGTTCTTTTCAATTTTACACTGAAACTTTTTCAATTAGTTGGAAAATACGACCTATCACAAGTTCACAACTGTACATTAAGTACAATTGGAATTTTGACTTTCACTATACCTCAAATCTGCAGGCAAAATCAAAAGAGCATGTGAAAAAAGTGAAAAATAAGAAAAATAATTATTGTGAAACTTTTGCTTTCTACAATCCGCATGGTAACGTTTATTAAAGTGCTAATAAGACGTCCCTTACCAGTGTACATTTTATATATTTCTGCTTTGTAATGGGAAAGTTCTTGATGGGATAAAAGATTGTGCCAAATTTATGTAACATTATATATATACATAGGTATTAGTATTAATTCACAAATAAATTAAAAACATAGAAAATATTAAATCTAGATATGACTTTTATTGAATGTTCCATTCCAATGTAGCAATGCAGCCTGTAACTTTACGAGAACCGCCTCCCATTCCAAACTGAGGCTGGGTTAGGTTTGTTCAAGTTACCATATATAATAATGGTTACTTGTGTGTTTAATTGGATGTTTTGTTACGCAATATAATTGAAGTTATTTTAAAAGTTTACATTTAGGCCTACTTGGGTCATTTTTAAATACTTATGAGAACATGTTATATTCAATTATTTTATGAGTCAATTTTTAACCGGCCAAAGGCAGGTTATTAGAGGAGGGCTTTAACAGATTTTTGGTGAAATGGGACTCTTGTCCACTTGTCCATGTGTAAATGTGTCCTGTCCATGTCCATGTCCATGTCCACTTTTTCCACTTGCCTTGCCCCTCTGAACACAGTGCTGCTACCCAGTGAGCAATGGGGGCCAATGTCAAATATGGACCTGCCCATTATGAATAGGGGATTCAGGTAGCTGTAAGGGGTTACCATGGTTACAGGTGCAATGAACAGCTGCAGCCAGCAGTGGGCCTGTGAGCCTCATTGGAGAAGATGCCCCTGTGTCAGGATTGCTTAAAATTCCAAAGCACTGTGAGAGTCAAACCATTTCAGTACTTGTGTTTTAAAATAATTGTTCATGCCTAGATGAGGCATGTTTGCTCAGTGGATCATTATGTTTGTATAACACTTGGCATTGTCTACTTCTTCACCAGCTTTCTGTACAGTGCTATGATGAAGTTATGTACCATTGCCAAGTTATTCCTGCAAGCAATGTCTATCAACACCCATCCACTAAACTCCACCAAGAGACCAGAGCCTTCCTCAGTGCATTTCTCATTCTGACATAATATTTTGACAAACTTTATCATTACAGCCTGTAAATTGTCTATCAACACCCATCCACTAAACTCCACCAAGAGACCAGAGCCTTCCTCAGTGCATTTCTCATTCTGCCATAATATTTTGACATACTTTATCATTACAGCCTGTAAATTTGATATGCATAAAATGAGTGTTTGCTTCCCACAGATTTTGGCACTCTGTGACTGTGAGTCATAATAACTGATGAAGTGTCATCGCCCCAAATTTAACGTCCATGGGAAACATAGAGGCTGTTTGATTAGTCATGATGAAGAGAAGGCTATTTGAATTGTCATGTAACTTAGAGTAAAATTATTGTGACAAATCATCTATATGATGATTAAGGAAGTGCCATTTTCACAGTGCAACAGCCCACTCTGTTTGGATATCAGTTTTACAGATTGTAAACTAAAGTGGTGTTTTAATTGTAGTCTGCAGAAAAGGTTGCAAGAAGACTCTTGACACCACAAAGAAACGGGCCTGTAAAAATTCTGGTGGTCCTGTGAACCAGTTTTTACCGGCCCGCATGCCTTGTGAAAGGTCAGAGCGAGTTTTAAAGGCTGCCAGTATTTGACTTGGATTTATGAAATTTGTAGGGATTCACTTTGTGGACTCCCTCAAAATGTTTTGGAAAAATCCAAGATGGCTGCCAAAATGGCCACCATATTTTGAATTGCCCACTGTGACTTTAGTATTTCACTTAGATTTATGCAATTTGGTATACGGATTCACTTAGGGGACCCCCTCAGAAACGTTTGGAAAAATCCAAGATGGCTGCCAAAATGGCCACCATATTTTGAATTGTCCACTGTGACTTTAGTATTACACTTAGATTTATGCAATTTGGTATAGGGGTTCACTTAGGGGTTCCCCTAAGAATTTTTTTTAGAAAAATCCAAGTTGGCTGCCCAAATGGCCACCATATTTTGAATTGCCCACGGCGACTTTATTATTTGGTTTGGGGATTTGCTCATAAATTATGAGAAAATTTCCAATATGACTTACAGTTCTGAAATATGGTATAGGCATTTGCTAAGAGGTTCCCCACAAAGTTTTTATGGCTTGCAGCAAACACTATCAGTCTGGCAATCACTGCTCAATGCAAAAACAGTCCATGTAATAATATGTAAAATTCGTAAATCACCCTCTTCATGATTTCAATCCCGAATATACAATCGCCAAAGGCCGGTTTTGAATCCATGGATTCTTGTTATACTTCATTTCAAAATGTTGATATTATCATTATTTAGATAATAATATGAATTATATCATATTGCAATGGGCTATTTCTGTACTTCAATTCACACTTGATACTATCAAATACTCAATGAGAGTCATATCTTAGGCCCATGTGAGTAAATATCATATATTGTAGTAGGCTGTTTTTGTACTTCAAGTATATATTTTTTTACACTGTCAAATACTCAATGTGAATTATAAATATCTTATATGAGTAAATATACTGCATTAGGCTATTTTTGTACTTCAATTCAAAATATTTATACTAACACATATTCAATGTGAGTTATGATAAAACATCATATTGCAATAGCCAATAGGCTATTTTTGTACTTTGATTTGAAGTTTTGATATTATTTCATTTCAATTCTTTTCATATAGATACTGTTTCATTGATATACTTCCGTTTTGATATTATTTACAGTGCACGAGTATCGTAAAAACGAATGCAAAAATGCTACTTGTAAAAGAAATAATTGATTATTTCATAATATATAGAGGCTTAAATGAGACCATTTTTTATGTCATCATTTCAAAGACTTCCAAGAGTCATGGGTGATTACAGATTATTATTTTGTGTAACAAGAAATTCTTTTGATATCTATTCAAGGTTTCAGGAAGCTATCCCAATGGTAAAGGGTGTGCAATAAAAATATTGATGTATTTGAACCGGTTAATGTCAGGGTAAAAACGGTCATCGTCATGTTTTATCATCATGCTATATATATATGTAAATCTTTGCTATGAAGGAATAAATATTTTGAAAAACCAAAGACTTCTTTTAAAAGAGCTTTTTTGTCACAATAAAATTTTGTAGTTCGACATCGGCTTTGGCATCACTTGGCTTCTTTTTTGTGTCTTGATTTTGCCAGAATATGAGAGAGTATAATGGTTGACCCCTTGGCTACATAATATTTTTCTTGATTATGCTTAAACAAAAGTAATAAATGGCCAGTCTAGGGTGTGGCTGTTGCCCCTCAAAATGGAAAATTTTGGAGGAGCCATCTGTACCTTTTCATGGTATTGTGGTTTGACCCAAGAGACATATCTGAGAAATTTTATGAAAATTGATAAACGTTTACCTTGAGCACAATTCAGTTGAAGTTTCCTCACTCGTTGCTAAGAACGAAAGTCGCGGTATTGGATAACTTTGTCAATATTCATTTTAGAACAGTAATAGTTGCATGTCTGGACAGGCCTCACTTAGACCTTCAATTTGAATACCAACTTTAATGGTTTTGGACAATTATATGCAGTTTATAAATCTTTTATTTACTAGTTCAGGTGACTTTTTTTTCTTTCTATCAGATATATGCTAGTCTCTGTCCTTGTCAGGATATTTAGATGGTAACTTATATAAGTTAAAAGACAGTCTTAATAGACTTCAAAAACACTTTTTTAAGAACCTGGCATGACTTTGAGACTATATGTAGTACTCGTAGTGTATCAAATATGGATGAACAAGATCGCATTTTAAACATTATACGGGGATCATTTTTGGCACATATCCTTTTTTTTTTGGCTGACTTCGGCACACTAAGAACAATTATTGAACAACAGTTATATAAGCTACTGTTGTCACTAGTGATTATAGTTGTTTAATTGTTTAGTGAAACAGGAGTAAAGACTTCATTAAAACATATGTTGCATGGCATAGTAATACTGTTAGAATGCTATTTCCAATGTATCGTAAGATATATTGTCACTTGTTTTCCACTGTGACGCCTCTGAAGAAAGCATTAGAAGTCTGACTTTTAAGCTCATAAAAGGAATGATCAAGAAGAAATGTATTTCAGTAGGCCTTAAGTCAAGCATATTTTAAGTATAGCCTTGATTGCCCATGCCCGTCACAGGACAGTGAATTAAAAAATAAACATCTACTGTAAGTGTATAATGTGGATATATCATCACAACTTCAATTACAAGCCATAGACACCAAGATTTATTATTGATCCTGTTCATATAGTTAAGGAATTAATACCACGGTGTGTGAGAAAGTGTGCCAGGTTATCATAAGGGAACATTAATCGATAACTTTGGCTTTTGGTACACATCTTATAATTGCAGTCTACTTAAGACAAGAGTATAAAACACAGCAATGAGATGAAGAAAATTGAAACTGCTGTCCAACAACTGTACAGTCAGATGATACTGTAAGATAGGAAACTCAGAACACTGACTCCCCCCTGAGTTAACCATGTAATGATCTAGAGAATTAAAATCAAATATATTTGATTTGACAAGACATTATCCTAGAAACCTTAATGCATGAGCTCAGGTCTCACCTTCTTGGTACCAACTTTATTATTTTAAATTTTAAAGTAACTGTGTTTGTATAAATCATATGTTATTATTTTGTGTAAATATATATATACTTGGGTGTGCAAGAAGATGACATTGAATTAAACACACAATCTCCATTAACTCTAGAATGTGTGATGATACAAGCGTAGTATTAAAATTCATGATCTCAAAAATACAACCTTTTACACCGAATGCAATTGCACTTAAGAAATCCAAATATCATCAAAACATATTTGATCCAGCAAGACATTGTCCTTGGCATCCTGTGGTTAATATATATCCTGATCAGCAAGAAACGTTTTGCTTTTTTAAAATATACAAGTTATTTCTCAAACAAGCACTGAATTACCAATTTGACAGACTGTGTAGAATTTTCGTAAACCATTGAAGTTGGTACTCAAAATGAAGCTCTAATTAAGACAAGTTCAGCCATACAAGTTTTATCATTGTATGACTAATATTGGCGAAGTTATACGAAACCGCAGTTTGCATATATATAAAATATTTCAATAAAACTATAACTGAATTGTGCTCAAGGTAAGCATGTTCCGATTTCCATTAAACTGTCCAAACATGTTTTGTTGACCAAAACACAGTATCAAAACAAGGTACAGCTTGATCGGATAACCTTGGGGCACCAGCCACACCCTAATGGCCACATGAATGACATTTATGTAGGCTTTGCATTACCTGTGTAATTAATTAGCTACAAAATAAGTCCATATTTTTATGTGTCATCACCTCCATACAAAAATGAAAAAAATCTATGCCCCTTGCTTCATCCCCTTGGGACTTACAGGTGGGGGAGGCAAAAAAGGAAAGTGATTAGACTTCCAGAAGAGGCATTCTGACACCAAAGATAATTGCTCCGCTGGAGGCGGTGTATTGTGAGGGTGCCCATATTCTGGGACATCTTCATGTGGGTTTGTGTGTTTGTTAATCGACTCCTGCAAATACTACACTTCATATCTACCTGTCCTTTGGCAGAATATCTTTTTTCCACCCCCACTGTACCTGATTAAATTCTGGTAGCTATTCATGCCTGCTTTACTGAGATATAACAACTTTGTCAATTCCATCCTCTACAGTGCAGTCAATCCACAGCAGATGGATGCATGTGATATTTTTGCACCAGGTGTCCTCACTAGTTTCACTGAAGGTGTCACCACTAGGACTGTGGTGAAAACCATGTATTTGGCACCAGGAGCAGTAGGTTACCTGGGTGGAAGCTATGAATGGAAACTGCAAGCTGATGATCCAAGAAGTTCCATGTCGATGAAATTTTTTGTTTGTTGCCAGAGTCAAAGATGAAGATATATATAGGCCACGTTTAATTCTTCCACTGGAAAAGTCATGTTAGTGTTTTGCTCAAGTTAAGCTATGTGCCATGCATTAATTGTGACTCGTTTTTGATGCAGAAAAATCAAAACATTATAATGTCATTCTCTTTACTGCATGACACCGTTGACTCAATTGCGACTAAATTGTATGTGCAGGCCTATTTCCCTCAAAATGTGTTTGCATTTTGCATCTGAAAAACTGCACAGCTCAACACTCCAGGTCTGAGTCTACCTATAGGCTAATATTGCATACATCTGGAAGACTGGAAGTCCGCGAAAGCTTGACTTTGACGAATAACCAGGCTAGCTGCAGTGCCGATTCCCACCACCAGGGGCCCCACGGTCGCACCAGTTAAATCTGCTGACTAGCCATATATAGACAGTGAAGTACCCAGTGGAGTCAATTGCTTTCAAGCAATTAATAATGCTTAATTACAAGTGTTACATGTTGACCATAATATGCTTCCTTTATAGACCTATAGTCTGTGTTTTTCCTAGGTCTTTTTCCATCAGTTGTGACATTTAATCCTGGTAATTTACTGCATTCAATTTTCTTCTATCAATGACAAGCCTTAACAAACTGCTTTGGTGCATTGTGCAGTAATGAATATTGTGAAACTGCAATTTTAAGTGGACAGCGGAGCATGTGCTCTCCGAGCGCCCGTTCTAGTATACATATGTGCTGACACTGTAAATTGTAACAAGAAGTAGAACCAAGATATTCCCACAGAAAGATGACCAAGTTGGAGTGGAGAAGAACTATTGACTGAAACTCAGTGAAAGAGAAAGTTCTCTTAAGTTATCTCTCAGTCCATGTGAGAGAATGGATCAAGTAAGTTATTATAAAGAAACCACGAGTGCAGTCACCTTATGTTTGTATATATATCTACTCATCACATGCTCATAACAGAGTGTGAAACTAGCATTTCACCCACTTTCCTGGGCTGGTTTGCCCTCAAATTGACAGAATTAAAAGCATTGACCAAGTCATACCTGTTGTTTTTCTTGCTCCGTGCATCTGCCTTGTTATTTAAGGAAGCTAGGTCAAAGTTGGATGTCACCTCCATATTTTGATGAATACCACCTTTTTCCAAAGCTTAAATGGTTATATAGGCTCTTGGGCCTCACAATGGCCACCAGTATAATAGTCCAGGAGCATTAGATTTAACCCGGAACAAATTAGTAACAAGCTGAAATTTTCAGGAAACATTCAGAAAATTGTCTAGAATAACATACTAAAAGTCCTCGAAAATCCTCTCATTGGCACCTTGGGAATTCAAGATGGCGTCCAAGATGGCTGACTTGGGCGTTTTTGTTGCTTCTTTGGCTCAAAATACTCTACTAATGTTATCAAAGTGTTGGACATTAATATTCAAAGCTAGAGAATTGACTAGAAGCAAGTATTATGGAATTTGGAATTCAAGATGGTATCCAAGATGGCGGAATTTATATAGTCAGGCAGCCAAATTTGATTTTTTACCTGCACCCTGCACCGACAGATAAGGTTTTTCCCAATGGATTTGTAGTCCTTAGACCCTCCATAAAACTTAAATGGCAGGTAACGAGAGCGTATCCTTGAGAATTTTGAGAAAATGGCCGAATTCAAAATGGCCGCCAAAACGAGCATCGGTCGGCCTAACTTTCTTAATTTTGGGTCTAGAAAGCTGTACAATACATCTATTTCAGGTAAAATAGACATGGGGAACTCATTTTTCAGGTTTTAGATACACTTGTAGTTAAAATCAATATATTGGATATTATGTGGAAAAATATAATTTTATCCCTCAAATTTACAATCATTTTCAGTGAAAGTCATAGTTTTACAAATCATTAGGTTTACTAATGCAAATGCATGTCAAATTGTTTTTGACACTTGTACATTTCTTTAACATATATGGGCAGGTGTGATTCTGGATACCGCCTATGCATTTAAGGTTATAATGACAAACATGTGATTTAAGATTGAATTGGCGTATAGACATTGACACAATAATTGCTGACACAATTTGCATTATTTGACTTGCAAATGACTGTTTCAGTGCAAACAGACTTCAATCTGTCAAGGCAAAAGGTCCAATTGAATCATAAACATAAAAACATGGCAATGCTCTGCATTAAGAAGTATAAAATTAATTAAATTGAAATAATGGTTCTTCATACCAGATCAGGTACCACAAATTCGCATTCCTAATTATGTCATCAAGAAAAGAACTGCTGAGATGAAGAAATCAGATTTTTCTCCTGAACCTAAAGACAGGACTATCCTTTGTGTTGGACCTCCTTGTGACTCAATAAGTCATTGTAAGTGTTTTTGCTTTTGCCAAATCTGCCAATCCGTTGCATTTTCGTTCATTGCAAACCAGAATATTTGATCCACAAAACTGAGAAACAAAGTAGAAGTTGGAAATGGCCTTGCAACAAATCAAGGAATATGCAATGAAAGGAATGACAATTGGGCTGGAGGAGGCTGGAGTAGTGCAAGATACTGGACATAATAACAGTCCATCTCCAAGCAACCAATTTGTGGTACCACAAACTATGTTATTCCGGATTCTTCTGTAATAGGGCAGATTGAGAGAGTTAATGAGAGAATATCTGCTCCATTATTTTGTTCACAGAAAGCTCTAATGTTACCCTGAATATAAACAATGAATATTAAGAGGAGACTACGATAACACATTTTGCTGTCAGACAGATAAGAAGGGAGCTCTTATGGCTTTAAAACAATCATTAGTATGATGAAGTCCCAAATGATATTGAATGTCTTCTGAAGAACCGATGCTCCTGTCCGAACAATCTCTTCATACCTGCCAATGGGAAGAGGCATCACTATTTTTGTGAAAAGGTTTTTGGTGTGAAGAAATGCAGTTCAAACAGCAGTAACCAATGGCTGCAACAGCTGTTGAAATTGTTTGTAAATCAAAGTATCATAGTCCACAACCAAACTTCTTGGCATTGATATTTCATCTTTTTATATTCTTAGGGAGTCTTTGCCATGGAACTGCTTCTGCTGGTCAGATGGACCACTGCAGTGACTCAGTAACAGCCGTAACATGATGGAAAACGGTTCCACAGCAGGTGGGATCTGCGTCAAAATTGTATACTATGAATTAAATAATGTCAAGTGTTTGTTAAAATTGAAATTTTGCTCTGAATGCCATCATCCACACTTAGAACTGAGGAAGGAGACTGGATGGTCCCTGAAAGCTCTTCAAGTCAAATTACATTGTGAGTAAATTTATAGTTCCACTAAAAGGATAGACCTGTTTTAGGTGCAGGAGAAAAATCTCATCTCAGAGTTCTTTTCTTGATGAAATAATTGAAAATGCGAATTTGGGGTATCTTATCTGGTATGAAGAAGCATTATTTCAATTTAATTTATGTCAAGTAGTTCCTTATGCAGAGCATACCCATGTGTTTTATGTTTTTGATTACATTGGGCCTTTTCCCTTGACAGATTGAAGTCTGTATGAACTGAAACAGCCATTTGCAAGTCAAAGAATGCAAATTGTGTCAGCGATTATTGTGACAATGTCTACGCCAATTCAATCTTAAATCACATGTTAGTCAATGTTATAACCTTAAATGCATCAGCATTATCCAGAATACCACCATTTGATAATCCACTGAAAATATATCTTACAGAAAGATATAAGTGTCAAAAACAATTTGACATGCACTTGCATTAAAAACCTAATAATTTATAAAACTACGACTTACACGGAAATGATTGTAAATTTGAGAGATAAAAATTATATTTTTCCGAATAATATCCAATAGGTTGGTCTTAACCACCTAAAAACCTGACAAATGAGTTCTCCATGTCTATTTTACCTGAAATAGAGGTATTTCTAGACCCGAAATTAAGAAAGTTAGGCTGACCGATGCACGTTTTGGCAACCATTTTGAATTCGGCCATCTTGGATACCATCTTGAATTTCTGATTACATAATAACTTCTTCTAGTTCATTCTATGGTCTTGAGAATCAAATCCATGACACTTTGATTGCATTTGTAGAGTATTTTGAGCCGAAAAATGGTATAATCGCTCAAGTCAGCCATCTTGGACGCCATCTTGAATTCCCAAGGTGCCAATAGGAGGATTTTCGAGGACTTTTAGTATGTCATTCTAGACAATTTTCTGAACGTTTCCTCAAAATTTCAGCTTGTTACTAATTTGTTCCGGGTACATGCCAATATGGAGCTAATGCTACTGGACTATAAGGGATCCTGGGACATCTAACAGTCATACCACTTTCACTTTCACAAATGAGATTTGAGACTTTACACCAGGGCACCAATCACTTCAGTCATGATCCTGGTGGCAGATTTTATTTCAATCCACTTTGTTTCACGAGTGCAGTCACTTCTCCCAAACTTATAGAACCAATGCCATTTTCCGTTGATAGTAAAGAAAGAGGTCCAGGAGAAGCGTGAAATGTTTCCTATTCATTATAAACGTACTGTGCATTAAAGTAAAAGAAGTGTCCCAGTAGCACTGATCTATCACTCTGAAAAAGTTACTGGAACGTGCTACCTCTTTAGAGACTAAGTCGCTGGACTGGCGGATTCTCAGTGAAAAAAGTTTAAGGGGCCGACCAGATGATCTTTGGGGGATGGATATTTGATGAAAAAAAAGATTGTTTCCCACTTGACACTGAAAAAAAAGTTTGTTCAGCACATGGAAATAAAAAAGAAGTTTGTTTCCACCTGTACCTAGGGTACTGTAATGTTAAAATTCCGATCAAAAAAGTTTGTCGCGAGTGGGCATGCGAAAAAAAAATTGTTCGTTGACGCGTCGCGAATAAAAAAAAGTTCATCCCGGGGGTAAAGGCCATAGGATACTGTGCCAAGAACTATACGCTAGGGAACACTCTGCCACCGAAAGTCACCAGGTCCTGATGCATCAAAAAACATGACATGGTGTAGTCAACAACATCTGCACGTACCAACTGGAATTAATACTGGCCACGTTTTAACCTGCACCGGCGCGTTTTTATTATACAGAGATTATTTGTCTAACGCATCTAACAACAGAGCGGGGAAGAGGAGAAAATGAGGGGTAGTTATACGATCTCCCCTATTTGATGTGATGTTTGCAGAACATGATAGCAATGCATAAGTCTCACATCTTGAAGAACAATTTCGATATTTGAAGAACAAAGCAATTCTTGGTAGATTTCATATAACAAAGTTTGTTGTTTGAAGTAGAAATATAATCTGATAAATATAACATAAGACATTTATGTTAATGAGCAGAATACTTGAAATAACATGGCCAACATTGACCATAAAAATTTGAAACGAAAATGAAACTGCACAACCAACAATCCCTATTATTATGTGTTTGGAATTAACAGTCAAAAAGTGACTTATATTACTTGATTTAAAAAATTGCCTAAGTAAGAATAATTTCTTTTTCATGATGGCGCAACCAATTCTTCCGCATCGTGTAGTAGATCTGAATATTTTCCGCCTAAAAGTTGCTGGTCTTCACGACTCAGTTGCTGAAGGGTCTTCAGCCAAAGGGGCTCTTTGCTGTTGGTCAAAGTTCCGAGGTATTTTTTTGGATTAGTTTTGTTGAATTGCGCTTCGTTGAAGTGTTTTTGAGAGTATTTGTAATATTTGGCGATGTCAATGTACGTAACATCAGGCATCTTTTTGGGCAATAATCCAGTGAGATATACATCGTCAACCCAAAAAAACGGAGTCCTCTTCGAGGCTTCGTACATCTCTCTAACGATATCCCCTGAGATGAACAAGAAGCCTCCGGAGAGATATCTGGGGTAAAATTTCCCCTTGAAATCGGAATACGAAACGCACCACTTGGCGCACGTCTTTGGGTCTCTCAATATCGGCATGGAGTTATCGTACCACAGAAGGCCCATGACGTATCTTTTTGCGTCCCAATATTTGTCTTTCATTAGTTTCAATAAGCGAAAGATGTCTAGAAATATGTCGTCATCGGTTTTTATCACAAACTTCACTTTATCGCAATAGGTAGATATCCATTTTAACGCACCTACAGCTTTCTGTGTTAAATTCCTATAACTATCGACATAATCCTCTTGTACGATATCTCCATACATCCTACTTTCCTCGTACAACTTCTTTTGGACCCTTTTACTGCTTGCGTTTCCCACCATGAATATTGTTCTTGATTCGTATTTCGGAATGACTGAATTTTTTGCCCAGGTGTTGCGCATGCTATTTCTGCGATCAAAATGATCGGGCGAGGTGTGGACGTAAATTACGTAAGTCAAATTAGCTCCGTCACAAATACTCTTATTGTTAATGATATAAGGGAAGTCATGTATAGTACCAAGAGGTTTTATCGTTACTGAATTCCCTGTAGTATTGGGAGTAATAGTTTTAGTATTGTCTGTAACTTTCACATCATCTTTTGTGGCTGCAGTTGCATCCTTTTTACTTTTGACTATATTTCCAGCAAATGGTACAATTTTGAAAATAGGAGTCTTATCTCCTTGATTAACAATGCCATTATTGTCTTGGATTACTTGATTTTTCTCCAAAATTGGACCTGCTTTTTTGCCGTCTTCATTCGCTTTAGGTTTTTCTGTTTTTGCATTATTTTCATCTTTGGCATTGTCTACATTGTCTTTCTTAATTGCGTTATTTTTTACATCAGAACTTTTCACATCAACTTTAGTGTCTTTTCTAGTTGCTTCTGCACTCTGTATAACTTTTCCACTAGTTTGGCTTGTGGGCACAGCATTTCCTGTAACTTTATCCTTAGCTTGACTCGTGGGCACAATTTCCTTAATTTTGTCCTTAGTTTGACTTGTGGGCACAACATTTTCTTTAATTTTTTCCTTAGTTAGACTCGTAACATTATCGTCTCTTATTTTGTCCTGATTTTGACTTGTGGGTACAACATTTTCCAAAGTTTTGTCCTTATTTTGACCTGCTTGATTATTAAGAATAGTGTTTACTGTACTTTTGTCCTCAGTCCGATTCACAGGTTGTGATGTATATCTTGGTTTATCGGGAGGTTGTCCAGATTTATGAATATCACTGGATTTATCAATATTATCCATAGGTTGATTCACAGGTGTTGAAATGCCTCCATGCCTTTCAATATCTGCTTTGGGTCTATCAATAACATTACGACCAACAGTTTCACCTTGTGGTTTATTATAATCCTCTGCATCATTGTGTTTTCTTTCATCTTTATCTTTATCATCTCTTATTAGTATTTCATCAATAATATTTTTAATTTTTGAGTCAGCAATAAAACCATTGTCTTGAGTAATTATATTCATAACAGGTACCTGAGAATGTACTTCCATCGTTGCAACGTGGTCAGAATTATACGAATCTGCTGATGAACGATATATATCATTAATCGCATTTGTGAAGTGTGAAATCCTTATCAACTTACCATTATAATGGCTTATTAATAGTGTCAATAATAACGTAACTATGAATGTTATACAAAGTTTTCGAAAGTTTGTAACATGTCGTAAAATCCACGAGAAGATCAAACGGGCGGCCATCGCAATTGCGACCGCTCCAGTGATAATAGCAATTGTTGTCAGCTACCGCTCCAGTGTTAAAACTCGCTGTGATCAAATGCTGTGAATGTTGTTTGTAAAATGATAATGACTAAACATACTCTTGTGCATCAGTCATTTACAATGAAGATCTTGACAAATATCTCTCCCCCAGCTGTTAGTTTGTTAGCCGCATGTTGCTTTATGTGCAAATACATGTATAGTATGTACAGAGGCTGTGCACTGTGTTGCACACTGTGGGCAGCCCATCCCGTTGCTTTTGCATCATGATCTGCATTATGGAAATCATAAAAAGAATCGAGTCAACAATCGGAGTCAGATTATCTACACAATGATGAATATTGTTTCTGAATTGCAAAATAAGTGATTTAATCAAGTGGTTTAATCAAGTGATTTAATGAAAGTGCGAAAAACCGTTTTAGCGAAACAATATAACGTAAAATGCAATTTTGTGAGAATAGAAGTAAGACGGACAGACACATGTAGATATACAAAGTCATACATAGGCAGAAATTGGTAAGACTGATTTTTACGTGCAATATGAGAACTGGCAAGTGCAGCATTTAGCCAGAATACAAATAGTCTTTTTCACCAACAAGGGTTGATTAACACGGCTGGAAAGTTTGTCGCCACCAATAACAATGTAGTATATGGCCTCCAAAATGTGCAAAATTGGAGCTTTACTCCTGTGCACAGCAGTGACAGTGGTAGGCTAATTATAACCATCCTACATACAAGTAGGGCCAGTTGGCCCAACCAGAGCTATAAGAGACAAACCTTTACCCAACAAGAACTTCGCATTTTATCATGACTTGTAGCACACTATTGATTAACCTAAATTTTATATTTTAATTAAATTTATTGTATTTAATCATATGTAAACCTCAATTGGTTTGAATAAACATATATTATATTGTGGACACATTTTGGCCACCGATGATGAAAAATGAAAATTTCAGCACAATTAAGTACTTCTTATATTTTGATAGCTAATATATTAGGGAAACTAAATCCAAAAGGATTGAGCTTTCTTTGTTCCTTAACAGGGGGTGAATCGGCACACTGGAGTGAATCGTGAGAGAACAGGAATATGGTTCATTTCTTCAAAAAAATAACTATTTCCACTAAACCCAGGAATTGTCTTTTTGCAACACTTGTAATACACATGCTGGAGTATATTTTGGTGGGGTCTCACGTTTCTAACTGCAGGCAGTGAGGAGCAGCACCTAAAGCTTCGTCCTGCGAAAATTCAATTCTCAACAGCTGGTAAAAACACTTGTATTTCAAAAAGTATAAGACAATTTAATCTATTTCTGCCTCAATTTGGAAATGTTGCCCCTGTTGTGAAAAATAGACTGTTAACTTTCACTCCTATTGCACCTCGTTTTATGGAGTTCAATTATGTAACCTTCACAAATTACAAAAGTTACATGTGGCTTACAGGAAAAGTTGGGTATCCCTTACAGAACACACTGTAACTTGATTCCATCATTGACTGAATCTGCATGCATTGAACACTTGATCATTAGCCGCTTTGGTTTGTGTGGGTTGGACCATGACTTTCCGGTTGTTAGGTACATTCTGAGAAATTCCCTAAACGAGAAGAGGTCACCTTTTGCCCTGAACTGTAATTATGCCAGAGGGAAATGTAACCTCGACTTTCATGGCAGTTCATTGTGCTCGAATATCAAGCTCCAATGCAATGAATCATGCACTACGACAACATCGAGAGCCACAGCAAGAGCTATCATTGAACTTTTTAATTGTAAATTTGGACTGATGGAATGTGGACTTTCCAATTTTGAAATTGACTCTTTCATTCCTGTGCTATGCACAGGGTAAGTCTTTCAAAATACAAAATTAATTTTCTTTCCTACAAATTGTACTCACTGTACGAATAAACATAATAACAGTAATAATAAATATCAGAGCCACCAACCAATGGGAAACGTTCATGATAATTATAGTGTTGACCAACTTTGGAGGAAATGGTAACCATAGTCATAATAGCATTGACTATACTCAACCAAAACCAAGCAAAAGTCAATTTCAGTGTCATTTTCGGATGATAAATAACAGCACAAAAAACGAAATTGGGGGTCAAGTAATATGAAATGAATTATGAGCATGGTAAAAACATAATTGAAAAATCAATTTGACCTTTTAAAATTGGTAAATAACGATTAAACACTTCAATATTGTAGTTAAAATGCATTCCCTGAAATTAACAACAAATCATACAATATAATAGGCCTATAGAAATGAAGATATAACAAGGAAATTCTGATCCAAATCAGTTAAAAATAGTTTTAGGGAACTTGAACATTAGACCTAGTATTTGATTTTGATGTTTAGTCTTGGGTTCTGACTCAAGTTAATAGCAGATTATCGATACTCCCCAAAATAGCCCCACTAATTTTCATTTGAACATACATGCATGGTCCATTGAAGAAAATAATTCAAATTGGCATTTTTGACATTGGATTTAATCCAGAATAACCTATCTGTAACATAATTAACAGAAAAATATGGCTTTAGATAATTTTCTCTCATTTATTATATTTTTAAAAATATGCTAATTATGCGGATACTTGAGTTCAGATTTTTTTTAGATAATTTGTTTGTGTCTTAAATATATTTTCTAATGATTATTCACAAGTATCCATGCAACTGGCACAACCATGGCGAAAGAGAAGCGAGATGCGTCAGTTTCTTAAAATGAGACATACTTGTGAAGGCACTAAGATTAGCTCTAACAAGTTCAATACAGTGGTTAGAGACTTAATATTTTGTCCCATATTGCAGTTTGATACACTAAATATCTGTAAAAGATTATCAACTTTACCTCTAATAGTTTGATACTTAAACCTTCAAATTTTTAAAACGCGACATACTTGTGAACATTTGCATATGAAATGCAAAAGTATCCTGAATGTGCTCTTATAATGGTCTCAGGAACTGAAGAAGTGTTGTCTAGAAGAGGGATACTATGGGGCTTCCACATAGCTATTAGCAATATCTCAGATATATAGCATATATATATTCCAGAAGATATCAAAAATGCATGTCAGGAAAATTAATGGTTTTCAAACTTTGTGACGTCTTCATGTAAAAATTCTCTTGGTGAACCCAAACACTGTAAAAACAATAATTGTTAGCTAAATAAGTTCTGTGTGTTTCAGTTTGAAATTTGTTAAAATAGCAAAAGCATCACCCTTTATACACAATACTATTTGTGAATGAGCTACAAACAAGCCAAAAAATGCGTTTTTGGGCACAATTTTGATTTACAGTGATAGTCAAGTTCAACCAACGCATAGCAAACCATATATTTCTGAAAACTGCACATTATCCTCTAGTCATTCAGATACATGCCATGTCCAAATGACATGTCATGTTAAAATAATAAGCTTTCCTGTCTGAAAAAAGCCACTGTACACAATACACCCAGCCCTATATGGGCTTACAAGTCATTAAAATAATTCAAAAGTAACTTTAACAACAAACTTTCTGGAAACTACAATATTAAAGCATTTACAATCACATATTTACAATATTTAAACAACAAACTTCTTCGTCTATGGAAAGCTTTAAACAAATATTCTGCAGTAAATTTAACTAAGTCCTTGGACATCAACAACTTAAATTTTTCTTGTAATGATAAAAAGTAAAAATCCACACAATAATCTAAAACACGAGTTAAAAGTAAATTACGTAAATCTATATAAGTATTACAAGAACAAAAAATGATTTTCATCTTCTAGAACATGATAGGAACAAAATTCACAAACTCTATATTCTAATGGTATATCATTGTAACGTCCTATCTCTATTGCTAATGGTAAAACACCGAACCTAAATTGTGAAAGAACAGACAAATGACCTCTATCATAAATTTTATATACATAATCCTCAGTACCAAATGTAGTTTAAACTCTCTGTAAGTTCTTAATTTTGGCATGTTAGTTACTTGATTTTTCCAGTTGGTTTTATAAATTTCCATCAGTTGACGTTGTGCATTTTCCAGGTTAATAGGTAAATTTTCTACAAAATTTTGAGTAAGATTCAATTTAATGAATATTTGTAAAACCTCATTACTCCAATTTCTCTTGTTAATTTGTTTATCAACTTCAAACACTTGCTTTGTTAGTCTGTTTTCATCCATGTAAACAAGTCTATTCCAAAGACGTAGTATTTCAATATGACGTCTAGTTTTTGAATCAATCCATCCCATATCGCCTTTAAAAGCATGTTTTGGGGTAAAACTATTCACACCTAGAAAAAATCATATTGCCCTGTTTTGTATTGCTTCAGGTTTAGAAAAGTCTTTGTAGCCCCAAACTCCTGAACAATAATCCATAATAGGAACAACACCTGAATCAAACAATTTACTGTATGTTTTAAATCCTAAACCTTTCAATTTGTAAACTTTGTTTTGGATACTTCCAAGCGCTCTTCCAGCCGAGTTGGCAAGGGCAGTTGATGTAACATTATAATCAAGACATTCTTCTAAGATTAGTCCCAGATATTTATAGCTTTTTACAATTTCAATTGATTCGTTTCCATAGGTAAATTCCATGTTACTTGTAAGCCTCATATCAAATAGCAGCAATTAAGTTTGGAGTGCCACAAGGCTCACGATTAGGGCCAATACCTAAGTGATATATCTATATTCCAAACACATAATATGTTATATAGATAGATAGATAGATAGATAGATAGATAGATAGATAGATAGATAGATAGATAGATAGATAGATAGATAGATAGATAGATAGATAGATCTCTATAGGCAGATCAACGGATGCTTGGGCCTTTGCATTGCGCATCTATACACTAAATTTATAGGTTAATTACTCGCAGGTGAGCACGATTTAAACTGCTGTCCAAAATAGGCCCAGGTCCATATAAAGAGGGAGGTTCAGAAGAAGCAATTTTGTTTAAATTAACCATGCAAAAGTATTACAGACACAATGTTGACAAATATACACACTACTCATAATTGCTTGAATAAACTATACAATGTCATTGCACCCTCTACTCGCCTTTACACGGGTAAACTGCTAGTATTATATATATCTGCAAAACACCAGGTACAAGATAAGAAGGATGGATGGATGGATGGATAATTGGGGTTTTACGTTATTTATGTAATTAGAAATTCTTTCATGAATACATTTAAGGCAACACTGAAGAAAAAAACTAACTCCTCATAGAAAATAGGATGTCACAGACAATTAAACACACTAGTAGTTACAGTTTTCAGAAATCCACTGCAAAAATATCAGCCAGGGGTGGAATGGACTATGTGGCAATGTGGCAGATGCCACTCGCGGGGGGGGGGGGCATTTAATTTGTGAAAAATAGCTAAATTAAAAACCTTTACCATTTTTATTTGTGAGACTAAATCCAACTTTTAATAGAAGGTCCCATTTTGATTGGGCCCTGTATGACTAATGACTATTGGTCAGGTCCTCCAGTGCTCACATTGTATGTAGTGTAGGCCCAACAGTTAAATAATTTCACGACATCATGTACGTGGGGGCTCATCGACTAACTTCGCCACGGGGCCTAAAATGGCACCAGTCTGCCCTTGATATTAGCATTGAACAGCTGAAAATGTCAGAATGGATGGATGGACGATTGGAGCATTACGTCCTGTATTTTAGCACTTGGTAGGCTAATTAGGACAGGAGGAGGACAAGGCAATGAGGCGAAGGATGATTGAAACAGCCGTCCAACATAGGCCCAGGTGACCGGGCAAGAGCTGGATTCGAACCCTGGACCAAGCGATTGGCAGCCCAGCACGCTACCACTAGACCAACCCTCCCCCTCTGAACATGTCAGAAACCTGGGTGTGATCATTTGAAAGTAACAATGGAAAGCATGTCAATAGATGTGTCACAATGCCTATCACTTTTAAAAGCCTAGTTAAAAAGACCTGAAACAGTCAAGTTGGTTTTGGCTTTGACTGGAGAGTCACAATTAATTCAACAAGTCAGTATAACAATTTATTGCAAGTCAGCTGAATGTTACCATCTGCCGATCCATTGATTGACTTCACAAAACGAAACAAGCAAAACAGAAAAAACTCCGGCTTACATCACGTTTGTGATTTCTTTTATCGTTTTTGTATCAATTTAAAAATCAACTATTTTGGATTTTTTTTTTCACATTTTCCAAATACTGCTCATTCCCACCTGAGAATGACAAGAACTTTAGGAAGTCAATTTTTGGAAATTTCATTAAACTTGTCGAATTTGAATGACCAGTCCTAGATATTTCAATGCTAACACAGGTTATCCAAATTTAAAAAGTAATGTGTAATTTGGTTGGAAATAAAAAAAACATAGACTACGCAGTAGCAACCTTTCAGCAAACAACTTCATAACCAAAATTAATGTTGTTTCCAAACTTTCCATTGCACCAAGCATAGGTAGCCTACATGAGAGACAAGACAATTTGAAATGGAATCATCTCATTCTGCATTGTTGGGAAGAGACATTGAACATCTTTGTACTTCTGTACGTAGATGGAAAAATGGATGATTGGGGCTTTACGTCCTGTATTTATGCACTGGGTAGGCCAATTAGGACAGGAGGAGGACATGTACGCCAATGAGGCGAAGGATGATTGAAACAGCCGTCCAACATAGGCCCAGGTGATCCGGCAAGAGCTGAATTCGAACCCGGGACCCAGCAATTGGCAGGGCAGCACGCTACCACTAGACCAACCCTCCCCCCAGAATCTTTGTACAACCTACAGAAGTGGGGTTTCTTCTAATTTGTCTTTTTAATGCTCAGGCACACAGAAATATTTAATAATACATCTTCTTTCAATTAAAGTAGGAAGGGGTGCTAGCTATTGCAAGTTTAAAGTTATGAATGAGTGGAATATGAGAAAGTATGTCCCATTGATATCGCCTAAAAGCTGTAAACCAGAAACCGGAAAATTCAATATTAATTTTTATCTCAAGATTTGCTGTAGTTGGAGTTAGGTATGTGTCAAAGTCTTCGATAAGTAAGTGAACCACCCTTCCCTATGAAATAACATTGGCCTTTATGACCAAATATGTTTTCCTGTCATTGGATGAGAATGCATGCTTCCACAAGCAGTTTGGTTGAGGATGTTTAGCATTGATGCAATGGCACAATATCATGCGTTTCACTTAGTTAGAGGCGGCACTTTAAGATGCAACTTGCCATATTGAAAATTGTTATATATGCAACAGAATTTATGCTAATCTTTAGTCCTGATTATGTCAATTTTTCGACAGACCGACAGGACAAACGATTTGTATTTATGATGATTTCTATGGGTAAATAAATTACCTGAATCTGAATCTTGGTCCGGAAATGAGACAACATTTAACCCAAATGATTACAATACCTTCTTCGATTTGACTTCGAAAAAAGATTGTTGAAGGTAAAAAGGGAGAGAGAAGTAGTGATGCCCTATGACTAACAGTCTAACACTCCACCGACTTCTGAATTATGACTTTAAAAACATAAATAAAATTAAAAAAATAAATAGAAAATGTGAAGAAAAAACTAAAATATTGACATTGTAAGTTTGAACAGACATAAATAACATGATACAATGAGAGAGTGATAGGCAAATCATGAGTGTGTTATATTTGCATTGAGCAAGACAGCCATACATCTCCATAGCATAATAGGCACACATCCCCATACATCTGCACATGCTCATGACCACAACGGCTCAATTCTATCTGCTAATTTATGGATTTAATTTGAAAGGTTTTTCTTACACGTTTATGTCAGATCTTATAAATAAACTCACACAGATGGTAGTGATGGGGATTGAGGAGACCCTTTTAAAAACATTGTTATAACGTCGTTCATCAAATCATCATTCGAGTAATGTAGGTTCAGCTGAGTGCTTAAGGTGCCCGCCTGCTCCGCTGCAGGTCTTTGTCTTCAACTCTTCATGGGTACGAACTCCGGGTGGAAAACCTAAAACTTTCAGCTGGATGTCATTCGAATGAGACATTAAATTGGCGGCCCCTTGAATCAGTGTCTGTGCTGGGCAAGTAAGAGATCCCTCACATTGGGAAAATGTGTAACATGTTAGGGACTCCCGCTCTCTCTTCTATCTCATCAATCAACCCTCATGACGCTCAGAACTGGGTTTAGTGGGCTGCATCTATATATCTATCTATCTATCTATTTATCTATCTATCTATCTATCTATCTCAATATCTATCTCAATATCTATCTCAATATCTATCTATCTCAATATCTATCTATCTATCTCAATATCTATCTCAACATCTATCTCAACATCTATCTACCACCTCTCTCAACATCTATCTCAAAATCTATCTCAATATCTATCTCAATATCTATCTATCTATCTATCTCAATATCTATCTATCTATCTATCTCAATATCTATCTCAATATCTATCTCAATATCTATCTATCTATCTTATCTATCTTATCTATCTATCTATCTATCTATCTATATATCTATCTATCTATCTATCTATCTATCTAGTATTGGTATTGCTATCAGGATTGGAACAAGCACAGGTCTGATGGTCTAATCTTCCTTTTCACTAATATATTCGAGGTATAATGCTCTTACTAGTTTTTACCCGGGGTTTTTACTGGGCATGCTAACTTTCTTCTGGACAGAAAACAGGTCACATTTGAACTCAGCCAATCAGAGTTGTTCTTACAACTGTGACCTTAGCGAGAACTTTTCTGATTTGCGGATTCCCAAAATGACTTATTTCAAATATAGAAAGTCAATACAATGGATCTGATTGAAAATATACTAGCAAATCGAATTATATAAATGATAAAATTATATTCTAAATTAAAGAATGAGGATAAACTAGTGCATACAGTGTGTTTGAATGTCAATACATTTGAAGACCAAAGACAAAACAAGACACCATAGCATGTTTGAATGTCAAAATGATTGAAGACCAAAAGAGACACCATAGCATGTTTGAATGTCAAGATGTATTAAAACCAATAAATAGATAATAATACATTTGTTTATCAAAATTAATGAAAACCATAAGATAGGCACCATTAAAACACCATAGCAAGTTTGAACGTCAGGCAATTTCTAGTTATCCTGCAACAGCCATGTTTTAAAATGTTTCTCTGCTTTTGAAATTTCTAATATTTGATAAGTAATTAAAATTATTACAACTGACATGTTTGCTCTGCGCAGCTGGCATTGTTGGCATTACCATTTAATGCAAAAAAGTTATTTTCCTTTTGCAGGTATAAATAATTGAACCTTCACCAAGATGTGACAACTCTATTGAGTTCAAAGATAGACAAAAGTAATAAGCTACGTATTAATAAAGCATTAATAAAACATAAAACAATCAGAGAAGTGTTTTTGTTTTCTTAAAAAAGGTTTTTATTTCATAACTATACTTGTACATATTTTTGTATTGTATTGTATTGTATTTATTGAGTTCATGGCATAAGCTGTACAATTACAATTGTTCATCCAATTTGGCAGTGTTTAAATATATCTATAACATTGATTTAATATAAAATGCTAATTTAGCCATTGGGATAGCACAAAGACTTTGTAGAGTGAAGTTATAAGAGTCAAAGAGTGAGGAACAAAAATAACAATATTAGACATTCTTATATTTTCAAAAATGAATTTAATATTAAAAAAGTGGGAGACAGTTTAAGGTGAATATGTAAATAACTTAGATAAACAATATATAAAATAAATATTAGACAGTAGCTGGTATTGATGTCTTTTTGTTTCAAACATCTTCAATAAATTGCCTAATAGGAGGAAAGGCAACAATAACATACCTATACAATTCAAGTTACTCATCTACTAAAAGATTAATAGCCTAAAATTCAAATCCGAATCGTGTAAAAGTGACTTTTAGACGCTAAGTCATTCTTATATATACATTTTGACATATGTGTAGTCAGAGAAAGCATACCGCTGGTAACAATCAATACAAGAATATTGAAGCATACACGAAAAACTAACTCCTGATATTTGTTCAAACAGTCTGTGATCTGATTTGTTTAAAGTAAAAACAACATTCATCAATAAAGTTATTTACATAACACATTTGCATGCTGTGTTGCAAAAAAAGAGTGAATTAAAATATATACATCTATCTTTATATAATATCAAAAAAGTCTAATATGCAAATATGCAAATAATTATAAAAATATTTTTCAAACACAGACGCAAGGAATGATGAACGTTAATATTTGCATTGTATAAATTAAAATACCCCAGTACATCTACTTTGTGTTCAACACAGTTCAGAAAACTTTCACTTTGTATTCTCCGTATTTGGAAGAGCAGTCACAAATAGTAATACTGATCAATTTTCTCTACAGACGAAACGTTTCATCATCACTAAAACCAATTTGTAAGTAAATGTCACATTTATATGTATCATATATAGGCAAATTCTTACCAGCAAAGAGGGTTCATGCAGCGGTGGCGCCACCTATTGTTATTATAGTTCAATGGCGCCACCAACCAGTCTCTTCGAATCATTAAAGTCATCAACAACACAAAACATTGGAAGAGTTCAATAATGGACTCCTAAGAATCCTAAATTTGAAAAGAGTTTCACTAATATTTCATAATCTAAAATCACAATATTTATCACAGCTTTGCAAGAGGCCCTCCATTGTCTTTGAAATATTTGGAAATCGCAGGATGGACCTGAAAAGTAGAGGAAGTCATGACTCAAGAATTTTATTCTCCACAAAATTTCATAATTATACAGTTTTGAACAATTAAATAAGGATTTGACAGAAGCAGCTCTAGTTGAAGACATGATGTACAATTAAGATGAAATTATGCGGTACAGGATGACATATCTAAGACAAACTCTTGTCGCTAGCGAGATGCCAGCCTGGGGCAAACATGTTAAGATATTCATGTACATTGTAAAATACACACAGGCCGTAGCCTGCAGGGTGGGGGGGAGGGGATAACTGCTAGAATTTAACCCCCAAAAAAGTTTTTAATTAAATTTTCTGTGTTTTTTTAGGGGTGTATATATATGCTTCGGGACAAGTCTTCCCCCAAAAGGATACAAGATACCAAGTTGCGTTATACTGGGAGACAGTGATGGAAATGGAAAATTTTCGTCGGGGGAGCTCCCTGCTTTTGCGGCAACAGCTTGCCACTCCAAATTTTCAAAAGGGAAAGAATTCTTCCACCAGAGCATAATTTTGGCTAAAAATACCATGAGGACTGAGAAAGTAACATGATAATTGTAATTTCACCACTGAAGATTGGGGGAGCTGTAGCAGGGTACAGCTCCCCCTGTTTTTTGGTCCAGGGAGCTCAACTCCCCCGAGCTCCCCCCCATTTCCATCACTGCAGGGAGATACAAAAGATAAATTTTAGAGACAGTCACCTTGCCCAAGAAATATTCTATGTCCCTAATTTTGTAACTTCAAATGGTTCGTGTTTAACAACTACGCTGAACAGCAAATGACATGGATGGATGAATGGGGCTAATAAGAACAGGAGGAGGACACAGCAATGAGGCGAAGGACAATTGAAACTGTTGTCCAACACAGGCTTAGGTAACCTGGTAAGAGCTGGATTTGAACCCCAGGACCCAGCAATTGGCAGCCCAGCATGCTACCACTGAGCTTACCCTCCCCTCTTATTGTACAGCAAAGGAAAGTCATCAAATGATCATTGAATACTTGTTTTCATGCAGCTCAGTCTATTTTTTCCAAGCAATGGAAATGCGGTTAAACCAGAATGATTTAAACGCCAAAAATTGGGGTAAAAAAACAATACAGCATCAGTAGTAGAGCTCTACACCGGGTAAAACACTTGAAGCTTTTCCTGGTGAATTTGCCTAGCAACACTAGAGGCGGGGGGGGGGGGCAGTCAAGAAAACCTCTGGTGGTGAAAAGAGTGAGTATTATTGAGAATAAATCTAGAATCGCTTAACTTTCTTTAATTACTCCATCTTCTCCTGTCATCCACGTTTAATGCCTCATGCCTCTTAAGTGGTTCCAACTTAGTATGTATATTAAGACTCAATAATTAAGTTCAAAACCCCACCTCCCCTCCCCCCAAACTTCCTAATAAGTGATCTATCATGACGTGATTATTGGAAATGGCACATACATCTCTAAGAGATGTCAGCCTACCACAATGTTTTTACGTACCATGACAATGTATTTCTTTGTTTTTTGTTTTTAGTGGTCAATAAATTGAAAGTAATTTCTCACCTCTTGTTTGTTTAACGGCGACTCCTTGGCAAATTTTATGATACGTTCGTACACATTTCCATCATAACAACCAATGGCGCTCTCCAGATAATTGTCACTGTAGTCAAATGCGTCCACTAGAGCCACAGCGTCCGGTCTGATTTCTCGCAATGTGTTGGAAAACTTCTCCTGGGCGTATTGAAGTTGGGTGGAGGTCATGTAGCCATCCTGTGTTGAAATAAAATATATGATACAATTAGGTCATTAGTTGAGCAAGAAACAGATGAATTACCTTCGATTCAGAAATTTTTTTGAATAAGTCAGCGTTAAGGTCACTTTTGAAAGGATTGGCAGCATACTTGACACCACTGTTACTCAGTTGGGACAAATCTTTGATCGGAAATATATCCCAAACAGATTAAGTCTTGATTTGTACAACTAATTCTCAATTAATTTGATTAGTTCAATAAACAGATTTTCTACTAATTCTGTTATTTCGATTCAGGGAGAATACAAGGTTAGGTCTATTCATTCCATGCTGGCTGGATGCATGACACCGTGAAGGAGGTATAAGATACCTGGACGGATGGATGATTGGAGCTTTACGTCCTGTATTTATGGACTTGATAGGTATTTATAAGACACTTCAAGAAAAGAAACAATCATCATGCTGTTCATTATAATTCTTCTTTTCTTCTCTGGATAAAAGTCAATCAAAAATTTATCAAATCTGACCTCTAGGAAATCTCCGGACTGCTCAATGACGTCCTGCAGCCCGTACAACACTGCCAGTCTGCCCAGAACAGCCGCAACTCCGGCATCCTCCACTGTGGCCACTTTGTCTGCGAAGGTCTGTAGGACATACTGTTGCACATGCACCTGGATTCAAATTAAGCACTTAAACATAATTACTATATATACACCACATTGCTTGATCAAGCAAAAGCAAGCATTCTTGAACTCAGGGTATCCATTGAAATGTTAATTAGGAATTAATTCCGAATTTTATTGCAGACTTTTTTTCAGATTTTGGTTGAATATAGTCAAATTTAGGGCAAATTTCCTGGTTTATCCCTCTAGGGATTTTTTTTCATAATTTTTCCGGTTTTAAATATGGCGGATACCCTTTGAAGTGTTTATTAAAATCCGTTCAAAAACTGTAAAAGATAAGTAACTCCTTTTTACCTGAGCGGCCTTCACCAAATAAGGATGAGCCTGATTCCAAGCGTCATGTTGGTCCAACCCTCCTGATTGAAGTCTGCTTAAGTTTTGTGCAGCTCTCATAACTAATCTGTTTGGACAAAGGGTCAAATAAAAAATCACATTCATTACGCTTGATGTCTTTAATATATAAACTTTTATTGACATCCTTATATCATAACAGATACATGTGTCATCAATGAAAATACAATGATCATCAAATAGAAATACAATGAAAAACCAACTACAATGCTAAGTCTATTCTAAATGCTAATTATTGTAATTTTACAGGAAGAATTAGAAATAAAAACTATAGTTGATTAACAACGGATTACACAATATCGTAGTATATCAATATCATGAAATGCTTAACATCAATTTTGTTATGTGATATTTTACAAAATTATAGCATATAAATATTTTACAGGCTGGTCCCAGTCACATTTTGCAATAGATGTAATAGTGTAATACTTGAAATGATATATATATGCTACTTGAAATAAAAAATAAAATAACAGCCATTGAGATTAGTAAAACAAGCAACATTGTCATCAGCATAACAGTTTCTTTTCCAGAGCTGTGTACACAGACTCTGTGCAGGAAGAACAGGTGTGTCTTTTGATTAATAGTCACGATTGGCACTGAGGCATAGCATAAAAATTTGCAAATGTCAATATCGGGAGGTTTTCACTGTTCATGTCGTCATATAGCAATGGCTTCTGGCATGCACTAGCGGTAACCGCTCAATGTACATGCCATGAAGTCCTGACAAGTGCAGAGAAACATTTACAGTTTTAGCAATCATCAATTGAGCAGAACGCTTATCAGCTCAACAGATAGGGTGGCTCCTATTTCTAGCCTAAGGATTTTTATTGTTTATTCATTTGCTTTATTCTTTATTTTCTATTATCCCATAATTTTGTTTAGGTAGGAACCTAGGGCTTGTATTATTTCAGGTCTTTTATCTGACATAATCAGTTTAAATTTTTGGGTTTGATCGAGATTATTAAAGTTAGGCATTAGTCTCATCACTTTGTACAAGAGCTCTGTTCTTGGGGCAGTGTTATAATTGCATATTAAGAGGCTGTGCAGTTCATCTTCTATATCACCTGTGTCACATTTGTCACATTTTCTAAGTTCTACAGGAGTTTTAGGTATACTATGTCTGCCTGTTTCAATTTTTAGGTTATGGGAGCTTACTCTAAATCTAGCTATGTTGCTGTATGTTTTTTTAGAGAGATTAAGATTTAGATAGGGTTCTAGACAGTAGCTATTCTTAAACAGTTTATATGTGCGAAGTTTTGGAAATTTATCCGAATCATTTATTTTACTGAGAATTTGAGTTTGTTCTTTAGTATACAGTTGGAATTTTACTTCCTTTATTAAAGAGTCAGGTTCAACGGATGCCCAATTTGTAATGTCAGCATCACTCATTACTTTTCCTATTTTGCTATACCAGTTTTCTTGACCGGCATTGTGAAGATTTTCCTGTATAGATAGGCATTTGTTTAGAATATCATAACTTGGGATACTTCTAACTCTGGCCCAGTAGTTTACAGTTGCTAATTTCTGTCTTAATATTAGAGGGAATCTACCTGTCTCTGCATACACGGCAGGCGTTGGTGTTTGTCTTCTAACGCTAAGGATGTGCTTAAGGTAGCCAATCTGTATTTTCTCAATTTTAGTTATTTCAGTTTTACTAGACCAAAACATGCTGTTATATTCTAGGATTGGAAGGACATAACTATCAAACATTTTGATACCCAAAGATGGCGGTATATGACCTAGTGGTTTCATGCGCCCTTGTAGGGCAAATAAAGCCTTTTGCGCTTGGGTGGCAATGTAATCTGGCATTTGTTTATGAATGTTTTTGTGTGCACTAATGGTGTGACCCAAGTATTTAAAATTGTCAACATTGTCGATGTTCTGTTTATTATAAACAAAATTATTTTTACTTTTGGTACTGATTTGCATTACTTTAGTTTTAATATACAATACAAACTGCATGAAAACTAACTTTGTTTTTCAAACACGTATATATATATATAAACGAATAACCCCAGCCTACTGAGCCTATCATGGGTACAGGCTCTGATTTAGATTTGCAGCAATGATGTCGATAAACATGTGATTAATTTGAGTCCTTAATTTTGGACAAATAATGCAAAAATATGTTGCATGGACCGGCAGTAACTGCTAAGAGGTCCTCCAACAAAAAATGATTAGAGCTTTGAGATGTTCATGGCAAATCTCCATCTGTACTGATAAGAGAGCATTGGGAGAACAGAATCGGATGTCATCTACTATACTGAGTGACAATAGTTCCTGTACCGCAATCCATATTGAATTTGAAAGCAAAAATTCTACCTGTTAGCCCTGTGTTTGTAAGCATCGACCAAAGATTCCAAACGGACATTTTTGTCAATGGAACACGAGGGGGCGTCTTCGGAGAGGTAAGCGACCGTCGGTGGCAATTTGGCTCCTTTGACCGCTTGCTGCACACATTTCATCAAATATCTGGAAGGACATAAATCGTCAACTTAAAATCGCCTCATTCTTTGACTCCGCATTTCTGATTGGAAATTCTCACAACTCTCGCATACACAGTAGAGCACAAAAAGTATATATATATTAAATTTGTATTTGTAATAAATGAATAATAACGGAAGAAAATGTATACGGATCAACTTTATGTGTGGATATTAAAGTAACATTTTTCTATCTCAATTTTTTAACGCTGTTAAGCACTTTAAAAAAATATTATATTATGACAAATGTCTTTTAATGTGTCTTTCATAACTGCGGACACCTTGTTTATCAGAAGGCATAAAAAAATATTTTAATTCCCATTAGTTAAATTATATATGCTCTTTTTGGAAGACTACAGCAATTGATGATGTCATCAAATAGAGGCTTAATTACGTGACCGTGTCGCCCCCTACGAACAGATTACAACGAGTGCTATAAATAACATACCTTGCACATTGTAGATACATGACGTAGTTTTCTCCTTCGTACGTAGATCCAGCAACTTGAAGACCATACTTCTTGGGAAGGCCGCTGTAATGCGCGTAACCATGGCCACCACAGCACAAGCGGCACACTTCTATGGCCTGACTCCCGTGTTGACTCGTGTAAGCCTTTAAGCCACTCGAAAGCCCATGAAGCTGAATGGGTATAAAACTCTGTTTATTCCCCTTACAAGAATTTATGGATTAAAATCACTAGAACTGCCAATTTAGACATCTCCTTCTTGCAGCCAATTAAAAAGGGTGGTCTACTCTACCACACTCAACCACTTTTAATCAGATTTTTTTATCTGTACTTTTATTTTGTAATTATGAATCAATTTGGTACATGTTTAGTTTGATTTTGTAATACTGATGTGAAGGTGCCAGCTCGATGAGCGTTTTAAGCTTATCTGGTTTCCTTTAAATAAACAAACAAACAAACCACAATGTATATATATATACGAGTTCCATATATAGGCATTGTTGTCAGCGGAGCAATGCAAACACACTCAAAAAATAGGTGTGTATGCCAGGTAACACAGCCTGTGATTGACATTTATTTGAATATGTGCATTGAAAACTAACCTTGCCATTAATTTGTATTGTGCAGTGTTGCAAAAAGTAATAATTAAATCAAACATACCTCAGGAAGAGCACCAACGTTTCCGCTGCTAATTTCTGCCGTCACAAAGTTGTACATATCAGACATGTGGTTTCCAGCGAAGAGATAAGCATACGCCATCGCCACCTGGGGGAATAGACGCATCTGTTGCGTCACAAAGTCTATCACCTGCACTTCTTTGCTGAAATTAATGAAAATTATCTTGTGAATTATCACCTTCGCAGACTGATAAATATAAACAATAACACTCCATTTGTTGTAGCATCATTTTACTGTTCTTAAATATTTTATTTTTAAGTTTCAGTAAGAAATCTCCATTCATTACTCACATCAAAAGAGTTCATACTAAGAATAATCATAACAGTCTAGCAAATAAATGTTAAATTTTAAGCATTACCCTGGTTTCAGTTCAGACTGTCTTCTCACGCAGCTGTATCTAACAGCAATTGTCGCAGACTGAGCAAGAAAATTGGCGACCACATTTGTAATCATAAAGGCACGGACATAGATCATTGTTCCGTAGGCTAGCTTGTCATGCTTCCCCTTAATGTATGTACCATCTTGAAGAACCTAGAAGGAGATAAAGAGAAATTATATAATTCAATAGAAGTGTCATTTGTTCAACTAACATCCAAACACCTTAGGCAATAATTATTCAGTTAAAGATTGCAACCTCAAGCCAAGGACCAAGTTGTTATGGTGCTTCATACGGCAAGCCCCTAGTGAGAGACCTCTACATATCTATCCGTGTATCTATCTATGTATTTATGTCTGTTTAGATAATTGATGGATCTGTATATACCTGAGCATTTTTCATGAGCAAATTTCCCCTTGGCACTCTCACGTGGTCCAACTTCAAGAAACCATTGTCGATCATCGTGAACTGGAATTTCGGCCCAATGTCACCGCATGTGATTCCTGAAAAAGAGAGCATAATGCACCTTCTCTGCTACACCAAGACAGACGAACAGATAGGGTCTAATCGGCATAAATCATACCTGGCATAGGCTCGTGTGTTTTCAAATCTCTCAATTGAACCATAAAAGGGTGAGGTCCACAGCTTTTGCCGTTGATGTACATAACGGCCATCACCACCGCATAGTTGGACGTTTTACCCACTGAAAAAAGAGCGTTGTGTTGATTAATTTATCAGTTGCATTATATCATGGTTACTTTAGGTCACCCTCCTGCACAGTGACCCTGCAAAAATGAGGCAACTGCCAGCCTATTCCAGAACAGTTAAAATACCCCTTGCTTTTATTAGTTGAAAGCATGCCCTGATTTAGAAGGGTACCTGTTGGAGGATGCTTTAGGCTTACATAAATCCATTTTACTTCTCTTCTACTTACATCCTCCCGGCCACCATTTGTAAGAGGTTTCCGTTGGACTGTCAATCACAAATTCATCCGTCCTCTCGTCAAAGGTGGCGGTGGTCTCTAGACCTCTCAGGAATGTTCCTGAAATTGCACAATAATGTAAGGGGTTAATTTCAGTCATTACTCGATGCAGAGAGTACTTAGTAGAGCCAAAATTTAATCAGTTCCATGGGTGGTCATGAAGAAACAGTGTACACAATGTCAAGTAGATTTGTCCAGTATTTTTTCTGTTATATCAGAGACATAAGCATGAGTGGCGTTGTGTGCAACAAATGAGACACCTCATAATCGTCACACTCTAGCGTGGGTGATATTTCTTACCATGTCCCAGCTCGGTCTGAGCATAAGTTCCGATGATTTCATATCTTTCGGCCGCAGGCAGCCATTTCTTTACTTGTTCTTCTGTTCCTTGGCCGAGCAGAGAAGGAATGAACATTCCGTAATGGAGGGTCAGTGGGGAGGAATCATTCGGAAATATACTCCTGAAATAAATGAGAATAATACTGAATAGATAGATAGATAGATAGATAGATAGATAGATAGATAGATAGATAGATAGATAGATAGATAGATAGATAAGAGCTACCAGAAATTTCAGCCTGAGCAAGGAAAAAACTGCAAAAAACAAAACTGATTCCCCCTACAACTTAAAATGACACCCAAGCAAACATATAGACCATGTAGAAAGATAAGATAGATGGACATTGGAAGCACAGCTCTCTGAAGGAGTAAAGCAAAAACCCCATGTACATGATCTACAGCCCTCATTTCCGTTTACGGGATAGATAGAAGGTGAAACATTCTGACAGAGAATCAAAACACATTGCCACTGACCTCGTTAAGTCTTCCCTGTCTTGACTACCACTCAGTCCATGTTTCAGCATCTTCTTCACTACCAGAGTGGCCTTCCTAACTCCCTCCTGGTAGATTTCATCCCGGGACAAGAAGTACGTGTTTGGACCCTTGCATTCTGGATCATTCTCCACCAAATCTCCTGCAAATTAAACAAGAATCCATGGCTTCAAAGCTAGCTACTTACTAAGACTCCTGCAAAAACAAAATTCACAGCTAGCTTTAGCTTATCACAGGCTGCCAGTTAGTGTCCATCCTACGAACCTGGAATTTTAACATGTTAAAGACTTGCAGGCAGTTTCCAGTAATGACCTCATCTGCATAATATGGGGAAAAGATAAAAATGTCAATATCATCAATAACCAGCTGATGACTGGATATCATATGAAGATCAGGGATTATACCTAAAAGCTAAATATTGAGGACCCTATAAGATTTATTCAAAAATAATTGAGAATGGTCTTCTAGTATACTCAGCTATTTGAAAACTAGAAGTGCTGAAGCATTGTCATAATTAAATACGGAGTATTCCTATAAATCTGATGCTGTGTAAAAGCAATATATTTTTTAAATATTTTTTGATAGTTTTCATGGATGCATTGTCTTCAACCGAATCTATGGGTATGACAAGTTGATTCTATCCTTTTGGATTGTGAAGGTTTAAAACATTTCTCTGGACTTTTGTTGGGAGCAACGTTTCACTTGTAAACCATACAAGCATCATCAGGCTACTGAGCTATTGCTACTTCTAGGTGAGAAATGTTTTAAACCTTCACAATTGGAATTACCTGGATGTCTGAGAATCTACACCTACAACCCATCAATTCCTAATTTTGAGTTTATTCATTGCCAACGCAGATATAAACACCCCCGTGCTAGAAGGCCATCTGGTGGCATAGGTGTCCTAATTAAAGATCGAGTAAAACACCTAGTTAAAGTAGAGAAACAAAATGAGCATGTAATTTGGCTTAGCCTCAAGCAAAAGCAACAACCTTCACTAATAGTTGGTGGGACATACATACCACCAGCTGGATCTAAAATATATCTTAATTATGGGATAAATGACATCTTTCAGGCTCTCGAAACAGACATTGCCAGTTTCCTTCTGTCTACTCCTTCTGTTGCCCTCTGTGGGGATTTCAACAGCCGTACAGGAGGCCTTAGTGACATAATTGAAAATGTAAATGGTAAAGATGCTGACATTATGGCTGATCTCAATGATGTAATTGCTAATCCTCAGGGTATCAATAACTCAGATTGGTGTACTAAAAATAGGCTCATGACAGATAATACACATAATAATTTTGGGAAAGACCTAACGCAACTGTGTAAAAATAGCAACATGAGGATTATGAATGGTTTCCTTAATGCGAACAATACTGATAACTACACATGTCATGCTCCCCTTGGTAAGAGTACTGTAGACTATCTTCTTAGCACAGAAACACTCTTTCACACACTGGCACATTTTGAAATATGTCCGAAACTGGTTGAGTCCGATCACTTACCAATAGCCTTTGCTCTAAATATTAAAATTCCAGCAAAGGGTATTACACACACAAAAACTAACCATAATAGGAACAATGAAAAGCGTTTTCGATATATATTTGATAAAGAAAAGGTTCCATTATATAAAGAAAATCTGAAGGCCGACTTATCGACAGATAAACTCCTAATTCTCACAGATACTTTAAATCATGCAAGTAATGTAGATGACATAATTAAATGCACCTATGATTATGTAGAAAGTAGTATCCAAGCAACATTTAAAAAGAAATACTTCAAACCAGTAACTAATTCATTCCCAACTAATGTCTGGTATGACGATGAATGTAAATCGGCCCGAAAGAAGGCCAATGAGTATGCTAAAACCCATGATCTAAATTTAGAACCATGTAATTTGCAATATAAGGCTCTACACAAAAAGTACAAGTATACAATTCAAAGAAAGAAAAGATTACACCAGCAAATGAATAGAAATGAGCTGGAGAGGTTGAAAACAACCAATCAAACAGAGTGCTGGAAACTCTGGAATAAACTCACAAACACACACACAAAAATATCTAACCAACCAGACATAGACACATTCCATGAATATTTCACCAAACAAATACAACCACCACCCTGCTCTCATTTCGATCAGGAACACATGACTGGCATTAACCTCGAAATAAATCAAATTAAAACAAATACTTTAAATAATCACATATTAGATGACATTAGTAATAACATATGTGACAATCACATCACAGAATCTGAGGTAGCGCTGCACCTGGCTAAGCTTAAGAATAACAAAGCAGCGGGCATAGATGGTATAACTGGAGAATTCTATAAATATGCTGCGGATGAGTTGGTAACGCCTTTCTGTGCCGTCTTTAATTGCATATTTGATAAAGGTGAATACCCTACACACTGGGCAGAAGGGATAATAAATGCATTACACAAAAAGGGGGACTCTTCCGATCCTGATAATTACAGGAAGATAACTATTACAGTTGCTATGGCCAAAGTATTTGACTCTATTCTGAATGCCAGACTATACTTTAAAAATGAAGCAATGTCACTGGATGACCCTTACCAGTTTGGCTTCACACCTTCTCGTGGAACGACCGACTGTGTATTCGTACTTGACACCATTGTCAGCTATCAGCAATCTAGAAAGAAACCTATTTATCTATGCTTTGTAGATTTTACTAAAGCTTTTGACTATATTAATAGAAATGCTCTCTACTATAAACTACTTAAACAAAAAATGAGTACGAAAATGCTTAAGATTATCATGAGTATGTTTGAAAAGGCCGAAGCTAAAGTACATCAATTGGGCAAACTAAGTGCCCCAATAGACAGTATCTATGGTGTCCTTCAGGGTGGCATCCTGAGCCCTAAATTGTTTAACGAATTCCTCTCTGATCTGCCACTATATTTAAGTGAAACAGATGGAATAGAGATAAATAGTACAGTATTTACACACCTTCTCTATGCAGATGACATCGTTCTCATATCTGAATCTGTAGAGGGTCTACAAAATAGCATTGACTCTCTACACATGTTTTGTGCCAAGTGGCACCTTATTGTTAATATCTCTAAAACCAAAGTAATGCAAATCGGATCCAAAACCCACGCTAATTTCCTATATGATAATAAAACCATTGAAAACGTAGAAAAGTTTAAATATTTGGGTCATACAATTAGCAACAATAAAAAGATACATAAAGAGATGCCAGATTACATAGCAACCCAGGCCCAAAAGGCTCTTTTTGCTCTGCATGGACGGATGAAACCGTCTCTTGGTCATATACCCCCATCACTTGCAATTAAAATGTTTGATAGCTATGTCCTCCCTATACTGGAATACAATAGCACCTTTTGGTCGGGTACTTCGGAGATTTCTAAAATTGAGAAAGTTCAGATTGGTTACCTAAAACATATACTTAATGTTAGACGACAAACGCCGACATTAGCAGTGTATGCAGAAACAGGTAGATTCCCCCTTCGATTGAGGCAACAACTTAGCACAATAACCTATTGGGCCAAATTAAAAGATCTCCCAAATCATGATGTCCTTAGTAAATGTCTTAAAATTCAGGAAGATTTACATAACACAGGTCAGAATAACTGGTACAGTAAGGTAGAGAAAACTACGACAGAAGCTGACATCTCAAATTGGCTTACAGCTGATCCCACTTCAGTATTAAAGGAAGTGAAACTAAAACTATACGCAAAAGAACAGAACAGAATTCTTAATGAACTCACTGACTCTGAAAAGCTTCCTAAACTTCGCACATATAAACTCTTTAAGACAAGCTACTGCCTGGAACCATATCTAAATTTGAATCTCCCAAAGAAAACATACACTAATATTGCAAGATTCAGATTAAGTTCTCACAATCTTAAAATTGAGACAGGAAGACATAATATACCCAAGACCCCTGTAGAGCTTAGAAAATGTGACAAATGTGACACAGGTGACATTGAAGATGAAATACATTGCCTTTTAGTGTGCAACAATAACACTGCTCAGAGAATAGAACTTTTAAATAAAGCAAGCAGCTTAATCCCTAATTTCTGTGATCTTGATAGCATACAACAGTTTAAAATACTCATGTCAAATAAAAGCCCTGACATAATACTTGCTGTGGGTTCTTTTCTCAATAAAATAATGTGAATAAAATCTAAAACTCCTGTGCCTCCTTGCACTTTACTTTCACCGGTGCTGCTGTCTATGTCGAGATATGTATCCTCACTTTGCTTTTATTGACTTTTGTGCAATAACACATATGAAACTGGGACCAATGTGCATATTTTATGAACTATGAGAGACAATTCTACATGAACTGTGAAACCTGTCATTTATTATGATATGACACTAGATTATGTTTGGTAACATAGAATACTGTAGATGTAGATTTGAATTTTTTGATTTTTCGATTTTCAATTCTTGATTGACACATGTATCTGTATTTGATATTTCTGTTGTCATTAAAAGTTTATATATATATATACTATTATCATATGATTATCCTTTTGGATGCACATGAAAATTGCATCTATCTAATCTTATCAGTAGAGGAAAATGCACTCGGAAAAAATGGTATCTGATCAATGTCAAATCAAAAAATGTTCTGAATTCTTAACCTCTCAAAAAGCCTTCAAAAAGGATGTACAAACTGAAATTGACAAAATTTATTCACAGTCCAACATTCAAAGAGATTAAAAGTTACAAAATGCAATATTTTGTAGCATCTACATTGAAGTTATCAAATAATCTTTTGTGCAAAGTTGAGGCAAATATAAACTATAGTATGGACCTATCCTTTACCTGTATACTACTGGCCGAAGTAAATCTGCTAAGTAGTTTAATTTCACATTCATACAGATTCAGATACAGATTTGTTTTCAGATTCAGATTTTTTATTGTAACTACAGATATTCATATATACAAATAAACTTACAGCTTGTGTCCCGAATGCACGATTACCACTCATGAGAATCATGGGAGTTCATCAGATTTGTGTGAGATAATCATTGAATTAAGAACAGGGATTTTATAAATGTGCCAGGATTATTTTTGACAGGTTATTTGCCAATAACGCTAACAATTTTATATGTGATTGTATGTTATTTGCTTTTGAAAAATTAATAAAAAATCGATCAATACAATACAATGTTGCTTATACTCACGTATATATCGTTTTCTGTCAACTCTTTCCTTGCCTTGGTATATAACCTGTGTCAGCAGTTCAGAATCAAAACTAGCACCGTCTCGTTCTTCCTGTAGATCCGGGTTTACCCCTTTTGTAGTTCTCGCCATTTTTCTTTGTTCTATTTATCCAAAATAAACGTCCTCACTCGATGTGAACCTGAAATAGATAAAAGGAGGCTATGTGTTACATAATAACAGATAAACAACAATTATCAGCTGACAAGATCTTATTGTACAGATTGTTATCTAATTGCTATCTATGATAATGTGATAATCTTTCATTGATCTCAAATTTTTGTCCTATATTTAAGTGAGTTGAAAAACTTTGTGCAGATTATTTACTAAATCCTTAAAAATTAAAAAGCTGCCACTTCTAGATTAGGACAACTCATAAAATACCATACTTAAGGTTCTGGTATGTGGTAAAAGATTGTTAAAAAATAAATTTACAAACATTTTTTATAAAGATATCATGTCAAAGACCCGGGGGGGGAACTCAATGTATTGAACTATATACATATACTCCACGGTTTGACCCTCGTTTTTAGGCCCCAGATGAGTCTTGTTGACTAAAATGACCCAAAGTCAAATTTGTTGAACCCCTTTATCACCAGTGAGAACAAATTACGTGAAAATCGGGACCATTAAGGGTAAAAAATTCCATAAAAAACCAGAATTCAAGCATAAATTTTTGACAAAATAGCACACAAGGACCATTTCCAACAAAGTTCTTATCAATTTGCTATAAATTTGAGTCTCGTTGGGGGCAAATTTCGAATAAATTTGAGTCTTGTCGGGCGTCAATTTTTACGTTGCTCCAGTCCGGTTGGGTGTCACTTTCGCAGCCTCCTCCGAGTATCCCCAACAAAATTTGAACCAAGTACCCCCCAGGCCCCCACCCTCGGGGGGAGGGGCATGTACCCACCATATCCCCATAGGGAGAGCCCCAGCAGCATATATATATACCAGCCATGTACACCCATATGAATTTTAAAATATTTTTATATTCAAAGTCAAAGTCAAAGTCAAAAATCTTTTATTTAACCAGGATGGCCCATTCAGTTTACACTGGTTTCCAATGAGGTCCTGACACATAATTAGACACACAAAATTTACAGAGGACGCATAAAAACACAGGATTAGACAAGATATATACAAAAGAAAATACATGTAAAAATAAATAAACAGGGTAAGAACATAAATTGGTAAAAAGATTAAGAGCAATTTGAAATATTAAAATATAAATTAAATTTGGAATATATAGATAAAAATGATCAATAAGGACCTCTATTGGATACAATCTCATGCTTTAGCCTGTTTTTAAACATGTACTGAGGTAGAATTTCTGACGGCCATGCTAAGTCCATTCCATGCTTTCACCCCTTGGTAAATGAATGCCCTTTGGCCAGTGGTAGTTCTGCATTTGGGGATCAGCAAGTCTTTTCTGTGAGATCTTCGTGTGTTATGGCAATGACTAGAAAATGTGAATATCCTGGATAAATACGGTGGAGAGGGTCCATTAATGCATTTATGCATAAATAGATCGAAAAATTCTATCTTAACCAAGATTGGCCGGTAGGCGTTTTGAGTCAGATTTTGTCGGACTAATGCATAAAAACACATCGGTGATAAAACACTCTCTCAGACAAATAAAACCATTTGAGTGTGTTAAGAACATCATGGGTACATGTATCATATGGAACTTGTAATATTATTTTTCCTGCTCTGTTTTGGAGTCGCTGCAATTTAATCAATTCAGTTACATTACAATTTGCATATACAGTGTCACAATAGTCAAACAGGGGTAATATCAGAGCATTGTAGAGCATCATAGCAAGATTTTCGTCCAGGAAAGCTCGGACTCGTCGTAATATTCCAATTCTCTGCTTTATTTTATTTCGTGCTTTTTCCAAGTGGTATTGAGCATGTTGAGCTGAAGTTCTCATAAGTTCACCTCTGTTCACAACTCACATAGGCCTCTAGATGAGTTGTATAAGGTTGTAAATTAGAACATTTCTTTGCCTCCATTGTTATTAGAATTTGGCCATATTCATTGCCCCATTCAGTGAACTGAAGGGGCTTTATACAGAAAAGACAACAAGCCTTAGAGCTTACAGGTCTATCCAAGTTATTATGGGGAAACCTGGCCTAAATAAAGTCAGACACCCCACCTAAGCTAACTATTGTGTCAACCTACCTCAATGAACAAGTCCATGACAGTTGTCAGATCCAAAATATTCACAAAACCTCTTTTAACTTAACCTGAGGTTTCTGTGTTTCTGTTTCACTAACATGACATAGGGTATGTACCAGACTCACAGCCTTATCTTCCAATGTGCAGCTCCTCTGATCTGCAGATCAGAGTGATGCTACCCGGTGACCCGGGGTATCCCAGCACACAGCAGAAGAAGAAGAAGAAGAAGACCTATTTCCGTAATGCTTCACAAATACACCAGGTGATTCTGCAGTTACATACCAGACACTGGCTCCATCTACTGGACCTTCCATTTTGTTCCATTCCAATGACGTCATTTGATCGTCTGCAGACAACCAAAGCAGAAGAACACTCAAACTTGGATGGACAATTTGGTGAGTTTGACCATTTCTTCTACAAAAATTTTAAATAACACATGAACCTCAACCTTTTCTAAACTAATCAGTCCGAGAACGCTCCACCAGCCGATGACCAGGACGGTGGCAGGACCATAGAAGAGCTCAAGCAGACCCAAGCTGAGCCGACCAAGGTTAACACAAGAGGAGAATTAGGTGTACCATATTTTAATAGGTCTATAATGGCATATTATGCATTCTCAAAATTTAAACACATTATAAAGTGGCCTTAACCTTGAAGGTAAGCTATCATTTGTTCAGACGTTAAAGATTGTGTGGATGTAAATAAAATCCCCCAATTCATGATAATGTCGATAACCAGACAAGTGATTTATGAATGATCCTCATGTATAGACTGATCCACATACAGGTTTCCTCCGTTTCAACACAATTTTGCCTCGGCCAATATCATCAACCTTAGGCACAAGAAACAAATCACACCAATTTTGGCAAGACCCTTCCATGCCCGCATACTGGACAGTGGCGTAACCAGATTTTTCCAGGGGGGGGGGGGCAAGCGGTCTTTCAGGGGGAGGAATTCGCGCCAACTAGCACAAGCGAGAAATTTTTTTAATCTATTGGCCCTAGCCTATAATATTATGTTTATATACTACCTGAAATACTATAATGGAAGCAGTACATACGTGATTTACACAGTAGAATGAGACAGAAAACATAGAAATAGAATGGAGTAAAAAGCGTGTGTATGTATAGTGTTGGAAAACAAATTAAGAATTGCCAAGTATTATCAATCCTCACAGGGTGGGGGGGGGGGGACAAGTCACAAGAGGGATGACTACAGGGGGGGGCAGTTCCCCCCCCAGCCCCCCTCTGGTTACGCCCCCGATATTGGAGCACTATCAGGGTAAAATTAGTTCAATCAAATATTGACAAATTATAACAACAAACACAAATTTATACATTCACATATTTATTAATGAAAAGCATTAGAAAAGGGATAAATTACAGACTGTTCAGTATAGTGTGTGTCATACATCCACTAAAAAGAGGATTTTCTCTTTTTTACAATCAGTTATACCCAATAATTTATCACTTATGTGTGTAAACAGTAATATTTCTTCAGATGTTACCTATCTATGATGGCAAAATTACTGCCCTATCTGCTTTATGACTCCTCGATGAATTCTGAAATATTGTCAAATTGGCTTTTGTGAATCTAAATCCTATTGTTTAAAGTTCTAAACATCCATTTTTTAAGTTAATTTGAAATTTCAATTTTGCGTCACAGGTCCACTGGTATGGTACTTTAAGAATACCTCATTGCACTAATTTATCCATTTTAAAGTAACTTTTGTTTTGGAAAAATTCAGATCTATAATAATTATAAGGCTATTTGTCAGTTATGGAGTATCGAAAATAAATTCTGTCAAACATGCACTTCACAAGATGGGTGAGATTCACAAAACATCTAAATTCTAAATGGAGGATCTTTAGTTTGGAAATTCATATAAGTAATAAGTTTATGTAGAAATGTTCAATGGATACCATGATTACAATTACTTTGGAATTATTACAATTTCTGGCCTATTGCATAGATTTGGAACACTCAGTGGCAACAACCTCTAGGCAGAAACTAAGCATCGCTATGGCAACGTTCTAATTCATTTTTCATAATGATGACAGAATTCTTATAGATCTGAATATTGCGTTAAATGTGTGTATCATCACGTAAGCATAGCCCCTATTATATGATGTTCAAAATAACAGCGTAATATCTCAAATAACTTTTGGGAAAATTAATAAATGCTTAGTTTTGATTGAAGCAACTGCAGTAGTTTTATGTGTTTTGATTTTCAATCAAGTCCCATTTCCTCTATATTTTCAAGATTTTTATTTAAAATTTATATTCATGAAAAAAAAAATTTCAATACAATTTCAGCGACTTGTTTGATTCAATGAAGGCATTATGACTATTAATGAAACCACTTCGACTGTTGCAAGCTCAAATAATTCATAATTTTTTTAAAATAATTATTCACCATAATGATAATCGCAGTACAACAGTTAGGTCAAAAACACCATCATACACTATACACTGACCGTTTACAACATTAGCTAAAAGGAAGGAAGGAATTCCACACTTTAAATTACAAAAGGTCTTTCAATAATTTAACTTCCGTCATAACTAATATATTACAATCTTTTTGAGTGTTAAAAGTTAAAACTTACAGGACAGTTTATCGTCATTTTTTTAAAAAATCTCAATTGTTGTAGTTTAATATATTAACATGGTTGTGATGATACTTCTAGTAATTTTTAGTTGAATTATCTCAAACTTTGAGATTTAGCTCAATCTATCACACAACAAAAGGCATAAACATGATAAAGTCATCATCATATATATATAAAATATTACAGTAAACACTTTTCCAGTGAATAACACATTTTGTTCCATGACCCCTATGTAACAAGCCCCCTGATTGGCCAACAACCCACCTGCATAATGTGATGTTCACCTGTGTGCAGTGGTGTGTGACAGGCAGGTCAATAACAAAAGTGTTATTCACTGATCAGTGAATATAACATTTGTTATTGACCTCCCTAAAAAATGTTATATTCACTGATCAGTGAATATAACATTTATTGACCTCCCTGGAAAAAAAATTTCCAAAAAAAAAATTCCGAAAAAAAAAAAAAATTTCCCGAAAAAAAAATTTCCGAAAAAACAAAAAATTCGGAAAAAAAAAATTTTCCGAAAAAAAAAAAAAATTTCCGGAAAAAAAAAAATTTCCGAAAAAAAAAATTTTCCGAAAAAAAAAAAAAAATTTTGAAAAAAAAAAGAAAATTTCGAAAAAAGAAAATTTCCACAAAAAAATTTTTTTCTGAAAAAAAAAAAATTTTTCCAGAAAAAAAATATTTCCCCAAAAAAATTATCATGGAACAAAACAATTGTGGACTTCAGTTTCGGTCAATATCAGGTTTTACGGACCTGACCTAGTGATCATGGTGATATTCACCTCGGCCTTCGGCCTCGGTGAATATCACCGGTCAGGTCCGTAAAACCTGATATTGACCTCAACCGAAGTCCATAATTGTATAATATACAATGTTTACAAAAGATGGCAACAATTCAATTAGGACAATATTCAGTTAATCATTTTAAAATAATAATATCATACACAGTGAATCATGCGCACATCACACATCGTGCCAACCGCAAATGTAACCATCTGATATTAATATAACGCGTTATAAAACTAGGACTTGGGGGGGGGGGAGGGGGTGGGGATACAAAACTTTGTCAAAATGACTCTAAATGATAATCCTCAGATAAGAATGATAATCCTTAAATCATAATCCTTAGATCAGAATCATAACCCTTAGATCGGGATCATAATGCTTCAATCAGGATCATAATCCTTAGATCGGGATCATAATCCTGAGATCACAATCACAAATCCTTAGACTAGGATCCAGGATCAACAGACCAATTTAATATTTCCTTAAAATAGCATCAAAAAGTAAACTTATGGAATGTCACAAATTCATGATGGCAAAATATAGCTTTTCTCTAGTTACTCCAATGATTTGACCAATTCATAATCAAGGTAATACTAATATAATTATGCTAATTGTATGATCTTATCTTTATTTATATCTTTATTTATTATAAAAATAATTCATGTTAGTGAAGAGAAAGTGGGAAATTTACCAAAATAAGCCTTGACATTTTAAATATCACGCAAACTTAAGACACCTCTGAATAACTTTGCTTTTTACTTTTTCAAAATTAATATTTTCTTCAACTCTTAAAAACTAAAAAAATATTTATAAATACTTCGAAAATTTTAACAAATGCTTGACTGGCATAAACAGTAACACCACAGATATATATACATACTGTAACACCTTAACTAACATCTATAATATTATATAATATCTATTCCTTTTTTCGTACTTTTTTTAAAAAACAACGCCTGATTTAACCGTATTCAAATGCAAATTCAACAAATTTATAAACCTCCAAACGGATATGCAACGAAACGTATAAACTTTGAAAAAATGACCTGTACAGTGCAGCTAACGAAGATTTCTTAAAAATCTTAAAATATTCATTCTACAACGTAATGAAACTAAACATGATACACTAGAAGGTGTAGTGCATGATGTCCATTATTGTCAGAAAAATTCTTTTGTTCATCTGAGATTTTCTTTAATTTATCTGCCATCAGAAATATATATTACCTAATCAATTAACAGTTTAAGAATGTTTGAACCAAAAAGAGATACAATATATGAGATTTATCTGCCATCTTAAATGTATTTTCTTATCAATTAACAGTTTAAGACACTTTGGAACCAAAAGAGATACAATATATGATAGAACTTTTCTTATAACGATGGATTACGGACCCTCAAGTAGAAACTTAACGACTTACACCTTAAAATGCACCAATAAACAAATACATGTAGACTAATAATGTCAATATACACATGAGTATAAAAATGTTGGACCACCCCCGTACTGGCATGTATACCTTTCATAACTTCACAAGAACCTTTCATTCGCACAAATATACACAAGAACCACTGGCTAATATTAGTAATAATTTAAGTGCTTGTCTATATTTCTATATTTCCATTTTCCTTTAATTAACTTGATTGATCTAGAGATTTTCAGCACTATTTGATGTGTTTAAAGTTTATTACAATGAAACTGCATGGAAAATATGTGTACGAAGTAAACAGCTATCATTGACCAGGGTTGATAAATTTGTATGTATACGAAATACAGACAAGCACTTTAAAATTACTAAGTATCTAAATACAAGAGTTATACACTCTTAAACTCTTTTAAAGCATTTTACAAGATTTGTATGACCATCCAACAATGTATGACCATGTAATATCTTTATCTTATTAGTTAATTAGTCATTTTGATCTTAAAATTCCTGATTGTAAACATAATGTGTAATTAAAACCGTAATTAATTATTAGTATTAAAAATAAATAGGCCTACACAATGCCATAGAACATAATACAAAATTTATAAATTGTATAACCTAATAAAATCACAAGTCAAGGCTCGTAGCCTAAATGCCAACTAATAATCAAAATTCGAAATAGTGGATAATCATACCCTAAAATCAGTAATGGACCATCTATCAGTTAAAACGAAATGAAGACAATTTAACGAAAGAAAATTCATATCTACCTGATCTACATATATGTACATATGCAAAATATATTTAATCTGTCCTTTAATCAGTCACAGGGTGAAAATCATGATCACGATTTACATCAATCCTAAAAATCACAACTTTTTCATTTGGACGATCATCCTTAACTTCAAATGGTTAACCTCTCTACTAATAGTTTATGTACATTATTCTCGTTACCCAGATCTTACCACTATCAAGGGTTAAACACTAACCATCGAGAAAGTGCATCCCTCTGTTAACAGATCTTACTGCTATTCAGGATCAAATATTAATAGCAAATATCTGCAAGATTTAACATGCAAATATAGCACCAGGAGAAGGAAACGTATGTTCGAAATGTTCGAAAAGGATACTATAATAAGCGAAAACGAAATAATAATATTGTTTAAACCATCAGAAGAAAACAAATTAACAGTTCACAAAATTTTAGACATCTTGAAAACATTTTACAGCTTTCAATGTTATGGTTCATGTTCGCTGATACTGTACACATAGCTTTTACTTCTTTCGTTAATTTTCCATTACATTGGCATTTCAAAATATAGAAGATCTGTACTCTTTGTACTTCAGAGGAAATTCACCCAAGTAGGTCACCACTGTTGCATTGTGATGTCATAAGTAGTGCCATTGTACTGCCATTGTAGTCACATGTCATGATGTCACAATGATTAAGTGTTCTATATACAACAAAAGTTCCGTCATAGCTCTATATGTGTGTGTCAATATCATATTCCCTCGAAAACAGCTCAAGAAACATGTACGGAGTAGTTTGGTCCACTGATGAAGTTTTCAAGACCTTTTCCGCGTTTGTTTCAACTGAAGAATAAGGTATGGAGAAGTTTCTGAAGCAGTTGACGTTTAGATCCACACCGAAACATTCCGACCCGATTTAAGGTAATATTTTTCATGATTCATTTATAAACTACTCGACGTCATCTCTTTTCCTTTAATCTATGTCAATAGTATGCACCAGAAGCGATTTCAAGGTACATCAAAACACGCAATTTCTACAAGACTTCATTTGTCTACTTCATCCGTCATCCACATCAAATGATACCACATATATTCCTATCCATGTATTCCGTACTAATATTCTTATCAGTTTGTTCAATATCCATGATATCCAATAATCCTTCTTCTCCATATCTTTGAGAATATGGGTGACAAACATTTCGCCCTGGTTCACATGTACACGTTCGGTCTTCACTTGACAATATATAGAGATATTAGGAAATGTTCTAAGATGTTTTAGACGACTTCTCCCGCCATGTAGCCAGCTGACGAGTTCCCAGATCGACATCCTTCGCACGTGTAAAAGAGAATAGCAATTAGATCGACTAGCACCCCTCCACAACCGACCCAAAACGCCCAATCGAAGAACACTTTCGAGTTCCGATCATAGGTGGCGTCAAACTTGTCGTAAGCCATGTAGCCGAACAGCCCCAGAGCGATGCCTTCAGTCAGGACTGGAAAGAGAGAAAAAAAGAAAGAATTGTTAGAATGGAATTCTTACTCTTCAGTATAAATTTCAATCAAGTTTCTGTAAATGGTTTATCAACAAGAAAGGCCAGTTATCAGAAGCTGAGATTCAAATTAGATTTATCAATACAACATTTGGGTGGGCCTACATACAAATTTAATTTTAAACAAATCTTTAAGTTGTCATCTCACAATGCTTTTTGACATAAGTTTTGCACAGTGTTTAACATGCACACTATCTGATTTCAATGAATAATAGTTAACATATCAACATGCTTCTAAAGGCTTTAAAATGTATATTGTACAAATAAAGTTTGTGAAAAATAAATTTTAATAAGTTTTGGGGTTGGTCATTTCGGCCTATTTATGAATTAATGTGCTTTACAAAATACCATGAATACAGTGCTGTGAAATATGACAACACACACCATGACTACTCTTGTACTCAATTGAATTAGTTGAAAACCATCGCAATAACACGACTACTCACAAGCCATGAGAGTTCCTCCGTGGCCTAATGGTTAAGAGTGCTTGTTTGCACAACCACTGGCTCTGAGGGCGTGGGTTCGAATCCCACCCCGGAACTCAATTTAGTCCGGGCCCATGGGACATTAAATGGAGGCGGGTTGTATCCAGTGTTCTATGCTGGGGCAACTGAAAGACCCTGGGCATCCCTGAATTAATAGGGTATGTACCAGACTCAGTCTTCTCATCTTATCATCATACGGCGATCACCTGCCTCGATATAGCCCACTAAGGTGCTGCTGAGGCATAAAACACAAACAAACAAACAAACAAACTCACAAGCCATGACGAGAAGTCCGTTGACCAGATGAACCACGAAGAGGGATTTGCAGCAAGCGGAACAGAGGAAGACACATGCCGTCAGGAAGGCCGTTAGCAGGAACAGGACGCCAAACGCAAAGAGACCTTGGGCCGCCTTCCACCATACTGCAAGAACAAGGAGAATATACTCAATCAATGACATTATAACATAATAACATACTACGTAGCAATTAACTTCTTTGCCACAATCGAGGTCTGCCACCTGCTCATCGTTGTAAAATAGCAAATCACCTTCGACCGACTGTCATTGCATACATGGTGGTGGTATAGTGGCAACCACATAGAAGAGCCCGTGTCTGTTGAGCAATTTTAAAAGCTATACATGCTACGACTACGTGCTACATAAACCTCTGTCTATCTCCACTACAAATAGCGAAATTTACCTGAAGGCATCAATACTAAATACGTTTTTTATTTGTGTCCATTTTGTTTGTTGTTGTTTCAGTCATTTCTCTTTTTAGGCCTACTGTACCTAAGTTTTAGGCCGAACTGTTATACATGTACAATTTTATTTTAACTGTTATAAATGTACCACATGTACACTCCCACAAAAGACTCAAAATTTCAATTTAATCTGAACTTATCCACGCTATCTCGTTTCTCAAAATCCGCATTTCTCAACATTTTCTGTATGGTGGTCACATTTGCTTATTTGCTTTTCACTTTGTGTGGAGTAAGTTGAGCAAATAGTTATGATTTATAACCCAAGCAAACTTGAACTCTTTGACATTTTAAGTATTATGGTACACTTCTGCAAATAAGTTAACTTCTGACCAAGCTGACATGATTTATGCCATATTTTTGAGTTTAAACCAACACAACGAGTATTAAGCAATTTTGTGGATATCAATAATGGATATTGGTAATACTTATTAAGAAATGCTAAAACAGCACATGTATCTGTAGTTTAAAGAAAGAAAGGGGACTAAATTCATATGAGGACTAAATTTATATCTGATGATTGTTTTTTTTTATTCCCCAATTAGATAGGATGTACATAGCTAATGTGTTACACACCCACTGGTTTCTAACTGTTTTGAATAGTGAATATAAACTGACACAGGACATGATAATTTGATATTAGTAAATACATTTTTTTTTTACGAATGATGTTTTTCCGAATGATATTTTTCCACAAATAAGTGTGTCAACTGATCAATATCTATATACTATGTTATAGTGTACATATCTAACACTGCGTAACAAATACAGACTTCACAAAAAAATTGTACTTTTATTGATCTCAAAAGACGATGTAAACTCTTATCACCTTGTCGACAGAAGATACAACAAAACAAATGCAAAGATATGGATTTATATTTTTTCGTACAAATATTTTTAATTCCATAGCTCTTCAACTACGTTCAATAGAGCCACAAATATAATTTCAAGTCATACATTTTTATTTTTTTGGTTTATATTTTCCATACATGTTACTTTGCAGCTCATTTTGAAGTTCATCCCAGCCTTAAAGGCATTAAAACACATCATAAAAATATGATAAACCAAGCAAGAAAAGAGAAATCAATTGCTAGGGACCATAATCATATGTGATAATACTACAAAATATTGATTTGAACAGTCTCAGCTGCTGTTTTTGTTTTAATAGCCACTTTTTACTTTGATATATCACAGGGTTTCATGATTAAATCTCAGCGGGGAATTCATATCAGCGATTAAATCATGACTTCAATAAGTTAAATAACTTGATTTAAATTGATTTATTAGATTCATTTTCGTAACCCTGATCGCTGATGTCTTTTATGGAATGAGGAGCACAAGTTTATAAATTTAATGTATCTTATACAATACGATTATCAACCTATATCACTATACATAATGACATATTATATATATATATATGTCAAAGTTATTAAGACCATATCTTCTGACATTCAAATTAGTTTTAAAATATATCTTTCGCACAGTATCCACTGACAAAGTTCCAGGTCTAATATTGGTTATTCCGTATTCTGTCTGCTCAGACTGCTCCATTAGCAATTAGCAGTTGACAAAACCAGCAAAATCAATAGTCAGACAAACAAGGATGAATAAATTGAATATAATATGTAAATGGCACAGCCATGAAATTCGCGCAGCTCTTAAAAAGTTTTTTTAGGACTTATGCTTTTACCATAACTTTCTTTAAATTTATTTCATATTCAAAAGTAGTCATTCAAAAGGCAGTTATGTTACTGTTTCAAAAAAATTGAAAGACGGATATATAGAAAATAGAGAGAAATTTAGACTAGAAACAATTAGAAAGATAAAATAGATCAAAAATACAATAGATAGATAGATAGATAGATAGATAGATAGATAGATAGATAGATAGATAGATAGGATAGCAAATAAATAGGATTAAGAATAAATAGAATTGATAGTTAATCAGCCAAATAGTAAAAACTTACTAAAAAGGAGACAACACTGAAAGCTGCCAAAATCAAGTCTATGCTAGATTGTTGATATTACATAATAGTGATAACAAAAACAATAACATGGTCTGCATGTAGATTAATTGCTCACTGTTACATAATCATCAGTTGACAAAGATTATGTAACCTTAATTTTGTTATTTTTTCTTGTTGTCTGTTTTGAAATGAAATGAATCACATGTTAATAATTTAATTTAGCTTGTCAAAGCTTATAATTAAATTTTCCATAAAAATAATAGATACAGGGAATATTAATGGAGAAAATTGAATTTTTAAGACACTTTTGAATATGAATATGTCATGTTTTGTTAAATTCGAAACTAAATCATTGATAAGAAGCTGGTCCCACTTGACCTAATTTCCTGCTGTCGACCATTGATGTTGAGACCATCACTGCTCAGACTTTTGGAACCTTTCTTGTGCTAAGTTTCGCTTCGCGAAACGGCCTTCGGCCGTTTCGCTGCGCGAATATTATCATGATTATCATATAGTGCATATTGACATTTTAAAGATCAGCTGGGTGGCTAAGAGGTTACAGTCAACGCTTGCTCAGCTCTGCAGAAGGTCTTTGCCTGCATGGGTTCAAATCCTGGACGTTGAATCCAAAATATTCGATCCCATGGATTTAAGTTTTAAGAGCAAAAGCTTGGCCCGGTGTCATTGGGACACAATGTAAAATTGGCAGCCACTTGTAGCAATGTGAGAAAAAGATCCTTTGATATGGCGTAGAGGGCTACACTTACTATATCTATCTATCTATCTATCTATCTATCTATCTATCTATCTATCTATCTATCTATCTATCTATCTATCTATCTATCTACCTATCTATCTATCCATCTATCTATGTATCTATGTATCTATGTATCTATCTATGTATGTATGTATCTATCTATCTATCTATCTATCTATCTATCTATCTATATCTATCTTGGTCTCTCTATCTATCAGAAATATTCTGCATCGATATCTCCTATCCCATATTTATTATAATAATTTATTATAATAATTATCATATATAATGTTACATATAAAAGGAACAACTAATGAATTATCAGTGCAAATCCCACACATTTCTAACCTCAATTTGTGTGATCGAAACAATGATGAGTAGTTTTGTCGAATAACAGTGTGAATCATACGAGTGGTGACACAAGTTTTCACAGACTGACTGAACAATTTCGAAATCAAATGAGTGGTGTGGCAAACCACTTCCTGATGCCACATACACGTTTACATACCGGTATCTTACTGATAGGTCATCAACTCATCATGGTGATGATGTCAGATGTATGCACTTATGAACACAAAATAATCAAATCATTCAGATGATAATGCTGAACTGAATGAACTGACTGTGATTGTTTTTATTTTGACCAATGTCTGTGACCAGGGGCATATCCAGAAATTGATGGAGGGGGATGGGAAGGGGGGTATAACATACAACATACAACGAATGCACGATAATCCGCAGCATATTATGGTGCAACTCAAGGACATTCTGTAAGTCTCATTCTATTGGTTATCACGACAGAAGAAGAACAGCTAAGCTGCAGCAGTATACCTAGAGGCACTCATCCACTCATGGCCAGTGGTCATTTCAGTAGCCTTTGAATGAGTTTTATGAGGCCATCTGGGGTGTGGTGGAAGCTTATTACAACTTCGAGGGCTGTAAAGCAGTGGAGATGTAACCTGTAGGCTGCGGCAACTGGCAAGTGGATGGGCAATGAGGAAATATAGGTCACTGAGGGATAGCGAGTCTTTTCGTGACTGGTTGGCAGTGGTTGCTATGCTTACACATCTAGGTTGAGGGATAGCGACTTATGACAAAAGTTTTGTGGCAAAAATTCAGGTTGAGGACTGCTGAAGGCCGAGCATGTTGTGGGAGAGTGATTTTGGAAGTTGCAGATCAAATTTGTCGACACATCAGGGTCCAACATGTCGAGAGATAGTGACTTTTGACAAGTTATGTGGCTGAACATGCTGAGGTACTTCACAAATCCAGGTTCAGCACCATTGAGTGTAGGAGGGATAGTGATTTTGAAGGGATAGTGATTTTGGAGGGATAGTGATTTTGAAGGGATAATGATTTTGGAGGGATAGTGATTTTGGAGGGATAGTGATTTTGGAGGTTGAGGATCTTATGGATCTTGTCAACACATCAATGTTGAGAGTTAGTGATCGACCAGAGGTTAATCATCAATTCTGAGGGGTAGCATCATAACTTAGTGATTTTTGTGGATGTAGGTTGTGGGATAGTGATTCGTTAAGCAGTTTTTAAGTTACAATGTACATACCCAGTAAGAGGGATAGTGACAAAGGTGGTTGTAGATACATGTCTTAGCTTGGGGGATAGTGATTTTGGTGGCTGTATTTACCAAGCAAGTTGGGGGGTTAGTGATTTAGGCGTCCATAGTTACACTTCTAGGTTGGGACATTGCCACTGTGAAATTTGTAATATTACTGAGTCTACGGAAAATGACAATCACGGTGATACTTCATCTTCGCAGCAGAATGCTCATCTAACGGCCTTCATTTTGGCTTCCAATTCGGGAATAAAACCTCACAAGCTGTAAAGAATCATTTTATAGAAGTGTTAACATGCAGTCATCACCTAATCTGCTTATATTAAATAGTTTAATGTTGTTTAACTTGCAAGCTCTTATGTTCTCCTTTACTGCAACCGATACAACTACTGCACTACATCAGAATCAATCTTGGAAGAAGTTGAAGCCAATTTTTAACAAAATATTAGAAGAGCTGCATGAATAGAGACCTTAATAACAGAACTAGAAGCCAAGAAAGCCAAGAAAAGATTTTAGTTTCTTCTGGACTTTGCTTAGTGCTTTGGTCTAGCAGCACAGCCATTCAGCCTCATTCTGTGACCAGATTGTCTTGCCTCAAGAGAACAATAAAAGACTCCGTAACTGACAGTTAGACCTGGAAAGTCCAGTTCCTGGCTTGACCATATGTTGACCACTGGCTATTTCACTTGACCTATCGGTATCATTGAATGTCCCTCGCAATTCAGGCTGGCAGTGCTGTCCTTTAGAATTTTACTGGTAGGCCTACAACTTTTGAAGGAAGCAAAGAAATTGTTAAAATTAACCAGAAAGGCGCTTGATGAAAAAAGGTTCTCATCACAATTTCTTGTGAGCTGTCTAAAGATAGAGAATACAACTCTATTTCATTATAGCCAAAGAAAAAATAATTAATTTGACTTTCAAAGTTTCAAGAGCAAAATTCCGAACTGGATATCGTTCGGATGAAGTGTCAAAACAACGACCATTTTGGTCAGTGTCTATGCTGGGCAAGTGAAAGATCCCTCTCATGGGGTAAATGTGTGTAGTACTGTGTACAATACGAGTTGAGGACTTCCAATATCTTGGGAGTCTTTTCATTCAACCTTTAGTGAGCGAATGACGAGAAGTGCAGATGAGGGCTGCATTCTCCATATCTATCAAATTTTAAAATATATTAAATGCAATAATATGTAATGTATTCATCCCTATATTTAATATTACATGCACATCCTTTATAATACATACCGTAAAATGGGGTAAAGTTGGCAATCCGGGGTAAAGTTGGTAAGCTGTTTTGACCCAATTAAATGCCAACTTTTCCTCACTGATACTTATGGCAGCTTTGCCAAAGATACCTGTGTCAGTGAGGAAAGTTGACATTACTTCCATTAAGTGGGTCAAAATAGCATGCCAACTTTACCCCGGATTGCCAACTTTACCCCGTTCTACGGTACTTTGGAGACAGTCCTAGAACATGGTAGAATGTGAGAGGTGACTTATTGTATACATACATTCATATCACAGCCTGCAGTGCAAAAACAGACCAGCATTATGCCATGGCTAAAATTAGCCGCACAAATAGACAATATTGAATCATGTGAATGTGCAATTTGGATTCTATATTTAGATTTCTACTGTTTACACAACCTACGATAACTTTCACCACTTTGATCATTGTTGATGTCTGTTTCTGTAGCTGTGTGCCATCATTTTCTGTCATAATTTTGCCATATCATATGTGGAGACCCCATGTGCACTGAACAATTATAACTGGCACTTGCAATTGGCTGGAACTCATGTTTTATTTAGGTCAACTAGTCCCACATGTTTGAACAGTCCCCACAGCACAACATTGCCCCCAGCATCATATAACATGTATAAGCTATCATAGAAATGCTCAGATGTGTCCTGTGAAGAGCAGGGGAGAGTTGTCATTATAGAGACTAAGTCTGAAGTGAGTGAGTGAGTTTGTGGTTTATGCCCCATCAGCACCAGTGGAGACAAAGTCTAAAAGAGTCACTAATACACCATAAGTGTCACTAGTGGCTACTTCTGGTCTTGGGTTTCAACATTGAAATATATCCAAGAATTCTAAATCATGTAAATGATTGTGCAGATTCATGGTAGACATTTATATATTGGTTTACGCAGGGCTGGCTGTTGCCCAAACTAATCATGCCAATACTTCTTGGATTCAGCAGTTTCAGACATGACTGACTTTCCATGATTCAATCATAACCAAAATCCATGATGTGCATGTACTACTAATTTAATGGTCTAATGCAGACAATTAAGAATTGACATTAAGGAAAGGCTTTGACAACTTGACGTTATTGCACTTATCAAGTTATCATGCTTATGTCATTTCTTTGACATTCTTGTGGAGACCAGAAAGCCCCAAACAACCAAGCAACTCACACTGCTACTCTCTGCACTTCAAACTATATAACCAAGATAACAACTGATATTCTGATAACAAAGTAACCCCCACACCTCAGTAAGTTTATCCTAGATTCCTAGTTGTTACATTCACCCCAGAAAGGCCCTAGAATCAATCAACTGCAGACCCAGGAGAACCCAAGAAGCTCCAAGAAACTAGTTCAACAAGTTAGCAACAACCCAAGACCAGCAGCAGATAAACATTGTAAACAAGCAAACAGTCAAGTCAGCTAAACCCAGGGCTATTCATGCTGCTACAAGCAGTGAGCACTGTGTGGGGCAAGAGATCATCAATTAAGTCAGTTCTCATGTCAAGAGTCGCTCACTTCAGGGAAATGTAACCTTTGGCTGCCCAGTGGGAGACTTCTGGGAGTTAGTCAGTAGCAATAGAGGGTCTGACCAGTGTTGGAGGGCTCAGGCCAGACTCGTCCTTGAGGCCGGCCTCGGGGCAATATACTGGTGGCCCTCTGTCTCGGCCTTTGTCTCGGCCTTTGTCTTGGGGCCAGTGTTTAAGGCCACGGGACCGGCTGCGCTCTCGGTCTCCCGAGGCTCACACCTCGGTCTCGGCCTCGGATGTCCTGCTGGCCTTGACTACAGCCTTGGACTCCGGGCAATGCTGAGCAGTACCACCACAAGCTTTTACAGGCAATTAGTCAGCTGGTGAGTTGGTCAAGTCCAATGCAATTGTTTCTGAAGAATCTTGGCTTTGAGTCCAGCACAATGTTGAATCTGCAAGCTGCACATCTTCTATGTTCTCTGTAGCAAGAGTTGCAGCAAGCAGGTAAGCATCTGCCCCCTGCTAGGCCCATTCTGTTGTTTATGGCCTCAGCATACTTGGGCTAAGTTCCCTAAGTGGGTGGTACACTTGGCATGCTTTGGCTTCATGCCTGTTGTTTCTAAATTCTGAGACCTCTTGGGCCTATGGAGTCAATTGGGGCCTGGAAGCAAGGCCCAACAGCCTCCAAATTGAAATACAGGCCTCTGTATAGAATACCATTGAAATAATTTTAAGTCTCCTATTGTTAAGCAGTGTGTGTCCATTTGTCCATGTAGTCAGAACTCTGAAGACATTGCTCAGTGCCAAACTCAGGGAATAAATAGATTTCTCAGAATGTCAAACGCATAAACAGCTGACAAAAGCATCTTTATTGCAATCAATAGACACCCTGACCAAGACCAACATTACTTGCTCCATTTCGTCCACCCTATTGAGCTGTATTGGATCTGCTTGACAGAATACCATAATTCTCTATCTAACTTGCCCATGCTATCCCTAACAATTTATCAGTTCTAAACATGCTGAATGCTTGGTTTTCATGGTTTATACAGTTATAAGGAAATATAACCAATTTCTTGGTTGAACAAACCAAAATGATTGACCTGAATTGCAGCTATATGTTTGGTTAAAATATAGAGATGGATATTTTTGAGGAACATATTTAACATTTGTAATTTACAAGAGCTCACAGGCTGTAAGAATATACATGTAATATTGCTTGTGTAGGCAATCTAGGCCAAATTTCTGCCACCTTTAGCTTGGGTCTTGGGTGTGATGTTTATACCCATAATATCAGAATCCATTGAATAAACTCAGGAGAAAGAAGAGGGGAAACTGGCCACATTTTGCAGACTGTTGTAGCTGCATTTGAAGCCCCACCCAGTGCCACCATAACAGAAGAGTGGGGGCAAAAAAGCAAAGAAGCATAACAAATTTTGTAGCAAAACCACCTACAACTATCAGGGTGGAATCAGAGGGAATTTTTGAGGATTCTTCCCCACCCCTCCATTTTTATTTTTCACTTTTTTAAACTTTTTTGGTACCTTCACTGACTCATTGTAATGTCTGACACTAAAATAAAACATTGACATGTCCCCAAAAACAATCTGTCTACAAATATCATGAATATCTTAGAAATAAAAAGGTGAACTCAGTGTGGTTGCAAGATCACTGGAAATTGTTAGAATCTTAGCTTAAACTATCAGAATCTCTTCTGTCGGTCTGTCTATCTATGTATCTGTCTATGTATCTATCTATTATCTGTATCACTCTATCAATTTAGCTATCTCTATACATCTATGTCTATCAATCTCCTTAAAATATCTTACCGATCACATTAAAGTTCATTGACTTTACCATTGTTAGGCTGTGAAATTAATAAATATTTATCTAAGTTTTATATTTCAACATCCTGCATAGGTCCTAATTAAGTTTTCAATGTTTGGTTGAATTAATTACTTAAATCTTCCTATATGAGAAGTGAAAAACATGCATGTATACATGATATATATATAGACTTTAACATCACTGTTGTAGCAACACCCATTAAAATCTAATGTTTGTTTTGATGGGAGGAGACAAACAGCTAATCATATATGATAAATATAGAACTATTTACTGACTCACAATCATAATAATCATGCTCATCTGGGCTCAGAGATCACAAATATGTGCAGTCATGTACCCTTAAATTCAGGAACAATTTAGTTCCAATTTACTGAGAACTGGTGTGAGTAACATTCTGCACACAGATGGCGTTTAACAGACAATTTAGAAAATGATATATGTATGACGGCGTATAGGGGACATCGCAGTGTTGAATTCTATGTTCGCGTTGTTGAAGTTATGATCGCATTGTTGAAGTTATGTTCGCATTGTTGAAGTTGATGTTCGCATTGTTGAAGTTAATGTTCGCATCTTTGAAGTTCCGTTCGCGTCATCGAAGTTTGTGTTCGCGTTATCGAATTCAATGTGCGTGTTATTGAATTTGTGTTGAAAGGATAATAAAACAATTTGCTTTTTCAGAAATGTTTATATTTAGTTAATATATTGTTTCCATAACTAGAATATTGTTATTGTTATGACAGACAATACGGCGCAAAAACGGTATGACGCAGTGGCGTAGCTATGAAATTTTCCAGGGGGGGGGGGATTTTCAAGTCATTTCAATAGAAATATATTTATATCTATTTCTATTAGGATTCTCCAGTGAAATAAACAGCCTATAAAAAAATGTTGTGCTGTCAAGCTTCATGAATATTTTTGGGTATACCCAGAAGTCAGTCACATAAACTTGGGAGTGTATTTCATTGTTCAATTATTGATTAAGGGAGTGATCATTAAATATCCAGGGGAGGGACCTGGAGGTTTCCTCGTGGGAAATTATCTATTTCACGGCAGTGGTGGCAGTAATTATTTATTTCAAACAGGCAAAGTCCCCGAATATTCTGACTTATATTCATTCAAAAATTAAGTAACACCTTGTTAAGAAACACCCTCACCAGAAATTATTTATTTCAAGACTGTCCAAAATGAATTTATTTATTTCACCAAAACTGAGCACGAAATTATATATTTAAAAAAGAGCTCCAAGCCCCCCCCCCTTGAGATTAAATGGTGGCCCCCTAATTGGGCATGCAGTTGAATTTTACCAAACTAGTCATTTTAAAAACTGAAGAGGTGAAAATTTACTTTATTAACTTAGTCTGTGACTATAAACTCCTTGGAAAACTTAGTCATAAGTTATTCAATTTACTAATAGCAAATAGTCACAAATGACTATTTGAAAATGCCGGACGAACTACACAAGTCACTCATTCATTTTCAATGCCCCCATGAATCTTGGCAAGTATATAGATCCATCAATGGCTGCTAATTTTTGCACAACCACACAGGTGGCCATATTCATGATATCCACTAGTGTGACCAGGGCAATGGATCCAGAGTTTAAAAAAATAATGTGCAAGCACTTTAGCAGCTGCTTATATATCTATCTATCTATCTATCTATCTATCTATCTATCTATCTATCTATCTATCTATCTATCTATCTACATGTATATCCCTCCCTCCCTCCCACCCTCGCTTTCCCCTCTCCCCCCTCTCTTTTTGCCTTCCTACTTTTCTTCCTTTTTTCTTCCTTTTTCCTTTCTTCATTCCTTCCTTCATTCCTTACTTCCTTCATCCTTCCTTCCTTCCTTCATCCCTTCCTTCATTCTTTCAATTGAATCTGTAAACACTTGTTGTGACTGCTGCTATTGGTGCTGGTCTTCACAGCAGATCAGGCTCTGGTAATTTGAAATTCGCGCCAAAAACGAACATTTTAGTTTCGTAAATAAAAAGTTTAATGTCTCAGAAGTTTACCAAAAGTTGATTGAAGCAAGATAAAATTATATTGTGACTGTACACTAAGTTTCAAAGGGGTAGGTGAAATAATGCGACTTCCTATATGGTCAGAAGATTACCGAAAATGCCTCCTGTAATACAGGCTGCAAGCAGCTGTAAAAAAAAACCACTGTGAATGAAAATGCCATGGTATTGGTCAAAATATGCCATTTGCCAGAACCAGTGGGGGGGGGGGCAGGAGCAGGGAGTGACCTTCAGCTATCTCTTCAGCTGTCTATCTATCGATAGATCTATCTATCTCCGTATCTCTCTCTATACCACGGTATATCTTGAGATCCATCGACTCTATCTATCTGTAATTTATCTCTCAATATCTGTCTACCTCTGCATTTCAAGCTTTCTAATGTTTCTAGCTCCCCCTCTCCCTATCTTTCAATAATGGCCCTTTTCCATGTTTTGTAGTTTTGTTGAATGAATTGGTATCTCCTGTAGAAGCTCGGATTCCATGCACTTTTTACAGTGCAATGTTAGGTATCATGATAAATCCAGAGTGTTGTTTCAAATAATGAAAATGATCAGGTGTGATAGTGATACACTGTCTGTGCTCAGAGAAGTATAACAATTAGTGACGTGGCGGAGGTACTTGAGCACCAAACACATTGTCATTTCGTTGCACTTCTTGGTGAAAGACCAAAAGGTACAGATTAACATAAATTAAAAATAATGTGCTTACAAGTGCGATTTCTCACTGATGGAGTGAGAATGTCAAGATGTCTATAGGCATAGCAACTTAGCAAGCAGGGGACTGCTTCCCCCTTAAAATATAGCAGTATTATAAATTGACATTAAATTTTATCAGGGCAAAGGGGCTGAAAAAATGCTTCGTATAGGAGCCCCATTGGCCTAACAATGCATACCCAGGTTGTTGAATTTAAATTGAATATGCAATCTGTGTATCTATTTTCCTTCTACTTATCCATCTATCTATCTTTCTATCTCAGACTACTGTCTGTCAAAGTTGCAGGTTCAGTAAAACTTCGATTTTCTAAAAATGTATCTGCTTTTTATTTCCGCTCACAAAAATTCAAACTATAGGCCTAGATGCATGATTTTACAATGATCTTTTATTTTTTTGGGCACTTTAATACCCTTTGTGAGCAAATATTGCAACTTGTATGTAATGGGCTATTTTATTTAACCCTTCATTTCAAAATTTAATTTTTCGGTACAGTATTTTGCAATGATCAATCAATATTCTCAGTCAAATAGGCCACATTTAGAGGAAAATTGTATGGTTAGAAGAAAACGCCAGCTTTCCATGACCAACACAGCCAGAGCTGTTATAATTCCTCATTTTCTAGTGACACAGGTAAATCTTAATTAAGAGGTCACTGAGTTTAAGAAAGTTTTAAGAAAATCAGGTAAGAGACAAGGGGGGGGGCAGTCAAAAGGAAAACCAACAACAAGCTATCTCCTGACTTTTGAGCAACAGAAGTCAACTCAGACATGTCTGAATGGTCATTGCATAACAGCAGACAGACTGGCACCTACCATATTTGCTTGATTAATTCAGCCTTAAATTGAGTTGAGGCAAACAGCAAAAGAAATGTGTCTGCATTTCTCCTCTGAAAATATCTATCCTTCCAATTTGTTTCTTTATTTGAAGTAAGCAATAGTAAGCCTATTATAAGGCCTCTTTTGCAAATGTATAGATAGAGATATACAGATAGATAGACAGAAATACAGGTAAATTTCTTCTTCTTTTGTTTTGGAAAACTTTTCCTATCTTTCATCAGTTAATTAACCAGCAATATTGCAGGAGGTGTAGGAGGTATGCCCTAGCATTTTTTGTTTCATAATAACATTGTCATTGTCAACTCTGAATCAATTTATTGCATGGAGTGACTTTTGTTTTTAATTGTTTAATTACGGCAATTCAATGAAGCTTCATTAAATGGGATCAATCAGCAGCGTAAATTTGTTTGTACAAATACAATGTAAGTAGCTTCCTAAATATGGAAATGCCGCACGTACATAATTACATAATGGATTAACCAATACGATCTATAGGCATTTTCAATAGGGCGAACCAAACTTCAATAGAGCGAACCAAGCTTCATAAGTGCGAACCAAACTCAAAAGAGCGAACCAAACTTCATAAGCGCGAACCTGGAATTGGGAAGGGCGAACTTGGTAATGCGAAGGGCGAACCTGGAATTCAGAACTACGATGTCCCCTATACGCCGTCATATATATGCCACTATGTGTGACCTCTGCTGGCACTGTTTGCATACACTTGTTTTGAAAAAGAGAAGATGAAAAGGCAACCAACAAAAACATTGAAAAGGGGACAAAAACTCTTTCCAAAAAAAATAACAAAATAGAGGCTAATAAGTCATCTACACTGCCAGGATATTAACTTCTATAGTGACCTGGTATTTGAGTGTTGTAACTTATAAATACCCCCAAGTCAATATATCATCTCCAGTGACTCTTGTCATACTTGAGTAGTGCTCAGCATGGTTATAGTGTTAAATGATTAAATATTTCTGCTGTAACATTATTTTGGCTTTTATTTCTAGACTACTTCCTTTATTTCCCAGCATGCAATCCCTCATGAATATTGAATACACCAGTGTCTATGGATGCTGGAAGTGGTAAATTTTACACTGTGCAGGGCTTTGCAGTATCAGTATGTATGATAACTATTAACCTGCACAATCCCATTGTTGTATATTCATGAATAAAACATCAAATTCTTGGTTGCCAACTTGTCAAAATGGCATATGGACAATGCACTCTGATATATCATACAGTATATGATCTAAGTGTGTAAGAGAATATATATATATACCAGAATATACCAGGACAGACCTGCTGAAAAAGCTCATCTAATTTTGAAAACACAAAATGAAGAATTATGCTGCATAAATGCAGCACTTCAAGTAATACAGTAGATTGTCTATATGTGCAGGTCTCCTCCTGTTCTCAAGAGTCCCATGATTTAAAGCAGCCTCCACAAAGAACTTGATTAGAGCCTCAGAGCTCTTTTAGACCACCTGGTGCCTCCATAAACATATAATATTATACGATCATGATGATAGACATTGCATATGATTAAATCATGTTTCTGATCATCTGAGGCCATCTCAGAACAGAGAGGTCTTCATCCAGAGAATCTATTATCTGAAGAATATACTGACATATTACTGATATTAGATGAGTTGAATTGGAGGTCTACTGAAGATAGTCCCACTTTTTAGACTTGAGACTTCACAGATAGATCTATATAAATTAGGATTAGATGGACTAAAATGGGTAATCCTGATTGGATGATCTAATAACCTGAGATGACTGGGGAATCCCTCCTCTTGCCATTTAAATTGGATAGAAATTATTAATTTAATACACTGTATAGACCTTGCTTTAATCAGCCTATTTCTCCTTGAGGAAAAAAGCCTCAGAAATGGAATAGAGCAAAGAAGTGTGGAGGAACGAAGAGGAAAGTTGGACAATATCTCTTTGTTCTCTTTTTTGTTATCTTTTTTGTTCTCATGCAAAGTGGAAGGAGACCTCAAGGGGTCTTAACAATCTATCCTCTCTTCTCCTCCTCTCTCCTCTTCAATTATGGACAAAATATACCCCTCCCCCGCCTCCAGAGTATACATCTTTACAAGGCCAGAGACTGGCAAAAGAGCTGACCAAGCACACGAAAAACTCCATGCATATTCACTGATTATGCAGACTGTACAGCACTGCCACAAGTTCAGACAACATGTCAAGTTTGTCTTTTTGTCTGATGTTTGTCACACATATCTGCTGGTGTCCGGGGCAGGCACCTCAATCATTTCCAAGTTCTGAGGTTGGCAATATTCTTTTTGCCAGTTTTCCCTTCTGCTGAACATGCTGAACCCCTCAGGAAGTTGAGTTTCATGATGTCACGTCTCATCCAGCTTGTTAGTGAACATCACATCATATTGTCTTTATCCGGTGAATATCACAAGCAATGTGAAAGATAGAAGATATATAGGCCCACATCTACCATGTCTACCAGACCTCTGTAGAATCAATTAATATTTTGTCTGTGTTGAAAAGTTCTGAAGACATTTCGGTACAAATAGAGAAGAGCTTGCCGGATAGATAAATTTATGTTGGTAGCTCAGCAAGCAATATATATAGTAGAACACTGTCATTCATAATCATAAACAATCATGATGACACACAAACTGCACAATCAACAGCAATAATTCCTTATTCTATAGCCACACTCCGGATATCAGGATGCGACATGATTCTATGCAAATATTACAAGACACAATATTGTGACAGTGCTAGACGATATATTAATGATGAAGATATGAATCATGGACATTCATGGTCATGATTCTATGCCACATGGACATTCATGGTCTTGATTCTATGCCACATGGACATTCATGGTCATGATTGTATGCCACATGGACATTAATGGTCATGATTCTATGCCACATGGACATTCATGGTCATGATTCTATGCCACATGGCCATTCATGGTCATGATTCTATGCCACATGGACATTCATGGTCATGATTGTATGCCACATGGACATTTATGGTCATGATTCTATGCCACATGGACATTCATGGTCATGATTCTATGCCACATGGACATTCATGGTCATGATTGTATGCCACATGGACATTTATGGTCATGATTCTATGCCACATGGACATTCATGGTCATGATTCTATGCCACATGGCCATTCATGGTCATGATTCTATGCCACATGGACATTCATGGTCATTATTCTATGTCACATGGACATTCATCAGTTCACGGCCATGATTCTATGCCATGTTCCACCAAGTACCATCCACATGATAAATATCATGATAAATATTATAAATATCATTGTCAATTGATGGATAGATAATTCTGTGTCAGACTATGTCTTTATCTTGCAGCATTTCCATATATCAGTTACAGTAAGTTACTTCTTGCCTAATCGATATGTCTAGAAGCACAACTGGAGCCATCAGAGCAGAAGGAGGCATCAATAAAGAAAGAGATCAATATGGGGTGGAGTGTTATTAGAGTGCTGCTTTGTCCAATGGTTAAGGAACAATAAGAATCACGGTGTAGCATGGTAGGTCTGCTGTATAACACTGTACTTATAACAGTGTATAAGGAAATGAATGATGGTGACTTTGCGTCTTTGGTTCCGATAGATTAATTTATATAACTCCGACACAGCCTGGGACAGTGTTATGAGTATCATTCCACCAGGTCGCCGTAATGCCATTCGCACGACTCCGAATGAGACGTTAACTTAGTAGTTCAGAACTTTCCTCGAACTCGGTGTCTATGAAAAGCCTAAAATTCAGGAACTTTCATTGGGGAGTATCTTGAACAGTCAGGGAAATTATCACCAGCTGATGACAATCAATGTCCTCAGCCCCACATGACAATCACCCTAGCACTGTCATCACCCTCCCATGACACTCTCACAGTGTCATGGCCTAGCCATGACTTTGGCAGAGCTCAAAATCATCTTTGACTGGCTATTTAAAAATAATTACTGCAACTATCACTTCCAAACTTGGTATAAAGTTGTATCACAGTGTCAACTAACTCTATGAATTTTGGCAGACTTATCCATTACATAATGAGGAAAAGAACCCGAAGGCTCCAAAGAAATTAGGAAATTGTCATCAGCTGCTGATGACTTTGCGGTATTTTGAGAAATTGGATAGAATTAAGTCCCGCAACTGACATGCTGCTGTGTGGTGAGGATGGCTGCAAAGACATCAGACTTTCTTCTGAGACCCAACTGATCAACCCCACATACTCAATCATCCTGTCAGGGCCAGGACTTGGCTAGAATTGCAATTGTCCTCATATGCTGGTAATTTCCCTGACTGTTGAAGTGGAATCATACACTTGCAATTTCATAATTAGGTCTGCCTGTCTGTGGACATAATGTAACATATATATACAAGTATAAGGTTGTGGTATATGCTTCAGGCTCATCTCAGTAGATTAGGTTCTCAAGAAGATCAGGCCCACTCTTACAAAATGTAAAATGCACAAAAATTATATTTATTGTTGACAACAAGTACACCCACTATGACTGTATAGTACTGCAGTATACAAATTGGCTAACTTTGATTCAACTCGAGTATTTTTAGTACAAGACAACATGTGATTATCTCCCTCAAATTGGCTATTACACAGCTCTCTTCAACTACAACCAGTCAGCCACCCTCACAAGTTACAGTCATTACATTTTGCATAACAGCAGCCCTCAGCAATGGCAGCTGACAGAGAATGATCCATCACTTTTCTACAGGGTTCTTCGATCCGGACCAATCTTATTGATCCAATGAACTTCACATATTTTAGCCTATTTGCTACACTATGACCAATGACTGGGACCTGTGGTTTAGGTTAGATGTCATAAATCATTTTCTTGTATTTTAAGATTCCAATAATTATGTAAATGGTCTCTATATGGTGGGTATAGTAATACTATAGTTCAATAGCGATACATTATACATATAATTACGCCGGGGCAATATTTTGATGGCCTCGGCGCCGGCCTTGGTCTCAGTCTCGGATGCCCAATCCTTGGCCTTGGCTCCATCTCGATGTCTCAATTGATGCCAGTGCTGGAGTCCGGGGGCCAAAAGAACGGCCTCGTCCTTAAGGCCACATTTTGATGGCCTCAGTCTCGGCGGTTCATGCTTCGGTCTCGGATTTCCCAGCCTCAACTTCTACTAGACTATCTAGTATTGTCACTTCCAGATAAATTTCAGAAAACATAGCTAGGCCCCTGGAGCTGTTCAAAATATCAAAGGTCTCAATAACATGAGCATTAATCCATAAAATCTATGCGGAACTACATACATTGTATATGTGGAATAACCAGTAACGAGATATTTAAATAGTGTTTTGAGAGTAACAAATTATTGATTTCCATAATTGATCATCCTATATTTTGCATTGTGTATGTCACAGTAGTATGTACATAGTTACAGTGATCAGCAGACTGTTTAGATTCTGATGTCATTGCTATGGTCAATGAATTCCAAGAAAAGTATACAATCGTAAAAGGAGAACTGGGAAATTTGTTGTGAGATTCTCTTTCATATTAGTGCTTTGACAAAATGTATAAATAAAATAAATATTCAATTCCTTCAACATATAGTAAGTGGTGCTCAATGTGATATACAATTAGGCCCATTTGCGAAAGAGCCATGGATATAGATATAAGATGAGGAAGACAGGTCTTGCCTCAATGCTATGCTTACAAAAACCAAAAGTGAGGGATCTTTTACTTGCTGAGCAGAGACACTGATGCATTGCAACATTGGCCTGTTTCCACAGGCTAATCCGAACCAAATGCGACTAATTGGTTGTAACAACTGGGAAGCAGCAGAAGGCAAAAGTAATGGGAACTTCGTTGGCAAGTGTGTTACCATTGGTAACCATTGGTAACCAAAGCCATTATGCACAGATTAGAGGTTACCAATGGTAACTGGGTAACTAACAGCAGAGATGCAGGGTTTGTTATCTTTGCACAGACAATCCTTCTTGTTGTAATTGAGAATTGCACTCCCTTCCATTTACCATGTTTACATTTTGTTTAAGCAAGAATCCGCGGATTGCATAACAGAGGGGTGCGTAGCGATGGATTTTGTAAGGTTATAGGTTTGTTTTTACGAGGTTAGTTGTGTAAATGCATTTGAATTAGTTCATTGACAGGAAAAGTTAGAAACTTATTACCAACTGATATATATACCAAAGTAAGGCAAAAATGCATGATTTACAAAAAATGCCTGATTGGTGACGGCGACAGTATTTATTTATTTCAAGCGTGAAGGCCCCGAATATTCATTCTTAAATGAAGCAACACTTTATTAAGAAATACTCCCTCCAGAAATTGTTTATTTCAAGACTGACCAAAAGGGATTTATTTGTTACAGGAAGACTGAGCAAGAAAATAATTGATTAAAAAAAAAACTCCAAGCCCCCCCCCCCTTGATATTAAAATTTATGATCTTCCCCTTACTAAAATGCATGCAAATGGATCATGAAGACCCATCCATATGTTTCACTATCACTTCATATCACGCATACCATGACAGTTACCAGAGAAGGAGTAGAATCATTGGTTTTTATCTTATTCTATGTATTCTAATAATATTATTACTGACATTTATCAATGAGCACCAGAAATTTTGATTCATATGTATAAGACAGATAGACAGGATTTTATTTTTTTCCACCGATAGATAGTTGGATAGATAGTTGGATGGATAGTTGGATAGATAGTTGGATAGATAGTTGGATAGATAGTTGGATAGATAGTTGGATAGATAGTTGGATATGAAGCTGGATGATGAAGCTGGATGATGAAGCTGTTGAGAAAACAGTGAAAATTATGGACTCTTGTCAAATTCTTCTCCAGAAGGTAAATTCATCATTCTAATAGTTGGATACATCTGGATAGAAAGGTAGATCGAAACGTAGAAATGTAGATAGACAGATAGCTGGTCAGATAGCCAGCCAGATAACAAGACAGATAGCTAGATAGACAACTGGATAGATAGCTGGATAGACAGCTGGCTAGACAGCTGGCTAGACAGCTACCTAGATTTATAGATAGAGATAGATAAATATCAGTAGACAGATCCATGTCAATCAACTATACATTGTCTGGGTGTATGTATCTAATAAGAACAGTATTAGATTTTTCTATTTACAATCAAATTTATCTAATGATAATTTTATATATAATTAATTAAATTATCAAATTAATTAGACCTAAATCGGTTCCATGTTCGTGATAGGTATGCATTAGGGTGTTTCAGGTGCCCCCAATATATTCGGATCCAGCTTGACCTTGGTCTGGTTTTGCAGTTTATATAGTAAAAGACACATGTAAGATTTCAGCCCATTCTATAAATACCTACGTTTACCAGAATTCACTTGAAGTTTATAATGTAATTCCCCATTGGCGAACATGCAAATTCTCAAGATATTTCAGAAACGAATAAAGAAATCAATATTTTTTTATCAATCTTCAGTTCCTGAGTAAGTTTTGGGAGGTAAATTCAAATCTGGTGTAATTTTTTTATAACCCCATTTTCCAGGCTGCCAGAGGCTGTCAAATTTGTGAAAATCCGCATAAAATGGCAGAATTTTAGGAAATTCAACACTTCTTTGCTCATTAGGGAGACCTACTGTAAAATAGCTGATGCCAGATTTGAATTGCCCTACCAAAACTTACTCAGAAACAATGGATTGAGGAAAAAAAATTTATTCCTTCATTGATTTTTGCAATATCTACAGGATTTGCAAGTTCGCCAATGGGGATATACATTATAAACTCCAAGTGAATTCTGGTAAAGGTAGGTATTTATAGAATGGGCCAAAATTTTACATGTGACTTCTACTATATAAACTGCAATACCAGACCAAGGTCAAGCAGGATCGGAAAATATTGGGGGCACCTGAAACACCCTAGTATGCATTACAAAATAAATGCATAAATACTGCTTATTACACGTAAAATTGGGCCCTATAGAACATTTTGTTTAAAATGTTTCAATGGACTGTTTATTTAAAACTACTGAACTGTGCCCTCTTTACACATGTTTAAATGATTTTGTGCCATCAAAAATATCATAATTAGTAATTGATTTGTTTCAGGATAGCCCCAGTCAGTCAAGCCTCCCTGACAAACAAACAAAAACAAAAAAAACTCAATGCTATTTCTTGTAGACCTAAACATTGATTATGGTCATGCACTTTAGAATTTTTGGTGGCACATACCTTAGAACTGTTGACCAGTAAAATAAAACAATAAGTTTAACTTAAGCCAATAAATTACAACTAGCTTTTTAATTCTATGTTTTCAGTGCATGACCATGTATACCAATTATGATTAATCAGGACACTTGCATGGTATTGGCATTATGCATTTATTGTGGCCCAGGCAGGCAGGGCTTAATTGCACTTGAGCTGCCAGCCCCAGATTTGACAGCCATCTCAATAGCACTTTACTGAATGGGTTCAAATGAACTTCAGATTGTGTCAAAAGAAAGCCAGAACTGTCTGAATTGCAATCAGTGATTTGGTTGCAACCCTGACCACTTAAGACTTCAAAGTGCTGATTGATTCAATGGTTACTCTTTGTCTATGCACGCAAATGGCGCACGTAGATGAGGGCGATAATATCATAATAGGCTATACAGGAGCCTGCTGGAAAGCTACTCGCCAGTCTGGCCCACTGCAGGCAATATTCTACTCACCCAGGTCCTTTTAACTAGTTTTAAGGTCGTGTTTGGTGACCAGGCGAGTGCCCAAGGGGAGACTGAACTGTGCAATGAACAGTAACAACGTTGCCAATGATTTGCTGCAGCACAATCAATCATCCAGGTGGCACCACCTCCCAACTTCGACCTTGACCTTTTTTCAGAGAAATTCATGTCGATCATCCAAGCCAGTGACAAAATCATACCATTTCCAAACGGCTGTAACTCATCACAAAACTGTCTGAGGAGCAATTCCCTAAAAGTGTATGATGTCAAGAGCATAGCAAACCGATATCTGCCTCTTACTGGCCCCTACACCCTCCCTCCAAGCCAAAACTGCCGATTACAACTGAGTCTGTGAGTACATGATTTCGCCATTAAAATGATCGTTTTGCAGACGATTTCCGAATAAAATGTCGTATTTCTCAGACCACAACATTTCCCTGATGCCAGTCCCATGCCAGCCCACAACTATATTTCCCATACTTCTGACTGCCACAACTTTAGTGTCCCAAAACAGCCACCCAAATAAACAACAGCCGTGCGTCAACAATTAGCCATCTGACGAGTGTAAACGGTTTTCGTGTGACGAGGAATCGTTAAACGAGGGCGCTAAAAGCGCCCTCTGTTAAAAACCATTTTGGCTGGGTTTGACCCAAAGACCATTATTCTGCCATGCCATAGTGTGATCTGATGATGTAAACCCCTTGGATACGATAACCTGGATTTAGAGATAATCGATGTCTCAAGAGATAACGCAATATGCTGAGTCCACCCTATCTCGGTACACTCCAGTACTGAGGAGACCTCCCCCTTCTTCTGACTCTTGAGGTCTCGAATATGTTGCTTGTGAGCAAGTCGGTGCTGCAAGCACGGTCAGCGTACAGTCGAAAAGATACGTTTGCAGAAGAGACACTAAAGGATGATACTGCACGATTGCCGGTCAACTAGGCGACAGACAACTAGGCTACAACACAACCAACTAGGTGACATACCACTACCAACTAGGCTACACTTTTTGGACAACTAGGTGACAGCAGATACCACCCAGATACCATCCAGGTGACACATATTTTATCGGGGATACCAACCAGGTGACAGATCACCTTCAATGGTGGTCAATTAGGAAATGTATTGTCACCTATTTGGATGTGTTTTGTGAACTTGTGTCACCTAGTTGGAAGTGCTGTGTAAATTTGTGTAACCTAGTTCCACCATGGGCAACTTTCTCAAGCTAGCATGGGGCACTTACTGTGCAGTCAAGTCTAACTTGTTTAAAACTGCCTTCATCATGACCCTCACACATATACCCTACCCTATAGCACTGTACAAGGCATTAGAGGGTAATGCCAGGTAATCCCCAGGCACGTTTTGCAGGTTAATCTTTCAGTGGCCTCTTCCTGAAGTTCCAATTAGAATTCAGGGCATGTTTTAGCAGCACCATAATCTCATCAATGGCCTAAGACTGACCACTGCAAGTTCCTACTGACCATTGCAACTGACCACTACTACTGACCATTGCATCTTGGCTTTGCATCTTGGCTTTGCAACTGGGCTTTGCATCTTGGCTTTGCAACTGAACAGACGGCTAGTCCTGAGAATCGACTGCCCTGAGCACTTTGAGCTGCCAAGATAGCCATTGCTTGTATTCTAATGTCATTCGTGCTATTTGGTAGCAGTCTAATGGCCTCTAATGTAGTAATGTTGCAAGAGGAAGGCACCACAGTGCACAGCCAATGGATGTTGACCTTCTAGCTGAGAAGATCACTGACAATTTAACGAAGACTAAATGAACATGTATGATCAAGCATACTGTCATGGCAAGAATTGAAGATCTATCTATCTATCTATCTATCTATCTATCTATCTATCTATCTATCTATCTATCTATCTATCTATCTATCTATCTATCTATTTATCCATCTGTCTATCTTATCTTTTTGTCCATCTATTTGCCTTATCTTACTCTACATTATACTGTCTATCTATATCTAGTTGTGAGTTGTATAACTTTGTAATCTTTTATCGATACACCGATTGACTAACTGATCAACTAACCAAAAGACTTACCAACAAACTGACCAACACAAAATCATCATAGTCAATTAGTCATTCAAACTGGCTGACCCACAAACCCTGCAAGATCATGTAAATTGTGCAACGAAGAATCTCCCGATTTTCTCCTTATACAGTGTTATACAGTGTTATACAGTGTTACACCTCCTCACAATGTTGTTCAGCTGGTGTATAATGAATGCCTTATACCCTAAAACCATGCAGAGATTTTTCCCCAGATCCTTTCAGCCTCTCTAGACCATGTAGACCCTCACCATGATTATGCAGACCTCCTTATGGAGAGTAAAAGGCTGTGGAATTAACCCCTGGACCTTAGCATGGCTATAACAATATTAACAGAGGAATGGGAGAGCCTTATAAATGGCTACATCGAGCAAATCACTTGCAACATGGAAATTGTCCTTCACTCACTGGGCCCAAGGACTTATACTGTTGAATCATACTATAATCATACTGGAACATGTGGAAAGACTCGCAATACGCCCAATATTCATGTTAGCACGACAAAACAATGTTGCATTATACATGTTTATAAATTAGTATCTATTTATTGGCCAACACAGGATATATTATAGACATGTCGAGGTTAAGGCTATGAGTAATACTACACATTGAGTATCCATGACACCTTACTGTGTAGATTCTTCCATGACATTGTCTCATATATGTATGTTCAGTCTAAATATAGTCACCTGTGGTAGTTGTTAGGGCTGTACATCTATTCAATAGATTTTATATTTGTCTTCCCATCTATCTATAACATTCTATCCAATATACCCATGTGTATGTAGTCTGTATATCTGCAGACTTGTCCACAAGAAAGATCTGCAATTTCGCAGATCGTCCATTGCTCTTGTTGTTCACCCTCCCATGCAGCTTGTCTTGGCAGGGTGTTGTTGTTCTAAAATCCCCAAATTGTAATGTGCTCGAAGGATATCGTTCATGAGTTCCATTTACAAAAGAGCTGAATTTCCAGAAGCATGTTTAAAGCAATATTTTCTGTAATCATTACAAGATCTATCAGGAGCATTTCACAAAACTCCACTGCAGAAACTATCTAGATTGTTAAAATCAGTTCCATCATGTTTCATTGGGAAATCTAAACATGTTGAGAGCATCCTGGTTAATCTATTAGATCAGTGCTGTCAGAGTGAATTCATTTGATCCATAGATGAAGTAGACCTGCCTTCTAAACTTGTCCTAACTAGTTTAATGTGATTTATTAAGAGGCAGGGGAAGAGGAAGACAGGTTCTAGAACCAAGTTCTGAAAAAATTCCAAAAACCCAAGTTCCGAAGACAAGTTTAGCTGTTTAGAACTGAAACCAAGTTGTGGAAACAAATTTGAATGAAGGTTGCCATGGAAACGTTCCATAAAAGAAGAAAGCTGATGGCCATTGGCTTCACCTATTGGCTTCAATGTTGCACCTGACACTGAGAAGCCCCGAGTCCATCTAAGCCACTAGAAGCCATTGGTCCATAAAAGCAAAAGTCAATGGAGGCCATAACTGCATCCTGCAATGACCTGCATGAGTCCTGCATCCATGGCCATTCCACAGTTCCAAGGGGTACCACAGGGTGCAATGGGTAGCCTTTTGCTTAGATATGGTGTAACTGCCATCAAGATTCAAGGCATCGCCTATCAAATGGATTGATCGGTGTATGTGGCAGTAAACTGGAATGAATGTTCAAGATTACGGTTCTGACTCCATGTTTACATTTTACAGGCCCATCTACATGATCTACCTGACTTAGGTAACTTACGGCTTATTAGATAAATAGATAGATCATGTAGATAGACAGAAGATAGACAAATAGATGCTTGGTGCTTTACATCCTGCATTTAGGAACTTGGTAGGCTACCCGGTATTACAACAGGAGAAGGACACGGCAATGAGGCGAAGGATGATGGAAACAGCTGTCCAACATAGGCCCAGGTGACCCGGCAAGAGCTGGATTCGAACCCGGGACTCATCGATTGGCCTCTGAGCATACCCTCCGATAGATATATATATAGATAGATAGACAGATAAATAGATAGATGGATATTTCTATCTATAAGTAATGTTAAAAGAGCAGTATTTTGTCTGAAGACTATTCAGCATGGTTCAGTCAATGGAGGTTAAAGGTGCGAAGACATCAGCCATTGCGGTATTTTTGGCTGAAGGAGAACATCCAAGCTAACAGCTACTGGGCATGCCATACACCTATAGGACGTGTAGAATGGCCTTAGATCTAAAAGAAGGTGAGGCCCCACAACATAGCTATTCTCTGTAGGGGCTAAATAGTTGGGCAAGGAATCATATAATCGATACACTACCATACAACGATATCTTCTCTGGACTCAAAGAGTATTGGGAAGGTTCTGGGTTCAAATCATGAATCTAAACCAATTTCCCTGAAAATTTGAGGCTTGGTTGTGCTAGGCCTATATGTCAAGATGACATTAGAAGAATAGGAGATGAATTCACTGAACTTCATGCAAATTATCAATTTGTATCTGACCATCGTCTGTAGTTCTCAAAGCCAATTTGCAACTCAGTCAGACCAAAGTAGCTTGAGGCAACATGGTACTTCCAGTAATTTAGCTAAGGGAAAATCAGCCAAAAACATAGGTTCCAGAAGGCAGCATGAACTATAGTCTTAATCAATTAAGTTTCATCAGTTCAGTTTTAAGGTAAACCTAAACGAATTGGCTGGAATACTTGGATCTAACCCAGGACCTGTGACAAGAAGCTCAGCACAAATACAACCTTGTCAAGTTGAAGTTACAACCTATATAGGCCTAAACCTACTCCTGGTTACTCTTACAACTAATACAAGACAAATACAACACACTGACCACAGAGCCAATATGCTATACTGTACAGCAAACACATTGACAAAACCCAAACCATCCACTCGACTTGAGACTTTTAAGTCTTGCATAGATACTTGAATGCTATCAGACTTCTGGCTGAATTGCAGCACACTAAAGGAGGAAATAATGTAAACCTAACTCCTACAAAAGCTGACAAAATGACCTAGCCATCTGCAACTGTAGCACGCAGCAAGTCTTGTGCCTCAGCCTCCTTGAGAACGCTATTGATTCAACTTGTGCTCTGGAGTGGAGCAGGCTTAAAATACTCCCACCACCAGCTGTATTTGCTAAATATAGATATCCACGTTTCCTGGCTATTTTGTTATTTTGTGATGATACATTGTACTTAGCTGCTTAGGGTTTAGCTGTTATGAATTTAAGAAAGTAGGCCTATACAACACTGATCAGTTCAGAAGTAAAAGCAAGAATATTCTTCTACTCACTTCCAGAAAGAACATTATCATGTTTACATTGTTTATTTGCCATATTAAATTTAATGTATTTAGTTTAATGTCTGTGGTCCTCCCATAAGCTCAGCCATCTTTACAAATCCCATCCTTCGCAGATCTGAGTGATCAAGCTTGAATCTTTCTCAGCTCCCTGGAGAGCATACATACCAGTGTGCAGCAATTTTCACATGCTCCTCAATCCTTTTTGTATGTTATTAGTCAAGCATTCTACAGTTGCCATCACTGCCTAAAGTGCCTATTACCAAGTACTCATTTGCAGTTGGTTTGAGCCAAGCAATAGTTTAATGAGTGTCTGCTCAGTTCCTCCTAGGAGTAACTGGAGTTCGAACCTGAGACGATGCGCGTAGCAGGCAAATAGCTTTTCGGAGCCTTTACCGCTGGCCACAACACACATACCAAGTTGTACAATCAGTGTACAGTGGTCCCTGCATAATAAGACCCCTGTTGTAAGACCGCCTTAGCTCATGTGACCGCCTTCCTCCCACACTAAGTAGTATTTTTAGTGCATTTTGCACCCCGATGAGAGACCGCACCCCCACGAGAGACCGCTTCATGACTGCAGCAGGGGTGGTCTTATAACGCAGGGACCAATGTAGTAACACTTACTACTACTGAGACACTGACACAGGACAGGCTGCACAACCACCAGAACCATAGTGATCTAAAGAACGCATCCAATGTGTCGCGATTGCCTACACAATCTGCAATTCATGGATACATCTGATTGGCCTCACTACCCCCCCTCTCCCCCGCCAAATACCATCTGTATACATATGCCATCTGTATAAGCATATGAGCTACATCTGCAATCTGCACACATCTGCAAGTGTCAAATCAGATATATCCCATCTGCATTCTCCCATAGGGCCAATTGGTATTCTGTTGCTATAGCCATAGAATCAGGCAGGATATATGCTGTGAGCTTACTTGCCAAGCTCAGGGGTTTACTATGCAAGCTATTAGCTGTAGTAGGCTACACACTTGTGCACTGTACAGCAGTATCATGAGTATGGACAGTGGGTGTACAGAGATTGATTTTGTACCAAAATGCATAAAGCAGTTCTGCAGATATACATTTTTTGGGTGGGGGGGGGGGGGTTACATAAACTTTCAATTAATACACTTTATATTCAAAGCTGAAGAAATTACATATTTGTTAGATAGATAGATAGATAGATAGATAGATAGATAGATAGATAGATAGATAGATAGATAGATAGATAGATAGTGTAATAATACCCTGATTTGCACTGTTCTATTATATTCTTACTCCATTGATCATCAATACATCAATTCCAATGTTGTCTTGTTACTATCAAATTATCTTTTCCCCAAAACCCTACATTCCCACTTAAAAATCCTTCTGGATGAGTAGCTATCTCTTTCTCGTCCGACATAACTCATCATGTGATCAAACAATCATCCAAAATGGCATTTAATTGCAACAGTTACTATGGCAACAGTGTAAACAAGCAGGTCTCCATGGCAACTGAGTAAACTTTCCAGTTGCAGTCTTGCAGACTGTCTGATGATGATACGTGATAGTATTCGAACGTTCACAGTTCTGCAGATCTGCAACATTTTGCATCAGGTTACAGGAGTTTACACCCTTTCAGCTAAGTTCTACTCAGTTTCAGGATAGGTTAGTTGGGTTAAGAGGGCACATAAGAACACTCTTAATATAAGATAATAACATTGTAAGATGCAATACAATGGTCAAATTAAATTTGGCAAATGATACATCATTTCACTTAAAACCACACAGATATATCAAACATGGAGACCTCCTGAAGCCTTATATTTTCCAGCAAAGATAATAAATTCCATGATATAACCAGATACTTTTGAGAAAAGCTTTGATCTTCCTGTATCTGGATCTGTGCCATGAGATCCTATCTGACAAGTCCTACAAGTCTTTGATAGCACTTTATGTTTGCTATAGCAAGCAGGGTAAAGATTTCCTTGTAATCACTCATGATGTCCATGAAGATGTCCGTGGTTGACTGGTTGTTACTGACTCACTGCTTATAGGATGCCCTGGATGACCTAATTCAGTGACCTAATTACCTGGATCCTGGACATCTCTCAGCAGTTTCGAGAAGTTTGGGAAAAGGCATCATCGGATCATCTCAAGTGAGGAGGATGGGGAAGAGGTAGCGAGGGGTGAACATGCCAAATGATGACTTCAAAATGGTCTTAATAAAATCAATACAAGTTGAAGTTTGCGTTATGAACAGACGAACATGAATTATGTCTCTCTGTCTAGGTTTGTGTCAGTAACCTGTACTTTATCATCAATAGATGAGGGTAATCATGATTTGCATGTCGAATAGCAACCCCTATTGCAGGGGCAATCCTCTTGCCGACCCCTATCATTTTCAAATAACTTAAAATTAGGTACTTCCTTTGTAAATACTGGTATTTCATCCACAGACAAGACTCATCTATCTATCTATCTATCTATCTATCTATCTATCTATCTATCTATATATCTATCTATCTATCTATCTATCTATCTATCCATCCATCTATCTGTCTATCTATCTATCTATCTATCTATCTATCTATCTGTCTATCTATCTATCTGTCTATCTATCTATATATCTGCCTGCAATCCTATCAATCTATAATTTTATCTCTTTCAAACACAATTGTCAGAAGTCATAATACAGAAAACATAGGCCTAAATATGAGGCAACAGTCAATCTCTGATGTCACAAACAACCCCCCCCCCTTCCCATGTGACTGGAGGGGGTCATGTGACTACCCAACAGGCTGCAGACCCTGGGCCCTCTTGGCCCTTGGGGCATGTCATGTGACGTCAGTGGCAGTTGACAAGCTGCAAATATTGACTTGTCTTGTTGTGAGCCCCTGTAGACAAGCCTAGCTACGCCACTGGATCACTTTCTGGGGGTTATACTTTGTGAGAAACGTCTGTCAAGTGCTAACTGTCATGCACTAGATAGAAATAGATGGCCCAACAAGGACAGGGGGACAGGGAAAAATGGAAAGGGGTTGACATTAGATTAGGAGAAATGTCCATCTTTATTAACTGTCAATAACTGGCATGTTTGAGGGGTAGAATAGGAATGGAATAGAAAAGATATACCCTATGTTTTTAGTAACCATGTACATTGTACAATGTACAGAATGGAATAGTAATAGCTAGATAGACAGGAAGACAGACAGGCATATAGATGTGTTACTTCATCCTAGCAACTGACAACATCACGAACATGGTATACATGTATGTTACTATGTTATCATACAAGGTAAGAGAGAAAGCATTCCAAAACCTTCAGACTCATTGAATAATCTAACAGTCAGTATTATTCAACACAAACAGGCCCTACACAGACAATTTTTACTAAAATGTATTCCCACAAAACATGAAATTAGTTTTTTGCTTTAACAAGGAACAATGCAAGTCAAAATCCTCGAACTAACAATGCTAATTCATCAATAATGCATTTGGAGTCATGCCTGACTGAATGGAAATTGTAGGCTTGCTCAACTCTATTCAGAGAATTTCAGACCAACAACAATGAATAAAATATCAGGCTGGCAGTCTGCCCTGCATGCTATTGCACTGCTAATTAGAAATGGGGAAAAAAAGTAATGAAATGTTAAATTTAGCATTGAGGTTGACACATTAATCAGATCAGCAGACAGGCCTAATTGATGTACACTAACATATATAAGTCATGAATGTTTTTACTAATATATGAAGGGGAAGGGGTGGGGTTATGCAAATATTTGATATGCATAGGCCTAGATAATTCTGGGAAGTGTTGTGTACAAACTGTGCATAACAATTTACCATGTTTTAAACAATATAGCTCTCACACCCATTTTGTCATTAGGCTGCTTATTGGTACCAATGAAAGTTATTGTTACAACTACCCCAATCAAGTTAAGCAACTTAGGCTATTGACACTGATGAATTATCTGCATCAGCCTACCCTACAAACAGTACAGGGTAGTAAAATCATGTTCATTTTATGGGAGCTAATAGCCACAGAGCAGACATGAGATTGTTGCTTTCCAAAAACTGCCAAGAGCAATAACATTGCTGTCAACCATCACAAAACACACATTGCTGTCATTTGTTCGTTACAGTCTGACAGAGCATACATGTACAATGCGGTCTGCAGTCAATTCTAATTTCTGCAAGCCATCTTAGACCATGGAGCATCTTGTAAGTCTGTTTTCATGGTTTAGAACAATTAGAACGGCCACGACGTTAGATGCGGTTGTCAACATTAGCATTTTCAAAACAGGTGCGCTGCCTGTAGGAGCTTGGCCATAGCAGCCACATTTGTTGACAAGCTGCCTGCAGGACAAACGTTCGATTGTAAACAACAGAATATAGACTGGCGGGATTTTTGAAAAATGGCTTTAGTTAAAGAGGTACGAGCATTTTGGGGTAAAAGTCGGGAACCCATCTTTTTTGCATATTTCAGGTGTGCCGATTCCGAAAAAACCGGTTCCCAAGCGATATTCCGGGTCCTTCACCTCCTAATTTGCATAACAAAATGGCCACCAAATTAGCAATTTTTTTAACGTTTTAAAGCAGTAACCTTCAATATACTAGTGTTTACGAAAGCAAAAAAGGTAAACTAAGTGGCTCAATCCATGTTATGAAGACCAAAGAACACTCACACCATTTTAGAATCAATTATACAAGTTTGATGGTTTATTGATATGCAAATTAGTAGCCGCCATTATACAAAAGTGCCTTTTCTTCAATAACTTCCTTACTAATCAAGCAAATTTAACAAATTAAAGTTCTATACCAATGTTTTAAGGGTCAATGAAGATGATGAAACCATCTATTAAGTCATAACACACATCCAATATTAATTATGCAAGAATAATGCTCATTAGCAGGTTAATTAGCGATGGAATATTACAGAAAATACCAATCTTCACAGTGTCGTCTCGGCTAACCCAGGAATCTCTACAAATTAAAGGTCTATACCAATGTTTTAAAGTCTATGAAGATAATGAACTTATTCATAAAGTCATAACTCTCATCAAATATTAATTATGGAAAAACAATTGTCATTAGTATGCTAATTAGCTTGACATATTTTAGAAGAATAGATTTCGTTATATCGATGCTGCTAATTCTGCGAACTTTACAAAATATAATGTATATGCCAATATTTTAAGGGTCAATGAAGAAGTCATTGACAAAGTCCTTACATTCATCTGATATTAGTTATGTAAGACCGGCAGTCAGTAGTAAATTACCAGTGTCATATAGCTGCAAAAAAAGTGTATTCTTATACCTTTCCTATGCATCAAGCAAACTTAAGCATTGCCAAATGAAGTCCTCCAACAATTTTAGTTTTTTCAAAGTTACTCTGCAATGCTTCAAAGGTCAATGCAGGTCATGAACTCATTCAAAACATAATAATATCAGTGATATCCCTAAATTTGTTTTGTTAAGTTTGCTGGATTAGCGAGGAAGATCAGGGCTGTAGCTGGAATTCTGTTTTGGGGGAGGCGAAGTTAGGCAGGAGCTCCAATTATTCAGCAGTGTCTCATGGCCCGAAATGCCTTCTAAGCAATCTGAAGCACCAATTCCCCCATAAAAGACATGGCATCACAGTATTATCATTTTATGTAGTGTCCAAATTAGTAAAGTTTGAATGTCATAGACATAGTAAATGCTTCGAATTAAATAGTCATCATGAAAGTGTAAAATAAAGAAGGGCATAACAATTCAAATTGTCATTTTTTGGTATTCTGTGTGGGGTCAGATGCAGCAAACAAATTTGAAAACTCAATAATATTATGCCTTCTTCATAGCTCTTCCCTCTCAATAACTCTAGCCTCCTCTCAAAAGATCTTGCCTCGTCTCAAGCTCTTGCCTCCTTCATCGCATTCTCCATCCTTTCCAGTGACCCCAATCTCCATAATCTCCCTTTCCGCCTCCTTCCCAGCTCTTCCCTTCTGCCTGATAGCTACTGTCTCCCACCTGACTGCCTCCTCCTAGCTCTTGCCTCCACAGCAGCCATTCTCTCCTCTCTCTGACTTCTGTGTTCTCCGACTCAGCCCGATCCCAAGTTTTTCCAACAGCTTTTGCTTTGTCAAATTGTGTTTCCTACCTCTCTGCTCATCTTTCTTTTTCCTCCAGGATATCTGCATTCTCCTCTGCCTCCTGTCTAACTACTGCCTCCCTACTCAATAGCTAATCTGTTCCCCCTTCACTGCCTACTGTACTTCTTAGCTCCTTCCTGATATTGTTTTCCTCCTCCCTGCATTGCCTCCTACCCATCGGCTCTCCCCTCTTTTGTCTGCTTCCACTAGCTCTTGCCTCCTCCCCCAGAGTGGTTCTTCAATAACCATCTGGCTACTCCTAGCTAACTAAATGACTCCTCCTTCCCTGCTTCCTCCCAGTTTCTCTTGGTACCTCCTCCTCCCTTGTTGCGCAATTGTCTCCATCTCCTGACCATCCGTACCTTTCTCTCTCATTACCAGTGTTCCATGCACACATCAAATTTTTTTATTAAAAAAATGAATACACTCTCTGCTCTTCGTGTAGGCTTCACTGTTATAGGGGGAAAATAGCAGTTTTATTATAGTGGGAGTGTCAGTATTGCCTCAGAATATTTTTGCGTATTGGGAGTAGCAAGGTGACTTCATTTCTGAGTTGAGGGATCTTCCAATAATGCATATATGATATCATCTTGATACACCCAGTCAGGAAGATATGATGGGACCTTTGCTGAATTTCAAGGCCGGCATGTGCCATCATGCATTGAGTGAAAATTCTGAAGAGACATCTTTTTCCGCAAATATGGCATCGCTAATAATCACACAAAAAACTATTATTCTTGCATTTTTAATATATTATGAGTTTATGGCTTTATGAATGAGTTTTTTACCCTTGAGCCAGTGGTATGGAAGTTTTATTTGCAAAATTTGTTGGATTATTAAGGCAGAAATTAAGAAAAACATTTTGCATATTAGTACATATATATATGTACAAACGACGATTATTCTTGTATAATTAATATTTTATGAATGTCATGACTTTATAAATAAATTCAGTATCCTTTGACTCTTCTAGCTTTTGTAATGAAATTTTAAATGTAAAGTAGGCTGGATTAGCAGAGAGGATATGAAAAACTTCTTCTTTTTTTCTGTAATATTTCATCGCTATTTAGCAGACTAATGACTATTATTTTTCCATAATTAATATTTTATTAGTGTTATCATTTTATAAATAAGTTCATTAACTTCATTGACTCTCAAAATATTGGTAAAGCACTTTAATTTTAATGTTTGCTGGATTAGCAGAGAAGATATACCAAGACGATTGTTATTTTCTGTAATATTTCATCACGAATTGGCAAATTAATGACAATCATTCTTGCATAATTAATATTGGATGAGTTTTGTCACTTAATAGATGGTTTCATCATCTTCATTGATCCTTAAAACATTGGTATAGAACTTTAATTTGTTAAATTTGCTTGATTAGTAAGGAAGTTATTGAAGAAAAGGCATTTTTGTATAATGGCGGCTACTAATTTGCATATCAATGACCATCAAACTTGTATAATTGATTCTAAAATGGTGTGAGTATTCCTTGGTCTTCATAACATGGATTGAGCCACTTAGTTTGCCTTTTTTGCTTTCCTAAACAGGAGAATATTGAAGGTTACTGCTTTAAAACGATCAAAAAATTGCTAATTTGGCGGCCATTTTGTTATGCAAATTAGGAGGTGAAGGACCCGGAATATCGCTTGGGAACCAGTTTTTTCGGAATCGGCATACCTGAAATATGCTAAAAAGATGGGTTCCCGACTTTTACCCCAAAATGCTCGTACCATCCACATATTTCAAAAATCCCGCCAGTCTAATAGGTGAATGTACTTACGCGGTCGTTGTATCTCCCATTTGAAGTCGTTCTCATAGAACCAGACACACGTCTGGTGATTCCACCACTGAGAAAAGGCATCGTCCTCCGAATCATTAGGCTCACAATAAGCCAGAAGGCCGTGGTTGGAGACATACTGCTCTTTATACCAGAAAGGAGCCACCAAGCTGACAGCAGATGCTATCAATGCCAGGGCTGTAAAAACGAGCCCAAGACACACACAGCAGGACGACATGGTGGCTCAAATCTACTGGAACGATCTAATCCTGACTAGATTAGACAAATCCAACAAGATTTGGTCAAATTGTAACAATTTTGCTCCAGAAATCGTTAATTCAGACGATATTTCCCAGCCGCTGAAGCAACCGAAGCTTTTCCCGCTAGATGGAGTGGCCGCAGAGTCATTAAAGGTCTCCAGGGGCCCCTGAGGGGTTACCCAAGGCATCCCTAATTCTGTTCCTCACAGAGAATCCCTCACAGAACCTCAGGGGTACCCCTTCAATATGCACATCCACACCCAACATAATAATACACAGTTCCAAGATATAGCAGAAAAGTGTTCCACCCCAACTAGATCTTTTGTGTTATATTCAATTCAGATTATACCCTCTCTTTTCTTGCCCTTTCTATTTTGCTTACACTTTCTCCAATAGTGAATTTTATCTTTCAGACATCATGATCTCATATTCTTTTCTTTCCAAACTTGAATGTATTGTATAAAACAGTGTTTAACACCATTTCCTCTTTTTCATTCAATTATCTTACTGAACAATTATCTTACTGAACAATTATCTTAGTGAACAAATCTATAGTGCTAGACATCACGATCTCACATAATTTCTTTTTGAAGCACAAAAATACTAGAGCACAAAAAAGATTGAGATCTAAAATTGCCTGATTGGCACTATCTCTCTATATCAGTTCTAGAAATTATATTAGGGGATTTCCAGGGCAGTTTTCCTCAAGTAGTCAAAACTACTGCAATGGACCCATTGGTAGACATACATGATATAGAATTTGAACCAACAAAAATAGTCTTTGAGAAAGCCTTTAGAGTTATCCATGGAATCAATCAATTTGCACTCAGCCAAAAAGCAATAACAAACTGTCAAGAAGTGATTTAATCAACCAATCTCAAACTCAATCAAAATTGTCTCTAATATGTTTCTATTTATTCTATATTGGCTTATAGATCATCAAGCCATCTAGCTACAGACCTACATGTATCGTGTGTATCTATTTATCTTTTATCTGGCCATGTAGTAGCATCTATCTATCTATCTATCTATCTATCTATCTATCTATCTATTTATCTATCTATCTATCTATCTATCTTCAATCTACATGTATCTATCTATTCATCTATCTTTCAACAAATTTCTTTAGAAATTTCACAGGCTTAATCATTTTAATGATGGAATTAAAATAGTTGACACCACAAAACTGAACAATGGTGTATGGAATCTTTTACAGATATTGAATACGGTTGGTTTCATGACTTTAATCGTTATAGACAACTCAAGCCACCACACTGTGTGCTGGCATCTTACTATTGACAACAAAGTATTGACAACAGAGTATTGACAACAGAGTATTGACAACTGAGTATTGACAGCACCTCAATCCAGAGTATTGACAGCCACCTGGGTATTGACATGCACCGCCTACCACAATCAGTGATCAGAGAAAGAAAGGCAAGCCATGTTCAGTGATGTCAGACCTCAGCACCAATTTGATCCCTGATCAATCTCCAGAGTCAAACGTTCTGCCATTGGAATTGCTGCCCTACAATAACACCTCCTGCAGTTCTGCAATTATACTACTTTTGGTAGAGGACTGGGTCATTGCAGTATTGTTGAGAACTTGAGAAGCATGATGGGTGCACTGATGAGGGCTTTTCGTCCTGCATTTATAAATGCACTCTGGTAATGGGTCGCCAGGCCAATTGGGACAGGAGGAAAACACATCAATGAGGCAAAGGATGATTGAAACTGTTGTCCAACAAAGGAGCAAGTGACACAACCTGAGCACTGAGTTAAAATTGAACCCGAATCTCAGCGATTGCATGCCCAAAGCACTATACCAACTGAGCTGCCCCCCCTCCCAATCTTGTTGATAGATAAATAGGTAGATAAATAGGTAGATAGATAGATAGATAGATAGATAGATAGATAGATAGATAGATAGATAGATAGATAGATAGATATGTAGATAGATCATGTAGATAGATCATATAGATAGATAGATAGATAGATAGATAGATAGATAGATAGATAGATAGATAGATAGATAGATCATGTAGACAGATAGATCGATAGATATATAGTACAGGTGAAAAGGGACACAGCCAACTCTCAACATGCTGAAGGTAAACTGGCAGCCTGACTTTTTGCAAATTTGTGTTTTGCATGGTTCATCGTGTTCATATGCCTGACAAATTTCCACATGTGAACCATTCTCAATCAACATATCATTGTCAATTGATGCTGCCATTCTGAGCGTCAAAACACCAAAAAGACCAGAATCACTCACAATATCAATGAATATAACAAGCAATATAGGTCACATGATCATGATATAATATGATATCATAATATGATATATGATTTGACATGATATGGAAGTGACTGTATATTACATTTTCCCTGAGGTAGCTCAGGACAAGTCCAGGACCAGCCCAGGACCAGCCTGCTCAGCTCTGTTCTATGGCAATGTCTATGGCATTATGGCCCTGTCACTGACTACATTAACTTGCTCTATAGTTGGCCAACAGCCAAGATCAGAATTCACTATTGTATATTGTTGTGGGATCCAAACATTATATTGTGTGACACTCACATAAAAGAGTCCTTGCCCTCAGACATTATAGTGTAAAGGACTAAAGGTGAATGTAGAAAGAGTAATATAGTCTAAATCTACTACAGAGCCAAGAAATGCATACCACAATGTATAATAAAACAATATGTAAAAGGTATAGACAATAGTAGCTAGATATTGTTGACTTTGTTTCCTATACTATATCTCAAAGTTGATAGAAACACCCCTCTTTCTGACAAATTGCAAATAGTCAAAAGTGTCCACTGCTGTTTCCTTGACTGTAACTTGTCAGAATGCAGACAGAGGCTAGATTTGGACTTAGTATGTCTAATTCTGTCATTAGAAATTATTCATTATCAATCATAGATATTAGATAAATAGATCCAAATAAAGCTAATAATTTCATAAATTGATAAATGATCAAGTTGATAAATACTAACAATTCAACTTGTTTCTGAACTTTTTGCTCCCATTAACCATGTTTACATGGTTTTAGGGAAATGTTTTCTCTGTCAATTAAAACAAAATCTGTGTAAACTATATAGGATATATGTATATTCAGCATGTAATGCATTTGAAACATGTATGGTGACATGAAATGACTAGGTGTCTAGCTTACATATAACCAGCTGATATGCAATACCACCTATGTTGACATGCACTGAACATGCCTGACTTCAGCTTTTCAACACTGTTCAAATCTAATATTATGCTGAAAATCCCCTAACTACACATCATGCATATGGCAGGCTTAGGTTACACTATAAATATTAGAAGTTTAACAAATAATAGTAAATGGAATACGAAACCTCCCTTTGAAATATCTGCAATTTGAGAATTATTCCCAAAAATGTTCGTAGATTTCCTATTTATGAATCTGAATGCTTTAATGTATATTTTGCATAACTTACAGAACTTTATTTCATTAAAATATCAGTAAAATTCCCCCAAAGAGTCGGTCATAGTGATAGTGTGAACATGATATATGCATGTTTAGTAAAATTGTTTACAACATATGATAATCAGATAATTAGAATAATCAGATAAAGGCTTACATACCACAGAACTATACTGTACTGTACTGTAGGCCTAATAGTACATTTAATTAATAATGTCTCAATGTAATGGTCTGTAACACAAACATGTATCCCCATATCAAAGCACTTGATAATATACACGACATATCATGACTTCATACTATACCAGTACACATGCACCACCATCATACCTTTTTTCTCTGAGAAAAAAAATTGTTTTCATACCTTTAAATCTGTATAGCCTATAGGACTATCAGGGGAGGATCCAGCAAAAATGTCGAATAAGAGGAAGAGGGGGGGGGGGGGGGTTTGCGAATGGAAAATTACCAAATCTAAATTTATTGGCGAATATTTAAAATGTTAAGACTCCTCCCCCCCCACCAAAAGTCTCTGCCATTAACTGAAAAATGTGAATGTTTTTTATTCTAGCCTTTCCAGGTACAAAATCTTCACACTTTCGTCACACAATATTTAAAAAATGTGCCATGAAGAATTTGAAAAAGTGTACAAATTCGAAATTCGGTATCAACCATTTAACAATGTTTTATAAAGCCAAAAGCAGGTATAATTTTCAAAGGTTCTAAAAAGGATTGCAATTCCATCAGACCAATAAAGATATCAGAAATATATGAGATGGAATAATGCCTGTCAATAATTCAATAGCAACTTGGCATGTCACCAATTATGGACAAAACATCAAAAAATCTTTACATTATCCCGCTAACACCCCACCAACAGCTAGAGAAGGCGTATAAGTTATACCAGTACGCAGTGATATAAAAGAACACTTTATATCATGATATTATTGTCCAATAATTCAAAGATTTGTTATAATTTTGTTCTGTCCCATCTGGTAATCAATCAGATATCAATCTATCCAGTATCTGTCTGTGCATTCACATGTGCATCTATCTATCTATCTATCTATCTATCTATCTATCTATCTATCTATCTATCAAATTGTATCTATATTATCTATCCAAATTGTATCTATATTATCTATCTATCTATCTACCATCTACATGATTACACGATCTATAGATCTACCTGTCAATCCATCTGTCTGTCCATCTATCTATTTACCTATCAAATTGTACCTATAGGCCTATTATCTATCTATCATCTATAGGTCAATCTATCTCTATATCTACATGTATCTATCTATCTATCTATGCATTTATTTGCATCTATCTATTTATCTATCTATCTACCTATCTATAATTCTATCTATAATTCCATATATCTATCTTTCTCTATAGGCCTACTATTCTATGATATCTTACTTTTGTGTATACATCTGGAAACTATAATTAGCTTGTAAATTTGTAATGTCCATTGACTTCAGAAGAACACAAGCACCATGCCAGATTAGGCAGTGCATAGTAGTTACTTGTAATTAGCAGAGAATAATTCATCATGCCAGGGATCGGATGACAGTAATTGAAGATCAGAAACCTTGTTGTTAAAAATAAGTTCTTGTCAACGTAAAAAATCAATAAATTGTGGGAATTAGTGCTGCCTGCGACAGTGCAGCTATTTATAGATGCTGCATCTTTTATTTATGAAGGAAAGTTCAGTCCTCTAGTATCACTGAGTATATTCAACTGAAAAGGATACAGGCAAATGTAATTATTCATATGAATCATGAAACACGTGAAAATCATAATATAAATCATACAATATTCATGAACCACTATCAGCTTATAAATGGCTTAAAAGCTCTTAAATGCCAATTTTTTCAGAGGTAAACTACTGCTATAATTTCAAACACACTTACATACATGTATGAACCACAATTAGCACATGTATAGGCCTATATCTGATATCTGTATATATATGATTTCTTTGCCAACATGCTGTCAAAATAGACCTGTGCATAGTTGATGAAACTTTATAGATACCTTTGGAAATTTCAAGGATATCTAGGATAACCTGCTTCTATATGATCAATCTTGGGATCAATCAGTCTGCTTGTCTACTGAACTGGTATATCATCAGTCAGCAGCACTGGGTCCAGGTGACTGCAGCATCTGTCTTCCCTGCACTGCAGTGTTGACTGCAGTTCTGCAAGTAGTACTGACATTGCATGCCTGTACTTCATTGGCATTTTACATTGTTTCAATTAAACTTTTAAGTGATTATAAGCAAAATATATCAAGTATGAAGTTACTTACCAGGCAGCTTATCTTCCCAATCAAAGTTGTTCTCAAAAAACCAGGTGCACTTTCCACCAGGCTTACACTCAGCCCATAGACCTGTGTTGGTTGTGGCGCCTAGCAGAGAGCCAAAGATGGGCAATCCTTGATTGTGGTACCAAAACGGTGCCACCAAACTCACTGCAGATGCAATGAAGGCAAGGGCAATGAGTACAAGCCCTGTCACGATCCAACAAGAAGCCATGGTAGGTTGTCAACGTATCCAAATCACAGAATTCTAAATGATAACTCTGGAATATCTGCACGTTCTTTCGAATTTCAACTGCTATGTGACGCTCTAGTTAGTTTGCCTGCCACCCACGCGTGGCGCCCACGAAACTGGGTCATCCCCTCAAGAGGCCCCAGGTGGGTTTTATGAACTTTTTTGTTGAGACAATCTTACTGTTGTGATCAGAAGTATTGAAAATCTGAATCTGAGCAGATAATATTTTAAGCTTGTTTAATAAAGGAATAACATTTTGGGGTTAACCATTTAATATCAATGGGGGGCATGGAGTTGTTTTTTTTTTTTTAAATAAATCATTTCTTTATCGGGTTTGGTGAAATTAGGCATTCTTGAAATAAATAATTTCCGCTAGAGGTATTTGCACTGATTTTGGAATGAACATATTGCTTGAAATAAATACATATTGCCGCTGTTAAAGTGAAAAAATAATAATTTCCCGCGGAGAAAAAATCCAAGCCCCCTTGGAATTTAAATGGTCGCCCCTTAAAGTTACCCTGAATGATGGGTTAGGATCGGAAAAAACTCTCTAATTTTTACACAATCTTGTGCAGTGGGCTCGTTTTGATAAATTTTCTTTGTTGTTGGATTATTTTTTCCTGCTTAAATGACCCAACAAATGCACTAAATGATTTCGGGTACGCACGGAAAAAAAGCAGAGGCTTGATTGCTTTCTGCTTTGTGACGTCATGACCATTGTAAGAATTAGTTAACTTGTAGCAAAGCATTTTTAACAATGGCCATTGTGACGTCATGAATAATGGATGTGCTGGAGGATGGAGGAACTATCTTGAAAAAGACCATAAAATAACTAAATAATTTATGGAATCAAAGTAATACCTCCTCAGATTAGTGAAAAATATTATTTAACGCAAGCTTATATTATACTGTGTATGAAACCACCTGTATTTAACAAAACGATTTATCATTCAGGGCAACTTTAATAGAATACATTCCCATTTATTTATTCTCTACATACAGTTTTTTAAAACTTTTTTATTGCCTTGTCATTATCATATTATGCGAAAAAAAAACTTTTTTCCATTTTTCACAATTGGTAAGGTTGGTATGGACCATATTTTATTGCAACCGTTGTACTAAAGCTTTAATTATGAAACTGATTGCTGTGCAGGAGTGTGTGACTTATGAATAAATTAGAGTGAAACTGACTGCTGTACTGCAGACTGACTTATGCATTAAATAGGGTGAAACTGATTGCTGTTCAGCATAGTGTGACTTATGCATTAATAAGAGTGAAACTGATTGCTGTACTGCAGACTGTGACTTTTGCATTAAATAGGGTGAAACTGATTGCTGGACAGCAGAGTGTGACGTATGCATTAAATAGAGTGATACTGATTGCTGCACAGGAGAGTGTGACTTATGCATTAAATAGAGAAACTGATTACTGCTCAGCAGTGTGACTTTGGCATTGGATTTAAACTGATTGCTGTACAGCAGGGTGTGACTTATGCATTAAGTAGAATGGTTCTAATTGAAGTATCAAGGCTGTCATGAATGGCCAATCATTTGAAGCGGAAATATGAATCAGGTTCAGCAGTCACATAAAAACTAATTAAAAGATAGGTGTCCCAAGAACAAAATATCCAGGCTCTTCAAGTTTCCAACAGAGGGCTTGAAGTGAATAATCATATTATCCCTCTGGTGTCAATAACAACAGACAGCAAGGCCTATAGAATTTTTAGGAGAGGAACTTTTTTCTTATTGTAGAGTCCAGATTAATATATTATCTAATATTAATTATTTATCTAAATATTGTTTGCAAAGTTCTGAGTAACAAGAGAATTTGTCTGAGTCTGATTAAATTGCGTTGCTGTTCAACAAATTGTTACACAGTTTCAATGAAATTTCAACACAGTTTAAAAGGTGGCGTGAAACAGTTGTGATGACTTGTCCACATAAAAATTTTGTCAAAACTGTGTACGTCTTTCCCTGAAACAATTTTGTCAAAATTACTCCGCAGCTTTCTAAAGCATTTTGCTAAAAAACTAGAATGCCAAAACCATCCTGGAGCTATCATTTGGCCCAATTAATGCAATAAAATACTTGCAAAAATTTGGTGGGAGGACTGCACATTTTTGAGGATTTTTGCAAACAGCGAAACACTTTGGAAAATTAAACTGTGCATTAATATATTCCGCTTTATCTTCGATGAAATTTTCTTCAACTTTTACAAATACTCACCAGGAGGAGTATCATTAGAGTATTAATAGCTATATCAAATAGAGAAAGATCTGCCGGGAAAGTTTATCAGATTTTCTGCATGCCAATCGTTCGTATGACATACATTTAGTCACTTTCTTTTTTTTTTAATTCAACTGTTCAATGAACACAACAACATTTCACTTTAGTAGGTGGCAAAATTTTATTAAGTGGTGAAATATCCACTACAAAAGGGAAATAAAAATTGAGCAAATAGCAAAAATAACGAGGTAAATACATGTACAAATTGCATAGTTGATATTACTAAAGTTATTCGGTTAATTATTTTAATTATCTTGATATTGTACAAAGCCAATATGACTTAACATGGTTTGGACTGCAGCCGAACCATGTAAAATTGGTTACAATGCTATAATTTCTTAAATTTACGATAAAATTGAAATAGCATCTATCAATTGCATATAATGAATTACTTGCTATATATTTCAATTGCACATGTAAACATCATGTGTGTGGTAGTTAATAAAACATGTAATATATGAGTTGCATAGTGTTAATTTAATTTGACCACATTCAATTACACACTCATGTCAATTAATGGAGTAAAAGTTAAAATTACAAACATGTTACAATTTACAAATATATTTTATGAGTCAAAAATCTTAATCATTACTATATTATATGGTCAGGTATGGAATTAAGGGACCAAAGCCAGGGTTAAACACTTGCAAAAAGGTGCAAGAAAAAATGTTTCTTTTTCAGCATTTTCCATGGAAAAAGGAACTATGTTACAAAGTCTGTCTTTTTTATCTCTTCCTTGTTTAGTCTTTTCTTTTTATCTCTCCTTTTTTTATCTTTCCTTTTTTTTATTTCTTTATCTTTCTTTCTCTTTTCTTTGTTACTTCTCCCCCTCCTCTGTGCAATTCTGGGAGGTTCTTTCCCACAAATGTAAACATTTTGGTCTCCCATTTTAAAGACATAAGTTGTGCAAAATTAGATTGTTTTCACCTCCAAGGCAGTGCTGTATAATTTCTTTTGGTGAATCTTAAATATTTACCACGAGAACGTTTTACTTGTGTCTCTTTCTGACCATAGATGGAGGAACGTAATTTGAAGTGGGGGGGCCTAGCCAAGGCGAGGCCCGAGGGGCCGAAGCCCATCACGGCAGGGGGTTTGGGGGCCGCCCAAGGCCCCCAGAAGCCACAGGGTTTTTTGATTGTTTAAGACAATTCCAAGGTGGTTTTGAGGGTGATTTTCTACTACATGAACTTTCCTAGAAGTTTATTCCTTATGCTTATTTAAAAATCTGAATTCTTTTTTTTTCTCAAAAATGTATTTTTATTTTCTACTAAAAAGTGGGTGGGCCAGGCCCCCCCTGCCAAAAAAGTGGGAGGGCCTGGGCCCCCCCGGCCCCCCCTGTTCCTCCATCTATGTTTCTGACATCACTTGATTTAACAATGACTCTTAATGCATTATTTCAGGCATGTTTCGTAGTTTTTGTCTGTCGTTTTTGAGCCAGCGAACAGCATTAATCAGTCTCTCAGTTCACCAACATTCAAAGTTGTTGATATGCTCGTGACAGACTGCATGAGGCTCAGAGTTTAAAAACTTGTTTCAAACTCCTTCCTTTAACATGTTGTTTAGATAAAAGTAATTTTTTTTGTTGCCTCACATTACATTGCATTCCGCAAACACCACCTCGATTCTATGCTCAAGTCTCCATTTTGTGGCCTTTGTTTTGCCTCAACAGTTTCTACTGCTGGTCGAGAGGTTATTGTCACTTTCGGACAAATTTTAGCCTCCTCTTGTCTTGTTGGAGGGCCACAGCCGTCCAATGAGCATTTCTGTGATTTTTTTTTTGTAATTGTAATGCAAACATTCAGGCTTGTTTCAAGTGATCTTCGGCTGTTTCGGGAGTTTTAGTTTTTTCCTTCACAGGTGTCGCCTCTGGTGCTCCATTATTCAACAGGTGGCGCTGCTTGATACCTTGTTGCTCACCAGAGGGGGTTGGTATCAACGTTTCAACATTTTCAATTTCTGAAATTTTGTCTGATGGAACAATCACTACATTGCTGTCTTTTTGTTGTTGTTGTTTTTTGTCGTCTGCCAAAAGTTCTAAGAAGTATGCCGTCGTAAACAAACAACCTTGGCCTTCATTCAGTTCACCATCGAGCTCACAACCCTTGAAGGGCAAGCTGTTCGTTAAGTGAACTAAAGTCAACATCAGGTACGACATTATCCATCCGACGAGGGCTGTTACGTCGAATCCTCTCCAATACAGCGGGAATATACCCATGAAGAAGTCGAAACATAACCCGACGCCTCTCCAATATGTAATCACGGCCACGCTCGCTGCTAACATGAACATATCTTCAAACACAATGCGCTTCACGTCGTTTTCTTTTTCGATATCCTTGGATAAGTCGCACGCAGGATGTTGGAAGAAGATTAACAGGGCACACCCAGCCATTCCGAAGGCTAAACTGATGATCATTGAAATAAAAGGCAGACTAGGTATAAATAAGATGTCCTGAACCCCGGAGACAGCCGCCCAGTGGAGATGGATAAAACTGTAGACGACAATAGTAGTTACCAAACTGTCCACCAGGCTTTCTTGAGATTCTTTTTGCTGAAACAAAAAAAGAATATTAAAGTAAGTTTATTTAATTATTCAAATTAAGACAATGGAATGATTTCCAAAGTAATCAAAAGTATTGATTTGTCTGATATAATGTGTGCAGATAAATATCCCAGATATCCTAGCGCAGCTGAGCATCTGATGATGAATCGATGATACCGAATGCCCTTGTTCTGGCAAGACACCCAAGGAAGAATAACCTTCTTTCAACTTGGTATAAATTTCATTCCTATTTCCCACATTTCCAAGTACATCTCACCTGGCTTTCTGGGTGGGAATAATTATGAACATTTGTAACACACCAACATCATCAGCTATTATGACAATGACACAAAGTTCAAATTTTCACAGTTAAACCGTCCTCTCTATTTTCATAAACTGCTGTAAGTACTGAGGCCGGATGCCTGAATAAAAATTCTGTGACATGCAGCAAAAATATATATATATATATTGGTAAAATGTTTTCAAGATTGTATCACCGACGCTGTCTCCTTCAATCTCATCAACAACCCTCGACGATGGAAAGAACCCACTTTAAGGTCTGCATTTTCCAAACCCACTTTCTATCCTTATCCACTTCCTCATCTGTCACAAATAAATCAAGAATTCCTCCCTACCAGTCAAGGTTAAGAGATTTACTACAGCAATCAAGCAAAACACTTGAGGAATCCACTAAACCACTCAGTGCAATATTTCAAAATGTCTGAAAATGATGGATTTTTGTCAGAAGTCATCAACAAATATAAAACTGCATTCCATAATTACTCTTTTTTGCTGAGGTCATTGAATCTGTCTTGTTTCAATGATAATTATAACACTAACTTTCGCTGCTTTCGGAGTCAAGTTGACTTCTTAATAAGACATTTCATCTTTTTTTTCACCTTCTTTGTGGCTTAGCCTGAACGAGAAGACTATTTTTCTTTCTCCTGAATTATTGATATACAGTGGTCCCTGTTTTACAACTTACAAGACTGCCCCATTTGCAGTGATGAAGCGGTCTCTTGTGAGTGTGCGGTCTCTCATCAGCGTGCAAGATGCACTAAAAATACTACTTACATGTAGCACGGGGGAAGGCGGTCACAAAGGGCAAGTCGGTCTTACAACAGGGGATCTTACAACAAAGGTACCACTGTCGTTATCTGGTAATATGGAGCTATATAACTTGCTATACTACATGCCACGTCCAGATTGTACCCAGATTGGCTACCTGTCCGGGTAGTACCTGAGGCTCCTAAGCCATAAAAGTTGGGCTACCTGAGCCTATAATTTTGAGCAAGATTCAAGGGCCATTGACTTTCATCACCAGATCATTATTAGATTCATCAAAGATCGAAAGATCAGGAAGATCAAAGACGTGTTAAGCTGTCCAGCAGACACGGAGCAACAAGGCTATGTGGTAGTATTGCGGTACAGTGGTACCTGTGTTGTAAGACCCCTGTTGTAAGACCGACTTGCCTTATGCGACCACATCCCCCCCTAAGTAGTATTTTTATTGCATTTTGCACCCTGACGAGAGACCGTACCCCCACGGGGGACCGCTTCACGGCTGTAAAGGGCAGTCTTATAAAGCAGGGACCACTGTGTACCGATAATTCAGGACAAACAAGATGAAAAAAAAAGATGAAATTTATTATAAAGAAGTCAAGTAACTCCGAAAGTTAGTATTTCATTGAAACAAGACAGATTTCATAACCTCGGCAAAAAAGGGACAGTCTTATGAAGCAGGGACCACTGTATTTCCTTCACTCACCCTACAGGCTCCTACACATGCTACCAGGTGCATTGAGAGATACAAGGTAAATGGTGTACAACAGGGGTCAAAAATGCCCCCAGCACTATCCAGCTTGAAAACCACTGCCCAGCAATAAACTTGAACACCTGTTGTTATGGCAAGAAGTTGTATTGTGCAGTTGCATGGAAATTGTTCTCACTCTTTTCAGGTGTTACAATGTAGACAATGTAGCTAGAAGTAAATGTTATAAAATTATTTTTTAGCTTAATTGCACTTGGCACTTGAAATTTCTGTGAAAAGGCAATGATTGGGAAGTTGTCAAAATGGAGGTGTAAAACTTTTGGCAATAAACCCAGATTATTTTACAATGTTCAGTGACTTCAAGTTGGTGTCTCCATGTAGGTAATAATTAGTTACAGGGAAAAAATAAAAATATTATTTAAAACTGCAATTTTCACTCTGGACTCTGGACCATGACATCAGGGAAAACTGTTCCAATCCCATCAAACATCAGCAAATTAAAATAAAATATAACCAAGTGGCACCTGATTGTTATGAAACTATAGTTTAAACATGGCATGGTGATAGCTGTACCAAATACTTAGAAAGTATAGTAGGCCAATGCAACATCTTGAATTGTCTGGTAATGCAATATTGGATAAAATTAGCTGCCATAGATCTATCTTCTTTATCCTTGTTGCTATGGAGAGGGCCAACAAATGTCAAATGCAGCTAATATTAAACCTCATCATAAATCTGACCAGTTTCTATGGCAACAGAAAAAAATTAGGAAGATGTAATGGTATTTCCCTCTTGACTTGGGGCATTCATGAATGCAGAAATTTAGGACATCTTATCCTGTGCAGATAGAAGTTCTAAATAAATGTAAGTAGAAATTTATTAATTTTTTATGACATAAAATTGACTAAACTACAAACTTATGATGTTTTGAACAACAAGGAGCCCACTGATATATGTACATATGTAGGTCTGCATCATTGAGAAGTTTCCAAAGCAAAACTTTCAAAAATCAGTTTGACCTAATTAAGGGGGGGGGGGGGTACAGGGAAGTAACATGCTTTTTTTTATATGTGCCTTTCATGAATATATTTGATTGCTTTTACAATTTTTCACATGAAAACAACATAATATGTGTTGTATATTGATCATGCTCTCAGTGTAATATTGTAGTTGCAATGTTTTTATACAAATAATCCATTTATCTTGCAGCTTGAAGGTATGTTGTTGCAGGTTCATCTGAGGTGAAAACTCCCGTTGCACCCCATGGACAAGTGTGAGGCACAAAAATACTGCCATTGGCCTATACCTATCTCTGAGTTTAAGAGCCAGGTAGATGGTTCACAATGCAAGGTATAACAAATACCATTGAGGGATGATGGGAGATATGGCTTTACATTTTGTGTTTTTACACTGATTAGGCTTACTGTCTGTCACTTTGATATAGAAAAAATGAGGACCAGTTCACAGTGAAAAATGTACTTTGTGACTCATGATAGCCGATGAGGTGTCATCTTCTCTACTTTCAACATGGGAAACATAGAGGCTGTTTGATTGGTCATGATCAAGAGAAGGCCATTTGACTTGTCATAACTGATTTTAGAGGGAAAATCAGATGCATAATCCTTTCGTTTGGCTGTCACCAACAAGCGGGATTAGTCTCCTTAAATCAAATTAACATTGAAATTATTGGGCATGATCATAACAAATCACCAGCATGATGACACACGAAACGTCATTTTGACAGTGCAGCAGTCCACTTTTTCTGCATATCAAATGTCCTGACTGTAAGATCTAGAGGTGGCATTCATCGGTTAATTTAAATAAAATACATCTCAAGATATAAATCATTATGCAATGAAAAGTTTTTAAATTGCCAGCAATCATGGTGAACATGATGGTGTACTACATATTCTTAGTAACTGCTGTAAGATGCCATGCCCACAAGCCCATGAGCCCTATACCTGCAGAAATATGTATTTCAAACTGTTCTATTTTTCTTGTTTTCTGCTTTCACACCCTGTACCAGCTGTCTCAGAAATGTGGCCTTAACCTCTATTACTACAGCATTAGTTATTTTTCCATTTTTCTTTTTGTTTCAGTCTGAAGCCTTGTGGAAATGTTTCTGACAGTGGCAGCTGAGGTTCTCCCAGTGGATTCCAGGGCATTTTGGAAGGAAGATGTCTGAAAGGTATGGAAGTGATACTGCACCAATCAGACATGCCAATCAGTGGTATAAAATATCAAGATGGAACCCACAAGCAAAGGCTCAAATGCCCAGTAGGCTGCAATCCAATTTATCCAACATCTGTCAGATTGGATTATGACCCTGTACATCAGACTGGTTCCAATGGAGAGGGCTGAAGGGGTACCACAAGGATAAAATGTGCAATATAGGCCTGCCGCCAAAGATGATAACTGATACTGTCTAGCTCTTTCTATAGAGATGTGTAGTAGGTCTGCTAAAAAGTATCAAAATTGAAGATACTTCACACAGTTTGGCAAAATGGTGTATCTGCATACAACACTAGCAAAATATCAGAACCCTCACACCTTTACCATTATCGGTCTTATATCCCAAAGATCAGGAATGTTAACAACAATGTTAAGCTGCAATTCCAACATCATTGTATGGGGGGGGGGATGGTAAGCTGCCAATCAATGGATCAAGGGTTCGAATCCAGCTCTAGCCGGGTCACCTGGGCCTATGTTGGATGGCAGTTTCAATCATCCTTTGCCTCATGCTCATTGCTGTGTCCCCCTCCTGACCTATTTAAACTACCAGGTCCATAAATACAGGACGTTTTACAAAGCCCAATCATCCATCCAACAGTCCAGTACCATAGACTATTTATTGTGGTTCAGTTGTTCCAGTCTCCCAGGTTTTGAGAAAGGGTGATTCTGGGCTGTATTGCCATTGATATTATTGGCACATATTTATCCTCAGGGCACCCCTACATCTCTGCTTGTCAGGTGGGCAGGGTGGTAATCCTATTTGACAGATGTAAGATTACTACTACGATATATATTATATATATCTGACTATACCATTCTAGAGAAGAGTTTGGAGAAGTTGGGGATCATGAATATATTATATAATATCTTTCACACTATGAAATTATACTCTACTCTCCTGTAACAAGCAATTTATGCAACTTGGTCTTGATGCCAAAACTGTTGAAAAGTTTCACACAGAAAAACAGAGGAAAAAATTTGTCCCTTGAAATACACCTTGATCAATATGGTCATCATTGAAACTTTCACAGCTGTAGAGGTGATGTTGGGTGATCGCCTTCAGATATTAATTACGTCTTGTATTTATACAGATTATCATAACTTAAAACTACATTCTATGTTAGCCCAAAGGAATTGTGCATCCATCTCACCCGATTATTTAAGCCGTTTGTCTAGTATGGGTACTACATTGGGTAGCATGTACCGGGAATCGAACCAGGGACCCAAGTCAACCACCGACTGAAAACCAGAGTACATGTACTACCAACTGAGCTCACCCGAACCTTACAGAAGTTGTAGAATCAGTGGAAATAGTAAATAACGTAATAGGTACATCAGACAAGGGTGTGTTGATAAATATTTACAGCTCCTCATACAATCTGTGCCATATTACTGCTGGATAATTTTACATGTGGAGGTTCGCCTCCACAACTCAATACTTCCTGGCAATGTATAATGCATGCCTATTTACTGTATAACAAATGGTCCAATGGTGTACTAGGTAACTTTACAAAACATTAGTTAGAATCTTGCATAGCATCAGTTAGACTCAAACCAGTAGAAAACTTTGCAAGACAAAAAAGAGGGAACTGTAAACCCCCACAGTTCACTATTTCCTTTTCTAATTGGTTTCTCAGTTAACATTTGAAAAAGTAATAGGTTTGGAAACTGCACACCATGATACTGAAATCAAGGGAGGTGGGTATAGTCTGTGGATGTGGGATTAACTGATGGGTTTAGGTGCTGTTGATAAACTTGTTACTTGTATAAACCAACCAATATAAAAAAATTCTTAGAAGAATCCCTGAGATGAGCCTTTAGACTACAACAAGTCATTTCTCTTTAGATAGTACCATCGGTCTTCTTTTTATTTATAACCAATGCAAGCTACATATATTTATATGATAAGGCAAAATAAATTTATTTAATTTTTAGCTTCTCAGATCGACCAACTAAACAGATTTTCTGCCTATGAAAAATAACACCTTTAGCTTACCATCAATTTTTATTAATTGATGCTATCAAAACATTGAGATAACAGCTCTCTTTTTTTTTTTGTTCTGCTGACCGAACCTAGAAAAATTGTCTCGAGAAGATCCAAGAAGCCAAAGATCGATTTATGCCTGGAGACTCTGGCCTTAATTTGAGTTATATATAGCGATTGTATACACACAATTTATATTTTTAAAAGGTCTCCTAGTCAGTCTAGGGCATAACATTTATCTCTCTAAATACATCTACGTAAATTCCTCAAAACAACTCCAGCATAATTCACCCACATCAACTCTTCATGCCTCAATGGCATGGCAAATGGTGTACCTCAGGGCATACCTACAGAACTACATCTATTGCCCATTGATATTCATTCAAATTTCTTATAACCTACAATTCAGAATAACAAATCTATTAGATCTTCAAATTAATCAATGGTTCTGTGTCAATGCAACCAGAGAATCTGCAATTCACTCTCAATGACTTTTAATATGCCAATATCATGCAATCCAGGTGAAAAGGATGAGGGTGGACACTAAAATTGACAGAAAACAGTAAAGTAGCACAAAAGGATGATCATGTGAAGCATTTAATGTTTGAAGAAGAGTATGTGAACATGTTCAGTGCAGGGAATGTCCAGGGAAGGTGTCTATAGCTGGTAATGGAGATGGTCATATATGACTGCTAGGTCACTACTTATTTAACTCAATGTTAGGAGAATGGATCAAAGAAGCTTTGCCTTTGAAATACAACATTCTTTTCTGTGCAACTTTGCTGTATACGCAAAACGCAAAACTAAAAAAAAATCTTTCTTTCTTGCATCAACTCTGGAACAAGTGCGGATGAAACTTGAGCAAGTGTTCAAAATAACTTATTGGGAGTTATTGCATTTCAAGTGCATCTTCAGTTTTATTCAAAGCACATTCTTAGCATAGGACTGAGGCTTTCAACCTGCAGAAGTGCAAAATAACAAACCTATTCACATATATAAGTTAGCATACCTGTCAGTGGGTAACTTATATCAAATTATAACGTGGGTAAAACTAAGAAATGGAAAATCCAAAGACAAAAAGTGTACCTCAAGGAAACCCAATTTCTCCCACATATCTCCATACCCAACATAAGGCATCCACACATACATAGCACTGAGCACACAGCATTGTGTATGCTGCAGTTTAGTATACTTTAGACATAGTTGGAACTTAATCCTCCATTTCCACCCACTCTGCACAGTGTTGCATCTACAGGTGGAGGTAGGATGGAACCTCTATAGTCCTGTACTATTTCAACACCTTCCTGTTGTCTCTGTGTAGTGTTTAAGGGTGTTGAGGGTGTGTTAAACAATTTTATGCATTGAACAGGTCTTTCAGTAGCAGAACATGTCAGTTGATATCAACCAAAGTGTATAACTAATTTAGAAGCGCAGCCTGAGAAGAACTGCATGGATGCTATAAATTAACGGATAGGATAATTTTAATGGAGGATTAATGACTCAGGATCGAAGTTGCAACAACAAATGTCATCCACACAAGACAATTGTATCTTCGTTATTGACCACCAAGATTAATTATTGTGATTTCCAGTATACCACATTGTACCTGTGGCTGGCAAACCAGTGTATTGCTTTTAAAAACTCTGGTTCTAACCCCTGTGCAAGAAGAGAAAGCAGCCTTCCCAAAACTATAGCAAGCAGGATTTGAACCTACGACCTGCTTAACCTCCATCGATAAACATCCAAAATGATTTGTTAGGATTTTGACGAAACTACAGCAGCTTCTTTTCAGGATATCCTTTGCTCAAAAAGTTAAGTCTCCAAGCATTCTATCTTGTGGTACTGCAGAATACATCAGTGCAGTGTTTTTTCTTCCTTTTTAGTTTTTTCTTCTTCTTTATCAAGACCCCACTTCAGTTACAACAAGTTAAACACTTGCATCAGCTTGTAACAAGTTGTGAGACCTTGCAGAGTGCTAATAGCTTGATCAGTTGATGGTATGAGGAGAACCCTTGAGGCTAATGCAGCCTAATGAAAGTAGTTAAGGTTTCAGGGGGTTTCAGGACCTTCAAACAAGAAATGATACAAACTGCAAGTCATTGCACGCATGTTTATAGTTGTCATATACGTTGGGTGAGTTCTGCGATTTGCTTATTGAAATACCACTTCTTTTCTGGCGAAACCGATTTTAAATTGTGATTTTCATCCACACCTTCGTAAGACATTAATCACTTGTAGTTAAAGTCAAAACTCCAGAACGGCCACTTTTGATGAATTCGATGTAGGCCTTTACATCCACAGAGTGTTTCAAATGTACACGTATAGCACATATATAATACATAAAAATAGCCAAATAAATGTTATACATTGAAAATCTTACATTGAAAATCTTTTTCAGTTTCAAGTGCATGATTTTTTGCAGAAGTGTTCAAATTCCAGCTGACTCCAAAATACTGCTCTTTTCTTTAGCAACCTGCTACTACATGCCTCTTGGAAGTCTCTTGTTAGTTGCTCTTAAAGCTCTTGAGAAGGTGAATGGGTTAATAGCTGTTCCAATTGCATCAAGAGACAGTAGTTGTCCTGAGGCCTTGAGGTGAGAGAAAACTACATGAACAGCTTTAACCCTGTAACCTAGGGCATCACAGTGGTTCCATAAATACCAGCCGTACTGGTACAGTCTGGCCGGTTCCCAAACCGGTTTTCAAAGCAGCTCTGTTGGTTCGGTTCGGTTCAATAATGCCATATCCAGCTAAAAAAGCCATTTTATTGCCAAGATTTGACAGAAAATATCCATAAAATCATGAACTGAACTCGAGAAGATCGTCATCTTGACGTCCGCTCTACTGCAAGATCAACTTTCCAGGCCAAAAAATCGGGTTTTTGGGAAGCGGATTTCTCTAAAATGCGGATCAGTCTGAATTTGTGGACCAACAGTACGAATCATGTATCGATCAAGTGTATCAATGATATGTATCGTATCGAATGTTGGCAACGATATAGAGCCCTACTAAAACCTGAAGATCACCACAAGGGAGGGAGTGATGAAGTGAAGCAACAAGTATGCCAAGAATCTACAAAGCTCTAAAAGTCATTTGAGTAAAATTGACCTTCACCCACTAGACTTCAACTCAGGTCAGTATAGGTCCAGTCAGGTGTTCCTTCACATAAGGATGACCTGGCTGGTTGTAGAGGCCACAATGCTGCACCTGGGCGATCAAAAGGTCAATGCAGCTCACAGGTTGCATTCCTAAAGAAAGTTCAAGTATTGTCTACATATTACTGTGATAGGTGTACATAGTGTTTACCATGTCTGCTGATTAATAAGAGAAGCGATGGATACATAATATAATGCACACGAAGCAAATTAGCAAGAAGTCGCGGTTTTAAATTATATGCTTCCCGGTTTCTCAATCTAGGCTGTCTGCTCCCTGATACAAAATGGGAAGTCAGACAGCGCAGTGATAAGGCGAGTTGTGGTAATAGGATAAGTTTTACAGTGCGCTGACTAGACTTTCAAATATGACAAGCAGGGAACACAGTAATGAGGGGAGATGCACTCTTGGCACAGGATGAAACATCCGTCTAGCATTTTGTTGCTCGGAACGGGAATCGAACCCAGGACCCAAGTCAACCACCGACTGAAATCCAGAGTACTACCAACTGAGCTGACCCAAACCTTACAGAAGTTGTAGAATCAGTGGAAATAGTAAATAACAATATGTTTATTATATGCAATAGGTACATCAGACAACTTGGAACAAGGGTATGTTGATAAATATTTACAGCTCCTCATACAATCTGTGTTATATTACTGCTGGATAGATTTACATGAGGAGGTTCGCCTCCATAACCCAATACTTCCTGGCAATGTATTATGTACGTCTATTTACTGTATAACAAATGGTCCAATGGTGTACTAGGTAACTTTACAAAACACTAGTTATAATCTTGCATACCATCAGTTAGACTGAAACCTGTAGAAAAGTTGGCATGACAAAAAAGAGGGAACTGCAAACCCCCACAGTTCACTATTTCCTTTTCTAATTGGTTCTCAGTTAACATTTGAAAAAGTAAATGGTTTGGAAACTGCACACCATGATACTGAAATCAAGGGAGGTGGGTATAGTCTGTGGATGTAGGATTAACTGCAGTGCAGAGACTGATGGGCCAGGGGCTGTTGATTAACTTATATAGACCAACCAGAATAAAAACAGTGTCTTGCGAATCTCTGAGATTAAACTGTGGTCTTCTTTTTATTTATAACCAATGCAAGCTACATATTTATGTGATAAGACAAAATATATTTAATTTTTAGCTTCTCGGAGAGGCTGACTAAACAGATTTTCTACTTACAGAATTAAAAACTTAAGCTTGTAAACCCACAATTTTTAAGAATTGATACTATCAAAAAATTGAGATAACAGAACTTGCTCTCTTTTTTGTTTGTTCTCCTGACCGACCCAAGAAAAATTGTCTAAAGAAGATCCGCGAAGCCAAAGATGAAATTATGTCTTGAGACTCTTGCCTTAATTTGAGTTATGTAGCAATTGTATACACACAATATAATTATATTTTTAAAAGGTCTCCTAGTCAGTCTAGGGCATAACATTCATCTCTCTGAATACATCTGCATAAATTCTTCAAAACAACTCCGGCATAATTCACCCACATCAACTCTTCACGCCTCAATGATGTGGCAAATGGTGTACCTCAGCGCAAACCTGCACGACCACGCCTAGAGCCAGTAGATATTTATTCAACTTTCTTACTGCCTACTATTCAGAATAACAAATCTATTCTTCAACAAGATTTTCAAATTAATCCATGGTTCTAAGTCAATGCAATCAGAGAATCTGCAATTAATATAAATAAAAAAAAAAATAATAATAGTTATTTATATAGCGCCTCTTCCAGTAAACTGCTCAGAAGCGCTTGTGGCAGATGGGCTTATTTGTAGAACATTTTAAACAAGTGAGTTTTTAGGTTTTTCTTGAAGCAGTCCAGAGTCTTTGATGCCCGAACACTTTCTGGTAACTTGTTCCAGAGTTTTGGCGCTGCGAAAGAAAAAGCTCGATCTTCAAATTTGTTCTGGCTGTTAGTAGCTGGTTCGATTAACAAGAGTTTATTGTTGCTCCTCAGGTTATGGTCTTGATTGGGCTTAAGCTTGACAAGTGTCTGAATGTACAGTGGTGCTTGGTTGTTCAATGCCTTCCAGGTTGTAGTCATTAGCTTAAATTGTATTCTAGCAGCAATAGGCAACCAGTGAAGTTGCTTTCTATATGATCTGACGCTGTCTTGTTGTTTCAATCTCTCTATGAGACGAACTGCTGAGTTTTGGGCCACCTGAAGCCTGTTCACTAAATGCTGAGATACGCCAAACAAAAGGCCATTTCCATAGTCTAAGTGAGGTGTGACCAGAGCATTTACGGCAGTTTTGACTACATCTTTGTTCAGGGACTTTTGGAGTTTAGAAATGTTTCGCAGATTAAAATAGGCATTTCGGCACATTTTGTTGACTTGCTTCTCCATTGTCATATTTTTGTCCATGGTTACACCCAAATTCCTAACATGCTCTGCTGTTTTGATTGAGACATTTTCAATACTAATTGATGAAACTTTGAGTTTTTTTAGTTGCTGTTGTGTGCCAATCAAGAGGAGTTCGGTTTTTTCGCCATTGTTATACAGTTTATTCTCATGGAGAAATTTTCGTATTTCAGTAATGCATTTTTCCATTTTCTTAATTGCATTTTCTTGACCAGTGAAAGTTGGTTTAAATGATAAAATTAGTTGCTCGTCATCAGCATACTTCTGATCCTCAGTTTGATTTTGAGAAGCGACTTCACTTACTGGAGCTATGTATGAATTGAATAATATTGGACCAAGTTTTGAACCTTGAGGGACACCATATTTGAGTGGAAGCCTGTCTGATGTTTGGTCATTTATCACGACAGATTGTGATCTTTCTGAAATGTAGGACTTAAACCAGTTGAGAGCCGAATTGCACACCCCATATCTGTTTTCTAGTCTCGTTAGTAGAATATCATGATCAATTGTATCAAACGCAGCTGAGAGATCCAACAGTACAAGCATTGTTATTTCACCTTTGCTCATGTTCAACATAATGTCATTGTGGACTTTTGTTAGGAGAGTTTCTGTGCTATGAAATTGCTTGTATGCAGACTGTTTTTCATCATCAAGCTGGTTCTGAACGAGGTGGTTCATGTATTGTTTGATCACTGCACTTTCAATTATTTTGCCAAGGAAAGACAAGTTTGATACTGGACGGTAGTTCTTCTTAATAAGGTCAAGTCCTCCCTTCTTTAATAATGGCTTCACAAGTGCATGTTTCAATTCAAGGGGCATTTCCCCGAGAGCTAGAGATGCGTTAACAATATCAGTTACTAATGGCAGAAACTCATCTATGCACTCAAGCAGTAACCATGTTGGAATTGGGTCCAGTTGACAGTGTTTAACCGGCATGCCTTTGATCAGCTTCTTAATTGTTGTTTTCGATAGGGTTTTGAACTGAAATAATTTGAAGCCTATAAATCTTTCAGTAGTTGCAGTGTTATTGTTACCAGAGTCCATTTGCGACCTTATTTTCTTAATTTTGTCATCAAAGAATGTATTGAAGTCATTTGCCATGTCTTTGCTGTTTGTATGATTAGGCAGAGGCAGTTCTTGTTTCCTGTTGAGGCTGGAATTAAGCACCTTGAACATGGCCTTAGAATTTCCCTTAGTGCTCTCAATCTTGGCTCTTAAATCATCAGATTTTATCTGATTGAGCAAGTCATTTAAAGCATTTCGTTTCAACTGGAAATCTTCCCAATCTTTTTCAAAACCTGTTCGCCTCCAGGTTCGTTCTGCTTTCCTTTTTGCTGTTTTTAGATTTTTTATATTGGCATTAGTAAATGGAGTCGGTTTGCGCAGTGTTACTTGCTTTGCAACCACTGGTGCATGTTTGTCAAGAACATCTTTTGATGAATTGTATATCGAGACCAGTTTTGATAAGCGTTCAGATGAGTTTTCCTGTTCAACCTTTTGTGACAAGCATTTGTTAATGTCTTTCTTAAAATCAGTCATATCAATATTGCGCATTTTTCTGAAAGCTATTGTCTTTTTTGCACTTTTTCCTTTGCTAATTGCCATATTGAAAAGGACGCAGTTATGGTCAGAGAGCAAGTCATTGACCTCACAGTTTCTCAGAGTTGAATTCTTACGAGTTATGACAAGATCTAGTACGTTCCCTTCTTTGTGTGTAGGTGTAGCCACATGTTGTTCAACATCATACATATCTAAGATGCTATTGAACTGCATGACTCTAGCATCGTCAGGTTTGTTCATGTGGAAATTAAAATCTCCAGTTATCACAACCTCATTGTGATATGTTTGATATTGTGCTAAGAATTGTGTAAATTCTTCGAAAAACTCTGATAACTTGTATTTGTTCTTGCTTGAGGGTTCAGGTCGGTACACTAGAAGAATTGTGATTGTTTTGCCATTCAAATTAATTTGAATTTCCATGTGTTCAAAAGTTTTGGTTTTCACAGTATTAATTTTTGTTGCTTTTAGGCCTGACCTTGAAATGCAACCAACACCACCCCCAGGTCTGCCTTCACGGGGTGTGCCAATATAAAAGTATTCCCCATTCCTTTCTAAGTTGCCTATTTCCACAATGTCATCTGCTTTTAGCCATGTTTCTGTGAAAAGAAACAAGTCAAGATCAAATTCATCTCTGAAATTCTTCACTAATTCCGTCTTTTGTCTCAGACTTTGTGCATTCCATACACAAGCTTTTAGAATGTTATTGGCAGTATGCCTGGTAGCTTTTTTTCTATGGTTACATCGTTCTTCTGGTTTATCTAAGTGATTCATTGGATCAAATCCGCTCTGGTGGCCATCTAAACCGATGCGCAAGACATCGGAATATAGCTTTTCAGGTTTGGACATTGTTCAGTAAGTAAATGAGATTGTAGTACACAGTGTAGTATTTTGCTAGCGCAATAGGGTTATTCTTGAAATTACTCTATGTGGTGATTGAGGATACTTGGTTTTTGGATACTCTGAGTGGTGACCAATGAGGGCAGTTGAGGCTGACAGAGATATGACGCTTTGTTGTGATCAAGGAGAATCTGTTATTGAGTGGTCTATGGGTGAAACAATGAGCTTAATTTCTTTCAGGTGAGAAGGAGGACCACTCTATGTGGTGATCAAAGAAAATTAATTATTAGACACTCTAAGTGGTGACCAATGAGGTAAGTTGAGGTGAGAAGGAGATCACTCTATGTGGTGATCAAGAGAAAAAGTTAATGGACACTATATGTGGTGACCAAAGAGGTTAGTTGAGGTGAGAAGGAGATCACTCTATGTGGTGATTAAGAGAATTAGTTATTGGACACTCTATGTGGTGACCAAAGAGATTAGTTGAGGTGAGAAGAAAGATCACTCTATGTGGTGATCAAGAAAATAAGTTATTGGACACTCTATGTGGTGACCAAAGAGGTTAGTTGAGGTGAGAGGGAGATCACTCTATGTGGTGATCAAAGAAAATTAGTTATTGGACACTCTATATGGTGACCAAAGAGATTAGTTGAGGTGAGAAGAAAGATCACTCTATGTGGTGATCAAGAAAATAAGTTATTGGACACTCTATGTGGTGAACAAAGAGGTTAGTTGAGGTGAGAAGGAGATCACTCTATGTGGTGATCAAAGAAAATTAGTTATTGGACACTCTATGTGGTGACCAATGAAGGTAGTTGATTGGAGAAGGAGATCACTCTATATGGTGATCAAGAGAATCAGTTATTTGGACACTCTATGTGGTGACCAATGAGGTAAGTTGAGGTGAGAAGGGGATCACTCTATGTGGTGATCAAGAGAATTAGTTATTGGACACTATGTGGTGACCAATCAGGTTAGTTGAGTTGAGAAGGAGATCACTCTAAGTGGTGATCAAAAGAATTAGTTATTGGACACTCTATGTGGTGACCAAAGAAATTAGTTGAGGTAAGAAGGAGATCACTCTATGTGGTGATCAAGAGAATTAGTTATTGGACACTCTATGTGGTGACCAAAGAGGTTAGTTAAGTTGAGAAGGAGATCACTCTATGTGGTGATCAAGAGAATTAGTTATTGGACACTCTATGTGGTGACCAATGAGGTTAGTTGAGTTGAGAAGGAGATCACTCTATGTGGTGATTAAGAGAATTAGTTATTGGACACTCTATGTGGTGACCAAAGAGATTAGTTGAGGTGAGAAGAAAGATCACTCTATGTGGTGATCAAGAAAATAAGTTATTGGACACTCTATGTGGTGACCAAAGAGGTTAGTTGAGGTGAGAAGGAGATCACTCTATGTGGTGATCAAAGAAAATTAGTTATTGGACGCTCTATGTGGTGACCAATGAGGTTAGTTGAGTTGAGAAGGCGATCACTCTATGTGGTGATCAAGAGAATTAGTGATTTGGACACTATGTGATGACCAAAGAGGTTAGTTGAGGTGAGAAGGAGATCACTCTATGTGGTGATCAAGAGAATTAGTTATTGGACACTCTATGTGGTGACCAATGAAGTTAGTTGAGGTGAGAAGGAGATCACTCTATGTGGTGATCAAGAGAATTAGTTATTGGACACTCTATGTGGTGACCAATGAAGTTAGTTGAGGTGAGAAAGGAGATCACTCTATGTGGTGACAAATGAGGTTAGTTGAGGTGAGGAGATCACTCTATGTGGTGATCAAGAGAGTTAGTTATTGGACACTCTATGTGGTGACCAAAGAGGTTAGTTGAGAAGGAAGGAAGATCACTCTTTCTGGTGATCAAAGAAAATTAGTTGTTGGGCACTCTATGTGGTGACCAACAGGGAATTCACTCTCAATAACTTTTAATGTGCCAATATCATGCACTCAAAAGGAAGAGGAAAAATTGACAGAAAACAGTAAATTAGCACAAATGGATGATCATGTGAAGCATTTAATGTTTAAAGAAGAGTAAGTGAACATGTTAAGTGTAAGGAATGTCCAGGGAAGGTGTCTATAGCTGGTAATGGAGATGGTCGTATGACTGCTAACTTGCTAAGTCATTGCTTTTTAACTTGATGTTAGGAGAATGCATCAAATGACTTTTGCCTTTGAAATACAACATTCTTTTCTGGTCAACTTCGCTGTGTATGCGAAACTAAAAAAAATCTTTTTTTCTTGCATCAACCCTGGAACAAGTGCAGATGAAACTTGAGCAAGTGCTCAAAATAACTTATTGGCAGTTATTGCATTTCAAGTACATCTTCAGAACTTTCTGTTCAAAGCATATTCTTGGCATAGGACTGAGGCTTTCAACCTGCAGAAGTGCAAAATAACAAACCTATTCACATATATATGTAATTTAGCATAACTGTCTGTAGGTAACTTTTATCAAATTAAATAACTTTGGTAAAACTGAGAAGTGGAAAATCCAAAAGACAAGAAAAGTGTACCTCAAGGAAACCCAATTTCTCCCACATATATCCATACCCAATATAAGACATTCACACATACAAAGCACTGTGCACACAGCATTGTGTTTGCTGCAGTTTAGTATACTTTAGACATAGTTGGAACTTAATCCTCCATTTCCACCCACTCTGCACTGTGTTGCATCTACAGGTGGGGGTAGGATGGAACCTCTATATTCCTGCAGTACCTGTACAATTTCAACACCTTACTGTTATCTCTGTGTAGTGTTTGGGAGTGTTGAGGGTGTGTTAAACGGTGTTGTGCATTGAACGGGTCTTTCGGTTGCTCAACATGTCAGTTTATATCAACCCATTGTGTATAACTAAAGAAATGCAGCCTTAGCAGAACTACATATGGATGCCTTATATTAGGAGATAGCACAAAGCGAATGAAGAATTGAAGACCGTAACTTCGGATGGAAGTTGTAACAACAAATTCCATCCACAAGAGCCATTGTAGTACCTTTGTCATTGCTGCCAATATGAATTCTTGTGATTTCAACCAAACTATCTGGCACACTAATGTATTGCTTTTAAAACTTCTCTGCTTCTACGACTTTGTGCAGGGAGAAAGAACAGCCTTCCCGAAACTATAGCAAGCAGGATTTGAACCTACGACCCGCTTAACCTCTATCGATAAACATCCAAAATTATTTTCTTGGAATTTGGCGAAACAGCAACATGTAACTTCTTTTCTGGATATCCATTGCTCAAGAAGTTGAGTCTCCAAAAAAATATCTCCTTTAACTATTTTCAATTCTATCTTGTGGTGCTGCAGAATACACCAGTGCAATGTTTTTTCTTCCTTTTTAGTTTTTGCTTCTTCTTTATCAAGACCCCACTTCAGTTACAACAAGTTAAACACTTGCATCAGCTTGTAACAAGTTGTGAGACCTTGCAGAGTGCTAATAGCTTGATCGGTTGATGGTTTTGATGGTATGGGGAGAACCCTTGAGGCTAATGCAGCCTAATCGGCCCTAATGAGAGTAGTTGAGGTTTCAGGGGGTTTCAGGACCTTCAAACAAGAAACTTGATACAAACTGCAAGTCATTGCATGCATGTTTGTGGTTGTCATTTACTTTGGGCTAGTTCTGCGATTTGCTAATTCAAAGTCCACTTCTTTTCTGGCGATACGGCTTAATTATGATTGTCATCCACACCTTCCTAAGACATTAAGAGCAAGTCGTGTTATCATATCACCTTTGCAATGCAATCACTTGAAGACGTTGAAGTTCAAGTCAAAAATCCAGAAAGGCCACTTTCGATCATTTCGATGAACGCCCATAAATTCAGAGCGTTTCAAATGTACACGTATAGTGTCGTATACTAGAGCACAAATAACACATTAAAAATAGCCAATAAATATTATATATCCAAACAACAAAATTATACATGAAAAATCTCCAAAATACTGCTCTTTTCTTTAGCAACCTGCTACTACATGTCTCTTGAAAGTCTCTTGAAAGTCTCTTGAAAGTCTCTTGAAAGTCTCTTATTAGTAGCTCTTAAAGCTCTTGAGAAGGTGAATGGGTTAATAGCTCTTCCAATTGCATCAAGAGACATAATAGCCAGTAGTAGCCCAGAGGCCTTGGGGTGAGAGAAAACTCCATGAACAGCTTTAACCCTGTAACCTGCCAAGTCTGATGACCACCACAAGTGAGGGAGTGATGAAGTGAAGAAACAAGTATGCCAAGAATCTACAAAGCTCTACAAGTCATTTGAGTAAAATTGACCTTCACCTACTAGACTTCAACTCAGGTCAGTATAGGTCCAGTCAGGTGTTCCTTCACATCAGAATGACCTAAGCATTGACCTGGCTGGTTGTAGAGGCCAGTATGCTGCACCTGGGTGATCAAAAGGTCAATGCAGCATACAGGGTGGTTTGCATACCGAAAGAAAGTTCAAGTATTGTCTACATATTACTGTGATAGGTGTACATACCTATAGTATTCAACCTGGTTGCTGATTAATAAGTGATAATTGATGTATACAGAATATAGTGTGCACTAAGCAAATTAGCGAGATATTTATGGCACGATTTTTAATTTTATCGTTTCTCAATCTCGACTGCCTGATCCTGATTAATACACATTGGAAGTCAGAAAATGCAGTGATAAGGCAACTTCTGGGTAACCGGATGAGATTTGAGGAAGAGACACAATGTGGACAAACAACAGATTTTGAAGAGAACTGTAAATTTATGATATTGTTACTGAGTATGAATGTAGTTCCACATAACTTATAGGGCTCAAGCCATGTTACTAATGGACATAATTCATCTTCAGAGTATAATTAATTCGATGAATGGTGATATGTTATTCCAGGAAGATTTAAATTACCAATAACCATGGAAAGGTTAAAAAAAAGGATGTAGGCATACACTTTTGTGTGGACTACAGGCCTCCATTACAATTTGAGAAGAACTTGAAGAAGTAAACTCATTGAATAAGATATATCGGCCCTACTGGCTCACCAAACATTTCAACAAAAAGACAATTTGACAGTTGTTTAGTATACTTACTTGAGATCGAAAGACTGTCGAGAACTCATGAAAGTTATCGACGTCCGTGTCGTGGTCGATGGTGAGATAGAGAGGAGCGCAGACCGTGTTGCGTCCCGCTTTGAAGGCCCACAGGGCCAACGTCGAAGTTGTGCACGCCTTGATCGTACTCGTCCAAGCTCCTCCCGTGATATTTGTGAAGAAAAAGGTAATCGCAGTGATGTGACAGATGTTGATTGTCACTAGAAGAAGAGTGTAGAGTCTTGCGATTATTAACAGGTACATCTTGTCCCCTCGGATGTGCTCCGGTATGAGGGCTGGGATGCGATTTTGGTAAAATGTCAATAAAAACTGTCCACCCATACCGATGGCTAATAATAATACAGCTCCAAACCAGGGAAACCATGATAAAAACAAATAGTCCACAATAATAGTAGTGCATTCATAATGAAGGACTAGCAATGGTGTGAATAGAAAAAAGTTCAATGCGATGTCAACAGTCGCCATTTTAGTCCGGGCGGCTGGGTCCCGCAAATCTATTGGTTTCAGAGTCATTTTGAAGTTTTTGTTAAACTAATTCCAAATTTATGATATGACAATATTTCAAGAAAAGTAATCCTTTTGACTATGTTCCAATTCAATTATGATCTGTAGACTTCCATTTTGTCAGAACAGTACTCAGTAATCTCTCGAATCCGACTTAGAAAGTTAAAAAATTAAGAGTTATCTCGTAAGAGGATAAACTCTTAAGAAAAGCACTTTATAAAGTGTTTATACAGTGCAGAGGGTGAAAAAAAAGCAACAGCTTTCTTTTATGGTGTATTACTTGAAAGCAAAGCAACGGTGATATGCTTTGGATATAAAAAATCGAAATATATTCAGAAAAGCAAAGCGATGATCAGTAGATCACGAAGCTTTGATTATAAGCAATGTGTTGATTATAGGAATACAGGCTCCCTATACAATACAATAGTATAGAACTGGATACAACTTCAGGGTACAACTTCTTTGAAACTTCCATGAAACTTCCAAATTCTCCAATAGAAAAGTCAGCTGATACACTATTCAAATTGAAAATTCAATTCAATTACTGAATTTTCTGAGAATACAATTCAACGAATTACTGTCTCAAGAAGACCACTTCAAGGTGTAATATATTCCAAGCACTTCATTGACAAATTAAACAAATGAAAACTTCTCAATCCTTGGTGGTTTGTTGTTAGAAGACACTGTTTGCATACCAAGATGTCAATTGTCCAGCTTCCTGGTTCTTGCTATCAATATTTGACACTAGAAGTTAGTAACAACAAAATATGGTGCTACCAACAATATATATGTGGTGCCGCAAATAACACCTCTGAGATGTAGCAAACAAGTGTACTTGGAGGGTATCTTGTCCAGATAGGTGGAATTATCAGCAGAATTATGAATAGTGGTGTTTTATTGATTCTTTGATAAGCAATAATCTACCACACTGGAAGACAGGTGCATTAATAAACAGTGTCTGTGGCCTGACAGATTAACCAGAAATTTAACCTAGAAATATTGGTAGAAATACTCCAAAATGTGTTAAACCTTCAGAATGTCTAAATGTTGATGCCTCTAAATGTCAGTTGAAAGGCAGTGTTCGAGATTTCCAGATGTCTGACTTAGTTCTATTACACAAGTCAATCTTTTGAGTCTGGCTGGAAACCAATATGGCTTCAGACCAATATATACAAACGGTATATCCTTTATTAAATATTCACAAGACTATACACAGCAATAAACCTTTGGTATACGCAAGGCTTCTAGGCTTGTAGCTTTATGGTCTAAATATATATATATTGTGATTCCAGATGTGGTGTAAAAATGGTAACACTATTCCAGATGGGATTTAATATTGCTTCTGTCACACAGTTGGTCTTATTTGTCTATCCAGATGTAATCAATAGACTTACAGATGTAATGATGAAATTTTATGCCAGACTTCAGTGACACTGCTAATCTAATTTGTTATTCCAGATGCAATCAACAAATTGACAGATGTAATGTTACATGTATTATGTACTTCCAGATAGGATTTTATTGATCGAAATTGTAAACACAGATGTCATCAATGAATTGATAGAACTCAAACTGAAATTTATTGTGTAAGTCCAGATGGGATGTGACTGCCCTAGATGACTTGGGAGACACAGTTGATCTAGTTTGTCATACCACAATTGCTTTTGTAAATCCAGATGGGGTACTGTTAACCTTGTATTTCCAGATGCACTGATGCTTCAACTGCACTTGTTTGTCCACTTTCCAAATTCCTTAATGTTGATTAAAAAATATGTCAATCCAGATGTTATGTCATTTCACATGTTAATCGAGATGGTTATATCCAGATGGGACAATCAAACTATGTGTGTACATCCAGAAGTCTGTTGGTGTTCTAATGGCAGCCCTGTGGTGTTTCAGGTATTGATTCAAAAGAGTGTGTGCTGGGCAGAGTGCTAAGCTTACCCTGGGCCAAATTGATTGCTGGTGTGAAGCCAGTCAGTGTGCAGTGAAGTCAGCTGGGTTGCAGGGTTACAGTTAGTAGTTGCACTCCACCTGGATGAGTTGCAGTAATTACGTAGAAATTATAGACCTTTTGTAATAAATGATATCTGACTGTAAAGTAATAAAGTTGTAATTTGTGTCAGTTATTGGATGTTTCCTTATAAATATCAAAATTTATTTTGCCTTCAATAATGGTGTATGGCAATGCAAAAATATGTAAATGTTCCAGTTTTCCAAAGGTCTGTCGATTTGTTATTCCAATGTAATGTCAAAGAGTAATCAAAGTAGCCCACAGGGTATATAACATCCAAAGCACTAAAAATTCTCCAAATTTCAGAAGCCAAATTCACTATGATCTAATTTTTGTATGAAGAGGTTTTCTGTTTGTTATGTGAACTTCACTATGACTTTATAGCAAATGTTCCAATAATTCTCCTTATTTCAGAAGTCAACTTCACTGTGGTCTAAATTTTCTATGTATGTCAGTACTTGGTAGATTGTGCACTTTTGCCTTGGCAAATATTAACTTTTCTGAGTGTTAGTTTAAGTTGGAAAGCTTCCAGCAAAAGCAGTCTATTCAGAATCTAATATTCATGTAATCCCTTTGAATGTGCAGTATATCTATGGCTGACACAAATTCCTGGTGGAAATATAGTTGATCTATTTCAATACTTGTAGCCCTATTCCAGAGGGTTAGCAGATCAGATGCATAGGCCAAGTACATGTGGGTCTTGTGTTCTGATATTTTATCCAATTATTATGCAATTAATGCAGTCATTTGTATTAATTTGTTAGCGAAAGTATCAAATACAGGGTATCCTCTGCTCCATATGTGTGGTGCTTGCTTCAGATTAACTTATATAATTGTGATGATAAATATAATTCCTGGAAGTACCAGTTAGATCTCTTTCAATTAGTTAATATAAACTGTAAAATTTCACACTTATACCTTTTCAAGTAACTGCCAGTTCATTAGATATGGATTATTATATTTGTAAATGGTATGATGTCCCTCCCTCGATGTGTTCTAATATAAATGTATTGAAAATAATTGTATGAAGTACTTTAAATGTATCGCATGTATATCGATAGCAAGTGGCTTTGCAGCTAAATAACAAATACTTGTTGTTTTTTTCAAGCTAATTATTGATTTTAGTATACATCACAGGGTGTTAAAAATACATTGCAACAATACCATGAAATTGTATAGAGTATGGTAGGATAGTCATACACTGGTTGATGGAGTGAGCCTGAGCAAGTTACATCTGATGGAAGTTTTATTTTAGATAAGTTTCTTACACAGGGCATAAATTGAAATTCATATACATATAATTTGTACAGTGTTACTCTTCAGAAGGTGTCTGTCACTAAAATTGTATGTCTTGAGAAGTATGACAGTGTCTTAGCTTGTCTTGTCAATGAAGTTGAAATCATAAAGTGAGAAGTTGTACCTCATAGATTTCATCTCACAGAAGTTGGATTGTATAAATTCTATAATCCATGCATGTGTAACTTAATAAGGCTGTATCTCAAATTATATGAGACAGAATCTCACAGTTCCAAGGTGTGTGTATCTCTAAGAGAAGCATCCAATCCTCAAAATTTGTGGAGATTTATGTGAATAAATCCAATGAAATAATCTCCAGTAAACTTCAGTATATGCTTCTGATAGGGTAGCCCATGTATTCCAATTGTAAAGCAATTAGGTGTAATCTAATGTGTGTAATCTATTGTAAAATGTAATCTCTTTTAATCTGAAGCTTATAGGTGTAATCTATTGTAGTCGAAAGTGTATATCTCCAATTGTCATAATATCAAATTTTTGAAGTGATTACTTCCAATTTCGAAAATTTCACATATAATCCTTGTGGTGAATTGAAAAATTCTTAAATATTATTAATTATAAAATATTGTAATAATTTAATATATTTGATATATAACTAAATGTATCTAAATTACTATGGGTGGGAAAAGCAGGGATGCTGCACAGGGATGCTGCACACAGCAGTGAGTGTAAAACTAACATAGAAACAGAAGCTGGGCTATATATACCAGCACTATAGCCCATGCACCTATGCCTACACACCACTCATATGATATATAGGATATATGTATACATAGAGAATGTTTATAGTAACTCACAGCCAGAGCAGCATACAACTTCAAATGCTACTAGATGTAACAGTATAGAAAATCACATTCATAATCATATACACCCATAATGTCAATGTTTATGATCCTCAGAGGCATGAAATGGTATGAAGTTAAGCTTGCTTCTGCTAGTTACAGTTACTAATTCAGCTAATGTAGCTAATGCTCAGCTTGTATGCTCAGCTGAATGTCTATTGGCAACCTTGGCTGAATTACTTCAGCTATTTTTTTGCAACACCCAAGACATGAGCCATGGCTATAGATCAACATCAAGCAAAACAGGGATAAGATGCTTGAACATGTTATGTTGCAAGTCAGTCTCAGCACTCCACAATGCAGCATGTAGTGTGTGCTAGGCCTACATGTAAGCTATAGGGGGAAGCAGAGGGGTTACACTATCATCTATGCATTTCTTATACTCATTCTTATTCATATATCCCATATCACACATTTGCAAACATTACAAGAAGGAAAGAAGAAGACCATTTATTAGACCAGTGCGGGAAATAATGGTCAGCCACGTCAGACATTACTGGCACTTTTTGCAAATGTCTGACCATTCTCAAATTCAGGTCAGACAAATTTACTGGCATAAAATCTCTACAGGAAATAGGCATGTTAAGTGCTAGTCCTCTCTGATGTTGAATTGTATTGAAAGACCTCAAGAACCTTAGCTGCAGTTTCGCAAACCACCTTTAAAAAGCAAAGAACAATATTCCATTAAAACGCATTTCAACCATTTGAAAAATTACAGATCAAATTTATTATGTTGTCTGACAAAACATCAATTTGTCTGACCTGAACTCTCTCTCTGTCAGACATAATGTCTGACCAAAGTCAATATGCTTTTGCAGTCTGGTGAAAATGAGAACTGCATGCTGCTAGCTGCCACCTGGCACAAAAGTTGATTTCCTATGCTACATCATTGCTGTCCCAAGAAATAGTTCCAATTTCATTGCACATTCACAAAATTTCTATTCAACATTGATGCATACCAGAGTCAGACTCGGCAATCACATTCTCTAAGGAAGTAGACAAGGCCACACTCTAAACTGACCTAAACAAATTCTAAACATTTCAAATGTTTAATGTTTAGGTTCTCCATGGATGTTGCTTTCAAATGTTGTCAATGACAACACCATGTTCAATATGAAGACATGACGTTTACAGTCTAAATGGGTTGTTGAGCATTCTAAACAACATGTATATCTCACTTAAACAAACTGCGTAGCTTTGCTAAACATTTGTGGAATCAGAATTGGAATATGTGGAGCTCCTAAACACATTATGTAGAATTGTAGATATCTACATGATCTTTTGTACAGACTAAACAAGTTGTTGAACTGGGTAACTTGATGGCAGTGCCACCTAACTTTATTATTGGAAGACAGTTGCTGTTGCTCCACCTGACAGACACTAATAGTGGCCTTGAATCCTTGCTTTGGTGCTACTGGAATTTTATTCAGGTAACTACTTATAAACAAACAAGTATTGCTATTTTTGACAATGTCCATCATATGGCTATATAACTGGTTCATCATGCTGACAGTATATCACTGGTCCAGGTAACAATGGCAGTGCAATGGCACATTATAGACCATCTCGACAAGAATGGTTTCATATTTCACTACAATATCATATCACTCAGTCTGTGAATGCTGAGTGGATTTGATTTGGTATTCTTGGAGTATAGTAGTTTACTCTTAATCATATTTTGCATCTCCAGAAGTAGATCAGAGTCTAGAAATTGGGATATCCCATGACATGGGATTGATTGCATAAAAATAAAAAACTGATGATGTGGATTGCTGTAATTCAATTGAAACCATTAAGTCAGTCAATTGAAGATGTCAAATGATGGTTTGAATTGCCACTGGCCAGGGTATTCCGTACTCATATTCATTATAAATTGGAAAATTTTGAAGTAGTTTACTCTCAAATTAGAACCATAATTTCCGGAGTAGGCGTAATTAGAGTAGATGCAATCAAATTTACCCAATCTTTGATCAAACGATCGATTCCAGGCATCCATGCCATCACTAATCACTTCACAAAAGAACATGTCAAGAGAAAATCTTGGACTAAGTTAAAAGCAAATTTTCTATAAATGCCATTGCCTTAAAATTTGAGTTGGACCAGCACAGATTTTCAGAAAGTAGTAAGTGCCATTGATATGTTGTCAGACTTAGATTTTTTGCAATCATTTAAAATTAATTCTAAAATACTGATGAAAAATTGTTAACACTGTCTCTTCTGTATAATAACTCAGAAGGTAATGATGGCCTTCTGCCTGAATACCAGTTGATATTGTTATTAGCTGTTCACGTACATGGTGTGTATGTCTACTTTCAGGCACATTGCATTTATCCAAATTATGAAAACGGCATGTGGAATGGCCAAGACCTAGAGAAATCACGAAAGTAAAAAATACACACACAAAGTGAACTTCCACAAAGGACAGAAGCACTAGCTGTCATATGTGCCACAAACTGTGATGGTCTCCAAGGACAAATAATTGATGCTAAAGTAGAATGTCTGGATCACTTGGCCAGCTTCACACAGAGACAAAGCCTGTAAGTGGGGATTAAGCGCATGCGTGGACAACGGACACAACCTTCATCAGCTTGTGAAATGTTGTTATACAGTGTACATACACACTGATTTTAACCATTAGGACCACATTTTTATAGGCTGTGTTGTTCATGCACACATGTGCAGTCCTGCAGAGCTTAAACGTTCAACACATGAACCCAGCTCTCACGTGGAAGAAGAAGAAGTTTGGAAATGCTGAGATGTTTGAAGGAGACTCTCAGAATTGTCCAAACAGCAGCAGGATCATTCGTTGAGGCTAGGCCCTTACTAAATGTATTTGTGGCCTCTCTTCATGCAAATTACAATGATGCCGTCACATAACAAACAAAACTTGTGCAACATTAGTGCCGTTCACCTCAGGCCAATCCAATTAGTTTTGGCTCTAACTGGGATGATTTGAGAAATTGTAAAATCACACAAATGATATGTGAAACTGCACCATGAAAAATGCAAACTGCACAAAAAGAGGTATTTTGTAATTGTATTTAGAATAAAATAATAAATGTTGTTGATATTTTGATAAAAGTTTTTAGATATGGCATGTAGGCAGGTAAACTATTGGACAGGAGGTGTTATACAATTATGATGAATTGTGTCTTTTGCATGAAAATATAATTTATAAAATGCTGAATTAATTTTTCATAATTACGACAGATCGTAAGTAATGAAAAAGTGTGATTATTTGGAAATATACTTTTGGTATGTAATGCATAGAACTGCTGCCTGTACAGTCACTATTGATCTATACACTGAAAAAAATATGTTGGTCTTTCGGTCTAACTTTTCTTAGACGTCTATCCCGATGTCTAAGGCATTTGAAAATGTCTAAGAAGGTTAGTCCTCATGACTAAGCAGTTAGACATTTTGGATGTCTAGGGCCATGAAAAATGTCTAACTTGGTTAGTACCCATGACTAACTGGGTTAGTCTTTATGTCTAAGAAAAAATGTCTAATTTGGTTAGTGCTCTTGACTAACTAAGTTAGTCTTCATGTCTAAGACATTAGACTGTTTGGTCATGTGACCAAAAACGTTCCAGCCAGATGAGACTGGCAGCCATGATTGTTGGATTTTCAAGGTAAGCAAAATGTTTGTAATCCGCTTAAATCCCTGTCATCCTGACATATCACTGTCCATAATGTAGTGCTGGTTGACACTTAATACCCAAGGACCATTAATTTTGAAAGATTATGACCATGTGAGGCGTGAATATTAGCACAGCGATGATTAATTGGGAACAGACAGATCAGCAAAAACTGAATGAAATTTCTTAATAATGACAGTGAATGGCTTTGAAATAACAGGTAATCACCATCGGTTCGGGTTTTTATACGAAGGACTTAACCTTTCGAGGGGGGGGGGGTGCGTGGGTTCGGCTGTGTTAAGACTGGCAGAAATATCTGAGGCTTTGGATAATGTCTAAGAGAGTTAGTCCTTAAGACTAACATTAGTCATCATGTCTAAGACTTTAGACCGTTTGACTATTTGTTACCAAAAAAAAAAAGTTTCTCAAATATCTAAGATAGTTAGTCCTTGTGTTTAACCATGTTAGTCTTTATGTCTAGGACATTAGTCCACTTCATCATGTGACAAAAAATAACCTTCCTCTTATAATATTTTGGTCCCTTTCACTTCAAAATAAAATATTATACAAGCTTGTGCATAAAATGTTTCTTTTTAGTTCACATTTGTACAAAATGTGCTATCATGTTGCAGGGTCATCCTTTTTTAATTCCAAATGCCAGCGTCTACTCCTGACTTTTTGACTGCACTCACAAAATTTAATTGTTTTTTTTTTTTCAAGATGTCAATACATTATTATTACAGCCTATGTATTTTTTCTTTGAAAGTTAAGTGCCATTACGATCACCCAATCAGCAGCTCTTTGATCAATGTTATTTGACCAGCATCACTTTATTTGTGTCTTTTTATCTGAGTCTGTGTCTGGATCCATGTCAGATAAGACATTGCCATGAAACAGCAAAATTAACATGGCTAGCTTCTACTTCCTGGTGACCATGCAATGTGGATTTTAGAAAATATAAAAAATTAAATTTACTATCAAATTTCGTATTACTATTGAAAAAAAAGGCATTTTTAAATTAAAGAAAGTTTATATTTCAGATGACATGCCTCAGGACTTTCAATGCTGAAACGGAAATTGACATTATTTTCATCACCCTTCTAAATATCACATAAGGCCACGTCAAATCCCCGTGCATAGTGAGTATTTCTTTTAGTCATCTAATACGATTTAGAAAAAAATGTTTGAAAATTTCCAGCATTAAAATGTAGTTTTCCAATATTTCCAAACTGTACTGGCAGAGAATATTTCTTTTCAACAAAGTCTTTTGCCTTTGACCTTTTTCTAATTAGGTAAAAAAGCAGTCGTGATTACAAATTACATGAGGCCATATCAAATCATCAATGCATAGTCAAAAACTAATCGTTCAATTAAGGACCGTTCAGAATTTAGGACTGGGGGGAGTGGGAGTTTTGCCCAAGGGGGTACTAACTTTTCGTGTTTCAAGGGGGGGGGAGGTATTATGTTTTAACAACATTTCCAAAGGGGGAAGAAATTTTAACTAAGAAAAAATGTTATAAAACATGTATACTCTCACTTTATCACCCCTTTTTTACGTGCTAAGGTTGGGGTACTAAAAATCCGCATGAGACTCAATGGGGGGTATCAATTTTTGACGGGCAAAACTCCCACCCCCCCCTAGTCATAAATTCTGAACGGCCCCTTAACAAATTATTTTGATAAATCATCAGTGCCTAGAATAATTATAACCTTATTGGCTCTAAATTGGTACAACATAGGCCTACTTATTATCTCAAATATCCATGTTCCTATCTATACATCTTTTTTTTTTCAGTCAAAACAAGATGAAGCCCAAAGATGTGAACAATTGAACATTGATGGACATTATATCTACTATACATGTATCCTGACAAGACATGAGAAATTTCGGCATTATCCTACTTTAGCCCCCTTGAGGGTTTAAACATTTTATAGGTATTTCCATAGATATTGATCAACAAAAACTGAAACTGAAAAATAACTCAAATATGTTTCCAGTCTGTATATCACAGAATAAATACTGTAAAAGTGTGAAGGGAGATCATTACCAAGAATACTCACAGTTATATGTTTCTTAAAACATTCAAACTGAAGTGTGATATATTGCAAAATACGTTCTTATATATACTCCCACTTTAGCCCCCTTTCCCATTGACTGTACCATTGAAAAGGGGGCTAATGTAGGAGTATATATAGACACTAGGATATAGCAAAAACTGTCTTATTATATTCCTGCTTTAGCCCCCTTTTCCATTGACAGTACCATTGAAAAGGGGGCTAAAGCAGGAGTATATATAGACAGTTGGATATAGCAAAAACTGTCTTATTATACTCCTGCTTTAGCCCCCTTTTCCATTGACAGTACCATTGAAAAGGGGGCTAAAGCAGGAGTATATATATATAAGACAGTATTTTGCTATATTTTGGTGATATTTCTACTGTATAAGCGTCATTGTGTTTATACAAAAGATGGCTTTATACAGTCAATGTAACAAAGAAACACTTGTCTCTTTCTAAAAATTCTACTGTCTTATATATACTCCTGCTTTAGCCCCCTTTTCCATTGACAGTACCATTGAAAAGGGGGCTAAAGCAGGAGTATATATAAGACAGTATTTTATATATCCTACTGTCTTATATATACTCCTGCTTTAGCCCCCTTTTCAATGGTACTGTCAATGGAAAAGGGGGCTAAAGCAGGAGTATAATAAGACAGTATTTTGATAAATAGTTAGACAATTATTTCTTTGTTACATTGACTGTATAAACGTCATCTTGTGTATAAATATAATGACGCTTATACAGTAAAAATTACCACCACTATTTCCCATGAAAAAAGGGCCTAAATGTTTAGACCCCTGAGGGGGCTAAAGTAGGATAATGCCGAAATTTCAGCTGGGTCAATGTTGGCTATGCAGATGTTTAAAACAATACAACACACTGAAAGGACTGGATGAGTTTTGTCGGAATGCAATCTTTTTTTTTAATGAAAATTAATTTTTATTTGTGTGTGATTGTATTTAGTTATATCCATTGGATGAGAAAATATATCATATTCTTTTTCAGTTGACGTGGCAGTAAAGCAGGCAATGCCCCGAGTGGACCAATTGCTTTAATATCATTTTGGACCTGGGACCATCTTTCCTGGAATTAAAGAACGAAGCAAAGAACCTCCTGTATGGCATACTCGCATAATATGGTGGAAGTAAGCAATATCATACCAGCAATTGATCCTGCAAACCAAAGCAAATTCTCAGATCAATGCAAGCTTGGATGACTTTGACCAACTTTTTAACCTTGCGGTGATGAAATACTGGAAACATTTTTTTGTGCAAGATAATTCATTAACGCATACACCGCATCTGACGAAATTATGCAACTAGGTTATTTCGACGTAGCACAAAAACTTTTGAGCCCAACAGTGTATCCTTTTCACATAATCATTGGATTGGGCTGAGAAATTATTTCATGTGAATTTCATTAAGCTTCGTTCAGGCAAAGTTATGTAATGCCATATATTCAAATATTTTGGTGTCTGACGAAATTATGCAAAAGCAATGCAGCAAGCGGAAGTACAGTACAAATGTTTAATTATCAAACAATTGTGCTCAAAACATTAGCATTACATCATTTGGCTACCATCCACATCAAAAAATTTTGCTTGCTCATTTCTAGAAAAGCCCTGCTGAGTAATATGCATAAATAGTCTCCATTGGAATAACATTGATTTTGTATGTTTTTATAAAATGTATGCTCTCCAACATCTCAAAGAAGTTCTGATGCTTTTAAAAACGGCTTTAAAAGTTACCATCTGACATCAATTAAGTTCAGTCAAACTGAGAGATAAGTTGTGCATATGAAAATTGACAAACTATTACTTAAGAAACTGCACATCGTAAACACAATGCAATTCCAATGGCAGGTCACGGAAATAATTTTTGATTGCTAGCCATTTCAAAATAAGAGGTATTACTTCAGTTTCCTTTTCACACAGCTAAAAGTACAGAATAAGGTGACTGCCAGAAGCATGTTTCAAATGATTGAAACCATTTTGAGGTTTTGGGGAGCATAAATATGATAAAAATATGCAAAATCAATGTTATTCCAATGGAGACTATTTATGCATATTACTCGGCAGTGACAGCAAGTAAGCAAAATTTTTTGATGTGGATAGTAGCCAAATGATGTAACGCTAATGTTTTGAGCACAATTGTTTGATAATTAAACATTTGTACTGTCCTTCCGCTTGCTGCATTTCTTTTGCATAATTTCGTCAGACACCAAAATATTTGAATATACATGTATGGCATAACTCAACTTTGCCTGAACGAAACTTGATGAAAGTGACATGAAATATTTCTCAGCCCAATCCAATGATTATGTGAAAAGGATACACTGTTGGGCCCTAAAGTTTTTGTGCTACATCGAAATAACCTACTTGCATAATTTCGTCAGACGCGGTATATATATATAGTAACCCAGAGGAAAAAGGAGTACATTTGAAGAGCTTGAATTATTTAAATTACCAAATGTACTCGGAATGTATTGCAAAAATGCCTATACTTTCTACAAGGGAACGTATTTCAAGTGTATGAATTTGCATATAGGGAGTATAAATGAGGTATAATTAAAATAATTCAAGAGCTTCAAATGTACTTTTGTTTCCTTTGGGAAGGAAGGAATCTGCATCAGCAGGTCTTGGAATTATTACGGACTTCTGAGGCTTTCACCAGCTATAGTGATCTGGATAATGAAAAAACAGACAAAATAATTTTTAGACATCAAGCTGCTCATGGAGAAAATTGGTTTTCATCACAAATTTCGACTCGGAGGCTAAATATTTGGGCAGATGACTGAATATAATTATATTCTATTTAATATCAATGGTTCCTGAGATAGGCCGTTTGATATTGTATGAAATCCTGTTCTGTTATCTGAGCTGAGAAACTATCGTTCACCCTCCTAAAAAGTGGATTTTCTCTGTAAATATAAATATGTGCACTAGGTGCAAGATTCTACATGTATCAATGGGGTGTGAAATGTGAAGTAAAAAATGTAGTAATTAATTTAGCAATATAATTACTGTTGTACTGCAGATACATAACTTTGATATTCTCTTATGTGCAATTTGATATTTCTTTCTTTTTCTCTGTTTTACTATTTTATGCTGTATTCTTATATCTCTCCTAAGCTCCTAAGAAGGTAAAATCAAATAATTATAATTAAATTGTATTCTTAATTGATATTGTACTATAACAATTTTATTTCTATCTTTAACATAATTTTATTTCAGTAGTCAGCCCAAACAAATTTAGATGCAATTTGACCTTGTCAGCTAATACGTCAAACAAAATTGTAAATTTGCAATGTTTGGTAAAGCATACATTCATAGAAATTGTTATTAAAAGCTATTGATCTCTGTATTACAAATTATTTGCAGTTTGTTTATTATGATGGCGTTTCAGAAGCTATTAGACAAACATAGGCAGACAACACTGGCATGTAAATCAGTCTTTGCTTGTCAAGTTCATCAAGTCATCTTACATGTATGTTTGACATTTCATCAATTTAGCATAGTAAGTTTAATAAGACTTGTATAAAACGTTACTATATTGCCACATCTCTGGCTCTGGGAGTGTTAAGAGTCGGCCAAAGTAGCTGGTTCCTAACCACCAAGCACATGTCTAAAAGGTTAGCATATAGTGCCTAAGATGTTAGCTCATAGTGTCTAAGAGGTTAGCCCATAATGGTTAATGGGTACCTGAATGTGGCTGAAAATGTCTAACAAGTTAGCCAATACCGGCTATGGCATGGCAAGTGGGTTAGCACTCAGTGGCTAGTAAGTTAGCACTTGGTGGCTAATGAGTTAGCCCTTGATGGCTAATGAGTTAGTCATTGATGGCTAATTAGTTAGTCATTGATGGCTAATTAGTTAGTCATTGATGGCTAACTAGTTAGTCAAAATCCGAGTGATCCAAACCAAAATATGTCTAACTTCTTAGACATAAATGTCTAAGTCATGGCCAAGTTAGGCGATTTTGGCTATGGGGGGGTAGCCGGTATATGCACGGTCACAAGTGCTAACATGTTAGCGCATTTTGTCTAAGAACTTAGACCGTATTTTTTTCAGTGTAGATAAAAGTATGGAATAGCTTTTTTTCACATAATATAAACTTTTATTGAAGATGTACGCTTTTGTTTACAGCCTAAACATTTACTTTTTGTACGCACTTTTAAATGCGCTCAAAGCGGGAATTTTGTACGCGCATCAGTTGTTGAGATTTTGTTTTTAAGTTGTCAACATTTAGTAGTTTAGGCATTAGACACTTGGTTATTTAGACTATGCACCTAATTGTTTAGGTATTGTTTAGTGTTCTAAACAAATAAAACGCTAAAACTAAATGTTTTTTGTCATAATTGTTTAGGTTGTATCTGCGCAGTCGCTTACGCAGCTTGTTTAATTTGGCTAAACATAGTGTTTATAAAGAAAAAGCTAAACACCAATAAACGCGCTCAAAGCGGGAATGTTTAATGTTTAGGTTTTGTTTAGGTTGTACGCATTTCCAATTTAGAGTGCATCAGCACACTCAGAAAAGGCCTTGGTGTCTTCTAGACAAAATTGTGTGTGTTCCTCTGATCGAAATGATGTGGACGCTCGCAGGAGCTCGTGGAATAGCACACTAATCACTAGGTGGCAACACAAGACAGCATTATGTTCTGATCTGTGGCAATGCAAGAGCAGTCCACCTGTAGACAGATGCTTTTGCGTGCACTGTATTAGACAAAAAAAAAAACAACAATCATGTATCACTCATTATCTCAAGACCAGTGATATATGGATGCAATTGATGCTATTAACATCAAAGAAGATATTTTTGCCTATCATTCGATCCATAATACCGGTAAAAATTCCTTTATGGGGCTGAGATATGACCTAAAATGTAACTGCATATTGGCCCAAAACTGAAATTTTACCAATGCAATGCCAGAGGTACTCTCAGATCTGGTGGGGGACAGGCGGAGGGGGCATGGCTCGGCAAAGGGGAGTGTCTTTATCATTGCAAATTGAAATTATTCTGATCGTTCTTTTAAGAGTTGACAATTTTATTAATTCTTTCAAGCAAAAATAAGACTTAAAAATAACGTGCAAGCACTTTAACAGCTGCTTGTAGATAGGTATCTATCTATCTATCCATCTATCTATCTATCTATCTATCTATCTATCTATCTATCTATCTATCTATCTATCTATCTATCTATCTATCTATCTATCTATCTATCTATCTATCTATCTATCTATCTATCTATCTATCTATCTATCTATCCACATGTATATCCTCCCTAATAATAATAAACTATAATAAACTAAGCATTTTTATAGCGCTAGTTTCAGTCAGACTGCTCACCAGCGCTTTTGTGGAATTAATGTAATGTAGCTGGAATATGTGCGTTTTCAATTTTTTCTTAAAACTTTCAAAGATTTGCAACTACTTATCCTCCCTCCCTTCTTTCCCCTCTCTTTTTTCCTTCCTATGCTTTCCTTTTTTCATCCCTTCCTTCATTCTTTCTATTGAATCTGCAAACTCTGGATGTGGCTGCTGCTGTTGGTGCTGGTTTCCCTGCAGCTGATCATTTGAAACTCCCGCCAAAAACGAACATTTTAGTTTCGTAAATAAAAATTTTAATGTCACAGAAGTTTACCAAAAGTTGATGGAAGCAAGATAAAATTATATCGAGACTGTATGCTAAGTTTCAAGGTGATAGGTGAAATAGTGCGACTTCCTATATGGTCAGAGGCTCACTGAAAATTCCTCCCGTAATACAGGCTGCAAGCAGCTGTAAAAAAGGTGTTGTCACTGAGAATCTAGAGACTCAGCAATGCTGCTCATCGGTTCCGGAATCCAATCTTGTACAGAGACAGCATATAGTCAGTGTAGTAAACAGCTGTTTGCAACAATGTCCAAAGAAAGCCTTGTTTGAAATTCAGTGATGCATTTACAGTGTATTACAAGTGATTCCATTAGTACGCGATTCTTAAGTTCTTGACCAACCAAATACATGTCATTTTCAGTTAATCTGATTGGTTTAGAAACAACAGATTTATCAAACGTAGTAAGTGCCGGTTTAGCATTGATTCCTCACTGCCAAGTGTGATGCTGCGTGAATGACAAGAATCGCATTGTAAACTAGTCTCATAATTAAAATCATAAACATCATAATCATAACTGATTATGATCATCTACCAAGGTAGCCACTTAAACTGGGTATTGTCATTACTATGCCTCCTCTCATTCCCAAGCCCCAAAGATTGCCTATCACAAACACAGCCACATTAAGGCTCAACTATTGTACTACTATTTAACTGCATATTTGTATTGGGGCTTTGAATCTAACTTAAGAGGGAGGGCTTTTGTATATTGGGAATGGAATTAATTGTAGACAAACTCAAGTGTCGCACAGGACCACTTGGCTTGTATAAGAGTTGCCACAAAGCACAGATGACTTTGGGAATTATCTAATTGCATCCAACACACCCACAGGGTAATTGATGCACCTTTTATCTATTGTTGTCCTACAGGACCATTGTATTGAGCATCACACAAATGCTCCCACCTGGAATGTCTGAGCTAGGTGCAAATTGGCCAGCTTGGCCAATTTCCTCAATTTAATGTAGATTGGCAATCTGTGGGCAAACACCCACAGCCAGGGACAAAGGGCTGAAACTTACACAATTGTATGGGTCAACTATTGACCCTCATTTAATTAAAGGGGAATTATACTGCTGGTGGACCACCCTACAGACTGTAACTGCCCATAGAGCAGAGGGGGGTAGGGGAGAGGCAGGTTAGTTGAGACGTTTTTCAGAAAAGCTCGCCTCCAAGCTAAACGGACGATGATATTGGAATGACGAATATTCATGTGCATGGGGAAATACATTGTTCAAATATATGGGGAAACTTGACTTTCTCTGTTGGATAGTTTTTACCCTAGATGGCGTCAAAGTAGGTCATGTCAAACGTATCAACTAACCCACCTGGTAAGGTTAGTTGATACACCCAGGCAGGTTAGTTGATACACCAAACCCTGATGGACAATGCAAAGAAAAAGTCACATAATTCCACCTTGGTAGGATACTATAAAACCATATGCCTTCACCGATCTGCTTTCTGTTCCAATGGATGCATATCTGCTACCATTGTGAGTCGGATCTGATGGTGGACCTGTTGGGAGGGGGATATTTCATGATTATTTCAACCTAAGATTCATCTATAGAGCTTTTTTCATGTAAACTACTGAGTAACACCTAGCATTATGATTGTACTAATAGATCAGGGTAGTTATTTTGACCAGGCCAGCCAACAAAACCTAGCCACTCTGCTGTATCAACAAACCCATCCACTCAATTATGTCAGAAAACAGCAGGTCTCGGGACCACAGGTTAACCTAGGTCATCTTTGATGGCTCATAAATAACCCTTTTCACACACCTAATCCATATACTAAGTTATTCTGAAACATCCTTCACTATAGCGAGAGAAAAAAAAATGCAAGATTCCAGCAAAAATTTACTCGGAACAGTGATTTTTGAATTATTTTATTTTTCTCCTACATCTTGATTCTGATTCTACATTGACCAAGATGAGAAGATGTGTTTTTTTATTCTGCTTTTTACAAATGCAAACACTTTCTCAAATGATCATTTCTATGACCAGGAGGTGGGGCGTATCAACTAACCTTGCGTATCAACTAACCTGACTCTCCCCTAGGTGTGGCCACCATTTTGAATACTGTCATGCTTGATTGAATGTTGCTGCCAGAAATGTGCAGAATAAACTTCAGATTGAATTGGAAACTTGATTGAACAACACTACTGCCTTTGGCTCCTTACTTTATCATATCTGATTGGAATTACAGAGTCAGTGAATCAGCCTGACCTATTGTATTTTATTGAAACTAATATTTGGGAAACACATACTATAGGCAGACGAATAGTGTTATTAAAAACACCTGATTTACATTGGTGGCCGTGACGTGAGTTGAAAGCAACAAAACAAGGATTTACCAAAGTGACAATTTAAATGTGACAATGTTCTCATTCCAATCGGACAATTCTCACTAACCCTGGATGCATCATATGAAGAAAGCTCGTTTCAATCCTCCAGCACGCAACATGGCGCACTTACAGCTAAGAGGAAACGCACCAGGGCAGGTCCAGGCACCACGATTACCTGCCGGTCCACAACAGCCCGCCGCACCTCCCGCCGGGGGAGCAGCCCCTGCTGGAGCGGCCGGGGGAGCACAGCCCAATGCTGCTGCCAACCTGCAAAACGCCCCCGTTACCGCACAGACATTTGTGAGCTACCTCTCACAAGAAAGGCAACTTCGCCAACAGGATAAAGATGACTGGTTGGCGCAAATGGAGCGCGCTCGCAGACAGGACTATGAATTTTATGTCGAGCGCATCCAACAAGAACAGACTAGCCTGGACAGACAGGAAGAAGAATCAGCCCAACGACTAGCAGTGGAAATAGCCAACACAGTTCCTTTCTGCAATGGCGATTCACAACAAAGTGTCAGAGACTGGTTCAAAGAAGTAGAACAAACCACGCCATACACAGATCGAACACTAGTCGTGGCTTGCAGATCAGCCAGGGGTGGCCTCAAAGAGGAGATTGAACAATTTCTGGGTACCAAATTCCAGAGGAGACACAAAACATGGGACCAGTTAAAGGATCACATCAAAACGGCCTTCCTCTCACCCGATGAGAATGAACGCAAAATTGCAGATCTCGAGGCCATGAAACAAGGTCCCTACGAATCCACAGCAGCCTACGCCGTCGCTTCAAACAACTGGCAGATGAAGCATATCCACGTTTCAACAATGCCAATCGAAACGACACAGAACAGAAGTTGCTCTGGAAACAATATCTCTCTGGTCTCAAAAACGCCAACACAGCGGAGAAAATCATAGCTTCAGGGGGCACGCAAGATTATGAGACAGCCATGGCCCACGTCGTCAGAATTGAGACCAAACAACATCGGGTCGCCATGGCCAAACAGAACGGATGGCTCAAACAGTCTCAACCCAACGAACGCCATGAAGAACCCATGGACGTCAATGCCATGAAAGTAGACGTCATGGAGACAATGGGCCTGCCCACAGTGGAAGACGAGGTCAGGGTGCTCAAACGACAGATGTCTGGGGTCTCACATCAGATGACAAAGATGATGGCTATGATGACCAGGATGACCATGGCTCAGCAACAGCCACCCATGCCTCAGCCACAAGTGATGCAGGGTGTGATAGTCCCGTCATCATCTCCCTGGGCATCGCCAGTTGTCCTAGTGGCTAAGAAGGATCCAGGAGCAGCATTACGTTTCACGGTGGACTATACTGCCCTCAACAAGATAACCAAAAAGGACTCTTATCCCATACCACTGATAAGAGACATCTTCGACCAACTACATGGTGCTACCATCTTCTCGACACTGGATCTCAAGTCAGGTTTCCATCAGATCCCAATGCACCCTGATGATCACGAGAAGACAGCCTTTGTGTGCCACCGAGGACTATATCACTGGACACGAATGCCAATGGGCCTCACCAACAGCTCGCAGCAGTTTCAAAGGGCAATGGAGGTGGTCCTCAAGGGCCTCATCGGCAAGATCTGCCTCCTATATATTGACGACATTATAATCCATAGCAAGACCAAAGAAGACCACGTGGAACATCTCAAGGCAGTCTTCAAGAGATTTGACGACTTCAACTTGAGGCTCAACCCGGCGAAATGTGTCTTTGGCCTGGAGAAAGTCAAACTGCTGGGATACATCTTCAGTGCACAGGGGCTGTCCGCGGATCCCGAGAAGGTAGCAGCCATCAAACGAATGCAGCCACCCACCACAGTGTCACAAGTACCTTATTTGCTCTATACAGATGCGTGCCAATACGCCGTGGGGGCCATATTATGTCAATTAGATGATCAAGGGATCGAGAGACCTATTGTCTATCTGTCAAAACAGCTGTCAGACACGCAACGACGTTGGGCTACCATCGAGCGTGAAGCTTATGGAGTGGTTTACGCTTTAAAATCTCTCCGCCCGTACCTACACGGCAGTGAATTTAGAACATTTTGTGACCATAAACCATTAAAATCTTTATTCACAAAGGACTTCAACAACACGAAGATCCAAAGATGGGCAGTCCACCTCGCCGAATATGGTTGCAAGATCGAGTACCATAAGGGCAAGCTCAACGTCCGTGCTGACATGCTGTCCCGCATCAAACAGACAGAACAGATAGACACCTTTGACACCTGGTACTGGCAGCTCGGACACGATCTACCAGACGCTGAAGCAGACACAGATGACATCCCATCACATGGCCTGGACCTCGCAGCCATGCCCTTGCAGCAACGCAGGATGACAGAGTGGACTGAGCACCATGACGACTTGAGTGATTACGAGATCATCAATGGCTTATTGTATACAACTAAACGCCCCTACAAGCAGGCACCGTTGCACCACAGGCTGGTAATACCACCAGAGCAACGTTATAAGCTCATTGAATCAGCCCATACAGAAGTCGGGCACATGTCAACACTCAAGACGCTCAGAAAACTCCAAGAAGCATTTGCATGGCCCATGATGAGCAAGGATGTCAATGACTACATAAAGCTTTGCACCACATGCATTGCACACAGCAAACGTGCGCCAAAAGCACCAATGGGATCCATGCCCATCTCGACGACCCCTCTCCAGTTTGTGGCAGCAGACTTGATTGGGCCCCTCGTCAAAACGTCAGAAGGGAATCAGTACATCCTGACCGTACTGGACCACGCCACAGGCTGGGCAGAAGCCTTTCCCCTAGCCAACAAGACGAGCTATGATGTCTGGAAACAGCTCAGCCGCAACTACTTCCCCAGGCATGGCTACATGGACGTTTTCCTAACGGACAATGGACTGGAGTTCTGCGCAACAGCCCTCAACTCATACCTGAAGGAGTTGGGCATAGAACATCGCACTACAACGGCTTACAATCCCCAGGCGAATGGGAAGTGCGAGCGTTTTAACGGCACGCTCAAGCACATGATCACCAAGCTGGTCAACAACGCTCGCAACAACAAGTGAGACCAGCGCCACAACGCTCATTACACACAAAACGTCTGCACAGACAAGCAGAACGAAGGCCAGCTGACAATCAAGAGGGCAATCAATCGTCAAAACAGCCTAAACGCAGAGGCATCATCAGAAGCCAGCCGCAAGCACCACGCTTTGCAAAGCGAGCCAGGACTTACTTACCACGCTCAGCAAAGCAACCACAAGTGAAGCGCTCACTGCCACAAGACTTGGTGCCAGACCAAGAACAACAGAAGAAGCAGCGACTAGAAGCCATCTCATTTGTCAGGTCATACATTGCGGCCATTGAAGATAAGCTCTGCTAACTGAAACATGTGCACTCTGGCAATGTTAAGCGTCCTAACATTAGCCACGCTAGCACACCTGACTTATGCAACGTCATCTGGGTATAACGACACACAACCCATGGTCATCACACGCATACCAGGTGGAGTTATCGTCACCGGACCAGAGCCAGTCAGGAAAATCACTGCTACCTGGGTGATTTACGTAACTCTGGAGCCTCCCTATTACCCAGTGGCCTTGGCTAAGCAGGTAGCGGACCTGCTAGACTCCATAAACACAATTGACTCGTTAGCCAAACAAGGACTCAATGTCGACCTCACCACACAACGATTGAAACATCAGCACATGGTGGCCCAGCTGAGACGCACACCAGCGTCCAGATTGAGGCGTGGATTGCTCGACATCGGTGGCTCCATCCTCAACACATTATTTGGCGTAGCTACTAGTGCACAAGTACAACGCCTCACAGATGCCTTGAAGGAGACCAACAGCCACAGCAACGACGTCGTACACGCCTACAATCACATGGCAACCATCCTGAATCGCACGAGGTCATATGTCAAGGAACTTGCAACGAGACAGGGATTGATCGACCAACATGTCACCGAGCTGAACACGGCAGTCAACAAGATCGCGACAGAAGTTACTGCCCAGGCCAAGAGGATAGCTGCAGTGGAGGTCATCTCGAAACTCGATCGCTATATTGACATTCTCATGCTCGCCACAACGCAGTACCATGAGCAACTAGCATTGTATAAACGCCAGCAAACGCAGCTGGCCTTAACAAAGCTGACAAGAGACTTGTTACCGGAAATTGTACTCAAGGACGTCCTCAGGCAGGCCAGCTCAAAACACCATGTGGTAAGTCAGCTTGATTGGTTTTATTCATACCTTGCAGTGGCTCCTCTAACTCAGCATATGCATAGCATGATTTACACAGTAGAAATACCTCTCATTGAAACTAGACCCTATTCACTATATCATTTGCATGCCTTCCCCACTCCTGTAAACAATTCTCAATTATTGGTGACTGTGAAAGTTGATCAGGCCTATGCAGTAGACACGGTTTCCGACTCAATTTTTAAGCCATTGGTCTGCGTCGGAATAAACCCAGCGGCATGTTTTTCTACTATTGAACACAACCAGGAAACCATGTCATGTGCAAGAGGTCTCATCACCAATCGCAAAAACCTAATCAAGGCATGCAAAGCCAAAATTGACAAATCTGACGGTCTCCCCATTGTAAAACCCATAACTGTCAATCAATATGCTGTCACCTCCTGGGGTCAGACCCTAACTATTAGATGCCCGTCAAGACCAGCAGTCTACCATGAATTGTCAATTGGCACCTATAATGTCACCTGTAAGAAATCATGCCTCATGACAGGCCAAGGCTGGTCGATCACCTGCATTGACCGCATTTATCTCACCCAAACGGTTTCACAAACCAGAATAACAATCCCCGCCAACTTTAATTTCTCATCATCCATTAATGTGGAGCAACTCAACATGGCCATGCCAATGCTCTCGCAGGATAAAGCCGGTCTACCCACACTTGAAGCAGACATTGCTTATATTTTAAATCCTCACAAACCGTCCCCACTGGTGACGACCACATGGACCAATGTCTGGATAAACACGGCACTCATAGCATGCCTCTGGATAATGTCTGGCTTTATATGCTTAAAAGGTAGACACGTTTTGCTTAAAATCAAAAGAAAGTTGGCAGGCCAAACCATTGTGCCAACACTAGCGCCCACTCCAGTACAAGATAACGTGGACAATGACACGGCGCTTGCATTGGAAGCTGCATACCAGCACCCTCCACAGCGTGCACTCCCACCCATTGATAATAACATGAGAATATGGCCCTTAATCCCAGGGTTTGCACAATGTATGCCCCAAAACAATTAGATCTATGCATATCAAACATCAACCAGAGGAGTCAAAGCATTGTGTGTTAGGCTAATCATGCTCACTGCCACGGGTCAAGGCACAGGCCTTGCTTATTATTGCATTTATCATTACATGTTTGTAGAACAACTTAATAGTTATAATTATAAAAATATATGTCTATGGGTAGTTTATCAATTAAGGAACAAGCACCCATACCAGGGAGGGACACCTGGGCATGACAACTGCTGTTTACTCACTTGATTTAGTCAACATGCCCCTTAGCTATCAAAATTTTAACAGTGCGTCTCTTATAGATGCCCAAAGTTCAATCAAAGAGAAGACACAGTCAATGACAATACCACACATCACATGTCAACCACGATGGGAGTAAAAGACTAGCATTTACTTTAGCCAACTTGGCTCAGGCAGTGTCTGAGGTGCTTGATATGTCACTGTGTGGCCACTCAGTAATTATCTCATCTACTTTACTATTAATTATGTAATGACAAGTGCATTGCTAATATAAGCAACACACTACCCTATCGGGGGGAGGTATGTAAACTAGTCTCATAATTAAAATCATAAACATCATATGATCATCTTCCAAGGTAGCCACTTAAACTGGGTATTGTCATTACTATGCCTCCTCTCATTCCCAAGCCCCACAGATTGCCTATCACAAACACAGCCACATTAAGGCTCAACTATTGTACTACTATTTAACTGCATATTTGTATTGGGGCTTTGAATCTAACTTAAGAGGGAGGGCTTTTGTATATTGGGAATGGAATTAATTGTAGACAAGCTCAAGTGTCACACAGGACCACTTGGCTTGTATAAGAGTTGCCACAAAGCACAGATGACTTTGGGAATTATCTAATTGCATCCAACACACCCACAGGGTAATTGATGCACCTTTTATCTATTGTTGTCCTACAGGACCATTGTATTGAGCATCACACAAATGCTCCCACCTGGAATGTCTGAGCTAGGTGCAAATGGCCAGCTTGGCCAATTTCCTCAATTTAATGTAGATTGGCAATCTGTGGGCAAACACCCACAGCCAGGGACAAAGGGCTGAAACTTACGCAATTGTATGGGTCAACTATTGACCCTCATTTAATTAAAGGGGAATTATACTGCTGGTGGACCACCCTACAGACTGTAACTGCCCATAGAGCAGAGGGGGGTAGGTGTGGCCACCATTTTGAATACTGTCATGCTTGATTGAATGTTGCTGCCAGAAATGTGCAGAATAAACTTCAGATTGAATTGGAAACTTGATTGAACAACACTACTGCCTTTGGCTCCTTACTTTATCATATCTGATTGGAATTACAGAGTCAGTGAATCAGCCTGACCTATTGTATTTTATTGAAACTAATATTTGGGAAACACATACTATAGGCAGACGAATAGTGTTATTAAAAACACCTGATTTACAGCATGGTAATGAAATCACTTGTAAACACATGTTTGCAACAATGTCTATGTTATGCCACCAATGGTCACAGTAACTGCAAACTTTTTGGCATTTTGTATCTTTTTTTTTCTAAAAAAGGGTGCATCACATTGAAATGATCTGAAACCAGTTTTCACACCACTGACTAATGTCTTTCAAGTGAGTGATGAAAACAATAACTTGGTTAGTTAGAAATAGAATATATATATCTTCATTAAGATTGTCACACTCTACAAATACAAAGTTTGAAAACAATTAAAAAATTTTGAGTGACAAAGATAAAATCAAGCAGCATATGCAGTGCATACAGGCCATCATTTTAGCATCATAAATCTATTTACACAAAGGCATTTAAAAATATAATTTAATTTACATCCTCACATTCTCAAGCCACACGTATAGGTATCAGAGACATAAATATATAACAGTAATTATTTAAATAATTTTTAGGAGTCATGAGTCACCAGATTAATCTCTGACCCCACCTAAAAATCAAAATTAAACTCCGACTCCACCGAAAATCCTCTGATTCCATGACTCCGTTGTTCTGCTTAAAAGCCAAAATTTCACTGTTTGTCTGAAATAATGAGATCCAATAAATTTTACACAAGACTTTGTGTTGCGCTAAAATTATCAAACAATTTCTGAGCACTCCTTTAATTATTTTTTACCAGTAACATAACATATTATACAAATTTATCACTTGGAGCTGGTGACATCCCACGGATATCATGACACTGAAAAGCCTTCGTAACAATCGCAATGATTCATCTGCACCGTGAATAAATTACAATACGAATCCTCATCCTTCTTAAATCTTGAAGCTCGTCTTCACTGCCTCCCTGAAGTCATGGTACTGGAAGGCGTAGATGATAGGATTGATACAACAGTTAAGATAAACCAGGCTTTCGAAAACTTTCTTCAGATCCCATTGAGTCGTGTAGATGCCAAGCGTCTTGAGGAAGAAAGAGAACTGGTCGCCAATCCAGCAGATTACGAAGCACACGGACACCATGAGCATGGTTCTGACGAGGCCCCGGCGGACCTGTTGCGACCTTCGATGCCTGCGTCTTTCTGATTCTGTCATGATTTTACCGGTGTTACTAGGTGTGATCGTGCCTCTTGAGTGTAAGACGATTATCATGTGACTGTAGCAGATAAGCATGATCGTCACAGGTAAAAACAGCGTAAAGAAAACGGTCAAGATGGCCACCAACCACGGCGAGAAAGATATGCCGTAATCCTTACGGGAGCATGCGCTGTCCTCCCCCCACACCCGGTAAGGTCTTACGATCACGAAAACTGGTAAGGTGAAAGCGAACAGCCAGAGCACGACCAAAACCATCTTAGCTCGTCTTAAGGTAAACCATGCCTTGTATCGCAGAGGATGAACAATTTCAAGGTAGCGATCGACTGTTATCATAACAATGTTGTAAGTCGACGCTACCATTGCGACCCAGAAGAAATAGTCAGAATCCCACAGGCGACAGTATAATTCCGAAGCTACGTCTGACGTCCCAGGCACGTTCTTCAAGCCTGTTAAAGAAGGAGCTCTCCAAAACACTAAAAAGGAAGCGATAAGATCCACGACACTTTGGTGAAACGTGAAAATGTTGCAACTTCGCTTCTGGATCATGTTTGCCTTCCACATCACCATGACGACGAACCCATTGTCCAACATTCCAAAGCTTCCAAAAGTCACACATATGGCAGTGTCAATCGTGTAGCCTTTAGTGCCATTAAGATCGACCGCCGTAGTTGGCATCATGGAGTCATTCATCCTGACGGAAGAGTGAATACTATTTTATGTTTTTTACAATTATGAACTGCAGATACCGATCGGGAAGTGAAATCCATTATTATGATCCATTGTTTCCCATCATCCAGGGTGAATATAGGTGTAAATTATATTCTATTTTATCTTAGTTATATCCTTGAACACATTGCATGATTGATAGAGTCAGATAGATTGATTTATGACTGGAGAGATACGCCCGCTATGCACCTTGTTAGCTAATTAGGCCAGGAGGACACAGCGATGTTGCAAAGGATGATAGAAACTGATGTTCAACATAATTCCTGGTAGCCCGGCCATAGCAGGATTCGAACCTGGGACCCAGGCACGAGCAGCCCAATGCTTCACCAACAGAGCCAACCCCCTGGATGAAGCTAAATGGATTAAATGAATGTTTTTTAGATTGTCTGGCAGCTCATTCAAAATAAACTTCATATAAAAAGCTCAGCGGTAGGAGAGAGCTGAAGTTGAATCCTGCAGAGGAGAACTATCTAGTCGTGCAATTTGATACGACCATTGAATAATTTGAAAAAGTTTTGCAAACCTACCACATCATCTTCAAGAAAATGAAGAACAAGGGTAGAACAAGAGGCCGAATAGGAGGAAGAACAAGAGGCAGGACAAGAGACAGAAAAGGGGACAAAAGAAGAGACAGAACAATAGACAGAACAAGAGACACAATTAGAGGAAGCACAAGAGGCAGAAGAGGGACAGAACAAGGAGCAGAACAAAAAACAGAACTAGCGGGAGAACAAGGGACAGAACATGAGGCAGAACAAATGACAGAACAAGACGCAGAACAAGACGCAGAGCATGAGGCAGAACAAGAGACAGAACATGAGAACAAGAGGCATAACATGCGGTAGAACATGAGGCAGAACAAGATATAGAACAAAAGGGAGAACATGAGGCAGAACAAGGGACAACAATAGACAAAACAAGAGGCAGAACTAGAGGCAGAACAAGAGACAGAACAAGAGACAGAACAAGAGGTAGAACATGAGGCAGAACAAGACAGAACAAGAGGTAGAACATGAGGCAGAACAAGAGACAGAACAAGAGGCAGAATAAGAGGAAGAACAAGAGACAGAAAAAGAGACAGAACAATAGACAAAATGAGAGACAGAACAAGAGGCAGAATAAGAGGAAGAACAAGAGACAGAAAAAGAGCCAGAAAAAAACCCAGAACAATAGACAAAACGAGAGACAGAACAAGAGGCAGAACGAGACAGAACAAGAGGCAGAACGATACAGAACAAGAGGCATAACAAGAGGTGGAAGAGGCAGAACAAGAGACAGAACAAGAGGCAGAACAAGGGACAGAACAAGAAGTAAAACAAGAGGCAGAACAAGAGGCAGAACAAGAGACAGAACAAGAGACAGAACAAGAGACAGAACAAGAGACAGAACAAGAGGCAGAACAAGGGACAGAACAAGAAGTAAAACAAGAGGCAGAACAAGAGACAGAACAAGAGACAGAACAAGAGGCAGAACAAGAGACAGAACAAGAGACAGAACAAGAGGCAGAGCAAGAGACAGAACAAGGGGTAAAACATGAGACATAACAAGAGACAGAACAAGAGACAGAACAAGGGGTAGAACATGAGACATAACAAGAGACAGAACAAGAGGCAAAACAAGAGGCAAAACAAGACAGAACAAGGGGCAGAACACGATGCAGAACAAGAGACAGAACAAGGGGCAGAACATGAGACATAACAAGAGACAGAATAAGAGGCAGAACAAGAGACAGAACAAGGGGCAGAACACGATGCAGAACAAGAGGCAGAACAAGATGCAGAACAATAGACAAAACAAGAGACAGAACAAGAGACAGAACAAGAGGCAGAACAAGAGACAGAACAAGAGGCAGAACAAGAGCCAGAACAAGAGATGACACAGGACACAACAAGAGACAGAACAAGGGACAGGACAAGGGATAGAACAAGAGACAGGACAAGAGACAGAACCCTGGAAACAAGAGACAGAACATGAGACAAAACATGGGACAGAACAAGAGACAACAACGGATAGAACAAGAGACACAACAAGAGACAGAACAGGACAAGAGACAGAACAAGAGGCAGTACAAGGGACAGAACAAGAGACAGAGCAATTAAGAGGCAGACCAAGGGATGGAACAAGAGGCAGAACATGAGACACAACAAGGGACAGAACAGAAACAGAACGCGAGGCAGAAAGAGGGACAGAAAAAGAGACAGAAACAAGAGGCAGAACAAGAGGCAGAACCAAGAGGAAGAACAAGGAGCAGAACAAGAGGCAGAATGAGAGGTAGAAAATGAGACAGAGCAATTAATAGGCAGACCAAGGGATAGAGCATGAGGCAGACCAAGGTATAGAACAAGAGGCAGAACAAAGGATAGAACATGAGGCAGAACAAGAGGCAGAAAAGAGGCAGAACAAGAGACAGAACATGAGGCAGAATATAAGACATAACAAGGGACAGAATATGAGGCAGAACAAGTGGCAGAGCAAGAGACAGAACAAGAGGCAGAACAAGAGCCAGAACAAGAGATGACACAGGACACAACAAGAGACAGAACAAGGGACAGGACAAGGGACAGAACAAGAGACAGGACAAGAGACAGAACCCTGGAAACAAGAGACAGAACATGAGACAAAACATGGGACAGAACAAGAGACAACAACGGATAGAACAAGAGACACAACAAGAGACAGAACAGGACAAGAGACAGAACAAGAGGCAGTACAAGGGACAGAACAAGAGACAGAGCAATTAAGAGGCAGACCAAGGGATGGAACAAGAGGCAGAACATGAGACACAACAAGGGACAGAACAGAAACAGAACGCGAGGCAGAAAGAGGGACAGAAAAAGAGACAGAAACAAGAGGCAGAACAAGAGGCAGAACCAAGAGGAAGAACAAGGAGCAGAACAAGAGGCAGAATGAGAGGTAGAAAATGAGACAGAGCAATTAATAGGCAGACCAAGGGATAGAGCATGAGGCAGACCAAGGTATAGAACAAGAGGCAGAACAAAGGATAGAACATGAGGCAGAACAAGAGGCAGAAAAGAGGCAGAACAAGAGACAGAACATGAGGCAGAATATAAGACATAACAAGGGACAGAATATGAGGCAGAACAAGTGGCAGAGCAAGAGACAGAACAAGAGGCAGAACAAGAGACAGAACATGAGACAGAATGTGAGGCAGAATAAGAGGCACTACAAGAGGCAGATTTCTGAGAAAAATCAAATCAAATTTTTTTCTCCTCGACTATTTATACCACTCCAGAATTTACACCAAAAACCCAAATTTATAATTTGATGAAATCACAGGCTGCATAACCGACAACCTTTTAATATGACAAATTGACACAACACAAAATACAGGCCAATTAGCAATCCAACCCGCAGCAAAAGGTTCCCGAAGAAGCAAACAGTGCAATTCAATATTTTATATACATTTTTATTTTTGTGTAAATATTTGCTGGCAATATAAGTCTGTCACTTACTTATAAATAACTTCATGGTACATTTATATGATCACATTTTGCAGACAGATCTATGTTATACAAATTGCACAGTATTGTTGACTATATACAAATTATTCTTAACATTGTCACCTCATCAAGGTTTTATAAATTTGCATTACATTACTGACATACGGTATATGTTATGTTTACATTGACCTGTACAATGCATCTGAGTGATACTATCCTGCCGATAGGACAGAGTCAATTTCTATTTATATCATATGTAATCATCGATAATCGCTTTCACCAAGCTGGGTATAGATAATTCATACAAGAATTTGGGTAACTGAAATAACCTTGTACAGTGTATAACGATAATATACAAATATTCTAGTTCAAAGCAGACACAGCAATTAAACTATTTTAAGCAAATGATATACATAAGGAGTTCAAGCCATTTGGATCCCTGTTATGATGTGATATAAATTATCAAATTGATTTGATTTTGAATACTGTCCCTTTCTTGAGATATGCATATTCCTCAACCTCATATTGAGTAAATACCGCTATGATAATTTGGTGATTTGTGTACATCGCACCACACAGCACTCCATATAATAACCCCTTAAAAACTTCCAGTCATTTTTGCTTGAATAAACGATATATAATATTTTGCAATAAGCATATATCATATCAAATGAATAACAATGAATATACAATAAACATAGCAAAATATATAAAGATATAGCAATATACTGTCCATCATTTAGGTATGGAATAAGTACTATCTTCAGTGTGAAATTTAATTTTCCATAAAAAGTTTATATTTGTATTTTCAATCAATTTTTAAAATACATAAATCTACATCATACTAATTGCTTTATGTTCAACAAATGCATTACTTTGACTATAGAGAAATATAGAACCACACAATGAATTCACCCAGATCATAGATTATCAAGATAAAATTCATGATGTCATTTAATTTCTTTTGAAATCTGTCAGTCTTATTTATCTATGCCTTTTTTTCTGTTCTGGATGAACTAATGCATACCACCAAACAAACACTGGAAAAAAAAAGAGGCAAGTCTTTATTTACTTCTGTCAATTTTTTTTCTGTGCAGGCTGAAAATAATAGTACACACACTGTACATATACTACCAAATACTGGAAAACGAAAAGTATTAATCAGCATTACATTACATACTTCCATAAAGTTCTATGTGTAAAGGTGCTATCTTATAATTGTTGCTATGGCTACCTACACGTGCACGGAAACGTGTGGCAAAACCTCTCTACTACACGATAACAGAGCAACATACAGCACAACCATATAACGCTATCACCCGTTTGCGCCCTTGTGTATGTATTATAAGTTATGATATGAGTGCTTTAATTTGCAATAATTACAAAACCATTCAAATTTCTGTATAATTTATGCTTTTGCATTTTGCTCAGTGAGAGAAATACATATTCACATTCATACCAGTCAAAGTATGATGAAGTCATTCAACTAATATTGTAGTTTTAATAATTTGATATATATCGTTACCTTTCTTGCTTTCAGAGTAGTTGAATATTATATAGGGAGATAAATTATTTTTTCAATAAATATGTACGATTAAAATGAGATAGCAATAATTTCTGATTCACATAACTAAATTATGCACACAGCTAATCTCTCTTCCAATATATGTATATAGATAGTCCAACGCAACAAAAGTCATATCCACTGTATTCTGCACTAGGCCGGTAAAAAATTCCCAACGATTGTGAAACAGCAGATTTCTCTTATCAGCGAATCATATTCTTTCAATTAAGCACACTTCCTTGAACTCCCGATATATAACGATAAAAAATATGTGTCATTCATGAGGCTCCAAATGGGGTTTTGCATCCCTCTGCCCCTTGCCCATATCACTCTTGATATCGCTATTCTCCATAACATCCCATCAAGAGCCTCATTCACAAAAACCAGCAAGATAAGCTCTGCTTTCTTGGTCTCAATAAAGATACATACATATATACTTTTTACATATTTTAACAAGCATTAAAATGTTGTGGCACTCAATTCCTGCTAACACTGGAAAATGTCTTCTCAATAACCAATTACATTTAAACTTCTATTTGACATTTCGCGGCAATGTACATAATATTATAACATACCTTTTACATCAAACTCATGTCATGCTTAATAGTTGGTTACACAGAAATGAATCTCCATAACATACAGGGTAGCCTCAACATTCCACTTTCACATACATATTTGTTCCCATTATTACAGCTAAACCAAAGACAATCTATTAGAGGATAGAAGGTGTCCTCTTCCCAGAAATGGACTTTGTCTCCCTTCTTTGCTTAAACAGTCTTTGATAGGATCTACTGTTACATAGCATTCGAAGCAGCACTTATAATCATCTCAAAGGATCACTTCGGATTTATAAGATGTCCGAGGTAATATCAGCTGTCAAATCAGTAGCAACAATAATTTCTATTTATAGCACATGTTTCACAATTTACACTCTTACTGTAGTTACTCAGTTGCCATAGCAACGGAATTCATCTCATACATCATTAACATTATTTACATAGTCATCACTTGGTCAAGATGTAAACATGTTCAAAATCAACAAAAGACACAAAATTTAAAGTAACTCAAAATTCAAAAAAATAATGCTATTCTCAACATAATTACCAACACATTTTCAATACAAACTACAAGTTTAAATCAACAAACATTACAAAAAGTAAATATATTCTTAACATACTCGCAAAATACTTTCCAACTAAATTAAAAAAAAACATCATGAAAACAATTTCCAGACAAATTTCTAAAAAACTTTGCATTGAGTGAGCATGAACTACAGGTTTATATTCAAAGACAAAAGAGTCCACTGGTTGCCATACACAGTTGCTACGTACCATAGCAACCATTGCAATTGGTGACAGCAATGCATGATTGCCTAGGCAACCATTCAAAAGTTTTCAATGTACTGTTGCCATGTACTGTTGCCATGTACTGTTGCTGTGGAATCAATTAAATTGCACAGTCGCCATACCTACACGCCACTGTCGCCATACACTGCTGCCATGGCAACCAATGTACATAATACAACTCATCACAAATCGTCGTCCCCAATTCCGTCGAATGCACTGTTGTCCGTCACTCCCACGTCCAAAGTTCCTGGAGTAAATGGACTAAAAGCAGCCGGTCGTTCCTGCAGAGAGAATGATGATTCTATTAAACGATGGCTAGGATGTCTAATTTTCCATTTTGGACGTTTTAATGGCAATTTCTCAAAACACATTTGTCTCTCTAGGATGATGTGATGCTATGTTTGTGGTCTGAAAATATTTTATTATTTTTCACCACAAAATCATTCTGGGCCCGAAGTTTTTAGCTAGAATTTGCATTTGTAGTAAATTTCAGTCCTTAATTACAACTGAAATTGTTATTTTTTTATCATTCAGGAGTGGTGTACAACTGGAACTTCGCAGGGGCGGACTGGCCTATGTGGCAGAGTGGCAGCTGCCATGGGCCCATCCACTAAGGGGGGCCCATTCATGATGTAAAAAAATACAAAAATTCCTGAAAAAACAGAACAGCAAAACTTCACCACCAGATTTATGATTTTGTGATAATAAAAAAATCTGAATTGGACATGGGGCCCCATCGGAATAACTCTTTACCAAACTATATTAATCTGTTGTATTTTCCTTTTCTCTTCTGAAATACGCCGGTGGTAGGAACATAGGGGCCCCCAGACTTATTTTGCCACGGGGCCCGTAATGCTGCCAGTCCGCCCCAGACTGGAAGTGAAAAGCCAGTTTGGCAACATCTACGAATTCAGAAATGTTTGAAGGTTTGACAAAATTTTATTAAGGATGTTTTATTAAAATTTCAGTATAAGAACAAGAATACACAAGCATTAAGGGAAGTAGATAACCACAGGAGGAGTTAGAGAACTATTATAGGCCTAAAGCTATTAAAAAAAAAACAATAACTATATGTATCTAAACAGTTGTGAGTCTACTCCAAACAGCTATGGGGTTTATTGGAGAGGTAGCAACAATGGTAAGAAGCCTTTAAATGAATATTAAATTAATGTTATTGCAAACAAAATCAATGGATCAAACTGTTCCAATTAAGAAGATAAGGTATAAACCCAAACATATACATTCTATAGGAGTAGTAAAGAAACCGAAGATCTATCAAACTAAATAAGAAAACATATTTTAAATAATAAATAATACGAAAGATCAATTAGAAAAAGCAAAATTCTAAATATTAGTAATGAGACAACAGCGGTTATTTGAAACTTACTGATAACTTTCTCAAATTCTCATATCCCTGAGATGGATGATAGTTGCTCGACTCCTACAATTACATAGCAAGCAGGCCAAGATTCAGACAGAGTGCGATATCAATGTCAATGTGTGACAAAGAATGTTAAAAGTGATGAAAACATTGTTGCATGTTTGTCAGTGTCTCATGAGAATATGGAGAGGTGCAACATGTGCCCCGCCACCAAATTTTGCATCTTTACATTTTTAATTGCAACATCGATATAAGATATTTTAAAAAGATTCAGAGTTTTCATGACTTATCTTGGGCCAAATTTGCTAAATTATTACTGAACACACATTTTCAGAACATAACCAAATTAAAAATCTTAAAATTGGCATTCCTTGCAATATTTGATAATCCAGAACTTTCCTTGTTGTACAGAAGAATGATATGACGGCAACGGAAAAACAGACACTCCTTGCATTAGACCTTAACCTCGGATCTATCAACTTAGCAATTTGTTTGAACATATTTGTGAAATCAAAAAATAACTTCTTACCTCACTGGGGCTGGAAGGGGAGGACCTAAGGGAGGACATGCTGATCTCTTTCTTGAACAACGCACTCTTTTTTCTATCTGCAGGCTGCAATGTACACATATAAAGTTTTGTTAAAATCTTAAATCTTCAATAACGCTATCAATTTTTAAAATTACCTCTACATATTCCTTTTTCAATGTCCACAATAAAACATATATAACGGAAAGGGTGATCACAGATCTGTCGGAATTGTTCGGAACATTTGAAGCAAGTTGGTAAAAAGAAGTCACAATCATATATCAATACTGAAATTGCGCCACAGATACCGGGTCGGTAATAAGAAGTTTTGCGTGATATTAACTGTATATTTTCTACATATTCCTTGGTCACTGTCCACAATAAAATATATATAATGCAAACATTGCAAAGGGTGAATTCAGATCAGCGCAAACTGGTCGGAACACTTGAAGCAAGTCGGTAAAAACAATTCACAATCATATCAATACTGAAATTGAGACACAGAGACTAAGAAGACTTGCATAACATTCAACATTCACTGTATCATATTCCCGTTACAATTTGAAGGGGCACCATCATATTTCCAGAACCCCTGTATAATTTAAAGGGGCACAATAATCAATTCTAAATTTAAAACATTCCACACCGCTTACCCTTCTAATTTTCTTCCCTTGTCTTTTCTGTATTAACTCATCCACCATCCCTTGCAGGGACATGCTCAGCAGTATGGCCTAAAAATAAAAGCACAAATCACATTAAAAATTCATTGAAAAATATGTTAGAAACACACAAGAAACAATCCATGAGATCACACAAGAATTTATAATAATGCAGAGGCTATCTTATAATTCAAAGAGTTGTGATCTAGCATTGACAGCAATATTCCATTATAATTTCCATATAAAAATCAGTCTCAAAATTAGAAAAGCAGTCTTATTATTAATCGCAAAAGTTGTCAACTTGTTAGTAAGGCCACACAATTGATCTTTAGCTTCTCAGATCCTCTCAAGGCACTTTTTCTAGGGTCGGTCAGTAGGACAAAAAAAAAAGGTAAAAAAATTTTTTTATAATGTCAAAAAATAACATTTTTTCTTTTTAAATTTTCTTTTCTGTCGGCAGAAAATCTATTGTGTCAGCGGGTCCGCGAAGCTAAGAATCAATTATGTGTGGCCTAACTATTGATATCAATTTAGCATATTTCATGCCCAAAATCAGTTTCAAAATTAGAAAGGTCTCAACAATGTGCTGGTTCTACTCAATCTCAAATTCATGACCACTGACCAACAGAAATACACACAAGCGTTGTAAAATGATTCAGAGAATAATTCATTATGGTATAAAATGTTATTTAACTCATATTTACCTGTTCACTTGATATAGTGATCCATTTCAACGTATCCTTGGCAACTAAATATTCAAAGGAGAGTTCCAAAAAGGGCGAAGTCTCCGCCGACCCATCAGCTGCTTCCATCATCTGAAGTACAACTTATTATTTGATTTCTAAACATTGCATATCTCAACAAATAAAACCTCAGTTGGCTTTTTCATAATAATGAATACTAACTTTAGAGTGTTAGTATGTAATTCACTCCCATAAAATTAATTTTAGGGTGCATATGCAACTTTACTATGCAAGCCCCAAGCAAGCTACTTTGAAAGGAGAGCTGAGTATTGGGGTATATTGGGGTATATGCCAATCACCTGAGGCTGAAGTGGTCGCGAGTAGCCAAATCGGAAAATAAACAGAGCAGCCATTTTGTCTTCAACACTCTATGTACTACATTCTATGTACTACAACATTCTATGTACTACATTCTGATGTACAATGTACAAACAGTACAAGATAATCTCAAATTCACTATAAATTGCCACAAGGACACTCAAACACATTCCTAAGTCAAGATTTTTATGACCTCTCCAAATTTAATGTATCTGGAAAGATTGACATAACATGTACAGCCTAATAAATATTTACACATTCGTAAAACATAAATACTCTTCAAATCTAATTGTTTTTAAAATCATTGACATAAGACAGCCTAATAAATATTTACACTATTTTTACACATAAATTAAGAGTCTTGCAACCAGTTTCTTGGAAGTCGGTATACTTTATGTAACACTCCACATCTAAATTTACACTTGACTGTTGCTGTGACAAACGCAGCCAGGTAGAGAATTTAATGGTAACAACAAACTAGAAACAAAACTAAGTTTTAAAAGCTGCATACCACATAGTAAACAAGATTAATTCATACAACAGCCAAAGGTCAATTTTAAAATGTACATTTTATAGGCCTAACCACTGTACCAGAAACAACCATGCTAATGTCATGTAAATCATATTATTATTAGAACATTATGCCTGATTAAGTGACCTAACTTGTGTTAATGTGTAACATCATGTTTTTAGAGTGCAAATTGAGTTTTTGCTATTCAATACACTGGGGACTGACCCATTATCAATAATCCATTTACAATGAATAAAAGAGCGTTCTTGAGATAAAAAAAAAAAGAATTTCATCATCATTCCACTTTAAAATTCTTTTCACCCAAATATGTTTTTTAAATAAAAACCATAGCAATTCTATTAACATAACCATACCCCATATGGACCTTGTGCAAGCTTGTGTAATAGGCACATTTATTTAGATTTGCGGATTTTGCGCTCATGAAAACGGTTATGTTAAACGGCAATTTGATGGATATTTAGGTGAATTTCAGGACTAGAAGAAGGAGTAGGCTTATATTAGGTAGTGAGGATCTAATAGGGCAAATATGTCAGGCCGAAAAACTTGTCGTAGTTGTTTGAATTAAACTCACGGTCGTTGTGATTCTCCAACATCTCATCCTTGTGACCTTAAAGCTGACGTCTCTGATGTTCTGAAAAATAAAATGCAATAGATGGAATAAAATCCAAAGAATGGTACAACCTTATGTTATTGGTACAAAAATCTTAGACATAAAAATCATAACTGTATAATTTCCTCACACAAACTCGGAGGCTGTTTATTGACTAGCCAGTTATGGATTTCCAAAGGTCAGGATTAAGCTCACATAGTTATACGTAAGGCCACACATAATTGATTCTTAGCTTCACGGACCCACCGACACAATAGATTTCGTGCCGATGGGAAAAAAAATAATTTTTTTTTTACATAAAAAATTAATGACCGACCCTATAAAAAGTGCTTTGAGAGGATGCGAGAAGCTAAAGATCAATTATGTGTGGCCTTATGAAATCACAATCAAAACTGTTGTCTCTTGACTCACTTCTCCTTCCTGCAGTCGGACATTCAGCTCTTTATTTCCAGTGGCAATTAAAGCTCGAGTATTTGGTCGAGGGTAGTCGATGTGGCAAGGCTTGAATTGGATGTAGCCGTAGTACTTCAGCATCTGGGCAACTTTCAAATACTGAAATATAAGACTTATTACAGTTGAATTTTATTTTTTAGAAATGTGAGGGAGTTCAATTATCAAAATAAATGTAGAGCTTATATTGATCTCCTCAAAAGAGGGAATCAATTAAAACCTATTAACAATGTTTTTGGTTCAAAAGTCAATCAGACTTTCGTTGTTGCTTTTTAAAGTGCAGGTCACATGACTTAGCTTCCATTTCCATCAGGGGGGGGCCCCTTTGCGACCAAAATTTTTCTGTATTCACAATTTTGTCTATTTTTGTAGACTATAATACAAGATATAATACAAGATTGCTCTTTTATTTTGAGGATGATGACCATCAAAATAATTATAATAATCCAAGCACCCACCTCCTTCTTTGACCCCTTCTTCTCCAACTGGTCCAACTGTTTCCTCTGGTCTTTTGATGCAATGACCCAATTCCTCTCAATATCACTCACTGCCTGCACGTACAGCAGATTCATCGTCACTCGGTTGTCCAATAAGTCTTCTTCGTAACTTGGTTCCCAAAAACTACAAAGATGGTAAAATTTATGATTAATCAGCACAATTAAGAACAAAATGCTATATATATAACATCAAATCTTAAATTTAATATGTCCTAATTTAAAGTATGAGCAGAAATATTAAGTAACAATGATAAATCATATCTATGACATTCCGTGCCTCACTTCAAAGTAGGCAGTTGGTAAAAAGTTTATCAAAAGAAATAATTACCTTTTCCGTAAGACAATCCGATGGACGCCAGCATTCAGTGCAGCTTTTAATGATACGTAAGGTGCTTCAAATTCTTGCAGTTTTCTCACAACTGAAACATTAAACATATGACTCATAAAACTTGTCACAATTCAAATACTATGCAGTCATAATTTTAAAAGTGAAATAACTCACTAATAGTCTCTCCATCATCTTCCTTCTTCAACAGGTACAACCCAAAGTAGTAAACAAATTCATCCGGGATTTCAATCTGAGCAGCGAGGGCCTGTGAAAGAGAGATGACACCGATCAAACTATAAATTCATATTCCACATTTAAGCTTACACAAGATCAATACTTTCCAATAAATGTCAGTCAAGTAAGCTTGAGTCTCGCAATTTTCATCAAAAGAAAATAGGATGGATTGATAATTGGGGCTTTACGTCCTGTATTTATGCAGTCGGAAGGCCATTAAAGGAAACAGGCCTACTTTTTTTCAAGAACTGGCCAGAACACGCAGAACCACCCAGGAAACTTGCTGTTACTGAAGTGGCCAGAGCATCATTTGGATTACAAATCATTTTCATCAACACTTTTTAAATTTGAATTTCTTAGAGATGGTTAACCTCTTCGACTTAAAACAACTCATCTACGTTTCATCACATTTTCAGCGACACAGTGAATACCGCAGCAACTTCTTGTAAATTCCATCTCACCTCCATGACGTCATCAGTTTGATCTGTCGACATGATGTCTAAACTTATTTTGTGGCCGTTCATTAAGTATAAGTCTAAGGATACACTTTCTGGGTCATCTCCTTGGCTTTCCTGAAAAGCACAACATCATATGAAACTTAATATCACAGAATATAAAACTTCGGCCACACATAATTGATCTTTAGCTTCTCGGATCCTCTCAAGGCACCTTTTCTAGGGTCGGTCGGTTGGACCAAAAAAAAGGGCGAAAAAATTTTTCTTTTTACTTTTTTTTCCATCGGCAGGAAATCTATTGTGTCGGCGGGTCCGTGAAGCTAGAAATCAATTATGTGTGGCCTTAGCAAATATCTTCTTCCTTCATTCAAGAATTAACATGGATAAAGACAAAAATTTAAAACAAGTAGAAATTACTCTGCATTTTACAAGAAGTCAACTTGATAAGCTATGTCTCCCTGATCTTATAATAAACATATAAAATTTTACATTGTCGATTCTGGTGTCAGAAGAATAATTTAAGAGCAATGAAAATTACATACCCTTTGAGCATTGAGTAAGAAATTGATGAACAGATCGCTGTTAGATATCACTGGATTCTGGCTTACTGCAACAAATATGAATATAATTTCACATCATCCTGCCTATTTAATGAACTACCAGATTAACTCCTTTTAACAGTTTATCATCTTTAATGAAAGCCATAGCAAATTAGTGGAAAATGGTAATGGTAGAAGTAACAAGAACGAACACTCATAGAGTGCATACGCAGGTCTGCCAGCCTGTCGTAATATATACACATGTGTCGCCACTGTGCAGCATGGCGGAGGTCTTTATAAATGTGGTAAAACACCAAATACTCAACATGCTCAATGCAGAAGTTACGGAGATCTGTCATAATTGAAAAGAGCTTTTAGTGTGTCACAAAAAACATACTGCAAAGAAACAGACCCATACAGTGCGTAGGTTTAGCAGGATTTGGTGCAAAGAGTCACATACAGTATAATCTGGTGCATCACAATAGGCCTGCTCAGCAGAGCTGGCAGACCTAATTATTCGAATGTTATAATCATGTACAGTAAAGTTAGCTAAAAATAGAAATATTTGGCAGGTTGTGGTGCGCCACGCTATGTCTCAGGTGGGAAGGGCGTAACAGAAGAAGAAGAAGACAGTCACTCACGTGATTGGATGTATCTCTCCAGCATGACCCTCCTCTCCTCAAGCTGATTGGCCGTCAGAGAGAGTAACTTTTTTGGCGGGAATTGCGGGAGGTTGTTCCCTCCATATTCCTTCTTCAACTGAAAGCAGAGACCAATTTCTAAAGTACAATTATAATTCTCATTAAATGGAATTATTATGGATGAGCAGTGCAATCGTCTAATTGAAGCATTTGATGGACAAGTGATTAGAGGCTTTATGTAGTGTATTAACTTTATGCACTTGGTGGGTTAATAATAGGAGGGCACAGCAATGAAGCGAATGAAGATTGAAACTGCTGTCCATCATAGGTCCAGATAACCAGGCCAGAGCTGGAATTGAACCTTGGACCCAGCAATGGGATCATGGATAGATGAATAGGGCGTTACGTCCTGTATTTATGTACTGTGATATGCTAATTAGGACAGGAGGAGTGCACAGCAATGAGGAGAGAGATGATTGAAACTGCTGTCCATCATAGGTCCAGGTAACCACTAACCAGGCCAGTGCTGGAATTGAATCTAGGACACAGCAATTGGAAGCTCAGAGCAATACCATTTTATTCAGCAAAAAATTAAACAATGGAATTCAAAATGTATGCAACACGATGAAAATTTCACTCTGTAAGGAATAACTAAGCAACGATTGGTGCAAAATAGTAAACATCACATCTAAACATGCCAGACAATGTATAGGCCTACTTTACATTAATTTAAGGCAACATAAATAGATAATATTATCAACTCGACACACAATGAAAATAAATTAGTATCAGCAACCAGATTTACTTTCCGTATTGACATTTAAATTTATTGCATTAATATGGATATTCAAAAGATAGCCATTACTGACTTTGAATCTGGTTTGTTTTTAGAATAATCCAATCCAGTAGGATGTTCTATATTCATAAATAGCACAAGGACATATTAAACCATACTGCTAATGCTAAAAAGTAAAAACACTGTGGAATAATTGCATAGTTCCATAATCAGTCAAGGAAATTACCATCTGGTCATGACAAGCAATGTCTTCAGCCCCACATGACACTCACTCTAGCACTGCCATCATGTGCTCAAAATCAACTTTGACAGGCTATTTAAAAATAACTGCTGCTACTAACACTTTCAAAATTAGCACTAAGTTGTATCACAGTATCAACTAACTCTGGACATAAATTTTGGCACATCTATCCATTACATAATAAGGAAAAGAACCCGAAGGCTCCAGAGAAATTAGGAAACTGTCATCAGCTGCTCATGACTTTGTCATATTTCGCGAAATTGGATAGAATATGTCCCGCTACTGTCATGCTGCTGTGTGATGAGGATGGGTGCACAGAGATCAGACTTCCTTTTGATACTCAACTGATCAACTCCAAAAACTCAATCATCCTGTCAGGGTCATGACTCAGCTGGAATTGCAATTGTCCTCATATGATGGTAATTTCCAAGAATGATATTTATATTTACCTGTTCATGGAAGCTATGGAGTTGTCTGTATCTTAATGAGCAATGGTGCACTCCATTGACATACAAATTAAATATCTGAAATCATGGAAAAAAAAGGTAATTATTAAATCAATCATACCATTAATTAAGGGACCCCTTATGCTAATATAAGCAAACTAGTTTGAAACTACTGATAGTCCAGTTATGAAAACTTGCAAGCATATCCCTACAACTCTCTGCAACAATGCACAATGTCCTCAGCTGGGTTTGGTGCTCCCCCATTTCACGGGTAAATGCTAGTAACACGAAAATAAGTAAGCCCAACTATATGAATTGTAAATATATATTCATATATATATCCATTACAATTCGAGATAAGTTAATTAGATTACAAAATTAAATTGATTGTCCGCAGAGAAGCCTCAGCTGAAAATGGCAAATTGATTTAACATAATTTTCTGCCAATGCAATAACCAACACAGCATGTACAGAGAAATAATGGTGTAATCTATGGGAGTAAATGACAGAATGTTCAAAATTTATGGGCCCAAATATTATTGTTAATGAACAATATTAAACATTATGTCACGATCCTGTTTAAATTACTTTTTCATTTAATTTAAATTCAGTAGACAAATTCATACAAGTGAGAGGTACTGAGTTAATTTCATAACAGGATTTAAACTTTTTTCGAACTTTTTGATAATAAAATTTCAAATGCATTACAAGTTTGATAACACATGTATTCCACTAATATGGTATGCACATTGATTACATGCCCGGGTGCTTATAATGGTATTCTATAGAGTTTATAATAATTATCAATAATACGCCAATGGCACTTTTTTTACTTTAAAAAAAAACTTCATTCTTTGATCTAGAAGGAGATCAAGGGATGACAAATCCAAAACTTGATTCTCCTTTTAAAATATTGAAAATTCAATCATAAACCCAGTTTGCAAAGAACAAGATCTGTTAATCATGTTAATTAAACTTAATTTCATAAATAATTGAATGCTTGAATGCTCGTGACTGACAAAATCCCCTGAAAGTAGAGATTGTAACAAATATGATAAGCCTAAGAATATTGGTACTTTTATGAGGACCTATAAACACACATTCAAACTTTTTTAAGTTCCATCTCCTACACATTGTTTTCAGAAGTCCCCACGAAACCAACTGACTTTATTCTTTATTTCTTTTACACTCGCATGAGACATTCCTGAGACTAAAATCACCCGAGAAAAATAAATTGAGTAAATAATACACATTACAATACACATGATACATAAAATTAGGAAATCTGGCCAAGGCATACATATTGGAATATGCTTTTACCGCCGCTGCCTGCTATTCCTTTAACAGGCCTACAAATAATGCATAAAAAATGTAAAATGACATTTTTTATGGTTATTCTCCGGATCAAGACACTGTCAATCTTGTAATTTATATTGACAAGATCATTTTAATCTGAGAGACTTGACATTCATTTTACAACATTTTGACATTTGAGATCACACATGACATGTGCTGCAAGACACATAGTTATGACAGATACATATTTGTTATTTGTGGTCACTACCACAGGGGCTCCTAAACCAGTGTACATGGCATTATACTATTATAACATAAAGGGAAATCACGCAAAAACAACATGCTTCAAGAAAACGGCTTCTGGGGGCAAAAATTATAAGGATATGAGCTTCATATTTCAGGAACTTGCGCAACAGTGCCTAGAAAACAATTGTGTAAAATTTTAGCCTTGTGTGACAACCACATCACCACTTCTGTGAGTTCAAAGTTCAAGAAAGTGTTTCTCAACTGCACTACGATTATGATTGGGTTTTGACAGTTATGAAGATCAATTTGTTTTGCTTGAATTTCTCAATAATTTCGGAGTTTACACGAACAAAAATATACCACAGCCTTAGATTATGACTAATGTCATTATTTACCTTAAGATTTGTCTCCAAAAATGTGTACAACCATTGTTTTGCTGCTTTATTCATCCCTTTGCCGAGCCGACTGCCCCTGCAACCGCCATGACACTTACAGTGACGTCATGAACATTAAAACAAGGGGCAAGCAAGCAGGACGGGACAGAACGCACTGGAAGGCAGAATTTTACACCTATAGCACTTTAAAGCAAATAAAACGGCAATCCTGTTTTGCAATCAGGATATATATTGCTTCAATTGCTGCTTTCTTCAATTTGATTGACTTGGAGTGCAATTATGTCAATTAAACCCAGGTGACAATTAGCACCTTGATAACAAATTACTACTTAGGCCTACTAGTGATAACTGAATGCCTTTGTAAATTGGTATAGGCCTAATTTCCACATTTTCTTCAATCGCCATTCAGACAGGATACCGGCATTTAGGCCTACAGCAGTGTCAAAGATCTTTTTGGGTATTTTTCCTTGACATGTTTGAGCATTATTTCTCAAATTTATATTTAGACTTTCAGGGTCATGTTCTACCAGCATCTAGGTGAAAAACACTTTTGCCAGCTTTTAGGATTTTTTAAAGTACCTACTCTATTCTGGAGGTAAATGATGCAACACATATTTTAATATCTAGTAGGCCTGAAGTTCTGGAGACTAAAATGATGGAGTCCCATTTAACACATTTTGGTCTCCCAATCACAGCCGTCCTGTATTTCAATCAGGACATCTTGCTTCAACTGCTGCATTCTTCACTGGGAGACCATATTTTTGCCAAAGACAGACATTTAGTTCAAATTAGAACTTTGTCTAACTTCGAAGTTCTTGGGTGCCTTTGAAAGCCAATATCAAAAATGCTCTTCACTCAACTGACTCAAGTTCACTGTCTTTGCAATAATAATATTTCTGCATATAAATGTCATCTTCTGTAGTTTAAATTTCAAATAAATCAAAAATGTGCCAGCTCAACTCCAAAATTAGCAGTCAGCTTAACAGTTCTAGGTCATTTCAGTAAGCAAATCAGTAGCTATAGGCTAGGCCTAAATTCGCCTAATCATAATTATTTCCACTGGACCTTCAGCTGATCTGCAAATGTCAGTGCGTTTTTAGAGGTTCCTGCAGCAAGCAAGTGAACCTATTATGGGAAGAGAGCTGAGAAGGCTTGTCAACTCTTAGAGGAGGTCACACTGTTTCACCTATCATAATAACTTGCCATGCAGTGTCAACATAATTTTATCTTGATCCCATCAACTTTTGGTGTAGGGCTGTAGGCCTACTTCCATGACAATAAATTTATTATTTAGGCCTACGCAACTAACATGTTCGTTTTCGGAGCGAATTTTAAATGTCTTACTGCAGTGATAACAGTAGCTGCCAGTCAAATCCAGTGTTTACTAATTCAATAGGATGAAGGAAGGGAGTAAGGAATGGAGTAAGAAAGGGAGAGAGTAAGGAAGAGGGTAAGGAAGGGAGTAAGGACGAGGGTAAGGAAGGGAGCAAGGAAAGCCGGAAGGAAGCAATGAAGCAAGCAACGAAGGAGGGAAGAGAGTAAGTCTGGAAGTAAGAGAAAAGGATGGGAGGATGGAAGGGAGGAAGAAAGGGATGGAGAAAGGTAGGAAGGGAGGGAGGTGGATAGATAGATACATAGATAGATCAATATATAGATCCTACAGTAAAATAGATAGGCAAATAAGAGGTAGATAGGTATTCTATCTACAAGGATGTCTTAAAAGTGCTTTCACAAATTTATAAATACATCTATTCATATTCAGCTGATCTATAAAGTCGCGCATCGCAGTGCTACAAATAATGTTGAAGTTTTGTTTTAAATTTGCAAATAACACTTTACCTGAATATTTTTTGTCTGAAATGCTACAGAGAAATACATATGTGTTCAATACTAATAAACGTCTTGGACGTATCTATTGTCTGCCTGCTGTGAGCCACGAATTTGCAAGAAACTATATATATCACATAAATTTCCAAAAATTTCCAATGAAATGAATCCAAATTTTAAGTCTAAAATTTTTACTCAGTCAAATATTCTTTAAAAGCAGCTCTGAAATGAGTCTGGTGACTGGGCTTCAACCATCTGGTGATACTGATATATAAATCTCAATCAGGGGAGGGGTGATTGCATCTCCCCCATCAGATGAGTTTTTACAAATTTGATAACATGCTAATTATATCAGCGTGGCATAGGCCTAATGTTATGTTGACAGAGCTATGCACACCGCAATAACCCAATAGAATCCCCATCGGAATTTTCTGGATTCTCCCCCCCCCCCCTCGACTGAATAATGATGTTGTTCTTCTAAAAAAACATTACTCATTTAATCAAGCATGAATAGTATAGAATTGGCCAAGTGAGAATTGAAGCTTTCTGAAGAACAGAGAATTGTATGAGCTTTCTAAAATGGGGTCTGCCGTTTATGTACACTAAATGGTTGTGTAGCTGTGTCCCAACTGTCCATTCAAACACATGTAATGCTGTCCCATGAAAGAAATGTTTTCTAGGTCGTCCCTGACGCCCGGTCCCGTCCCGCACCCTGGTTCTGGCATTTAACTTATGCTGCCATGACGACAGCACAATGACGTCATGACTGGGAATGAGCATGCTGCCCGATCATAATCGTAATGCACTTTGTCAAAGGATATCAGCTGTTTAGTCGCAGCTTGTGAAGCCAATTTGCACAGCTCAGGTATGAAATTCACACTGTAGATGCCTTACAACCCAATGATTTATGATATAAAATATGGGTTGTCAATAGTTGACTCAATTGGCACAGTGGCAGCTTGATCTGAATGGTCTCAGAAATTCGTGATTTCCCTTTATTGTATTCTATAATGCATGTACACAAACTTGGTTCAGAAGCCCCTGTGGTCACTACATTATGTAACAACACCCAAAGGAATGGGGAAATGACATGACGTCCAGATGTCAATACCACAAAAAGAAACTTTGTCTCAACTCAGATTGGGGAGACTTTTTTGTTTGTTTGGCTAAACCAAGAATAATATTGTCAAAATACTCACCGTGAATGGGGAGGAGCCATTCTCCTGAACGTCTTCAGTGTCAGGGATCGAGAAATGCATCTTTCTAAATTCCTCTCAGACAAAATAAGTGATTCTAAGAAGGCATGGTCACTTTTCTAGACCACAACACATAAAATACACCTCCCACTGTCCACCATTTTCACAAAACTAGGTCACATGATCAAGTTTTTTATCCGCTAAAATCGGAAGAGGGCGCTGAAGTTGACGTCACGGCACGTGCTTCCACCTGTGATAAACCTTTGATTGCTTGGTTATTTTGAAAGGACAGGTCTGAGGTCTGCTGGTTCATAGCTATTTAATTTATGACCGAAGCTATTTGCACCTCCCGGAGGTGCGAATAGGCGGACGAGTCTATTCGCCCAGCCAGCGGGAGGGGCAAATAGACAGGATCATCTATACGCACAGCCAGGCTGGCTGACCTACCTGCCTTCACAGCTGGGAGGTGCGAATAGGAGCTGTCTATTCGCACAGCCGGGAGGTGTGCATAGACTGACGAATCTATTTGCACAGCCCAGCTGTTTGAACAGCCAGCCATGTGCTTGTTTATAAGCCTTGCAGTTAGCCAATTTCCCAAACTACATTCCAGCTACAGTAGCAGGCTGTTGCGACGCCCCTGGTGGACGAACTTTGTACTAAAATATCACAGCACTTTCTCTAGGCTTTCAGAATTATGAATATAAGATTTTCTACTTATGCAGAGTTAAAGATGATGAAAATTGGCAAAATACCAGCATATATACCATACACACCTAAATTTTCTGAAGGTTTAGAGGCCTGGGAATTTAAAAATTGTATGTATTTTCTTATTTGTGAAATATCTATGTATATGTATTCTCTCCAATGGAGGCTGAATAAAATCAAATCAAAATCAATTAGGGCTTGACAATATTAGGTCTACTGTGATTCTGTGCCATCAAGTATTTATTTTAGGTTTACAAATGTTCTTTTCACAACAAAGAAAATCGCATGGTTGTTTATTTCTTAATTTAATTTGTATTTCTTTATTTTATTTTTACTAGTCCCTCATTTAATTATGTTTTTTAATTTTTATCAATTGTCTAAACCTGCCACATGATTTTATTTTTAAATTGTTTTTAATTTCAGTCAATTCTGTGACACCAGCCTAAGGCTAAAGTTTATATGTTTTGTAAAAGAAATAAAAACTATATTGTCTATTATCTATATTTAATTTACCCTCCATAATCTCTGAATAAATCAATCAGTCAATTATCAATCAATCAATTTGGGGAAGACATAAAGAAATATAACATAATAATTAATTTACCCTCCATAATCTCTGAATAAATAAATCAATTATCAATCAATTTGGGGAAGACATAAAGAAATATAACATAATACATAGATAAGTCATAGAATAGATAACTGAGTATTGCCCAATTGGCTAATTACCTAATTGTAATTAAGGATAAGGATGATGCCTGTGATTGCATTGTCTTTTCAAGATCAATTAGCAGTGAAACTGTCAAAGTTTCTGATTGCACTTTGGAGTTTGTGTTGGAACTTGGAGGTCATGCTCTGCCCACAGTCAAACTGCAGCTTACAGCACTACACTAGTATCTCACCAGGGGCGCTGCAACATCAAATACCGCGGCGCCATCTGTCGGCCGGCGGTGCGTATAGCCTGGGATGTCTAAACACACAGCTGGAGGGGCGAATAGACAGGACAGTCTATACGCACAGCCGGGCGGTGCGTATAGCCACTGCGTTAATTTATAAAGATAGTCATTTTATATTTTATTTATGTACACATTTTGTGTTGGGGATGGAGACGCGAAGCCCTAAATTGTAAACCTCTATGCAGGGCAATTCAGCTGTGCACCCACCCCCACAAAAAAATTGAAGAAATACCCCCCCCCCCCCCCTTTAAGGTCTCCAATCAAACAAAATCTATTTTCTAGGCAGAATATATATGTAATAAGTGTTTGTGGCATCATCTCGTAATTGTTGTTATGGCGAATTCATTGATGTATTTTTTTTTATTGGATGAGATTTTTTTTTTTTACATCCGCCAGTAACAGTTACTGTTGCCCACTCCATTATGTTGCGCAAATGGGAGATAATTTGAAGTAAAACTAAGACTTTAATGCATAGTGTATCTAAGAACTTTGCAAGAAATATTGATATTTTTTTTTGCAATTACAGGATTCTACCTATATGAATGGAGATTTTTTTCCCAAAAATTGGGAACTACAAATTTCAGAAATTTGGAATTCTTCACAAAATTCCCTTAAATTACATTGAAATCTTCCTTGAATTTTGCAGAATATAGGCCTATCTACCTTCATAAAGTTTCCAAATTTGTAAATTCCTAATTTCCAAAATTTGTAGAACTTCCCCAATTTTTTAGGAAAATTCTCTTAACAGTAGAAGAAATATAATAGGCCTCCTTTTTTTAGGAAGAATTTACTTTATAAGCCTTCCTTTTTTTTCAGACTCTTCACTTAAAAAAGGTCGACAATTTGAATGTCTTTAATATTCTTGATCTTGAGGATTTTATACTCTTATCTGGCAACTTTACTTTTTAAAGTTTTATTGATTAATAAATTCTCTGTTCCCATTTCGCACATAGGTGGCGCTAAACAAATTCTGGAGGTGCTCTGGTGTGCGCTTCTGAAACTAAACTTGACCTAATTATTCCTGGATGACCCAGTTTCATTCTGTGAATGGGACAGCCAGAGTTTGAAGAACTGAGGCATGAATCAGCTGTGATCTACCAAATTACGTGAGTTGGCATTAAGATTAATTAACAAGAACGTTTTGAATGCTTGAAGAAACTTGTGCCAATAATTTATTGCAGAAGAATTGACTCAGACATGCAGGAGTTGAGACTTGAGACTTGAAATCACGTGTTCAATGGTGAGATTGTCTCTTTAGACTAAAGTCAAGACATTTTATTTTGGCAGTAAGTTTTCAGCCAATGAAACAATCCATGATTAAGTCTGATGTTTAATTTTTGGTTTATTAGATTGAGTACACCATGACCAAGCATGATTTGGATTAAATATGTGTCCTCTTATCTTCATCATACAGGCACTTACAATGTTAAATTTCTGCTGCTCTTCAACACATTTAGAGCTATTTTTAGCCTTCTGTTGTGACATCATCAGCATTGTTGGCTCTATGACATCACTGAAACAATGGTGACGTCACAACAGCAGCAATAGAAGAAAATGGCTTCTTGAGCTGTGTTGACAGCAATGTTATTCCATGGCAGGTACAAGGGATATACCTTATATCTGCCTTATACCTGCCATGGTTATTCCAATGGGATTACCTCAAAACCAGGTCTACAACATGCCAATACTTCCAAATGTTTATGAAACTGCTTGGTCAAGGTGTCACGAACAGGGGGAGACAAGTATTTTTGTCAAGAGTAAGGTATGTTTTTAATTATCTGCCAAAAACTTACTACAAGTTACTGCCAAAAAAAAATGACTTGACTATAACTTGTAAACTGTGATTTTGCTGCACCAGGACTAGAAGAGCAATGGTTATGAATGTGATTGTAAATTAGCAAAGGATCTGCCAGTGATACAACACACTTCTATAGAATAGGGGAGGGTTGGTCTGATGGTGGCATGCTTGGCTGCCAATTGCTTAGTCTTGGGTTCAAATCCAGCTCTTGGCAGTCTTGTCAACCCCCTCCCCGTAGCCATCCTTACTTACTTGAATTTACATGAAATCAACGATGATCAGTTAATTAATTCTTTGGCCCCCTGTAGCCACTTTTGCCTCCCCCCTCCCCGTAGCCATCCTCCCCCCTACTACTGTAGCTATCTTTGCCCCCCTTAGCCACCTATGCCCCCCCTGTTGCCATCTTTGCCCCCCCCTGTAGCCGTCCTTGCCCCCCCCCCCCGAAACCATTTTTGCAACCATCCTCCCCCTGTACTACAGCCATCCTTCCTCACTTTTAGCCATTCCTGCCCCCCCTCCCATTCAACTGTAGCCATCCATGCCCCCCCCCCTTGTAGCCATCCTACGTACATTGTTGTGGCCATCCTAACCCCCCCCCCCCCTCCCTCCCCTGACAAAGGCCTTAATCAATTGTACCCCCCCCTTCCCGTCAGACAAAAATGTATACTCTCCTTAATCACTATTAATAAATGGATATTAACTTTGAAAATCATAACAAGGGAAAATTTCTTATTTATAGATATAGTACAGTACAGTGTATTCAATATGCCTAATAAGGCCTCAATTTAGCAGCGTAATACATGAGCAAAATCTATGTATAGTCTAGAAATTATGATTTAATAGTGCAGCTGCACCATCCAGGGTCTGGTGTGTCTCAAAATGAAATATTGGATGTTTTTCTTATGGAATGGCCAGATGTGTATTGACTCTGTTGAGGGTCAGGGGATAGGGTTTCGCTTTACGCATGGCTTAAACATGGTAAGGAAGTTGGGTGATCAATAATTCACAGGAAATATCATACTGGAGTTGACAGATTGATTCATTGATTGATTTAATGATTGTCTATCTATCTGTCTATCTATCTATCTATCTATCTATCTGCCTATCTATTGCTATCTATCTATCTGCCTATCTATTGCTATCTATCTATCTATCTATCTATCTATCTGAGTATCTATCTATCTATCTATCTATCTATCTATCTATCTATCTATCTATCTATCTATCTATCCTATCTATCTATCTATCTATCTGTCTATCTATTGCTCTGTCTTATAATCAATCTATCTATCTATCTATCTATCTATCTATCTATCTATCTATCTATCTATCTATCTATCTATCTATCTATCTATCTATCTATCTTTCTATCTATCTATCCATCTATCTGTCTTTCTATTGCTCTGTCTTATAATCTATCTATCTATCCCTCTATCTATCTATATGTGTAGTTATCTGTCTTGTTATCTGCAGTGGATGGCTCAAGATTGGCAGTGAGTCAGGGTAGCAATGCAGTGGCCTTGTCGAAGAGAAGGTTTTGCATAATTTGTAAGCTCGACAAGACTTTGACTGGCTCTTGGATCGTCCAATTTTATTCACACTCAGTTGTAGACCTGTGGAAACAATATTTTTTCATTAATGTGAATGTAGATCAGAGATAAACAAATGAATGCTTGGAAAACATTTGACATGTTAATATGATATTGTTACTAATTTACAACTTGAGATCATGATACAATGTTTTCGAAAAGTCACATTTTATTCTCAACAAAATATTTGCCTTTTCCGCTTGGGGGGGGGGGAGGGTTGGTCTAGTGGTAGCGTGCTGGAATGCCAATCGCTGGGTCCAGGGTTCGAAATCCAGCTCTTGTCGGGTCACCTGGGCCTATATTTGACGGCTATTTCAATCATCCTTCGCCTCATTGCCGTATCCTCCTCCTGTCCTAATTAGCATACCAAGTGCATAAATACAGGACGTAAAGCCCCAAACATCCATCCATCTATTGCCTTTTCCGCTAGCTCTGCACTTTGCTAGTCTTAAATGAATAATTATATTTTCTAGAAATTTTTAAGAATTGCATTTATTATTTTTCTGGAATAGCTGAGAAAAAGAAAAAAAAATTATTAATAGAGACAATAAATTATATAGCACACAATACACAGATGCGGCATGATTCCAAAGTCACGGTATATATATACTTTAAATTTCTTCTGAAAGTTCTGATATTGAATTGTACCTTTTTTCGTTGTCTCAAGTAGACGAGTACTTTGAACTCATTCATATTTTCTATCTTTTTATTATCTCTCTTTCTTTATCTTTTTTTTTCTCTTTCAAGAGCTAAAAAAGTGGACCAAATAAGTTCATTTCAAATTGTGTACTTAATCTCTTCAACTTCGGGGTCAAGAATATTTATTTTGGAACTAGCAGCTAGGTGTGAATCGCACATTCTCTCTTCTTGTGGTAAAAATTGCACTCAAAAAATTGTTGAAAAATCTTGTCAGTTTGCTCTGCCTGTTTGCCTTCATGCCTTCTCAATAGCCCAGGTGCTTACAATGCATCCGTGTACGGTGTAGATGGGGATTGAGAATTTAAGAGATGAAGTTTTTTGTTGAATTTCTCATTTGCAAAATATTGTACGGTTTTAAATGACAAGGTTTTGAAATGTTATATCGTCCTGTGTTAGTATGTGTGTAGTTTTGATCATGCCAATTATCGTTAGGAAAGACCAAACTGATATGATATGATTCTCTACAGCGTGCAGAGATTTTTAGATCACAATAGACAGATAAATTGTAAATAGATGGATAGATCAATAGATAAAAAGATAGATGGAATGCTGGATTGATGAATAGATAGATGGGTTGATACTATTAGATTGATAGTAGACAGGCAGATGGATAGATGGATAAGTTGAGTAGAGAGATAGATAGATTAATAGGTAGAAGGCTGTATTGGTAAACAGCAGTTTTGGAGGTCTTGAGGCCGGCCTCTTCCTAGAGGCTGACCTCGGGGCCATAATTTGATGGCCTCTGCCTTCGCTCGGTCTCGGATGCCAAATCCTCGGCACTGCCTCGGTCACGGGTGTCTTTGGGCCAGTGGTGGGGGCCTTGAGGCCAAGGCCAGCCTCGGGGCCATATTTTGATTGATAGATAGATAGATAGAAAGATAGATTGATAGATTGATAGATTAATTGATAAATTGATTGATTGATTGATTGATAAACTGATAGACTGATGCATAGGTTGAAAGATGGACAGATGGATAGATAGATAGATGGATAGATAGATAGATAAATAGATAGATAGATAGATAGATAGATAGATAGACAGATGAAAAGATGGACAGATGGATAGACCCATCTACAATCTATATCGTTATCTAGATCTATATATAGATTCTAAAAGCCATTACGGAACTACTACAATGGCTGTTTTGATCGCACTGCAATCTCTTGTTCAAAGCCACCAACCCACAGAATTCATCAGTTTCTTTATTTTCCTTTGGGTATCGAGTTCTCTCTAATCATGGTTATGTTTAAGCTGTTTCTCGAGATGATTTATTTGAGTGGTGTCATGGGACAGAGCTGCCATCTATCATTTCTCCCATGAGTCAGATGGTTGCCAGGCAGCGCCTCCTGCTGTAATTAACACCAACTAATCACTCCCCGGGGAGTTCCGGAACAAAGTCTTTGACGGATTACCATGGCAACAGACTGGCAACAGTGGACTTCTGGAACAGATCACTTCTTTTTTGGGTGGAATTCTGGGACTGAGCGATTGTCGTCCAATCAATTGTTGGCGTTTCTTGGGAGACGAGTCGAAAGAAATGCAATAGGACGCTCTACTGGGACGGATTGGTTGGGTTGGTGGAAAGATAGCCTTGTTCTAATGGTAGATAGAGCAGATAGATAGACAGATAGAAGGTCAGATAAATGGAAGGTAGTAAGATAGATAGATTGGTAATAGTTATAGCATATGAGAGGGGTGAATAGTTATACAGGTAGAATAGATGGGCAGATAGATAGAAAGATTAAAGTTAGATAGATAGAGAGATGGGTAGACAGATAGATTCATGGATTGATAGACAGATAGACAGGCAGATAGAAAGACAGATTGACAGACAGACAGATATATAGATTAATAGATAGATAGATTAATGGGAAAAAATTTTAAAAAGTATATATTTACTATTTATCTATCAGATGGATAGATAATTGTCCTTCTGCATTTTCTGTTATCACAAGCGATTGATGTAAAAGGCTGATGTCACCTGTCAAGTGTAAACTACTTTCCTATCATATTGGTATCATTCCTTTGAAAGTGAAATGCTATTGTAAGAATTAAGAATAGCCTGGTGGGATGTTGAATCTGCTGATCTTTGCTAGTAAATGAAAGATCCCACATACGGGAAGATGTATATTAATTGCTTTGTGTCTGAGAAATCTCTCTCTTAATTACCGTCAGAGTCTGTGATGTCATCAATTTATGGGGATGGTGTTTGAACAATGTTGAATTAAATTGTTACTCTCATGATTTACAAGAACATGCCTTTGAGTGCTGCACTACCCCATACCCATACCATGTTTTAGGCATTGAAATGATAGGGACAAGCAGTTGACAAGCACCCTGCCCCTCCCCTTATCAAGTGGTTGGATCCTGTCACCCTTACCCTTTTCTGAATGGGCTGGTCCAAAGAACACTTTGCTTCAGTTAGATACTGGATACCATAGAGTGAACAGCATTTAGTTCTTGATTTATCATATTTTTGGTGGAGATTTTGGAAAAACATTTTACGAAATTTTTAAAGAAGAGGATTTGACATTGGACACTGTTGGTGAGTATCACATTTTTAATTTTTGTTTCAACTTTATCTTGGCTAAAGCTTGGGGACATGTGAGTCAATGACTCTTGCTCTTTGGGTAATATTAGAATTTAAAAATGGTCCTGAAGTTGATCTATGAAATCTTCCATACATTTGATAATATTATTTGGCATATATTTGTAAATTAGATTTTTGTTCTTTTTGTTTTATTTATTCTGTTTGTTTTAAATTATAAAAGTGCTTTGATATATTTCTTTTAATTTAATTCAATTAAGTTTTTCTTGATGCCATTTAATAAATCTAGAAGAGTCTCATCTCTTCCCAGATCTGTCTGATATAAGTTGCAACATAACATTTCTTGCTGAATAATGAATATACTACATTTTACGATATGTATTACAGTTTGCTCAATATAATTTAATTAATTTGAATGTTTGGAAGTTAAAACATTCCTATTTGGGACATTATATTTTGTCGCATCAATGGCATTTTCTCTGTTGTCACAACCAAACATTTTGTTCCCTTGGGAGGGGTGGGGGGGGGGTATTTATTTTTATGATGACATTCACTAATTTATTCATTGTTGGGAGGGGGTAGAGGGTACCATGAGCCCTTATTTGGTTTTACAGCTTTTAAAACACTCCACAATTGGCCACAATCCACAATTAAATACTTGGGGCTCAACTAAGAGGTAAATAATGGTCAACCTTTATCATTTATCATGAGGGGAATCATAGCTAACATGGCTAATAGCTAACATTTGCCAATACCCCAAATATGGCTTCAACATTTGTTTAACACAGCTGTTGGGGTTAGGGTTTGAACCCACACCCTGTTCAGCTGTTTATTTGACATTGTGCAACATGTCACTGCACACCTTTTTGGTTGTGGAGTTTAGAGGGGGGGGGGGGTGAGTTATTTTTATTTGGGAAATTGTTTGTCTTTTTTACACTTACATTTTTATTTGCAAAATGAATTTATTTAATCTAAACTGCCTTCAGTGAATCTCACAATTTGTTTTTATTTCTTAAATGAAGTATTTTTTAAATATGTTTTTTTTTAAAGAACAAAATTGAATTTTTGTTTTCGTAAATATTTTATTTGAGAATGAAATATTTTTTCAAAACTCTCTCCATTCTTGTTCACATATGGAGAGTCTGTTTGATCTATTCTGAATTTCAGTGTTTTTGTAAAAAAAAAGTTTTTATTTCTCACTCTTTTGCCTTTTTCCTTTGTGTCCATAAATATTGGGTCTGTTTTAATCTATTCATTGCCTCCCATTCAGGCATTCACAGACATGTCCCTGTTATCATATGATTATTGTGACAGATGCATTTGTGTCAAAACAGTAGAATCAGAACGAGGCCATTTGGAAGCTTTAACCCCAAATGCTCCACATTCCATGATAATGCATTTTATGCACTTGTGTCATGCAAGTTGATGTTACTCCATTGTCTCATTTTGTCTTTTTTAGTATCTCATTTTTTTTGCAGATTTTCCTCTTTTTTCAATCTTCTTCTTTTTTTGCAACTTTTTCTTTTAATGGCACCCTGGCAGTCTATTGTAAAACACTAAAAAATTTTTTTGAAGGAGGATGCCCAATTATGACTGAATTATGGGTGTCAAAATGAAAAGTTGCCATGCTAGCATTATATTATCCCCCTTCCACCAACCCTGTTAATTGCTTGTTAGTATGTGAGACCAGACTGTTTTACACCAAAAGTAGGCCTATATCTTGTAGGCCCTATAGGCCTATAATTGGAATGTTTTCTCTTTATCTTTCTATCCAGCTATTTATTTGTCTATCTATCTATCTATCTATCTATCTATCTATCTATCTATCTATCTATCTATCTATCTATCTATCTATCTATCTATCTATCTATCTATCTGTCTTTCTGTCTTTCGATCTATCCATCTATCTTTCAATATCTATCTTTCTATCTATTTATCTATCTTTCTTTTTATCTATCTGTCTATCGGTGGGAAGATTGCTTATTGGTAGCTTGCCGGGCTGCCAATCGCTGGGTCCAGGGTTCAAATCCAGCTCTTTCAATCATCCTTCGCCTCATTGCCTTGTTCTTCTCCTGTCCTAATTAGCCCACCAAGTTCATAGATACAGGACATAAAGCCCCAATCATCCATCCATCTGTGACATTCTGTCTTCTCTTTTTCACTCTCAAAATTAGCTATCAAAATTTGCTCAACTTAGCTACATGCCTTATAAATGTTATCATCCAGAGGTACATGTATCTTGGACTTCTGTTTACTGTGTTTAGGTTAGTGATTTTTGGATGACATCCCATTGACAGAATGCTGATTAAGCAATGGAATATCCAGATATCCAGGATGATTTCCAGGATGTGATCCAGGATAGCTCAGTGCTATCCTCTCTGGATTTCTGGGGCTGATGACTGAGGGTGAAGGAAACTTAAAAGGTTAACATTGAGTCATGGGCATCTGCTATCTTGCATGGGTGCATCCCCAGTGATTCCTCACTCAGTTACTATAAGTGCTATTGCTTAGAATCCTGGAATTAATCCAAACATCTGATGAAGAGATAGATTATAGACAGAAAGATAGATGCCAAGATTTATAGATAGATAGATGAATAGATAGATCGATAGACAGATAGATAGATAGATAGATAAATAGATAGATAGACAGATAGATAGACAGATAGATACATAGATACATAGATACATAGATACATAGATAGATGGCTTACATAAAAGCAGGGGGGGATCCAGAAAATTCTGGTTGGGGGTCTGTCGGGCTTTCGCGTCGCGGAACGCATAGTTCGCGGCATAACGCGACCGTGCGAAGATAAAATTAACCTGTAAAAATATTAAAATTTTGGTCTGGTGGGGGGATGCATCCCCCCCATCCCCCCCCCCTGCGTCCGTCCTTGCATAAAAGCTTAGAGCTATATAGATCCATGATAAAAGATATACATGTAGCCTCCCATGTTTGAAAGTGGAATTTGATCTGTAACCCAAAGTGTGGGACATAACACTTTGCTTTGGCAGTATTTGGCAAATTGGGACCTTCAAGGCTTCAAACTTCAAAGTTGATGGAAGATTGTGGCTTTGAAGCAAGACTGTGTTGATTTCGTGCAAGATTTTGACAAAGTCACTGACAACTCATGACCACTTTAAAAGTCTATGATTTGTGAAGTCTTTGTGAAACTGTCATGCAACTTCTGCACATTTCTGAAGTTTTGACAGGGTTGTGTATATCTTTAAAATTATTGTTGCAAAATAAACATCTGGTCATATATCATATTTAGTACCCATTTTGAAAATGACAAATCCTTTTGAAGTCCAATTAGTTTTCAGAAACTGACAATGTTAAAGGTCAGATTTTCTGAATAAGATTCTGCCTCTCAATTTCACAAGGAATGTTGCTTATATGTTGTAAGTTATAACAGTTATTTGTCAACGTCAGCAAGGGCCATTTATCATGTCTTCAAATTGTTGAGTGACTGACTAAATAAATGTCTTGGATGGCAAAAAAGTCAGTATAACCCCCAAGGAAAACTGTGTAGGAGTGTAGGCGCTATTTAACTGTAATTATTTATGCGGTGATGTAAATTTGATTGAATCGAGTTAATATCATTCCATTCATTGAAGAATCCTTCCAAAAACTTTGAAAAAGAATCATGACGTTGGGATTGTGATTCAATAGCAGACGACATACCCCTTGCAGCTTTTTATTGCTATTTAATGAATGTCTAACTGTATAAGAAGTTCTTATCAACAGCTTGTCAGTCTTTGTATCAGTTTCTTTTCCATTTATACACAGATGATTTATTACATTCTCGCTCCAGTTGTAAATGACATTTTCGTCTGCTTGGAAGTTTGTCATTGTTGCAAGCAGACGATCCATACCTCCCACATCAGAGAGCTCCACAGTTACCATGGCAACTCAAGTGTATAAAAAATGGCTGCCAAAGTGCAGTAATGAGGTGGAAATTGATGGATGAATGATTGAATTAGGGATATTTAGGAGTTCTATATGTTGCTCCTGTTCTCTACACTAGTAAGGCTGAGAGTATATTTCATTAAAGTGAGAATGAAAGCTAGTCATGAAGTCATAATGGAATTGTCCCCTTTGTGAATTATAAGATGAAATGAATAATTAAATAGGTGTCCAAATCACCCCAAATTAACCCCATTTGTAACTTTTTGCAATTAGTTTTTTTCGGGGGGGGGGAGAGGTTATCTACCCTGAGCTGAGAATAAATTACCCCAAATTATTAAATTACCATTGTGATAGAATTTTTTGGTGAAAAGTGGGGGAGGGGTTCAGATTAATTTTTTGCCTGAGGGGACTCAGAGGGGGGGTTAGTTTGGCCAGGATGTGGGACAACACCCAATTGATGATACAATGCTATCAAGAGTCTGATTTTCATTTTTAAATGAGATGGGGTGAAGAGTACTTTGGGCCACTTGAGATTTTCAGACTCCCAAAAAATCAGTCTATGAGGACTATTGGAGGTGGAACTTCTAAAACTTCCTCTTCTTCTTCTCTTTTAATTCCATCCGCCGTGGGCCACCCTTCTGTTGAAGTATTAATTGGGGTGAAGAAAAAGCTATAGTTGATGGAGGTTCAGTCAATTTTCGATCAGCATTTTTTGTTACAATGTAGTCTTGAAAAAGGTTGTATCGTTCCATCACATCTAGATCGAACCAATTGAAGCTGGACCTCATCATAACTTGAAGATAGGCCTGCCGGAGTCTGACCTCTTGTCAATTTACTGTGATCCGGTGTCCACATCACTGTAATTCCCCATTATCTCTTTTGCATTTTCAAATTTAGTTTCAAGAATATCATGCAAATATGTTGTGACACAGGCACATTTTGCAAGCAGAGATTCCACTCCTCCCTCCCCTTGGTCATTCGAAAGTGGACCCATACACACCCTGGTCTGCTACTTGAAACAGCAATGACCCATTGTTAGTCCATTTCTATAGTATTATTTCTTGTGTTAGGTGACTGCATTTAGTGCATTTTAGTCCAAATATTTGGAGTAGATGGTGCTAAAGTGTTATTGGTACTTGGGTCTTACAAATTCTAAGTATCTGACAGTGTTGGATGACATCACTCAGTTGATCCTCTTTTGGGACAATAAGCTAACAATAGGTTACCATGGCAACCATTAACAGTACAATAGAAGCCCTGGGGTGATTGTCGCCGCCCCATAACAGGGGTTAAATGAAGTGGAAGGGGTGTTTTAAGCCGGGGTGATTTAGTATAACCGCTCTGTTATTATGTTGTTAATGGGTTGGTTCTTTATAACAACATTAAGCGGACATTGCCTGTTGCTGGGACTAAGCAGAAGAGCAGAAGAAGCAGAAGAAATTTAGATAGATAGATAGATAGATAGATAGATAGATAGATAGATAGATAGATAGATAGATAGATAGATAGATAGGTAGGGTAAGTTCAGCCCTCTAGGCCCAGTTCTGGTTTGATAGATGAGATGACGAGGGAGATTTTACCAATTTTTTTTTTCGTTCTACCGACCGACCCTAGAAAAAGTGCCTTGAGAAGATCCGAGAAGCTAAAGATCAATTATGTGTGGCCTAAGGTATTCAAAGGTGCAACTTTTGCATATTGATACTGGATACAGTAAATTTACACTTACAGTCTTACACATACTGTGCCGCCTGTAAGTAAGTGAAACGCATGACATTGTGCCATTGCATCAATGCTAAACATCCTCAGCCAAACTGCTTGTGGAGGCATGAATTCTCATCGGATGAAAGGGAAACAAAGTGGGTCATAAAGGCCAATGTGTGAGGCAAGTGGGATAAAAATAGCAGCCCATTTTCTTCGCTGTAGTCGGAGTTAGGTATGGGTCAAAGTTTTTGATAAGTAAGTGAGCCACCCTTCCCTATGTTTTAACATTGGGCCTGCGTTTCACTTACTTATCAAAGACTTTGTCCCATACCTAACTCCAACTACAGCAAAGAAAATTGTCTGCTATTTTTGTCCCACATGCCTCACATATCGGCCTTTATGACCCAAAATGTTTTCCTCTCATCGGATGAGAATTCGTCCTTCCAGAAGCATTTTGGTTAAGGATGTTTAACATTGATGCAATGGCACCATATCATGCGTTTCACTTACTTACGGGCGGCACTGTAGTGTCACCCACCAAAAACAGCAAAAAAATTTCTTGAAACTTACAAGTCCCACCCCACAAGAGAATTGCAACAAAACTTTCAAGCAGGGAATTAAGAGAGGAAATAAAAGACTTAAAGAGGTAGGATTTTTTGTGTGTAGATTGTAGCAACTGACAACTGTCTCCCTTTGTCAGGAGATAGTAAAAATGTCACGGAAATTCTCAAAGTGTGTTCTACAAACAAAATAAACAGCAAGAAGAAATGCTATGAAAACATGAGAACACAGGCAGAAACAAGATCCACCCTAAAAAACATGAGACTTATATTACCGTATCAAGTCGATGAGGAGTTGAGGAGTTATATTAATGGACGAACATCCAAAGAAATTGTCCATGGTATTTATTAAACTTCATTTGGAGATTGCTCTGAAGTCTTTGTCACCAGCACAGCTTTTTTCTCTCACAGCCAGCGTTGGAGGTCTCGAAGCCGGCCTCGATCTCGTCCTCGAGGACAGCCTCAGGTTCATATTTTGAAAGCCTTGGTCTCAGTCTCGGATTCCCAATCCATGGCCTTGGGTCTATGGCACGGTCACGGTATCTTTGGGCCAGTGCTGAAGGCCGGCCTCGAAGCCACATTTTGATGGCCTCGGTCTCGGTCTCAGAGGCTCATGCCTATTTCTTGGTCTCGGCAATGCTTGTGATTTGCACAGTCATTGGTAAAATCTCGGTTGAGACCATCGCTGTCTCTGCCAGTGTCTCATGCAGACTCACACACTCCTGGATATTTCTATGGTGCCGTGACTTCATAATCACATATTGTCAATATTGTATTTCTTACCCTGCCGTCCACTATGGCTCTAATTGTACAAATATGGTATTAACTTGAACGAGGGTATGTGGAGTGTTGTAGACCTACAATATGGGGTTATGATTGAGTCTCAGACTTTGAATTGGCCCCATGCCAGGCTATCGGGTTTCAGGGGCAGATATCATGCGGATTAGATGTTATCAATTGGCAAAAAACTCAGCTAAAACATCAATCAAAACATGTACACAGTAAAATTCTGTATAATTCTGGTCTTGATGTAATGCAGTGATATCAAGACCCTATGGTGCCACAAAAATCAAAATTTAAACTGGATCATGCTGGGAGTTTGATAGCTCCAAATCGAACCCACGAATCAATAACATAAAGAAAAATACCATGTTGAACAGTGGTATGTCTAAGATTCTTGGTTATTTATGTTATTTGTAATGTGGAGGATTTCAATATGATTTTAGATGACACTGCTGGGGAAGTAAGGGAATTTCGCTGTTACGCGTTTTACCAAAAGTTTTAAAAGTTCTGTCCGAATAGTCCTATCTTATTAGTTTACACGGCAAAAAGAACCAGACAACCCGTCCACTGGCGTCCAGTCTCCAGAGCTGGATTACACGGACGCCGATCTACACTAACTCTTGGTTCCCAAGGCACCAAAAACCATCAACTAAACCAATCAACCACCAAATCTGGTCAAGCAAAACACACCAAACCAAACCTCAAACCTACAGTTGTAGCCTGCGTTGGCTATTTAAGTCGACCAACAGCAGGCTGTCCTGATAATCAACAGCCTCTTTGATCAGTGTAAGAATTCAAGATGCAAAGTCCTTTCAGAACCTGGACTGGTTTGAATGAAATTCTTGAAATCAAACCCAGTACGGTCAATGTCACAGAGGAATATCTTTATTCGGGGTACATATTTCAGAAATATATCAGTGCCTTGGATTTTGCCTTCAGTCGTGTTCAGCCGACAGGTCTGAGGTTCTATACCTCAGTAGAGTGGTCTCTTTTTTGGAATACTAATTAGTTCCATTATCTCTGGCGAGGCATTTTGGCTGAAATTGTTGTGCGAACTCAATATCTAAGACCTCAAATAGGATGAAAGACCTCAAAAAAGTATATTCCTAAAACCTACCTTTCTTCAGGGAATTGCCTCTAAATAGCCCACACCGGTGCTGATGGGGCGTAAAACACAAACTCACTCACTTCTTCAGGGAAATTTTGGCCTTGGTAGAAAATTATTATAAATGTTATTTTACATACTAGGATGCAGTATAACAGTCCTTCTAAATTGGGCTAAACACTTTTCACCATAGCATTTTCCTTATTAGAGGTGGAGCAAACTTGTAGGTCAGAGTGGTCAGTGCACTTCTGTCAATTCCCAGTAAATACCGGGTTTTATCCCCGGAGATTGGCCGAACTGGAGGCCCGGATTTTCCCACTGACAGGCTTAATTCTGATTTATACAATTCCCTGACCGGCCCTGTGACAGGCGAGAATTTAGTAGGGCTCCCAGAAGCATAGTAACCAAGCATTAGCGACATTAGCTGTTAGCTGACTTATATAGCTACCGGCCTAACGCAGCCAACAACTGTAGGTTTGGTGCGATTTGGTTAACCAGATTTGGTGGTTGGTTGGTGTTTTAGGTGGTTGTTGGCGCCTTGTGAACTAAATGTTACTGTTGATAGGCTGTAAAGTCCTGGTGTCTGTGCTCTCCAGCTCTTGATGAGTTGGCTACACCCATGTTGGACAGAAGTTACAATCATCCTTCGCTTCATTACCTTGTCCTCCTTTAGAAAATATTATATCGATGAATCTTTGAGGAGATTGTACGAAATTCATTGACAGAATTTTTCACGTCTTCTTGGTGACTTCATCAGTTGCCTTGTGCAGGTAAATTCATCGATTTATATGAATCCGGAGATAGAGACTGTAGAGAATCTACATTCAATGTTTATAAATATACGACGTGAAGCTCCAATCATCCTTTCACAATAAAACCTGTGCAGGACTCACGTTTCTTTTAATCTGTTTACAATTTTCCCCCATGAGCCATAAGAAGTTATCCCAGAGAACTGCACTGTGTGCTTCCACCAATCTCAATAAGGTTGAGATAGCGGCGGATAATTTCTGTTAATATTACGTTAGAAACCAATGGGTTCTGGGTTCGATTCCCAGTCTTCGCATTTTGCAGCCGCAATGTCAAGCAAGACGGATGGTTCATCCTGTCTCATTCTGATTAGCCTACCAAGTGCATAAATACAGGACGTAAAGCCCCAATCATCCATCCATCGATCTGATTCCCATGCCAAATGTGCTATTCACCTCTTACCCTATCTCCCATCTAATCTTGGTTGAGATAGGTGGATGCGGAGTCAGGAGTCGAGAGTCATGTAGTCGGGAAGTTTTCATGTGGAGTCGGATGTTAAAAGTCGGAGCCAAAAATTAAGTTGGTGACTGCTAAGTCATGTTTACTTGCTACCCGACTCCTAAAAGCACCGGATGCCCCAATCCTCTATCCATGTTTCCATTTCTTGGTCTATCCATGATCTATCCATCTATCCATGATCTATCCATATCACAACTCTGCGGCTATCACTAATCTTCATTCAGACTATGCAAAATAGTATTGCATGTTATTAGAGAAGGTTGATACCTCTGAGCCACCAGACATCTACATGCTTAACCAAAGCTGAAGCTCAGCTCAACCAAGTATGAATAGAAATGGATTAGAGAAATGGATTATAGAAATAGATGATAGAGGTGGATTACGACTTCTGAAGGTTCTCCTTATGAGTTATGGATTATGTTATGGATTATCCGTTATGGATTATGGTGATTTATGGCCTGATTAGATAGTGATGGAGCCTCGTTGAGATATTGATATTGAGATTAGCATGATAAGTGTTCTTGCCTCCTCAGAAGCTCTGGAGAGTCCCCGCTGTCTTCAAGATAATTCTAAGTGCTTGAGCATGCTTGGCTCATGCTGAGATACTGAGACTAATGGTACTTTACTACTGCTATGCTGGTATTTAGATCTAGCTGTTACTTCTCTTCTCAGCTTCTTAATTATTAGTAGGTCCGATAGGTCCGAAGACCTTAGGTTCTAAAGCCTTACCCTAATTATATAAGCAGATTGGTCCCTCTGTCCTAATTTGCTCAGCAAATTGCAAAAATGCAGAACATAAAGTCCCGAATTGTCGTCCATCTACCCGCAGATTGCTCGGCATAAGATTGCTTCAATTTCGCAATTTTGCAGATCTGAAGCAGACTTTTATGTTCGACAAGCGTAGCATAGTCTTGGAATTTGAAGGTCCTGATTAGGATACCATGCCCATGGTGCTTAAACAGGACGTTAGCTGGTTAGCTGGTTAGGTTTGAGGTCCCAGGTTCATTTCATGATCAGGCAACAATTTGTTTGTAGACCTTAATGAGCGATATCGCAGCTGGGTATGTCGACTTGTTCCGATGCAACTTTTTGGTCAGCGGTTGCTTGATAGATAGATGTGGTAAGTGCAGCCCTCTAAGCCCAATTCTGGTGCTCATAAGGGTAGATTGATGAGATGGGTGAGAGCAGGAGTCCTCAACATGTCACACATTTCCCCCTTGTGAGGGATCTTTTACTGATAGAGGCCGCCAATAAATGTCTCATTCGAATGACATCCAGCTCTGATTTTGCTCATGAAGGTACACTGAAAACTGCGTTTTTCCCATACGGGGTTTGAACCCATGCAGGCAAAGACCTTCAGCAGAGCAGGCGAGCACCTTGACCATTTGGTCACCCAGCGGCCAATTAGTGTCTATACTGAGCAAGTAATGATCCCACAATAGGTGTAAATATGTAATATAACACATGTTCAGGACTCCTGCTCTCTGTCTCGGACATCTATTGTCAATCAACCTCCATGAAGGAAAAGAACTGGCCTTTGAGGGCTGCACTACCCATACGTATTCATACGTAACACTTACCACACCTCTTTTTTTAACATTTGCAGCTGAAATGAAGCTATGACACATACGAGGTTTACAAACCGGTAAACAGTGGTAACTTATTTGTTGTCTTATGCCTTCAATGTCTTTAGTCTCTTCACCCCCTTTGCATGCTTGAATGAGGTTGAAAGCTGTATAATTTAGTGGTTTATTTCTTGTTTATTTCTTGTTGCAACTTGGTTTATTTGATGCATGTCCCTTCAAAGGTGGAGTCAGCTTTCTGCCAATTAAATATTTGAAACTTTGTAAGTTTAACTTACTGACCTTTTGACTTGGCTAGCAGTCAGGAAAGTGAGTAACTTGGCATGGTCAGTGAAATGGAGCCAATTAAATAGTGCACACCAATAGTTTGGCCTAATTGCTAATTAAACGATTCCACCATCATTGGCATGCATGTGGATGTCAATGATGTCATGTGTGGCAAGTTTTTGTGCCAATTTTTGGTTCCAAATTGGTTCTATTTTTGTTCCGTTTTGGTTCCTATTACGAACATGTGCCGAGTTGAGTTTGTGTGCTCGTCCGATTGTCAGATAATTAGTTTGCTTAACTACGTAAACATGCTAAATTTTAAAAAGTTTTAATTAAATTTCCTTCATGGTCATGCAACGAAATTTTCCCTGAAACAAAAAAGGAATTCTGGCTTGCAGATGCTTGCTGATTGACAGTTTACTGGCCAGACCCACAAGCAGCAATTTTGCCTTCAGGTCTCAAGCTGCAGGTTTCTGAATTTGCATTTGAACATCTTTAGTTACGATAAAAAGTCTGAATCAATTGCCTGTCAAAGTGGCTTGCTCTGTTCCACTTTGGTCCCAGGTTAGATCCTAGGTCAGGGAACAATTTTGTGATAGACCTTCATAATTAATGAACATCCCGGTTGGATGTCGTTCGGATGAGACAGTAGCTATCAGGTGACAGAGCATGGTACCATGCCAGCTTGGTTGTGGAATGTTTTAAGGTTCCCGTCTGCTCCGCTGAAGGTCTTTGCCTGCATGGGTTTGAACCCTTGTTGGGAAACCTGAAATTTCCAGTGGACCTTCATGACCAGAATCCCAGCTGGATGTCATTCAGATGAGACATTAAATAGGTGGCCTTGTGTCAGTGTCCAAAAACTGTCCATGCAAGGCAAGTAAAAGATCCCTCACATGGGGTAAATGTGTAACATGTTGAGGACTCCCACTCTACCAACTCATCAATCATCTGCCGTGAGCACCCAGAACTGGGCATAGAGGGCTGCACTTACCACATGTATCTATCTTTCTCAGCTTTGTCTCAAGTTATGCTAAATCTGTGACAGTTGCCTTCGGTTGCTAGACTACTTGACCCTGGTGCTGCAGTGGTGTACCGGAAGTTCTTGGTTCCATGGAAACGACTCCTGGTGCCAAGGAAACACACTAGGAAACAACTTCCGGGGTGTGTGGTGTGATAAGTTGCATCAAATATTTGTGGCTGTGTAGTATGACTCCTGGCTGCGAAATTGATCCCTCAATGACGCTCACTTTCCTGAATGTGATGCAAAAATGGTTGAGATTGAAAAAGTTCAATAAGAAAGATCTTTTCCAGTGCAGTAACTGTATTTGTTATAAGTTGTGAGATGATTAGGATAATGCAAAGTGGAGTTTCTGTGTCTTCCGTTGATGAAGGGAGACCTGCAGGGAGGCTGAGTTCGAACTTGGGTTGCAAAATGGTTTTGAGTTAATTCTTGTGAGTTGAATGAGTTAAACCTTGTGAGTTGAATGCATTTACGTTGTGGGTTTAATTGAATTGCATAAGTTAATCCCCGTGTTTTGAATTGAATGAGTTAATCCGTGTCAGTTGGATTGAGTGAGATAATTCTTGTGAGTGGAATTGAATGAGTTACTCCTTGTTAGTTGAATTTAATGAGTATTCCTTTTTGGTTGAATTGAATGAGTTAATCCCTGTATATCGAATTGGATGAGTTAATCCTTGTGGGTTGGATTGAATAAGTTTTTCCTTGTGAGTTGAATTTAATGAGTTAATCCTTGTGGGTTGAATTGAATTTAAAAAGTAAATCCTTGTGAGTTGGGTTAAATGAGTTAATTCTTGTGAGCCTTAATTGAATGAGTTTATCCTTTTGAGTGTAATTGACTTGAGTTAATCCTTGTCAGTGGGATTGAATGAGTTAATTCTTGTGAGTTAGATTGTGAGTTAATCCTTGTGAGTTGAATTGAATGAGTTAATCCTCGGAGTTGAATTGAATGGGTTTGTCTTGTGAATTGGATGAGTTAATCCTTTTGAGTTGAATTGAATGAGTTTATCCTTGTGAGTTGAATTGAGTTACTTAGTCCTCGTAAGTTTAATTCAGGGAGTTGAATTGAATTAGTTATTATGTGTGGGTTGAATTGAATGAGTTTAAATCCTTCTGAGTTGAATTGAATGAGTTAATCCTTGTGGGTTGGATTGAACGAGTTAATCTGTGTTCATTGGATTGAATGAGTTAATCCTTTGTTGGATTGTTATGACCTAATGCAAAGTCATCTGCAAGATAGGATAAATGACGAAGGAGGGATGATGCGCTGAACCAAAGTAATAAAATGTTGTTCTACATTGAAAATGCAACTCTTCGAAAATGTATGTATAGATTAGAATTTTAAATGTTTGCATATTTTGTCCGAAATGTGTGCAAACTATACATAAACATAGGAATTTTTTAAAACATTCTTCTTCTTTTTTTTCACATCCAAATTAGCCCGTCAAGTTCACTAGAGCTGTCGTTGATGTGCTGCATTAAAACATCCATCATAAACTTGATAAAACGTCTCTCATGAAGCCATTTTCATGGTATAGAGGTCACATAATGTTGAATAAATTGGCCGCCCTTTGAATACAGCTAAGTGGCAAATGGGCGGATGGGTTTTTGATGTTGTTGAAGCTCCGATTTAACTTAGAGATAAAATTCAGAGATAGGATTCACTGACAATTTTGTGACTTGTCTCTCATGTTAAACCTTATATTTAAACCCTATACATCAACAGTGTAGCTTTTTGCCACATTTATATGTAACTTTTTAGTGATAGGAAATCATAGGTTGTCAACCGTTGTCTGCTTAACTTGTCTATGAACTTGTCTTCTTTAAGATGTTAAAAGTACAGAATGTTGCTTATACACTGAATGTGTATTTAGACCAGGATGTGTATGTTTTATCTTTTTGCAAAATAAAGTTATTTTCTTCACTTTGATCTTTTTAAATTTTTAAAAGATTTTTGTAAAGTTTTTTATTGTAAAGGAAATTCAGAGCATTTTTGCTAAATGTTCAGGACGGACCCAATTTGACATCTAACCAACAATGTTGGTGGTCTGAAGTGTTACTAAGACAGATTTGCTTTCAAATGAATAAATGTTTGTCTCCAAAAAATTTTTAAAATTTTTTGGCTGTGAATGTCTTCATTAGTTTAGCAATGCCATTTACAGTCCTTATTGTAAAACGGGACTTGGCAGTTCGTTACAACTTACAACAAATGAACCATGGAATTGTCTCTGTTGTCTCAGCCTAAAGTTTGTCCAGTTACACTCAATTGATACTAAGCTTGGAAACCAGTAGCCTAAAGTTTGTCCTGCAGCTCTCAATTGATACTTAGCTTGGAAACCAGTAGCCTAAAGTTTGTCCTGCAGCTGTCAATTGAAACTTAGCTTGAAACCAGTAGCCTAAAATTTGTCCTGCAGCTCTCAATTGATACTTAGCTTGAAACCAGTAGCCTAAAGTTTGTCATGCAGCTCTCAATTGAGACTTAGCTTGAAACCAGTAGCCTAAAGGTTGTCCTGCAGCTCTCAATTGATACTTAGCTTGGAAACCAATAGCCTAAAGTTTGTCCTGCAGCTCTCAATTGATACTTAGCTTGGAAGCCAGTAGCCTAAAGTTTGTGCTGCAGCTCTCAATTGATACTTAGCTTGGAAACCAGTAGCCTAAAGTTTGTCCTGCAGCTCTCAATTGATACTTAGCTTGGAAACCAGTAGCCTAAAGTTTGTCGTGCAGCTCTCAATTGATACTTAGCTTGGAAACCAGTAGCCTAAAGTTTGTGCTGCAGCTCTCAATTGATACTTAGCTTGGAAAACAGTAGCCTAAAGTTTGTGCTGCAGCTCTCAATTGATACTTAGCTTGGAAACCAGTAGCCTAAAGTTTGTCGTGCAGCTCTCAATTGATACTTAGATTGGAAACCAGTAGCCTAAAGTTTGTCGTGCAGCTCTCAATTGATACTTAGCTTGGAAACCAGTAGCCTAAAGTTTGTGCTGCAGCTCTCAATTGATACTTAGCTTGGAAAACAGTAGCCTAAAGTTTGTGCTGCAGCTCTCAATTGATACTTAGCTTGGAAACCAGTAGCCTAAAGTTTGTCCTGCAGCTCTCAATTGATACTTAGCTTGAAACCAGTAGCCTAAAGTTTGTCCTGCAGCTGTCAATTGAAACTTAGCTTGAAACCAGTAGCCTAAAATTTGTCCTGCAGCTCTCAATTGATACTTAGCTTGAAACCAGTAGCCTAAAGTTTGTCCTGCAGCTCTCAATTGATACTTAGCTTGGAAACCAGTAGCCTAAAGTTTGTTGTGCAGCTCTCAATTGATACTTAGCTTGGAAACCAGTAGCCTAAAGTTTGTGCTGCAGCTCTCAATTGATACTTAGCTTGGAAACCAGTAGCCTAAAGTTTGTGCTGCAGCTCTCAATTGATACTCAGCTTGGAAACCAGTAGCCTAAAGTTTGTCCTGCAGCTGTCAATTGATACTTAGCTTGGAAACCAGTAGCCTAAAGGTTGTCCTGCAGCTCTCAATTGATACTTAGCTTGGAAACCAGTAGCCTAAAGTTTGTGCTGCAGCTCTCAATTGATACTCAGCTTGGAAACCAGTAGCCTAAAGTTTGTCCTGCAGCTGTCAATTGATACTTAGCTTGGAAACCAGTAGCCTAAAGGTTGTCCTGCAGCTCTCAATTGATACTTAGCTTGGAAACCAGTAGCCTAAAGTTTGTGCTGCAGCTCTCAATTGATACTTAGCTTGGAAACCAGTAGCCTAAAGTTTGTCGTGCAGCTGTCAAATGATACTTAGCTTGGAAACCAGTAGCCTAAAGTTTGTGCTGCAGCTCTCAATTGATACTTAGCTTGGAAAACAGTAGCCTAAAGTTTGTGCTGCAGCTCTCAATTGATACTTAGCTTGGAAACCAGTAGCCTAAAGTTTGTCCTGCAGCTCTCAATTGATACTTAGCTTGAAACCAGTAGCCTAAAGTTTGTCCTGCAGCTGTCAATTGAAACTTAGCTTGAAACCAGTAGCCTAAAATTTGTCCTGCAGCTCTCAATTGATACTTAGCTTAGCTTGGAAACCAGTAGCCTAAAGTTTGTGCTGCAGCTCTCAATTGATACTTAGCTTGGAAACCAGTAGCCTAAAGTTTGTGCTGCAGCTCTCAATTGATACTCAGCTTGGAAACCAGTAGCCTAAAGTTTGTCCTGCAGCTGTCAATTGATACTTAGCTTGGAAACCAGTAGCCTAAAGGTTGTCCTGCAGCTCTCAATTGATACTTAGCTTGGAAACCAGTAGCCTAAAGTTTGTGCTGCAGCTCTCAATTGATACTTAGCTTGGAAACCAGTAGCCTAAAGTTTGTCGTGCAGCTGTCAAATGAAACTTAGCTTGAAACCAGGAGCCTAAAGTTTGTTGTAAAGCTGTCAATTGAAACTTAGCTTGAAACCAGTAGCCTAAAGTTTGTGCTGCAGCTCTCAATTGATACTTATCTTGAAACCAGTAGCCTAAAGTTTGTCGTGCAGCTGTCAAATGAAACTTAGCTTGAAACCAGGAGCCTAAAGTTTGTTGTAAAGCTGTCAATTGAAACTTAGCCCTTAGCTTGGAACCAGTAGCCTATTTTGTCCTGTGTGACTGCGTCTCTTGATTTAATTAAAACCAGTAGCCTTAAGTTTGTCATGCAAGCAAGTATGGTAAAGTTTGTGTTGTAGCTCTTAATTGAGATCTTTAAACCAGTTGCATCAAACCTGTAGCACCAAACCTGTAGCCTAAAGTCTGTCCTGTTGTACGACTTTGTGTCTTAGTTTCAAACAGTGGCCTGAATTATGTCACGTAATAAAGACACTCTTTACTTTGCAGCTTCATATGCATATATTTTACATGTATTGACATTTGTACAACTTCATGTCACATTATTTAACCTTATGGGAGTATTACATTGCTTTTTTCTAATGATTCATTGACAAAATTCACTTTTTGTAGCAACTCATTCACCGGGTGAAGTATTGGGTTTACTGGTATTTGAAAAGTAGCTGTCTTTAAGAAATATCTTTTGTACATTTATCATACTTTTTAACATTTTTGGGGGGTGTTTTTACTACATTTCATAATTTTTGTCTTGATAAAGTGAAATCTGATCATTGCATGTAACTTTATTGCTACACAAAACTATCATGATGTACTTTTAAGTATTTCAAAAGTATTTCTTAAAGTATTTTTTAGAGTGCTTTTGTAAATCGTATACCTTCATTTCCTCGGTGATGTAAGTACATTAGCAGCACTTGATGAAAAAGATTACTACATTGTAGGTATACACATTGCTTTAATTTTAATAGAGGAGTTAAGTTTTAAACATCAATTATTTTTGATAGTCAGTTAGAATCAGATAGATAAATATATTGAGATAAACAGACAGTGTGAGAGAATAGATGGACGGTAGTTAATATGATATTGTCAGTGTGTGATAGGGCTTCACGCAGTGGTGTATTTAGGGGGGGGCATTTAGCCGTGCCCCCCTCAGGCCCAAAATTACCATTGAAGAGATAGGACTTGCCGCGGAGCGTCGCCTATTTGCCCGATGTTATGGCCCCCCGCAGCCCATTTCTAGATATGCCAGTGGCTTCACATCCTGTATTTTCACAGGGGAGGGTTTAAAATAGGACTGGCAGAGGCAAGGACATGATATGACACATGCGTTTTTTTTTTTCGGGTTACGCTGGAAGGGAGGAGGGTTGGTCTAGTGGTAACATGCTTGATTGCCAATCGCTGGGTCCAGGGTTTGAATCCAGCTGTAGCTTTGTCACCTGGGCCTATGTTGGATGGCTGTTTCAATCATCCTTTGCCTCATTGCTGTGTCCTCCTCCTGTCCTAATTAGCCTACCAAGTGCATAAATACAGGACGTAAAGCCTCAATCATCCATCCATCCATCGGGTAGCGCTGGATTCAAAACCAGGTCGCTGAAATTTGTCTCATCTGAGAGTGATTTTATATTGATAAATAGCTAGATAAATAGATGTACAATTCAATGTGTATGTACTTTAATGTTGGAACCCTCTTAGAAGTGTAATATTTGTTATTTGCTAGTAATCTATTTGAGAAGTCGTACAATTTCCCATGCAATATCGAGCAACATGACCTGAAGTATAGGTCTATGAAGTGACAGGGCAATATATATCAGGTGTATTGGCCTATTCTCAGGTCACATATGTGTGATAATATTTGTACTATGTCCTAACTAGGGGATGACAAATTGTGCATGTTGAATGAAGACCTGACATGCTGAGAATATTTTGCAATTCAAATTTTAAAGTTTCTGAAGGCCAATTTCTATGTTTCTTTAAAAGATTGTGTTTTTTTGTTTGTTAGTGCTTCGCTCTTTGAAAACCCACCTTTTTTCTTTCACTCTTAATTGTTGAGGATTTGATGATCTTTTACTTGTCCTGCATAGAGCCTTTGACACTGATACATTACGTAATATGTCCATATAAAAAAAGCGTTTTCCCCCCAGAATGATATCTGGCCAGGGTGCTAGTAATGAAGTCTCATCATTTATTGTCTTGTCAACTCTTGGCATTCACTCGCAGCTCCCTCTACATTTACACCATTTTGTTCACAGCTCTTTCACATGAAGTTTAAAATGGCTGAAACTAAATGACAGACCATGACTATAGTGAGCCCTCCAAAAAGGGGTATGGCAGAGGCGGTACCTCCAGCTCTCACTAATTCGACTAGAGTGAAACATCTCACCTCACTTTACGGTATAAGGTCTTTGTTTAAACATTGTTGTATAAAATTATATGTATATGATGCAGGGTTGGAAAAAAACCGGGTTTTATTCATTTTGCCCAGCCCACCGGTCAAAACCTGGTTTAAACCGGGGTTTTTTCCCAAAATCTGGGCTAAAAGCCGGTTTTATTGATTTGAACGCCCGTTCCATCTTAGAGAATCTACTTCTTTAAATCTGAGCAAGGAAAGCAAAATTGGTTCATCTTTGTCAATTCAATATTAGGGCTACAAAAACAGCAGAGATGACTATAGATGTGTACTTTTTGCTTTTTACTAAAAAAAACTTTAAAAAGTCAAAATTCTGAAAACTTGCAATGTGGCCTCTTAGTTTGCCGGCCAGCTCAACAATTATTGAGAGAATCTTCTCTAATTTTGGTTGGACATCCAAGCTGACACCCAGAGAATTAAAACCAGACGAATCACCCTTATATTGTATAAAATTGTATATTATCATAAATTTACTATTAGTTACTCATAGGCGTAACATGGTCTAACATTTAGATTTTAGATGGACAAGACTATTGGGGTGAATGCATCAACTGGCTTTTGCATTGTTGCCTGATAGGTGCCATAGTCAATTGGTAAAATAACAAAGAAAAGAGATTTGTTTGATGTTATTGTTAGTTCAGCTTATTTGCTCCCCAATTTCTGCTATTTGTCATGGTAATTGCTAGACAATTTGCCATTTTACCCGGATTTTGACCACTTTTTGGGAAATATCCGATTTTGCCCGGTCCGGGTTAAACCCGGGTTTAATCCGGGTTAAACCCGGGGGGTGGGTTTTTTGTGCCAACCCTGATATGATGAGACTGTTTAGCAATATTTTCACTATTTTGTGTGAATCAGAGAACATTTCTAGTTGACATATTGACATTCCTTACATGTGTCGTCATGTGTGCTCTCCAAAATGTATGTATTTTCACGTGGTGTCTCTTTTTAGCCGTTTGTTTGGATAATGGAGAATGTTTTGTTTAGTTGTATTGTCACTGTCTACATTCAGTGTACTACAGTGCAGTGGAATTTGATGAAGGTTTAGAACATAGCCTTGCATAGAATGACAGGTCATCATACTGTTTCATACATGTGGGAGTAGAGTGGAGATAGATGATAGATGATAGATAGATAGATAGATAGATAGATAGATAGATAGATAGATAGATAGATAGATAGATAGATAGATAGATAGAATCTGACAGATAGATAGATAGATAGATAGGTAGATAGATAGATAGATAGATAGAAGCTATTTCAGTTCATATGATTAGATGAAAAGGCTGTGAGTCCACACCAAGGTACTCCCTGTTCCCAAGGGTGGGATCTTTTACTTGCCTCAGCATAGACCAACGGGAGTAGGCCTATAGGACTCTTTAGTACAAGGCACCCTCTGCGTTAATAACGTCATATGCAGTTAACTATAGAGTTCCAGGAGTGGAATTCAAACTCACAACCTCCGATCCAGTGGTTGCACAAAAACGCGCTCTTAAGACTTGACCATTTAAGGCCACGTCAAACTTCTGGGAATGACAACGTACTGGCTTGCAAGCTGCTTATAAGCAATTTAGTTATTGTTTATCGAATATACCTTCGCTTTATGCATGTATGTATATTTGGTTTATTTGGTCATTTGTAGGACTAGTACCTTCATTTTGTACTTGGATGTATGTTCATTATCCCTGGAGCAAATTTACTCGTACCTCAGTTTGTTAAAGTACAAGGCCAAGGGTATACATTGACATGTATGTTTTACAAGGTATACATAGTGTTCTTTAGGTTCCTGGGACATTTATTAGTTGTTTGATCACAGAGGTCATGCCCTTACATATGTATATGCCCTTGGGGTCATTTCTAGGTCAAATAAGGTCAAATTTTATGTCAAGGTCAAAAAGAAGGTCAAATTTTACTTTGAAGTATATTGGAATATTTCAAGCCCCCTGCTGCTCATAGTTGGCACTCTGCTTTCACTTGAGGGCATCTGTCAAATAAATGTCATATTAAAATTCCATCAACCATGTTCATGATCATTTGTAAGATTTATTATCTGGACGGAGTCCAGATACTGTTTGGCTACACTACTACTTCTGTCAGCCTTGACTTCCTGTCAACTATTCCAGTATTAAACATGACATATAGTGGTTTACTCCACTCAGCTCCTATTTCACCCTCTACTGCTGCACACATGCCATCCTAATGCGTCAGAGTGATGCAGCAGATAGATTAGGGCTAGATCTATCTGTAACAACTGTAGATAGATGCATACAGTGCTGAGAATAGGCAGAAATCACTAAATCTGATGCATTTGACTGCTATCTGGCCCACCTGTCTGCAGCTTAGGGGGGACCAGTCCATCGATACTGTACATTAGCTCTGATAGAGTAGATGGTTGCCATTGGAATGAAGCGATGTGATTGGTTGATGTCGTCTGGCTGGTTCCCGCTGTCTTTGCTGCTGTTCACAAGTAGTTCTTGGGTTTCCCGCTAGGGGGACACTCTCCGTAGCCATTTAACGTGCAAAATGCGTACTAGCGCCATTGGATTTGTGTGCTGTGCTAGGATGGTGCATGGAATGGTGTTGGGTTTGCCATGGTTGTCCTGAGTTGTTATTACATCAATTAAATCATATAAAGGATATTTGTGTGAAACCGAATACAGTTAATGAATTATGATTATCTCATTATTGTCTTAAATGTATCTTTATTGAGATCGATAGAAACCGAGGGGTCGCAAATATGGGTCGCCTCGGGGGTGCACCGAGGGGCGCACCTCAGGGGGTGTGTGCTGAATGCTTGGCCTAGATCTGCTGCCATCTCATTGTCATAAACGTATCTTTATTCAGATCGATAGAAACTGGGGGGTCGCAAATTGGGGGCGCACCTCCGGGGGCGCACCTCCGGGGCCGGCACCTCCGGGGGCGGCACCTCGGGGGGCGGCACCTCCGGGGGGGGCACCTCCGGGGGGGCACCTCGGGGGCGCATCTCGGGGCTTGTGTGCTGAATGCTTGGCCTAGATCTGCTGCCAAATCTAAATGTCATCAATGGCACTTCCAAGAAAGTGCCTGATGAGTGCAGTATGTCTGTTTGCTTAGAGATTTGACTTGTTTTGTCAATAATATACACTCATATGCCATTGCGAAAAATGCATCGTGATATTACTCTACATAACTCAAGCCCTACAAACTTTCATCTCTCCCAATTCAAGATAAGTATCAATCAAAACACTTTCGTGCGTTGCCGCATTACTAGCAAAATATGCATTTCTCCCTCTCAAGGCCACTTAGGGCTAAGGTCCTCATAAAATTGGACCCCTGCTACTATAATTCAGCATACCCAACGACTAGCCCTAGCTTGTTTTACAATGGTCAGGTCGATTATCACCGTCCAGATATGCAAATTCCAATTTGCCTTCTAGTTAAATTTCAACAAGATTTATCTAAAAGTTATTCGCCTGGTCCTCAATCATCTCTCAAATTGTTACAACTCACCAGGGTGTAGAAGATACATTCAGCATTTTCAATCAGATCAACACCATTGGGGTTTATATTCTGCTGCCATATTTATCATAATATTTATCATACTCACTTGGTATTTAAACTGGGTATTCGTAAAGTGGCTGGACATGATGAATAGTGAAAGTTGAAAGAGAGGCACAAAGACCGTCCACTTGTGGTCTATGGTCATTTGAAATTTTGAATAAACTTCCGGAATGTCTGTTGCTTGTCCTTTGTCAGTCTATGGTATGTTGAATTAGCCACCAGTTGGAAATCAATAGTAGAATTTCACATTTAAACTCTTCTCATTTGATTTAGCAGCAATTTCAGCTCTTCCTGGGTCCTGTATTTTAGGTCCACAAACTCCTTTAGCACTATCTACCTTAGGTTTGTAAATTGCTTCAGCACAGCTTTATTGCCTTTTCTGATGATCTGCATGGCCTTTACATTTTATCAGAGTTCATACCATTTAAAACTTCTTGTGAGAGAGCTGTAAACATAGTGGCCACCATCACATTTGAAATGGTGTAAATGACAAAATATAGGGGGAGCTGTTATTGAATGTAGCTCCCCTGGTGACAGAGTATATCGCAAGCCAACAGTTACCGCTGACAAGTATGGATAGTGCTGTCCTCTAATGCATGTTTTTCTGGACAGGAGGGTTGATTTTTGGGATGAGATTATGACTTCATGATGTGCCACAGTATTCCATGTGTTGGATCTTTAGGTCAGACATAATTGATCTTGAGCTTCTCGGATCTTCTGAAGGCATTTTTTCTAGGGTAGGTTGGTAAAACGAAATGAATTCGGCCGTTAGTATCATCAGATCATAGGGTGAAATCCGGTGAATAACCTTCAATTCAGCAGCACTACAACACAAAATAACCAATTATTTTCCGCAGATTCATCAAAATAGTTTGCTGGCAGATGTGTAAATCATGTAGACAATTAATTTTGTTCACATTTAATATTTAATGACAGGGGAAATAACTCGATAATTTTTCAGAAAGAGGACAATTAAATTTATGTCATTTCTGAATGAACAATGGACTTGTTGTCTAGTTGACATTGTTTAAGGATGCCAACTACAAATTTGCTGTCATGTGGCTCTCTGTTCCCTCAAACTGGATAGACTTCACTGAATATGTTTTGTGTTTGCTGTATTAAACATGATATAGATCTAATGTATATCTATAGATTGTAGCCATGTTTGTTGTTAAATATTTCTTGTTTCTTTTCAATGGCTAAAAAGACTACAAATAGTCAAAAATACATCAGGAAACTTGCCATGCTGAATTTTGATGAGCGTAACAAGATTATTTGATGTCACTTAGCAATTTTGTGTAGGAGGGTCAAAACTTTTGAAACTGTCACCCTTTCAAGCGAGTACTTCCCACTCACAAGGGTGGTCAAATGTGATCCCCCGGTGAATAAGGATTTGAAATCTGTCTCTTGAATCTGACTATCTCCTCCCAAAATCTTCCTAATCCAGTACACCAACTCCCGAGTCTAACTCCAACTTCAAACCACTGCTTTTAAATTCATGAAGATGAAATGAATCCAAAATTGTGTATTTTGCTCATTATCCCTTATTTGGAATCTTTTACTTTTTATTTATTATAGACACTTCTAAACAGCATTCCCAGTGATCATTGGGCTGTGTCTTTGACCAAATAACTAAAACTAAACACGCAGTTTTAACCTTTTTTTAAATATTTTTCTCATTTTAGCAGCAAATTACTACTTTCTAAACCGCTTTTTAAGAATATTTTTTACGGCCGCAGCAAATATTACAGTCCGATGGGTTGTAAAAGGTGCTGAAATAAGTCTATGCATAAATTCCGAAATTTTTACAACAGCTAAAAAAGTTAAAGCAAAGCCCCTTTGAGATCAAAATATGTTTTGGAACTCCTACCGAGTGTGAAAAAACATGTTAATAAAAAGGATGTAAATAGAAAATTATAGCATTTGCAAATTTACATGTAGTGCCATTTAGCAATAACCAGGTGCATGGCAGCATGGCCATAGGGGTTTATAGTGCTCCTCCCTCCCTGCTAAAAATTGTAGAGACTTGAAAAATGAGTTAAGAGTTTCATAAAGACTGGGTGGGTTTACAATGTTCCTAATAACATAATGTTGCAATAGCTTGAAAAGAGTCTGAATAAGGAACATCTGGGGGGAGGATAAATACTGATTTTACTAAACCTTCTTCTCAGCTGTCAGGGGGGAGGGTTGGTCTAGTGGTAGGGTGCTGGACTGCCAATCGCTGGGTCCCGGGTTGGAATCAAGGTTCTTGCTGGGTCACCTGGGTCTATGTTGGATGACTGTTTCAATCATCCTTCTCCTCATTGCCATGTCCTCCTCCTGTCCTAATTAGCCTACCAAGTGCATAAATACAGGACGTAAAGCCCCAATCATCCATCCATCTTCTCAGCTGTCACCTGAAGGCACACATCAATAGCTCCCACTGCGGGTCTTTCGTGGATATAACATTTTGTTTGATAGATGCATCACAATCTGACAGTGTCGAAATAATAGGTAAATGTAAAGGTGCTCTTACTTAACATTGACGGTCAACAAAAGTCCCCCACCTGGAATTGATGGTTTGGCTTGTTTCAAGTCGGGGCCACGGCAGTGATTGTTTACTTCCTCTGCAACCAGGATGAAGCAGTTTGGAACTTGGCCGCAACCGGAAATTGAACCCGCAGCGCTGGCGTGGAAGACTGGAATGCTAACCACACCTCCACTAAGTCCTTGTTTGCTCACCCTGTGTCTTTCTAACTATTCTGTTAAATAACACAACTAATAATTGTCTGTTCTGTTTCTTTCCAGATCCAAAATGTTGTAGACATCAGGCGCCATCTTTCTTTGACCAGTCTCTGGGAGACTTCCAAATCTCACAATGAGGCCGATCTCACTACTACCTATAGCCTCATTCTGGTGTTTCCTGCTCCTATTGGCTGTGGAGAATGAGGCTGGACGATCTCGTTTCCATAGCAACAGAGATGGTGGTGACACCTACATGTCCGATGAAGCAAGGGCGAGGATCTCTCGGAAAGATAAAGCCAAGCCCAAAAGAAGTAGCAAGCCAAATATTGTGATGATTATTACGGATGACCAGGATAGCGAATTAGGTGAGTGAATAGTAAAGATTATTCCACATGATATGTGGCGGCGTAAGGTTAATTTTCAAGAAAAGTGAATATTTTTATGTAACTTTACACTTTCTTGGTGAGAGATGTCGTATGCGACAGCCCCTTTTGCAGTCACAAGCAGTGCTGGAACTGTCTTTTGATGGCCTTATATAAAGATAACTCTAAAAGCGTAGTTTATGATTTTGAAATTTTTATTGGGGCAATCTGACAGTGAATCGAAAGCACAATGTCATATACACACAGTAGTGACCCTGGGACCTGGGTATCCCGGGGCCTTGGGTGTTGAGTTATTACAAAAACTTGGAGGTCCTTTTCAACATCTTTCAACTTGTGCATTGCCCAATCTCTAACCCGGAGTTTGTTTGGGGTTAACAAAACATTTTCATTTACACCCTGGCAAGGTTGTTATTTGAAGGCCAGGCAAAGTAAATATGGTTAAGCTCTTGGAAATTCTGAAGGGTTCGAAGGCTGTCCCAAGTGTCCTCAGTCCAGGGGTGGAGAAAGGGCTTGGATAGAAAGGGCGGTGATTTGGTAGAGAGAGTTGAAGGAGGAGAATGTTTTTGCATTCGAGATTGTAATTTGTAAGGATATCTATAAATTTGTTACTGCCCAGTCTGACATTTTCTGGACCCGCCCCACAACATTAAACTTCGGATGGGTTGCACCCCCCTAGAGAGAAGCCGTTGTAATTCTCAGACAAAAAGTGGTTTATTGATGAAATTCATAGCAATTTATTATTTTATTATGATATGTACATATCTATATTGCTTAGAAATGTATATTTGTATAACTCTTATTCTGAATAAAGTGAACATTAGTTGGTAAATTAGTGACCTTCAATAAATAAAAATTTGTGCAGTTGTTCAACAAATGTTGAAATGAATTACAACTGTTTATACATGTTTAAAAAAAAAGACTACTTGACTCAATGACAACAGATTTACCCTCCCCAGTCTCCCTAACTATCCACCCCTCCCTCCCTAACTGTTAGAATAACTAGATGCTCCCTGTAAGTCTTGTGTGTATCTGCATCTTTTCAAAATGGCGCCATTTTGGCCTTGAGTGTCGTCTGCTCTCCTCAAGTGAAGTGCTTCCAATTGAGTGGTGAGGGTTCCTTTCAACGAAAGACGTTCACAAAAACGAATTGGTCCTAAATCCTTTAGAATAACACACGTTATGGGCCTATGGCCGACTGTTAGTAGTTCTATAGACTGTTAGCAGTTTACAGTTTACATTAGGATTGCTGTTTTGAAGCACCCAGACGACATTATTGGGGCATTACTGGGCCTAAAAGGGTTGTAAAATCCAGTACCATATTGCTCCGCATAAGCGCCTACTTCTTTTAAAATCGCGAAATATTCACTCCCTTCCCTCTCCAGAGTTGAAAAATAGGTTAATAGATATTTGCATCTTAAATTTTAAGCTCTAATCTCAAGCAAGTGCTGATTAAAACAATAAATGCCCTGACCATTAATTGAAAAAATACAGTAACTGCAGGCAACTGAACTGCTGAAGAAGACAGAGGGTATGCCCAGTTGGTTGTGTCCGTCTGTTTCTCACGATTGTTGCACATGTATGAACGTTGGGCAATTGTTTTTGCCTAGGAGATCAACTCCATGCTGTGTAACTAAAGAATATGCAAACTTATTGTCCATGAGTTTATTTACAGAATTCCATATGTATGTTTAGTGATTCGCAGAGCTCTTCAAAGTAATGAGACGAGTTTCAGCCACTGTATCAACATGATATGTTGTCCTTCTCTTATTCCAAAAGATCGTAGAATTCCTGCACATTTGATGGGAGGAGGGTATGTGATCTACCTCCAATGACGTGTGTGTCTGTTGTGCATTTGTTTGTCTGTCCATATGTTGGGCAAACATAAATAAACTTCACAAACAATGTCATGTTACTTAATGAGTTAATTTGGAGTCATAGAGCCATAATCTATGATCTATTGACTAACACTCCAACTACGATTCCTATAACAATTGTTGCTACTATGAAAGCCACGATAACCGCGATGAATTTCCGTCTTCGCTTCCTTCTCTTTTTCTTTACCTGAAAAAATAAAATTGAAATTATTTTGATAATTGAGTGTAAGTATAGAATTTGCTATAGGACAATGTAGTGCTACTTGAACACACAATTGATGAATGCATTTCTTAACAGAAAAGATAACAATTATCTGTACTTGGTCGCTGTCTGCTTTTTGAAATTTTTTACTTTTGAGAAAGAAAAGAGTGTAAACAGTGAATTTTTATAAAATATTTTAGACTGTAATCCAAGACATCAAGCAAAAGGACACAGTAATTGACAAGTGTGTTTAATACTGTTATCAACAGTTGCTCAATATGTGTATCAATGTTGAAGCACCATGATATTGATAAAATGTTATGTTCAAATGTAATTATGACTGGTGTCAAAAATATAATATAGTGTGATGGACAAATAGGTCTAATTCTAGTGTTGAAAATGTTTTATTTTTGTTATTATTTTAAAAATGTGATATATCTACGACAGAATAGTTCCATAATAATTTTCTGTCTGATGTCTTATCACTTACAAGATTAGATTAATTATGATTTATGAACCTATTTATGATTTTAAAAAATTGATACAATGCAACATTCTTTAAATTTAGATAAATCTCTTTGATATAATATTGTCAAAGAAATATAAATTTGTGTAAAATATTTTCACCAAGATAATTTTGATAATTTAAATAATTACCCGTAAATCGGCTAATTCCGTGGACTTGGAGAGCAAGTCAGGAGCGCTTTCTATTTGCTGTAGCATTGTAGTATCTGAAAGAAAAATATTGAATCTTAAAATTTATTTACTTAAAGTAGATAGATTTCGAAGTGAAATAACTTAATTTTGCTAATTTGATTCAGATATAGTCCTTACTCATTGCTGTTTGCTGGATTTCCTTGAGTATTTTCAGGTCTTCTATCGTTGTCTCCTATGAGATAAAGACAACAAAGCAATATTATTTCAGATAAATGCCAAATCTAAACCAGTCCAAAAATGGTGTATTTACTGTTATTGAAAAAAAACATTTTTTTAAAATACCTCCTGTGTCGATCCTTGTTGTTGCAGTGGTACGAAACGTGTCTGGTCATCCATTTTTGAAGTATCTTGATTCAAAATTGACTAAAACTGTTCCTTGTAGTTCTAACGCCAACAAATATTGTAGATCATCCACAAGACTTCAACAACGTGTCTTCGACTTATGATGTATTGATAGATATTCTGTGGCAGTAGTTAATTGTCCTCAAATTTCAATCAATTTTTAGCTCCGTTTGATGTCCTTGGCGATTATTTTTGATGATAAAACAATTAGTAAATTCTGAACTTCAATGCAAATTCAATGTTATTATAAAGTTTAAAATTTGTTGATAAAGATTTGCAAGTTTGTAGAAGTCTCTGTCTGACAAATGTCCGATTAAAAATCATGAAAATTCCATGTCTGGGCATTAATTTGAGTGTCCATATAACTCTTGTGTTACTGTCAATGCCTCAAATGCTAATCACAGACTGTTAAAATCTCAAAACCATCACCTATACTGTTGGGTGTTCCCTGTTCTTAGAAATGATAAATATAGAACATTTTTTAGTTCACAAAAAAAGTTTACCTGTATTTCAATGCTAGTTTGGTAATGTCACGATATTTTGATAATTCTTTCTTCTTTATCAGGTTTATCACGATTAATAATTCATTGAAGTACTGTTTTCTGTGAATTTGATTGACTTGTAGGTCAAATTGTTTTGTAGCTGTTTTATATATCTGATGAAGTGATGCTTGAGAACTGAATTCGCAGAATTTCAAGCATCTTTTACTTAAAAAGATGGTATAGATTTCTGTGTAATCAAAAATCTCCTAAATTTTAAGATAATAGGCCTATCCTAAGGAATTTTTATTGAATTGACAAATTTACAAGTGTCTCAAATTCAACGAATGATATCAGATAAAGATGATAGATTCCATGAATGTTGTGCGGCCAAAGTGTGTTTTTACAAGAATGGTATCTGAAACCTGAATGTACACAAAAACTGATTGGAACATCTTTCTTTCTGATTAAGTTGCCCAAAAAAACCCATTTTACTTTGGTAACATATATGATTTTTACAAACCGAAATTTAAGATTAAAATGTATCTATGTATCTATCTCTCTATCTATCTATCTATCTCTCTATCTATCTATCTATCTATCTATCTATCTATCTATCTATCTATCTATCTATCTATCTATCTATCTATCTATCTATCTATCTATCTGTCTGTCTATCTACTTGTCTGTCTACTTGTCTATCTACCTGGCTATCTACCTGTCTAACAAATTGTCTGACTACTTGTATATCTGCCTGTCTTGCCACATGTCTAATCCTAACCAAACCTATCCTTATCCTATCCTATTCCACTTAGCTGATGTGAAACATTAAACCATATTTTTGCGTATGTTTAACCTCTAGTTAACAGGGCTAATCTTACAAGTGTGTGCACCTGTATTTTGTTACATTGTAAAAAAGTTGAACATGAAAATTAACTTTAGATTAAAAAGATGATAAAAACTCATGTGAATGATACTTACACTGAGTGCATTTAACCCCGGGCTCAACACATTTCATTCTTTTTTTCACACTTCTTTACAAGTGACAAGTTTCTAGATATCCGGATCTCGAATGTGTTAAAGGAACGTTGTCAATGTCAATTGTCAACTTGTCCTGTTGAATTATACAAGTTCTGAAAAATTTGAAAGTATTTTATAACTACTTCTTTAAAATTTGTATACTATGAATTTTGGGGGAGGGTCTAGTGGTAGCATGCTGGACTGCCAATCGCTGGGTCCAGAGTTCGAATCCAGCTCTTGCCGGGTCACCTGGGCCTATGTCGGACGGCTGTTTCAATCATCCTTTGCCTCATTGCCGTGTCCTCCTGTCCCAATTAGCCTACCAAGCATAAATACAGGATGTCAAGCCCCAATCATCCATCCATCTATACTATGAATTCTAGTTCTCCTCTTCAACTTGTGAAAAATGCAGACCCCTGGAGAGCACTTGACAGATCTTCATTAGCAACACCTCATCTACTTCCCTGAGTGCTATGTTAACCTTTAAATTGACATGAAATCTGACTGTTATAAAATAATTATTTTTAAATAGGAGAATTCTGATTCATATATCCAATTTAAAAAATGAAGAAGGAGATTCTGGTGTTTTTTCCCTAATTCTTATTTTGACCTCAAGAAACTCCAGGACCAAAACATGTTGAATCCCCCTGACTGTTCTTTTGTCGATTTCTATGAAGCTCCTAACTTTATTTTAGATAAAAATAAATGATTTTAGGGCCTCAGGCAACAGGGGGTTGTGTGATACAAATATCGAAGTGTTTTGGAGAATTTCTCTTTTATTTTTAACTTAAATATGTCTTTAATTTTTGCGAGTTTCGCCTCATGTTTTACACCTTTTGCGGGTGTTCGCAAGTAAACATAAATACTCCTTTTGTCGCTCTGACAAGCCACTCCAGCAATGAAACGCTATATCATCAACAACTGCAAATGTTTTAAGTATAGCTGAACGTATCTTTTTCAAGTGTTTCTTCTAATTTTTAACCCAAGTGTTGTAATGTATGCTTGTAATGCTACAGACTGCATATTTTAAAAACAAAAGCCAAACTGAAACATTTCAGATCTTGCGTATGCAGAACCCTTGTAAATTTTAGTTATTTTGAATATTATGTACCGTATTTTCTCTATTAAAAGCACACCCCCTAATAAAAACCCACCCCCCTCCACAAGGAACTAATTTTCATCAAAGTATGACTTTATCCTAAGTTTTTTATGCAACAATTATTAATTGACCATGTCATCATTACTTCTGCCCACTGGGTGTTTAATAGAGAAAATACGGTAATTCCGTCAATTGAATCAAACCAACATACTTAACTTTATGTTCTTCACTTTTGCAGGTTCTTTGAATTACATGCCGAAACTCCAGCGGCTTCTAAATGAAGGTGGCGCCACCTTTGATAATGCTTTTGTCACGACACCTATGTGCTGTCCGTCCAGGAGCTCCATGTTGACAGGTAGTTGAAATTAATTTTTGGCTATTTAAGAATAGTAACATTGAGAAAGAGCTAGATATCGAATTACTGGTAAATCCAGTCCTGAATTGGCCCTCATATCTTTACTGGGGCAAATGTAAAATTGAGCTGCGGCTTAATTCAAATAGTTGTCTTATCCAAATAGTTTGTTTTTTTTTTGGTTCAATACCACGTTTTAGCTGTAATTGGGGTCTGCCAATCTGGAACTTTGTAAAAGTTCTTATTGAGTTTTCAGTAATTTTATTTTGGAGTGGGATTTTAGTATGTGATAATCAAGGGTTTCTTTTGGCTTCATGAAGTTGGATATAGAAAGACAGGAAAGGATTTGTTAAGCAACAACAATATCAATTCATGATGAGACATTCTTTAAGAAAATTAAATTCTATTTAAGAATGTTTTCAATATCAGAAAATTTCTTATTGCATTCCACCATGTTATGAGTTTACAAGTTACAAGTTGAAGCAAGTCATCTTCAAATATCTGAAACTGAAAACTTTAATTTTAAGTTAGTCAAGTATTTTCCAAGAGTTTTATGACCGATGACTTGTTTTTAGATGTTATTCATAACCACGATAACTTAGCAAATTGATTAAAAAATTTTGTATGGTCTTTTCAGGCATGTACGTTCACAACCACAACGTGTACACTAACAACGACAACTGCTCTTCGGTCCAATGGCAGACCATGTACGAAAAAAGGAATTTTGGAGTTTACCTATCAAACGCTGGATATAGAACAGGTATGGGATATCATATTACAGTGATGAATCCAGAGGGGGGGGGGGTTAGGCCACACATAATTGATTCTTAGCTTCGCGGACCCGCCGACACAATAGATTTCCTGCCGATGGAAAAAAAAAATTTTTATTTGACATTATAAAAAATTTTTTGTTCACCTTTTTTTTTGTCCTACTGACCGACCCTAGAAAAAGTGCCTTGAGAGGATCCGAGAAGCTAAAGATCAATTATGTCTTAGGGGCTTCAAATGAAAAATCCCGATATATTTATGTTCATTTTCATATGTTTCTGGATCCGCTCCTGTAATATTGTAATAACTGTATTTTGTGACATAATTATTATAATTTGGGAATGCCTGAGAGGCTGAAAATGCTCAGATTGTTTACCTGGTACTTTAAAGATTCACTGATTGCTGACTTTGTCAATATGAGCATTGAGCAAGCTGAGATAAATCATACGGAAATGCCTCCAAGGCTGAAGAAGTTCAAAGTTAGATTTTAAAGGATGCTTTAATTTCTATGTTGAAATATGTTTGATTTTTATTTTGCAGGTTACTTTGGGAAATACCTGAATGAATACAAGGGCACTCACATCCCACCCGGCTGGTCCGAGTGGGTTGGGTTAATCAGAAACACTCGCTTCTACAACTACACCCTCAACTTCAACGGCAAGAAGATCAAACATGGAGACAATTACTACAAGGATTATTTGACCGACTTAATTGCCAACGACAGCGTTACATTCCTCAAGCAGTCAAAGCAATACTTCCCCAATAGGTCAGAGATTAAAATATAATGAAAGCTCTAAAAAATCTGTAATTCTGATGACATGGGTGTAGCAAAAATATAGTCAGTATTTGAGAATTAATTTTGATGATTTAATGCTCAAATTAAAAACTTCATAATGATGAAATTTTAGGGAGAACGCCTGGCAGGCTTGTATTTCTGCTTTTAAAAGAAGTAAATTTTCATGTTGAAGGCCACCAACTCCTTGTGCTTTAGAAGTTAATGTTTAGTTAGATTTTATTAAATTGGATTTCATACCATCTAACTTCTTTTAGCCTTGACTTGGGTCTTCGTGGTTTAAGTAAATGTGTTAACTAAAACTTCTTTGAACTGCGGATCTATATGTGAACCTCATGTCATAATATTATTTTCCTTTTCAGACCTGTTGCCATGGTTTTGAGCATGCCAGCCCCTCACGGACCTGAAGACTCAGCGCCGCAGTACCAACATCTTTTCAAAAACGTCACTACTCATCGGTAAATATTTTGCTATAATTGAATGATTTTGCTTTAGGACCTTTTAATTACAAATAGCTTCAGCATATTGAATGCAAAATCGATTTAGAATTCTTTTATTTATTATTGTCTTATCGTCATGGTGATTATTCTTTCTTCTAGAACCCCCAGTTGGAACTACGCCCCCAACCCAGATAAGCAGTGGATTCTTCAGCATACAGGAAAGATGGAACCCATCCACATGGAATTTGTCGATATGTTACAGCAGAAAAGATTACAGACTTTACAGAGTGTAGACGATGCTTTAGAAAAGGTAAAATAAATTAATTCCCATTAAGTCCTTTGATATAATGAGTGCAGTAATAACCCAATCTACTCGACTATTACTTTCCTAAGTTCTCAACTTGTATAGCCAAAAACTAACTTGTCTATTTTTCCACAACACGTTATGGACTAGCCAATTACTCGGTCTGGGATTTGATTCTGGCTCCAGCAGGGTCACCTGGACTTACGTTGGACAGACATCACCCTCAATCATCCTTTGCCTCATTGCTGTGTCTTCTCCAAAGATCAAAGCTCCTCCTGTCCTAATTAGCCTTCAGAATGCATAAATACAGGATGTAAAGCCCTAATCATCCATCCATCCATGCCATCTTCATGGGGTATGTCAGTCATCCCTCATCTCATAACATTGCTGCATCCTCCTCCTGACACAACTACCCGAGTGCATAAATATAGGATGTAGAGCCCCAATCATCCATCCATCCAGTTTTCTCTATTTCTCACTAATCAAGTTATATGCAATGCCTAATTGCATGATATTATCTTCCAGGTTTACCATGAACTAAAAAGACTAGGAGAATTAGACAACACCTATATCCTCTTCACTTCGGACCACGGCTACCACTTGGGGCAATATGGGTTGTTAAAAGGGAAAGCCATGCCTTACGAATTTGACATCAAGGTGCCGTTCTTACTGAGGGGACCAGGGATACCAGCTAGGATAAGGTAAGCCTACGCCCCTACAGTACAGCTGGTGTAAAATGCCGGGCATGATGTTGTTGTCTGTTGTTTCTGAACCTTTTAATTTCAATAGTTACGGGAGAAAAAACAGAAAAGTTTGTAATTTGTATTCGCCAAATAGTATTATTCACGTTGCTGACATTTCCAAAAATGTCAGAAATTAATTTGCTTGCTATTGCTGCTCCTTTATATCACAAGACTCAACACCCAAATATTTTCAATGTGTCATCCTCTTATATGCTCAATATATCGTTTTTCAGAGTACCAAATATGGTACTTAATCTGGATATAGCACCGACTTTACTAGACATAGCAGGTATTCCTACTCCACCCCACATGGATGGAAGATCCGTCTTAAAACTTTTTGAAAATGTCAACGAAAAAGGGAGCATAATCGGAAACACCCTGAAGAGGAAGAAGGCATGGAGGGACACGTTCTTAGTTGAAAGAGGGTGAGTTAAATCTACATTTTCAATATTTTTGTTATCAAAATCATTAATTAAATCATTAATTGCATTTTTAAAAAGCCTCGAGGATCCTGTACTTCAGTCTTTTTAGTCTGGAGATGACTTATGATTTCTAACCTGTTAACACCAATTGGCAATTAAATTTTTAAGCTGAATTCCATGTTGAAGCGTCAATTGTAGTATATTTATACACAGTGAAACTTCATTTAAGACTAGTTAACTTGGCAAGAAAAAATGTATTTTGAATTGTTGGAGTGATGTGATAGATATTATTTTACATTTCAGAAAAATCACAACAAGGAAATTGATAGAAAGAGAAAGAAACGAGGCGATGCAAAACCAACTGATCGAAACGAAAGAACAAAGATTGGTCTCAGAATGTTCTAAGGCGGAATACCAACCTCCGTGCAGTGGAGAGCAGGTGAGAGCCAAGAACTGGTTTTTGAGGGCTGCACAAATATTCTCCAGCTTGAAATAAAATGTGATGCAAAGAATTTACATGAAATTTGTGAATTTCTCTAATGAAATAACTTCTGGGTATTTGCTGGAATGGCAACCTATACAGTCTTATATTCAACAAACTGTTTTTTCATTAACACTACACATGGAATTATTTACAGAAGATTTATTACAGCCTGTGCTAATTAATTCTGCCAAGTACTGGTGGACAGATTTATTAGCTACAGTCAAGTAACGCAGGATGATATTAATAAAGGATTGATTTATTGGCAGTGATACGGTGTTCATTACTGTCGTCAAGACAACAGTCATCAAGTTGTTGACTGGTTGTTTACAGCTATAGGGGGTCCAAGTTAACCAGTGGGGGCCCTTTTTTTTGTGAAATTAAAATTTTTGCCTCACTTCTGTTTCCAGCAATGGTACTGTTCCAAAAACGACAAAGGGCGCCTTCGCATGTACAAGTGTCGTCACAATAAGAGACACAAACAAAACCATGCCTCTAGTGAGGGAAATACCTGCATCTGTCCCCCTAGTGAGAAACTCAAGAGGCACGAGAAGAAACGGCAGCGGCAATTCTTGATGGATCATGTGACACAACGTAAGTTTGAGATTTGTTTCACTGACTAATAATTCGGTTAAGTTTTATATCCAAGACTTACAGCTCTTTTTTCTCTCATAGTCTCAAAACTTGTTGTCAATTATATTTACCATTCTGTAGAAGCTTACACTATGCTATTGTGCATATATTTATTCATGTCAAACAGGTGTTGGAAAATTTTAACGTCTTTCAGATCTTCTTTTAATGCAAATTATCGGTTGTTAAATTTAGATCCCCTCTTTGGAACTCTTTGAATGAAATACAAATAAATAAGTACACCTCCATAAAATGGTGAAATATGAGAATTAGAGGGACGAAAACCTGCAAGGTTTATAACACTGTCAATTAATTTGAACAAGTGTGTTAATGAGATGGGTTCTTTTATCACAGCCAAGCAATTCAGACCAAAATTCATCAGACATCGCAGAGAAGCAGTTGAAGTGCGGTCAGGAGACGGTGCCATAGAAACGGCGGTTGTCGGGGGCGACGCATCAAGTAGGGAGGAAGATGAAGCGATCCCTTATGGTGAAACGGAAGACGAGATGAGAGAAATGAAACAGCAGAAAAAACATTTGGAGGAAGAGTCCGACTTTGTTATTGAAGAAAATCTTGGAACTACAGATGAACCTGTCAGTCCTACTGAAAAGATGGAAGTCAAAGAAACTGATTTAACTGACCCAGTTACTGAAAAGAATGTTGACCCAGTTACAGATAAAGGTCATGCCCTGGAAACTGACCCAGTTGTGGAAGACGACACAGTTAAGAATGTTGACCCAGATAAGAATGTTGACCCAGATAAGAATGTTGACCCAGTTGCAGAAGGTCATGACCTTGAATCTAGGGCATTCGCCGGAGCTGAAGAAGAGATCGTAGGTCCACCACAAATTAAGATAATTGACTTGGAGAAGCCTGCCGTGGAAGAAGATCTGCTACCTCGCAGCTTGGGTGAGTCTGAGGAAAATGTTGATAGGTATAGATTGAAATTATCGTAGCCTATGTTCGATACATGTGTTATGTAGCAGCACAGACATTAGCACATAATTGATTCTTTGCTTCGCGGACCTGCCAACACAATAGATTTTCTGCCGACGGAAAAAAAAAATACATTTTTTGACATTATAAAAAATTTTGATTTCACCTTCTTTTTTTTTGTCCTACCGACCGACCCTAGAAAAAGTGCCTTGAGAAGATCCGAGAAGCTAGAGATCAATTATGTGTGGCCTTACAGTGGCAGCAACAATGTTTGAGCTTGGGCAAAGATTGTTGTACAAATTGCAAAACCATTTGGACATACTGCATAGTTTTAACTTTGGTACTTGCAATAGTATTTTTAAAACAAGTTTTGTACATCATGTACTTCGAGAGCAAAAATATTGTATCAGAAGATTCCAGGATAATACATGTCTCTTGACTGACTTAAGTAAAGATGTGATGTTACAAGGGGTCTGCAGGTCACGTAGTAATTATTTAGTGCTCATTGATCATTGGTAGAAATTAATAAAGCATACTGTTGCAGGTGTTGAATGTCAGGTGCTTGAGAACAACACTGTCGTGTGTGGAAGAGAGGTTTACGAAAGTTTCGATTCATGGAAGAAACACAAAAACACCCTGGACATGCTCATACAGGAGTATAGGGAACGATTGGACAGCCTCAAGGTAGTTTAATTACTGTTAAATTACTGACTTCAACATTCTGATTTCTACATGTTTTTGTTCTATAATATCCATCGATTAATTTTCTGCATATGATTTGTGTTTCAAGGATGTCAGAAAACACTTGCGAAGAATTCGCCCCCTGGTGGTGGAAGAAGATTCCAAAAGAACAACTCCGAACAGGCCGCCATGGCAAACACCTGTTGGAACTCTTCCGGAGCCAAGTGGATTCCCATGGGGGATGGGTTAGTATGGTTGATCTTTCGGGGCATTTCGATACTTCTGCAAAATATTTTAGGTCGGGGAGCTTGATGACAAATCTTTTAGTACTAATACGACAGTGATGACTGTAGTAAGCCTAGTGGCGACCTCTAGCGGTTGGTGTGCTGCATCGATGCGACACCTCGCGTATCAGTTTGTGTAATGGCCAAAAGTTGAAGAAGAAGCTTTTCTAAGCACGCTTGGAGTTTGTTGTCCTTCTACAAGTTACGCCAAGTGAATTAATTGAGGATGTAAAGCCCCATTCATTCATCCATCCATCCTTCTACAAGTTACTACATACAATGCAGATTTAGCTTTTCAAGATCAGTTTATCTTGGTATTGTAATTTCCTTGTTGAGGCCATTGGATATTATTTTTATCACAGGGTCAGGCTGGGAACACAGTGACTTCGTAGATGAAGAAGAAGAAGGTCTGGAAACAGTCGGCCATTCGCAAAACGGAGAATGCGTGTGTCCTGGAGATGAAGGGACTCCTTGGGACGACGAATACCTCATGGATAAAGAGTGAGTAAGAGATATATGAGTAGATAGATAGTTGAACAGATAGATAGATACTTAATAATATCATACTAAGCTAAATGTTGTCTCTATTTTAACGTTTCAGATTAACAAAACGAGAGAAGATAAAATTGGAGAGATCGGCGAAGAGAGAAGAACGAAGGAGAGAAAGGTTCGAGAGGAAGAAGAATAAGAAGAACAAGAAAGGAAGAAGGAAGGAAGTCACCAAAGATTGCAGTTCTCCGAACATGAAATGTTTCACTCATGATAACGACCATTGGAAGACTGCGCCATTGTGGAATTGTGAGTATTGACAAAAAAGTATTTTAAGATCAAAACAATCTTTAGTTTAATTCAAATTCAATTTAAATTAGATGATTGTGGTGTTTAATATAGGCCCTATTCATAATGAAGTACAGTGTAGCTTGATATTTATTATGTAGATATATATTGTTTCTTATCAATTTCTAGCTTAGTACTATGATCTTATCAAATTTCCGAAATTGGTAAAATAATTAAATGTACACATATTAGCTGACGTTTCTTGCACATTTTATGTTTGGAAACTTTCATTCACACACACTCTAGCTAGTTAGATGATGCACATTTCAAATTACAAATAGAACATTCTTAGTTTGATCTTATAATTGCTTCATAATGCTCAGGTTACATGAATTCTGACATTTAAATATTCATAAGAGTCCTAAAAGTTTCATTCTATGAAGGTCCAAATTATTAACTCTTAAGGGAGCTTTTGTAACCTCAAAACATTTTCAGAGAAGTGACAAAAGCTCCCCCTGGATCCAAGTGAATAAATTATTTTGACCTATTTACTAGTATTCAGGATGGAATCTCTTAAAGACTGACCTTTGTAGAATGAATCCTAAGTTCTTAACTCGTCTCTGCTCTTCAATTGGCCGAGTAGTAAAAACTGAAATTATTATCTGCAATGTCCTTTCTTGTATGCTTAGAGTGCATTTTCTTCTGTTCATGTGATTGATATCTCCTTGTTATACGAACCATGTTTTAGTGATCAAGGATGGTCAGACACTTTCATTTTCTGTCCCGAATGCTTTTCATCTAAAATTTGTAAGTTTGAAAACATCTTAACTTGGTCCCGAATTTGATCCCCGCTTAAAATGGCTACAAAGTTCTCTGTTAGGACTGAGCAGCTTTAGTGAATGTTGTCTGCCATCCTTGATAGTCTATGAATTTTATGATCTTGTTAAATTGACGTAAGCTGAGAATGCAAAATCTTGTCAACTCAAATTGCCAGATCTTTATATAACTTGTTGCACATTCTTTCACGTCTGCTCATGATGAAATTGGAAGAAAACTATAAATTTGTATTCATATAGACGTATGAATAAAACTTTCATCAAATTTTAATTTGCGGAATGTACTGTCTGTCCGTTTTAAGTCCTTGGTAACCGTAGCAGCCGGTGGCCTGACCTGGAGTGTCATGTAGAGGGCGTCGAGTGTCACTATATGGACAATTACCATTGGAGAACGCCACCTAGATGGAAGAGTAAGAAACGCTTTTTGGCCGTGGCGCTTGTGGATAATGAACCGTACCTTCGATGATGTCATTGATTATTAGTGATTAACACCTTTAGATACGAACCTGTGAAGTTGTCTTGACCCTTATTTCTTTTAAAAAATAAGTGAGGAATATTTTCATTAAAAATTCACATTGGAATGATTTTAGGCGTTGATTTCAGGGGAGTCGTTTGGCTCAGTAGGTAGCGCTCTATGCTTCCGATTGCTTGTTGTCAGTTCAATTCCAGAACTGGCCGAGTTTCCTGAATTTATGTTGGACCGCATTTTCAATCATTCTGCTGTCCTAATTAGCCCACAGAGAGCAGATATACGGGACACACCCATCGTCTTTCCTTTGTAAACTTGAACAGCAAAGCTTAGATAAATTTTATAAATAATATGCCCCTACTGAATGCCATTATTGTGAGACTGAGTTACTGACATTTTCATGCACAGAACTTCAAAGGAATACTTTCCAGAGAAAATAGAGCGCTCTTAATTATCACTTTAATATTTTGTCATTGTAGCTATATTTAAAATAATCTCCTTGCCATTACACCAGTCTGAACATACCACCTCCGTTTGGCAATCCTCGGATTCCTGTTTAAGGGTCATGACAACTTCACGCGAAATCCCAGAGCTTTGTACATGAAAGCTTAATTGTGTTTAGCCTAATCATGCGCTTGGGTGTTTGAATAATTTTGATGAATAAAAACATGTTTTACTGATCACAAAATGTTTGAAAATAAAATGTATTCTAAATGTATATGAAAGATATTTGAAAGATAGTCAAGGAGGTATCCATCAACTGATTTTTGATTTTGAATTGTTGTAATGATTCACATTTTGATTTTTGTATTCTATTAATATTTCCTGCACAAGTTTCAATTCTGCATAGATCTTAGACCCTAGCTGGTTAGCCATTCAGCCACCAGGGGGACAGGCCTGGATTGCGATTTGGAAGACGCCAAAAATGATGTTTTAAAGACACTCCCTCTAGTGGCTAGATATTGCTATCCATAACACTTTATTCAATATTTTTGATACTTTTTGGTTGTATTAATATTAATTTGGCATTATAAATCAGTAAAACATAGTTTTGAAATTTGTTTGTGGTAGTGGGAATGTTTATAGCTTCACTATTTATTTCTTGTTAGTGTGTTTGATTTATTTGATGATTTTATTTTGCTTTACTTTGAAATATGCCTGTGAATTAGTCCCATAAGTGTTTGAGGTACTGCCTTGATGTGAAAGCTTCATTCATTTAACAAATATTTTATTGCTATGGTGTAAATATTATTATTTTAGCACATATGTGTAACGATATAATAATTTATTGATTACTGGTATGACTTAACTATCTTTACGTCGGAATATTACAGAAATTGTTGTTTTAATTCGCTCTTGTGCATTGGGACTGCCATGTTAGCCATTCTTAATCATAATTTTGTGAAAAAATGAAGCCATTACATAAGTTAATATTTTTCAGAATCGTCTTTTCTGTTTCATCAGTATAAATTTAGCTAGCACTTCTACAATTTCTACAATTTGTAATTTACATGTAAACCAGTATCTGAAGCACCAATCATCCATCCATCTTGAATATAATGTAGCCTGTGATTTGATACAGAATTAAATAATATGTTCCTCTCAATCATTGGCAGCATTGCCGTCTTTTCTAAAAATCTTTCTTTAATGGAATTCCATTTGCTTGCAAATCTCAATGGGTTAGAATTCTTCTTGAAGTGGTGTTATTAATTACAATTCAGCCTTGAAATCCTCAAAAATGTCTAAATAATGAATTTCTTTCTTTTCCAGTGGGTCCCTTCTGTTTCTGCCCTAACTCCAACAACAACACGTACTGGTGTCTGAGGACCATTAACGAAACGCACAATTTCCTTTATTGCGAATTTATCACCGGATTCATCAGTTTCTACAATATGACTGTCGACCCATATCAGGTACGTAGAGAGTAGGCTATTAGAATTAACCATACTCCCAATGCAGGCTCCATGGTCATTCATGTTCTTAGGTAGCTAGTACCGATTTCTGCAATCTGATTGGCTCAGAGCACAATGCATTCAACATCCGACTATTCATAATTGCTTTGTGACGTCACCATACTCACCACTTTCTGCTAGTCAACTGAATGTGGATGTGAACAAGTCCACATACTGCTTTTTAAAAGCGCCCCCTATACCGTGACATCCCTATGGGGATGCACATATGAACTTTTCAACTTTGGCCAAAATATACCATAAGTATTGTGGGTGCCCCTCCAGAGAATCGCGTGCCCCCCCCCCCCCAGGTGCCCCCACCCGAGATCCCCTACTTACGCCACTGCCCAGGGCTATGTAAAAGGAGCACAGCTACAAACGGCAGCCATTTTATCTCTCCAGTGGTTTACCAGTTATAGTTTGTGCCGGAATTCCAAAATAGCAGTGGAGTAAGCCGCTTATAAGAAATCATGGAAAAAAAAACTGAAGTCAGTGTCACTGTTTGATTCAATTAATATTACTCCATGGTGTTGGCTTTTTCTCTTTCTCGGTTCAGGTTATGATGGTTTCAACATTGCACTAATGAAAATGGGAAAACTGGGGTTTTTTTTGGTCAAAAATGTACATAAACTTTACCTTATAGATCACTGAATATACCTTCAGTACGAAATTCAGTAAATCTGGAGATAGAGAATCTACATTCTAGAAGCTTATACAAACATTATTCATCAAATTTAAGACAGGTTTCTGTTTATTTTGTTTCAGCTGCGTAATGTCATCCACGATCTGGATTACGGAAGACTGCAACAATTATCGAAAACTCTCGACAAACTGAAGAAATGCAAAGGACAGAGAGAATGCACTATCCGAACTAGGCCTTCTGAAGGTATTTTCAATCTACTAATAACCCTAACTTCTTTTTTCATGTGTGTTTTCGACTTTTTCGATGTTGAGAAAAAAAAGTAAATACGAAAAACACATGAAAATTAATTTTAAGCACTTTACTAATCAAGCACACGGTGGTTAATTTTAAGTGATTTTGATTTTGCTTCTAGAAGGTAACTAATAATACAGTATTGAACAGGCTGATAGTTCTAAGAATCATCACCATTTTAAGAGCGGCCCAATTAGCGGCACCTATCTTGGACATTCTCAGTGTCAGTTTTACTTCAAAATGCACTTCTGCCTATATTTCTCTGAGTAACTCGGATTATTAAGAAACTTATTTTAAAATTTAAATTACCGAATATTGAAACAAAATTTTCAGAGACCTCCCGAAAGTCTCGTGGCGAGGAGCTTTGGCTTGAGGATGATAATGAGACTTTCGATGACATGCCCTGGACGTAGGTTAAAAATAGATATACCCTGGATATTACGCCTAGCTAGCTCTAACTGTAGAAATGTTTTATAGTGCAATGTCACTTAATTATTTTGTTGCTGCTTTCTATTGCAATTGCTGTTTTGCTGAACTAACAAATTTTATCACAGAGTTGTTGTTTAGTTTTACTTGCTTCCAAATTTACTTATTTTGTTTCAAAGCTAGTGCAAGTAAATGTTGTGGTAGTGTGGCTTGCTTAGAATTTCCATTTTCATCAATCGTCATAGCTTCAATTTTTGCCTCTAATTATAGGAGTTTTTATTTTGGGAGCTTTTTAATTGGTGTCAGTGTTGCCTTATAAATTACACTGTAGTTGAGATCTATTTGGTTTCTTTGTCAGCTTAATGGCAAAATGTTTGTGACAAGTATTTTGCCATGTCTCCGTTCGTGTTTGTCTTATGAGTGTGCTGGTGTCGTCAATTAAATAGTTTAATATACTGTGTAGTTGTGAATATGCTTTTTGTTGTCATTAATTCATAATAGCTGAATTAATTCAATAAGCACATTTCCTTTACTCCGATACTTCTCTTTGTCCCTGTCTGTAAAATTGTATTGATGGAGCTTGTTGTCCTTTTTTGTGGAATTTATTTCAATCATGAGATTTTAAAATAGTTGATGGCAATAGGATCATCTAAATTTAAATGAAAAATTATTAATTTCAGTTGGCGAACAGGTGGAGTGGGACACAGAAGCCATTGAGGAAAATTCAGGTGATCTCATCTCTGAAGAGGCGGTTGCTAATGGCAACATTGATGGTAATGATCAACTTCACCATGGAAACCATCACGGCAACCACCATGCCAACCAACATGGCAACCATGAACAAAACAACCAAGATGGCCACCAACCATCAAAACATTCTGATACACAATCTCCGACAAATGTGAAGCTCTCCAGTCGCGAAGATAACGAGGAGAACTCTTCAGGCTGGGAGAGCGAAAAAGACAGTTTCCTGTTTCTCACCGACCACCATAGTTTGAATCGATTTCCTAATTACAATTTAACGGCTGACGTTCAAGTGACTGTGTCACGACGACGACCAAAAAAGAATCGTAGAAGGCACAGAAAAGAAAAGACTGAAAGAACTGATTAATAAATGGCTACATTTAGATTGACTAGACAAATTTAAATATGTAAATTATGTCAAATGATGTCTATAGTCCCATTGTTTCCTGTAGTCTCATTCCATTATGGCATTATTATTGGTTCATTAAGGTCTCAGAAGTCGTTTAATTACCCAGGTACTTTGTGAAATTATGATGTCATTGCTATTTATAGAATCATGTCTCATTCTGAGTTGTTCAAGGGTTAATTCGAAATATATTCATTTTTAGGAGTCATTATGATGGATAATGTGGTGGTCAGTTAATGGTCTGGACGTGATGCAAGTGGTCTCAGCTTACAGTCAGGCTAAATCAAGCTTATATAAGCACCTATAGACAAGACCAAGAGATGATAACTTGTTATCTAACGATTTTAATAACTGTATTTATCTTCATCACCATGGCAACCACTGTATCAATGATCACGGCAACTACGCAGGCAACGAAATCATTGTAGATAATTTAGTGGTAGTCACAAGGAAATAATATATATATGCTCATATTTTCAATGCCATTCTTAATTACTTTCTGTTAGTAGAATCACTCAATTATTCGTTCAGATATTTTGTGTGATTTGTAAATTGTATGAAATATTTATTCATTCCATTTCATCAGGTTTATTTATTTATAATCATCTTATATTCATCTATATAAATATATTAATGTGAAAATGTAAACCATATAAGCTGTTTTTAACCGCAAATAGTTGTTAAAATGTCAAAGATCTGACTGACAAATGTGTGTCAGGGTTTGTAAATAATACAGAATTTACATGTTGTGTATAAAGATAGAGATAGCTTGCTTTGTAATTAGGCAATGCCATTTTATTTAGCTTGTGCATATTTTTTTAATAGCGAATACCAAAACTGAAATTATTATTTCATTTCTTACTATTTAATCTCGAACTTACATTAATTGATTAGCCATGGCGACTTACGATATGTCACAAAATTTGTAAATTGTTTTGGAATTAAGTCGCGTTTACCTTAACTGGTATTTTCCAACTATGTCATGTATTGCTTTTCTGTTTAATTATTAAAACATTTTACGAAAAGGTTTTTAGCGAATTGTGCCATTATTATTTTGGTCTCATAGATTGCACCCTAAGATTTTAAAACAATCTGAAAATTTTCAGTGTTCAATGTTCATATGTACATGTTAAAGGACGAGTGTAAGTTATTACACAAATATGTGAAATAATTTAAATTGATTGAATATAAGTATACATATTTATCCAATGCAAAATCCAATCTATACTTACATATTATATCATGTAAGTTATATAGGCATGTGTATCTATAAATATGAAGTATTAGTCACCCAAGTATTAAATTATTAGATATTTTTTTAGACTTAACTTAAGAGTCTTATATATGTAAAGCACAATCAGCGCGGGAATCTTGAATTGTGTGTTGTTTTGAGTGTAAGAATTCTTCAATATATTCATGATAATGTAGTGTAAAAATATAGACTGTATTGTATGATAATCTATTTATACAAACCTGATTGCTTGTATATATAACAGAATATATGTGTATATTAGCTTACAACATTTTGTTACATATTATATGTGATGTACCCAACACAGTGAGAATTTATGTACGGCACAGAATATATTGTTGCTGCAATGTGATGATCAAAACCATTGTCTTAGTTTTCTTGTTCATTTTAAATTGTCAAAGAAGTCAGCGATGTCAGTTCATGATTTTTATGTCTACATACATTTATAAATTATCATTGCTGCCAGGTGCAGACAATCCTTTTATGGAATGTTTTTAAACCCACCGAATAACAAAAATTGAAGTGTTATATTGAGAAAGTTCACATTCACATTGTTTTCTAATTTTTCAGTTTGTGAATTTTGTCTTTTAGCATGGAGGAAATGTTGTTACTATGATCGAATCTACAATTTATTTTATCTAAATAGGAATTTTATATTTTGTCAATCCTTTTTATATGAGTAACAAATTTACAAAGTTATAAATCAAAGTAAACAATATTGTAAAATCTATAACAATCTTTTATTTACAAATAATTGGACTTTTAAAGACCGTTCAAGTATAAAGATACGCAATTACAATTATAACATAGTAATCAAGTGCGTTAAAAATTGTGAACTTTTTAACAAATATCATTCATCATCATTATGATCATGGTCTATGATGAGTAAATTAATCGAACTTTTTTCAGCAAAGATTCTTTTGGAATCTTTAAAGATTTTGCACCCACATCGATGTATAGTTGTAAAATGTACGCAGCGGAATACCGTAAAAACGAAAAATAAAAATAGATAAAAATATGAATTTTGTTGTTACAGATTTGCACCCAGGTTGCTCTTCAGTTGGAACTTATCTTTTCCGTCAATTTGCGTTTTCACTGAAATAAAAAAAGGAGAAAATTAGGTTCATCATAAATCCTTGGATGTCAGATCCTTATCTTTTCGGAGTTCATATTAGTTTCAGGTTATACCATACGCAAAGATCCTACTTTTTGCCTGTTGAAAGCTCGAGACAAGCAAAAAGGTCTTTGTGTATTTGGAATAACTTTTAACTGTTTAATGGCACTGTAATACTAGTCAAAATCATGTGAAATTGATCTTTTGAAAAGTTATTTGAATGTGGTCCAGTGGTTTGGACATCGTTAAAGAATTGAGCCTCGTGTTGCACTCCAATCCACAGTGCTCAGAGGATTTGGGTTTAAATTTCTAAGAAACTTACATTGTTAAACTCGAGCAACTGACTTGGTCAATTTAAATCCTGTCGTTCTTCCAATATAGTGCTTCCATGGAATCGTGTGCTTCCAATTAAGTGCCTCCAACTATGTGTTCCAAATAGATTCTTCCAATTCAGATTTATTCAGTGCTTTCATTTCGGTGCCTCCAGTAAGGTGCTTCCTGGCAACTACTTCCTATTAATTTAGGTGCTTCCAATTAGTTGCTTCTAATTACATTCTTCCAATCAGCTGCTTCCAATTAGAAGCTATGCATTAGTGCTTGCTGCCAGGTCTTCCAATCGAGTGAGAGGGTCCTCCCCATTAAGTGCTTCCAATCTGGTGCTTCTGATGAGGTGCTTTGAATTATGTGCTTCCAATTAAGGCTACTGTAAAAGTACTTCTGAACAACTGCTTCCAAACATTCATGTGCTTGCAATCAGGCGCTTCCAAATAAGTGCCTCCAATTCAGTGGTTCCATTGAGACCTTCCAAGCAACTGCTTCCAAATAGGCTAGGTAATTCCAAGCAACTAATTCTGGATAGATGCTTCCAATTAGGCGATTCCAAGTAAAATCTTGCTTCCAAATAGATGTCTCCAATTAGGTGCTTCCAAATAGGTGATTCCAATTTCCAAGCAACTGCATCCAATAAGGAGAGCTCTTCAAATTAGGTGATAACAATAAGGTACATCCTATTAGGTGCTTCCAATTAAGTGCATCTGATTGGTGCTTCCAATTACTAATCTAATCAAACAACTGCTTCCAAAGAGGTGCTTCGAAAGAGGTGCTTCCAAAAAGGCGATTCGAAGCAACTGTTATCCATATTGGTGCTTCCAACTAGGAGCTTCCAATTTAGTGCTTCTGACCAGGTGCTTCCAAATAGGTGAATGCAATTAAGTGTATCCAATTAGGAACTTACCATTAGGTGCTTCCGATCAAGTGGATCTAATTTGGAGCTTCCTGTGCGGTACTTCCAATTTGTCTGTCTAATTAGGGGCTTCCAATGAGGCACATGCTATGGGGTGCTTCCAATCACTGCATCTAGTTAACTGCATCAAATCAGGAGGCCTACACCTAATTATGTGCTTCCAATTAGTACATGTTATGTCATCGTTACTCACCAACTTTGTCTTCTTCGATATTCTTCTCCAGGATGTGTCCTACGTTGCCCATGGCTCCTCTCACTAGATTTTCAGCCAATCCCTTGAGTGGTGAAAAAAAAAGAGGAGTTAAACAGTTTCTACAGACATTTTTCTGTAATCTTACATGATAAAAGGCAGTTTTCATAGTTTCATTCCCTCTTATAATGCGTCTGGGTGATCCAGGACCACCAAATTCGCACAGTGAACTTACATTCTCATACTTGGCTATAGGGCTACTTTATAATGTATATAAATTATTTCCAATTCACTTTTCTTTTTTTTTCAAAAAAAGAAAAATTTCAATATTTTTTTTTGGACAATTTTTTCTTCCAAATTTATTTTTCCCCCCTATTTTTTTTCTTTTTCAATTTTTTTTTTCCCCAAAATTTATTTTGGCCAATTTTTTGCCTATGTAACAGTGCATGTGCCCCAATGGGCTTTTCTAGTTCTCAATATATAAAAAAAGGAAGAAATTACCCACTGGATAAACTATAGCCACAATTTCTTCTATGCTAACTGGTCCTTTCTCGAATAGAACGCCAAGGACCTGTTTTTCTCTTTGAAGGCGATGGGAAATGTACATTCCAACGTGAGCCTTGGGGTCTGTTACGAGGGGTCCGTGGGCTGGGTAGATCCTGGAAGCGTTCTTTCCCAGAATAATTTCCAGAGATTTCATGTACGATCGCAAGTTCTCGAAAACCTGTGTCAGAGAAAAAAGTGATTGACCGTTACCATTGATTACATTTTTAATGCATAAAAAGTTGGTTGGCATATAATTGTCAATTTTTATCATTGGAAATTTACATGAGATGGCGATGCTATGAATCCAAATATTATTAAATTGAAAGTTATTTGTAACTTACACACGTTCCTTCTCCTAGAACTGTGTCTCCACTAAAAAGAGCGTTTTCTTCGTCAAAGAATACACTCATATGGTCGTCTGTGTGACCTGGTGTGTACATTGCTCTGAAATAAGAGTAAAGCATGAAATTGATTCAAATATAATTGAGTCGAAATCTTTGTAAGGCAGTCAGCTGAACTCGAGAGGGCTATGACTTTTGCTGCCACTTTGCAACATCCGGATGAGTTGTAATTTATGTTCTTTAAATTTGATAAATAAATATATATAAAAATTACAATGTAAGTCAGTTAAAAAATGCTTTGGTATTACAGATTAAGTATTGCAAATAAAATACCCATTCTCCATGACACTATTTGCAATTGATGCAACTTTAATAATTCTAATTTTAACTACCTGAGGGTGGCTCCCTCTGTGGTAAATACATGTCCGTCTTTGACATAAGTGTACGGCACGCCCTCTACCAGATCTTCTTCCTTTTTGGCCACTCTTGGTAATTTGCTAATTGTTACTTTTTCACCTGAAAAAAAAAAAGAAAGTATAAATCTGAGGTAGTAGAAGCAATTTTGAGCCAAGGCAATAAGTGTGTGGACTGTGGAAGACAAAACCTGAACATTTCTTCATAAGAATAAGAATAAGAATAATATTTATTCAGTCTCCAATTTGAAGAAATACACTTTAGGATGTAATTAGTGATTTTAAAGGTGTGCTTGTCACAGCTGGATAATCAATATCTAGGGGCAAATGAGATGAGGGGTACCCCTTAAAGTATAGGGGCAGATGAGGGGTACCCTCAATTAGGCACCATGTGCACAAATAAAATACATAGCCAGAAAATTAAACACATAACTGGTTATGACAAATTCATTGTGCGACTTACCCTTTAAAATGTCTTTGTAAATATCAGGCACTCCACCCACATGGTCATGGTGCCAATGTGTAATTAATATTTCTTGAATTTTGACATTTTTCTCATCTAAAACTGACTTTAGGTTAGCTACGTATTCTGTGTTGTTATACTCTCCAGTGTCCAACAAGATTCGTCTGAAAAAAAAAAATCAAATATTTGGAATAAAACAATCATATTGCACTTCATGCATTATGTCTTAATTGTAAATTTTTTTGATGTAATTATATATATACTTTTTAATCCACTTAGGTAATATACTCAATAATCATCCCTTTTTCATTTTAATAGGACATAATTTTGATACTATGCATAGTCATAAAATGATAACATGAGCTGCACCGAGAAATATAGGACATGTGTAAAATTGGAAATATCCGAGAGATAATAAAACGCATGATGATGATACAACCCGATGTTATGTGTATTTCCTGGCCTCGTTCAGTTTTATGGGTGCATGGTCATTGATCGGAAGCTCAGAACAAACAAAAGAGGGAGCACAGAAATAAATGGGTGTCCTAGATTTCTTTAAAAATGTAAACTAGCTAATCTGTCCATGATCTCTCTCAGATTAGAAGGCTAATTAAAGCCAGCTAGTAAAGACAATGACATGCATCACACTGTTCTACAGTGAATTAAAGATATAATTTGATAAAAGACTAGCTCACACTGGTAAACCACATGATTTTAACAACTAAACCAGTTAACTCACTTTCCACCAGTTCCTATCAGATAGGTGTTGGTTCCTTGGAGGGTGAATGGTCCTGGATTACAGCCCAGAATTCGTGTCACTCTTGGAGTAAGCTGTTCTATGTGAGGTATGAATGCCTTGGCCATGTTGACAACATGTAGCATAACTGCAAATGTTCAGAAAATGGGAACAACGTCTTATAAAGGACATGCACTGCTATCCATGTGGGTCTGACATTTGACAGCTATCTGACAGCTGTGAACTTTGACCCAAAATAAACCTTGACCTTGGCTGTATTGTTCTCAAATCGGTAAAATTAATCAGTTTGTTCTCATCAAATCTTCATTGAATAGTAACAAATAGTTCGTAAAATAGTTGTTTTTTTAAAGTATTGAGGAATAAAAGAATAATTGATGAGTTCTACTCATCTCGTCATCATGCGATTTGGACGCGACTTCAGGAATCGTAACTTCCTGTTCTTGAAGTTTGCACAAGGATCGACGAAAGTTTGTCTAAATTTGCTCAAATGTCATGTTTGCAACAAGATCTGAAGTAAATTAGACATCTTGTAATGTTTTTGGACACATAGGGCTACACAATGTCTTCAGGAAGGTGGGATTTATTCTCTTTATGTGACTTCAAACTTCCTTTATTTCTTGTGATCAGCAGTGATTGAGTGGAAAATGGTGCAGCCACATTCTTCAGTTTGACATTTGATCAGAATTATTGTTGTCAGTACACATTTACTTGTGAATTTAGGCTTCTGTCCCCAATATTATGATCCTCTGTTGTTGCCAATTGGTAGAGTTGGTTTTAAAATCACCAGGATGCAGTTCTTTCCAATTTGAATGACATCAAAAGAATGGACCATGCCATTCCAAGAATTTATTTACTTGATCATGATGATGTGAATTTTAGAATCAACAAGTCATGTTTACTCCTCAATTTAGAGATGGGTTCTGTGTAACTCTCAGAATGTTGAAAAACAAAACAAGTGTGCTTTATTATTGCTCAGAATTAGTCTAATAGAACACTCATTTGGTGAACAACTGCTGACCACTGGCACTGGCACTGCTGATCATACAGTCGAAGAAAAGAAATATTGAATTGATCCGTTAGGTTAGCTATGCCTATGGTATTATGGACCTCGTGGATGTTTCATTCGGAAATCACTCCTTGGTAATTTGATGATAAGTTGATAGTTAGGCCTGCAAATGGCGAAGTTTAACTTTTTTATTCCTACTAAATAACTAGGTAAAATAACTAGGTAATATTATACATATCAAGTTTTATTTGACATCTGAATATCAAGAAGATGCATGTGTACATATTGTGAATGACATATTCCCGCTTTAACTTATGAGATAATAATGACACAAGTAATGTTTCTAGTCTCAATTGATTATGTTGTTTTATTGAAAGGAAAAAAATTGACTCGTATAATGATGATGTAATAATGTGTATTGCTTTGCAGTTTTGAATTGATGGAGTTGAATTGCTGCACCCTTTTTGTCAAATTTCTACCATTGCAATGATTGAATCTTGAATCTGTGAGCAGTTAAAACGGCAATATTTTATGCCTTTTAAAACAATAACTAATAGGCCTACAGGCTACAACAAAGAAATTTGACTCAGCAGTTCCAAACTTAAAATGCAACTGCCGTTTTAACTGCTATTCATTTCTGCTGTGTACTTGTCACACATCTTATTTCAAATATAATTGCAATCCAGTGCTAATGCCTTGATCTCTTTGCATTTTACCAGCAACAGTAGCTCTGAACTCCGCAAACTTGATGACAACGACCTAGCACTTTCTCCCGACGAAGTTTTTGATATAATTTGCAAAATAGGGCGAGGGTAAGAGGAGATAACTTTGCAAAGCATCGTCTTTTGTTTCGTTGATTGGCTTTCAGAGCTTTGTGTTTGGTGTCGCATGGCGTGCATGCTATTTATTATAATATCCACAATCCAGTGTTATAAAGTACAAGGGATATTCCTGGTTTCTGGTTGCCGTGGTTACTCTCAAGCATTATGCGGGATTGAACTGTGAAAGATTAGTGTTGGCAGCTAAGACGGTATTGCTTATAGAAACATTTTAAGTCCAAGTTGTAAATATAATTTGGCGATTTTGCCCACTGTAGAGTGTCAATTTTGACTCACACGTAGTCTTGAAATTCCCCTGAATTGTTTGCCTTTTTAAAGCGATATGTAATGTTATCTCTTCTAATATGTCCTTGTTTTAGTTACTGTTAAAGTTTTGGTACCAATGTTAAGTTTACTACTAAAGAAGTGGCACCTGTCTACTCTACAATTAAAGTAAAGTCAGAACTGTTCAATCCTGCATTTAGCCTTGAAGTTTGTTGCATGCGCTGATGAGACATTCTTTTTCTCAGGGCCGATGCTTTTCTTTGCCAGTTGCACCTATTTACGTACGGTATGTCATGACCTCCAGTTTCTTTAGAAACCGCTGGACTCCCTTTCTGTCCTCCTTCATGATCCTGTGTCTAGCATTTAGAGCATGATGCCGACGTTCCCTTAATGGTCTTTGACATGTTGAATTCCCTTCACTATTCAGCTGTTCTTACTAGTCCCGAAAAATCTCCCATGTTCCTAGTTCCACGCACATCACAGCAACTCCCTCCATCAATGATCGTGACATGTCACGGTGACATTGTACATGTAGATCTTTCTTGAACAACGTCAGAGTCAGATCTGTATGTAGAATCGTAGCTCTCTAGCTTGTGTGTTTAACGTTAATTAATTTTTGCATGTCGTGGTACAGTGGAGGCATGTTGCGCTTGAGCGAAGCCAGTTTGAAGCGCCCCCCTGAGGAAGTTTTTGACATCTTGGGCAAATTGGGCGAAGGGTAAGGAAACACTAAGAAAAAACGTAGAAAATAATTTCGTTCAATTTGATTATTAACATAATGATCAAAACTAACTCATTAATTCTACTCTTTGATAATTATTAATTAATTCAAATCTAACTTTTAGTGACTTACTGTAGTTAGGTTTTTTTTATTAATCAAATTAAATCACTGTCAAAACTATGCCAATTATTACTTCAGTTACTGTTCAGTTACTTGAAAATTTATTAGCTTGCGTGAAAACTTATTTGAGTACTCCACACTGAAAATGTATTTATGAAATCCCTGAATTTCATGATTGATTTTTCATGATTGGTTTGGGAATTTTTTTTTAATGAATTAAATTGATTCTAAAACCTTTATTATTGTAAATCTTGAAAATTTATTGGAGCCTTTGGGTCTTAAAATAAGAAATGCATTATAAGTTATTGTCTAAGAATGTAGAGAAAGAAAACAAATATGTTCTTAGAATTATAAAAGCCCTTAAAACTCGCACTGGACCGTCTGCCCGAGGCCTGTGAAAAAGGCTACGGTCCAGTGAACGGAAGATTAAAAATAAGTTCCATATTTTCCAAATATTATTTGGAGTACAGATTTACCCACAAAACATTGAATTTGTGTACATAAGTTATGAAGAAAAGTGCAAAACAATTCCGCCAAAGATGGTCACTTATTTAGCTTATGCATATTTATGCGAATTTCTCTCAAATTGGCTTTTTGGCTTCAAGTAGCATTGAGTGGCTTTATTTATGTAACGCTCTATTCTCCTAGTGGCTGGGGGTCTATTAGTTGCTTTGGTAGTGATATTTATATTTATCTGATTTCAACTTCCTTATGTTTATTCCTGTAGTTCTATATTTATCACGTTAGTTGTCGGCTATTACTATTGATTAGTATTTTACTTTATTTCATATGCTCAATGTTTAGATTTATTTTGATTATATTCTGATATTTTAGAAGTGCTTATTAGTAGATTTGTTTTTAATTTTTTTTTAAGTATTATTAATTTGCGATGTTGTAAGAATTAAATGATTTTCTGCAATTTATGATTATTTTCTGAATAACTTATAACCTATTTATGGAATAGATATTGATTATTGAATACTAGTACAAGTTTATATACCTACTTTGTAAATATTATGACCCAGTTCTGAAAGAAGTAAATTTTATTTGACTCTTGAAATGAACTTGTATGTTTATCGAAGAATGTAGCATTTTAAGCAAAATATCAATCTATCAGAAATGATTAATTGTAGCTATTCAGTTTAATTTTCTCCTGAATTTTATTTTAGATCTTGCTTATAAATTACAAATGTTTGTTGTTCCATTATTCTGATTTGTCACATTAATTTTTCCGCAGGAGTTATGGCAGCGTCTACAAAGCTTTACACAAAGAATCAAAACAGGTCCTGGCCATCAAACAGGTGAGTGGGGGGATATTTATGGCTTCCTTGGTGTGAACTGACAGCATGTCATCTCATTGTTACGTCTGCCATAGACAGCTGCTCAATTAGAGTCAATATGAGATGAACTACTTTAGAGCCGCCAGTAACATTGACACGCATCGTTATTGTCATTCGGATGACGTTAAATTGGTGGCCTCTTGTTTCAGTGTCCATGCTGGCCAAGTAAAAGATCCCTCACATGGGGTAAATGTGCAGTAAATGTGTAACATGTTGAGGACTCTCTCATCTCGTCAATCAACAACCCTCCTTAGCACCCAGAACTGGACTTAGAGGGCTGCACTTACTATATTTATCTATTTATCTATCTATCTATCTGTCTATCTATCTGTCTATCTATCTGTCACTATTTATAAGTCTGTGGGATATGAATATGATATGATGTTAAGGTGAAAGTAGGAAGTAATTGCATTATCTATTAGCACATAGTTTGTAGGCCTATATCATATTTTGTTGCATTTCAGGTGCCAGTTGACACAGACCTGCAAGAAATCATCAAGGAGATATCTATTATGCAGCAATGCGACAGTCCTTACATCGTCAAGTATTACGGCAGCTACTTCAAGAACACAGACCTATGGGTGAGTTGCATGAAATAGGAGGACATTATTCATTTATTATTATAAAGAAATGTTAAAACAAAATCACTCTTCAAAACAAAAAATTCTCTAAACTCATTCCCACAAAAATTGCAAGGCCTATTCTCTTGGCCTTATTCTCTTTGCCAGTTTACTTGTAAATGGTTGAAAATGCTATCAGTGAGCAGGGTTCGTGTCTTTCATATTTTCCCTTTATTTTCATGTCTTCAGATTGTTATGGAATACTGCGGAGCTGGCTCCGTATCGGACATTATGAGACTTAGGAATAAAACGGTGAGTATACAATTTCTAGCTTGAAGCTTATGGTCAAATTTGTTAAATCCATAATATTTTACTCTTATTTCAATCTTTTTATCCTGCCATCTTGGGTTACTATTCTTAATCATAACGATTTCTTTTTATAAATGTTGTTTGAAGGCTTGTCGGTCAATAACTTTAAGTTAATGTATTGTTGAAAAATCCGACAATAAATAAACCTTTGTCATTTTCATTGTGATTGTCCTGTCCTCCCATGGATACAGGATGTAAAGCCCCAATTATAAATCCTCCCATCCTTTGATGTCCCTCATTGAACTACTTTCTCAGAATAAAGTGTCATAATTTTGTTTACAATTTTCTTTCAGCTAACTGAAGATGAAATAGCTACGATACTTCACTACACGTTAAAGGGGCTTGAATATCTGCATGAACGTAGGAAAATCCACCGGGACATCAAAGCTGGAAATATCCTGCTCAACACGGAGGGACACGCCAAACTGGCTGACTTCGGTGTAGCTGGACAACTTACGGTTAGTATCATGGAGAATCTTCACTCGAAAGTTTTGAATGAATTTTAGAATAAAATTGTCTTTGCTGCTTTTGAATTGGTCTCCGACATATGACACTTTGAAACAGCCTTGTACAGGAACGGAGGTGGATTGAATTATTGATCGGAAATTCAATTATTAAAAACTTACGTATTGGTATAACAACCATCATGAGCAACCAGAACTGGGCTTATACTATTAAGAAGGCTGCGCTCGCTTACTATATCTGTCTACCTCGCCTTCCTGTGCTAAAGCAAGGTGACCTAGTTTAAGTTGGAAAAGATGCTGAATCTGGGAGTTCCTGCTTCAAGTTATTGTCATATTTAATATTCTTGTATAATGTTTGCGTTGCCTCTAAATAGCCCATACCGGTGCTGATGGGGCATAAAACACAAACTCACTCACTCACTGTATAATGTTTGCAGGACACAATGGCGAAGCGCAACACTGTGATTGGCACTCCATATTGGATGGCTCCTGAGGTTATTCAGGAAATTGGCTACGACTGTGTAGCTGACATTTGGAGTTTAGGTGAGTGAGGACCAGCTTCAATTTAACGAATTTATAGACCTCCAATATGCAGCTTGACCTTCAGTTGTGTGACTTATGTCTAAGATTGTCTAGTGTCTACAAGAAATTACAACATTTTTCTTTGCGGCATTCGGTTACTTTGAAAATTTTCTCTAAGGGGTCGCTGCAGTGTTAACATCTGTCAGCTAGCTCCACCTAGGGTAGTTATGCTTTGTGCATCTGACAGCCAAAAATCTAGTTACTTTGTTATGTGGTGTGGTATTTTTGAAAGCTCTAGATTTGATAAAACTATTTCTGTTTCTATAGCTGTAGCTCATGGGCAATGTCATCAATGAAAATATCTGATGTTATTAAGTTATGGTTTGATTGATTGCCTACTGAAATTTTGTTTGTGTTTTCACATTTAAATGTTTTCAATGTTGTCTGCAGGAATTACTGCCTTAGAAATGGCGGAAGGCAAACCTCCGTATGGTGATATTCATCCTATGAGGGTAAGTGTGAAAGAACCAGTTAAAAAACTGTAACAACTGGACTGATTGTTGCGTAATCGACATTTGAAACAATGCCAATTGAGAAGTATTTCATGAAGTGACAGAAATTAAGATTGGAGCAGAAATTCTTTTAAAAATTTCAATTTAGGGTTGGCTAAGCTGATTTATGGCCTTCCAATTTCTGGATCCTTGGACTGAATCCCGCTCTGGCTTGGTCTTGTGGACTAACGTTGGGCGGCGGGTTCAACGGTCCTTTGCCTCGTTGCTATGTCATTCTCCTGTCTTAATTAGCCTACTATGTTGCATAAATACAGGACGTAAAGCCCCAATCATCTATCTTGCTGCTTTATGGTTTCATTTATCTCATTTGTTTTCTCTTATTGATATGAAATATTTTGTTTCAGGCCATTTTCATGATCCCTACGAAACCCCCTCCCTCCTTCCGCCACCCGGACCGATGGTCTCAAGAATTCATTGATTTTGTCTCGTTGTGCCTAGTCAAGAACCCTGAGCAGAGGACGACTGCCAAGCAGTTATTACAGGTAGAAGAAATTGTCTATTTGATCTTCATTTGTTTCATCAGACGCTTGTGGTATATTGAATAGTGTAACATTAGATTCTATCAACTCTTTAAAGGCAGCTGTGGTTCCAGACATTGTAAAATAGTCCTATGAATCTTTTTTTAATTGAGTTGAGGTAAGATGCAATATGTCGCATTTATCAGGTCTAAAAGGCTGTATGAAGTTTTCACCTGATTTTGAGAATGACCTTGAACTTTGACCTTTATAATTTTAAAACTTCTAATTTTAGCATATGTATTGTGACATAAGCAGCCTGAAAATAATTTTAATATCTACGTAATTTGTCTTATTTCATTGTCAGTAACTTTGTGTCTATGATTAATGTTCTCAAATATTTTAATTTAATTTTCAGCATCCGTTCATAAAAAATGCCAAACAATGTACAATTCTGCAGAAAATGATCCAAGACGCCGCTGAGATCCAGGCAGCTAAATTGAACAATAATTCTGATTCTGTAAGTATAAATTATTAATGATTTCTTCAGATATCCAACTGTTAAATATATTAAAGTCATTTATTCTCAGTTGGTTGTGAATGTAGGTTTACGTTTCTGATATTTGTTTATGAATTGACAAAGTTAGGATGACAGGTTGTCTTTTAGATTCTAATACTTTTCATGTTTCAAACTGCTCAAATTTTATGTTGAACAACAGAAAAAGCTTTCTTGTAATTATTTCACCTGCTTCTAAAAGCTATGACCTTCCTTACATATCATTTCAACTCCCGTTAGTGGCATATATATTGTCCTATGTACATTAGCAGACAAGTAAAATAGTATTATAGCCCAGTTGCAAACATTTAGGAGTTTAGAACCTTTTGAAAGTGCACTTTCATGTAAACCTATCTGTGATTGGTCAGACCAACAGAGATCTAGGCCAGCCAGCCAATCAGGTAAGTCCTTGCAGAATCCCATAGTAGAATTTCTAACATTCCAATTCTGTCTGAAATAGTCGCTATGTCTCAAACGAGTATGATGTGAAAGCCACTAGCTTAGAATTTTGACCTGTCCGAACTTTGAAACTACTTATACCTGCAGGCTGCAGTTACTGTATGACGTGTATGTGCTTATTACATGTTTGTGAGCTTTTGCAAGCAGTATTTGCCAGATTACAGACTTAAAATTATAATATCAGCATGGATTTGTTCTGCGCATGATTGTGTGAAATTTGAAAATATCAAAGTGTCTGCTTTGCAAGTCCATAGAACAATTCTTTACTTGTGATTTGCGTAGCTAGTTGTGTTTTAAAGGTATGATCTCTTGTAGTAGAGTTTAAAACAAAAGAGTTCATCATACTGTGACAGTTTGACACATAACACATGAACCATACAAAAATGCATAAATACAGGATGTAGAGCCCTAATCGTCCATCCATCCCTCTTCCCGACCCTGCTGTTCACTGACTGTTTCAGTCATCCTTTGCCTCATTGCTGTGTCCTCCTCCTGTCCTAATTAACCTACCGAGTGCATAAATACAGGATGTAAAGCACCCATCATCCATCCCTATTCCCGATTGTCCGGAGAACGCCCCCAGTATGACTCCCTAATAGATAATCAGTTGAAGCAGTGAATTAATTTGATACATTTTGAATGAAGTTTGAGCATGGTTGATGAATGATGAGTAAAAGTGCTTATGAGTGAGTTGTCGAGATACATGCTTCTGACATGCATCAAATACATTTCTTCCATACTAATTGTCAAACCACAGGATTTACCATTTTGATCCAGAATTTTTTTTTACCCTTCAATAGCTTCATAGCAGTGTGATTTTGTTAAGAATAATACTGCATGGATTTTTTTATATGTATCCCCTTCTATTTAATTTAGTGTATCTGCATTCTTAAAGTTCTGAAAAATTTCTTATTTTGTGCTTATCTTTGGCCTTTATTTTTTCATTTTATTCTGCTCAAGTATTTTTGTACGTTTTCTCTTTCTGTCTCTATTTCATTAATTCATGTTAATTTGTTAAAATTCTTTTGCGAAATTGCAATTTTGATAAAAGACTGAAATTTTGCACTCGCCTCTCCGAAAGCAAGTTTGGTACTATTTGCACAACTGGTAAATTAGGCTAAGAAATTGGATACCCTCGGGTATATTTAGGAATTATCAATATTCAATAAAAATGATTTTGTTTGCTTCTAGGATGAAGAAGATGAGGTCAATTCAGGAACGATGGTCAAAAATGAAGTTGATTCCGGAACTATGGTCAAAAGTGCCGACACAGGTTGGTTGGACTTCTTAAAGATGGGAGATAGAGGGGGGGAGCCGGGAAACTACAATATTTCCACCAGAAACCGGAAAAAAGGCTTGGAATTTATATAGTTTCCTGGACAATTTTGTAGCAAACAATGACCTTTTCGCACATTGCCATTTTCCAGGCGATAGTACTGAGTCCGCAAAAAACAAGTACAATAATATGCAGATTTTGACTTTCAAGTTGAAATGGATTTGGCAGCCTTGGAAAACCGGGATAAAGCCCTGAATTTGGTCTTGGCAAAGGAGTGGGAACCCTGAAGACCTGATTACTCGGATCATAATCGAAATTAGTCTTTTTGTTGAGATTTAAAGTGTTCTTGATTTTAGTAAATGTCTTACCTCTACACATTCCATTTCAGGAACAATGGTTCCGAATGACGGCACGATGGTGGCGTCATCTGTATCGAGCACCCTGGCGGAGGATCTGGGAACTATGGTGATCAATGAGGATTCCGATGACGAGGACTCCACTATGAAGAGTGAGTGACTGTTTGATTACATAAAACAGATTTCATAATATTTTAAACAGGGTGCTACCCCACTTGGTGGTGTAAATAGTCTCTCTAATATTAAGGGCACATGCTGGTCGAAAAATGTGTGTATGCTGTCCAGAAGAAACTGTTGCAGCTAGAGCCATGAAATTTTACACAGGTCTTCAGGGCACCAAATTATGACCCTGCATGAAATTTTAAGTTGCCATGGTTACGGTTGCCATGGCAACAAAGAATTTTACATATTTTTAAGTATGTGACCTTACAAAAAATTCATCTCAAGACTGAGCGATCAGAATAATCAGAACTCATTTATTTTCGAAATTTGAGGTATTCGGATCCGCAATAAGACTCTTTTCAGACTAAAAATATGCTTTTATAGGGTTTTTCTGGGTTCGAGAACATGGGACTACGGAGCTAATTCACAATCTTTCAAGTTCGAATCGCTGTCCCACAGTCTTTAATCCAAATACAGTTCTGAAAATAGCCTTATTGCGGAAGCAAACTTGTCAGTAAGCAGCATGCCAAAATTCATTATGATGCCTTCAGCGGTTTTTGAGATGAATTTTTTGTAAGCACTCAAAGTCACTAAAATTCGCAGTTTTCGGAAAATGGCAAAAAAAGGAAATAAACTCTTCATAATTTTAAATGTAATGGTAAGATTGGCAAGGTTGTTTACAGGGTCAGAATTGGAATTTTTGCAAAATTTCAGTTGCTTTTGTTGTCTGGACATCTGTATTTATTGAAACTGTCAAAATCAGAATTTCCATTTTCTAAAATATTTTCACCATTTTTCGACCAGCATGTGCCCTTAACTCTCCATCTGAAATAGCAATTTGCTTCAGTGAAAGTAACTAAGGCCCACCTTGAATGGAAGCTCACCTCGAATAGAAGGTCGCCTGGAATAGAGGCCCACCTCGAATAGAGGCCTACATTGAATATATAAGCCCTTCTGAGACCTATCATTTGGAAAAAATAAGGTTGGGGGCTCCGGCCAATGAGAAAGTTTACTTGCTTAGTATTTGAGTCTTTGACATAATTATCAATCGTTCCTATCCTCCCTCAGGGCATGGCACGAACAACAAAGAGGAATACAAACCTGCATTTCTGGCTCACTTCGAGGCTAAGGAGAGGGAGGAGAAGCGGCAGAAGGAACAGCGAGACCAACGGCAAAAGGAACAGCAACAACAGCAACAGCAATCGTCTCTGACCCCAACGAGCCCCATTTCTGGCGCCCCCACATCACCCGCCCCCAATATACCCTCGCCTCAACACACCCCTCCCGCTCCCCCCGCCCAGTCCACCCCTCAGCAGATTCAACAGCCGGCCTACATACAGGCGTTCGCCCCCTACAACAACAAGAGTCCGTTTATGGTTGACGGAGATTTCGAATTTGTAAGTATCTTTGCAGCACAATTCGTGTTTTTTTTTAGTAATGTTGTTTGGGTTTGGTTTTAAGAGACATGAGAGATGATTTGATAATGTTTTTGATTTGGCACATACTGGTCTTTCTTTCGTTTGTTTCCCCGCATTAATTATCAGACTCCCAACAAACAATTTGCTTTTTGACCCATTTCATGATTTGGAACATCAATTACTGTAAAAATCGTCATTCAATACTGGATACCTGCCTACTTTAGTATTGCAAATTTAGTTTAAAGAAACGATGTTAACAACTCCAGATGCTGGTAAATACTGACACTCGTAATTTGTAAATTGATATTCTGATATTTCAAACGATGCTTTGTCCTTAAACTATCCCATCGAGACCATGATGTACCAAATATTTTGGTTGATTTAATTAACAAAAGTGTGCACTAATTAAATAATGAAGTGATTGCAGTCGCACCTATTTAAGGCTTGTTCACAAGGACACACATAGGATAAATTATAATCAAATTTGAATGATATTCAAGTTTTTCACTGCCTTAGAAAAGGGGAGGGAGGGGGTTGGTGGGACTACATTGGGCATAATGATACGAATGTAGATGTAGAATTTTTTTTTTATTATGAAAAAATTTAATTATTTTTAAAAAAAAAGAAAAATTTATTGTTGAAATTTTAACTGAATTTGAGAAAACAAACTACTTCTGAATGGGATTATTAGTCGTTAGAGTGTCCAGCCTCAATTTGGGTCCCAGGTTTGTACTCCTGCTAAATTTGAGATTTTTTTCGTCTTATTTGGTTACATCTTGTTTTCCTGTTTAGCAAAAGAACACAAATGAAATTCAAATAAATTCTGTAAATATATCTTGTTCAAAGTCATTATTTAGTTTACCATTTGACCTCGGTGGAAAACTACAAACTTCTATTGAAATTCAAAAGTTCAAATTTTTAACGAGAATCGTCAAACTTTTGTCTTTTTTAGTGGGAGCTGTATTCAAAACATCCGTGTGACAACTTTCTTCATGACCCAGTACGCACAATTAGATTTAAGAAATTCAATTAATTAATTGCATGTGGAATCGTGGATTGATCTTTCTTGTAACAAATTGTCCGATGTCCATGTCCAAACTAATGATTCTGATTCATGAATTACATGTTTATGTTCAATGTTGTGTTCTGTCAAATTTGCTTGCATATTTCATCGTTTTCAAATTTAAATATCTCTTCGTGAGCACTTGGCATGTTATGTTAATGTGATACCCTAGTAGCGCTGATCAACCAAGAACTGGCCTTAGAGGGCTGCACTACCCATGTCTATCTATCCATGAAGTACTATAGTGGCTGTCTCGGGTTTCTTGAAGAAACCTTTTTGACCCCGACCCCCCCTCCCCCCTCCAAAAATTTATTTAGTTTATGTAGGTGGTCTTACTGGTCTTATATCATGTCCTAGTAACCCTTTTGGTTATTAGATTTCAACCTTCTGTTAAATTATTCTATCTTTGTCATTTCCCACAGAATCCCACTAGCTGCTGAACTAGAAGACATATACTCTAATTAATTACTATTTTTCCCTCCCTAGTTTCCCCTGATTTTAGCCAAACCAGCCTTCGTCACTTGCCCCACTCCCCTCCCATCATCCTTTGCCTCATTGCGGTGTCCTCCTCCTGTCCTAATTAGCCACCAAGCTCATAAATACAGGACATAAAGCCCCAATCGGCCATCCATCAACCTCCCCTCCAAAGTCCTGTCATAGAGTACGGCAGTAATTGCTTTTAATGTTTCAATTGTCCTCCCTAGATATCTTTGAGTTAACTCTCGATAGCTTGCTTTGAATGTTAGCCCTTCAAAATGCTAAATTGAAACACTGATCAATGTGTCTCATTCATCGACTTTGCCAAATTTTGCTTAAATTATTAAAATCCTGAGTATTGTTAGTTGCAAATTGAGTAAAATTATATATCGGAATTGCAATTAGGTGTACTGCAATTAAAGATAACTAAATAGTAAATATTATCAGTTACGTAATTATTCCGTTGTCGTGCATCTTGACAAGTACAAATCCTATCAATGGTGGCTGCCTGTAATTGCTTAAAAACGTGTAACTCATCCAAATTACTTAACTGTTGGAAAAAAACTTTAAAGCTAAGAAAGGCATTACTGGAATACTGGACTGCTTTAACTATTGGCTTGTAGAGCTTGAAAAAAAAAAACAGTGCCGGCCGCATGATTTAAATTGCTAACGAACGATGAATGTAATTCTTATGTAACAGTTGATGTTATAGGTCCAGGACCATTGGATTGCTCTCTCTCAGCAATGTATATATATCTGCTGTCTATTGATCTTGTAATTGGTCCAAAACGGTATTAATCATAATCTTAAGTTTCTCTACATAATAGGTTTTTCCTTTTATATTTGATACACCCAGTACATACTAATAGTAACCCTTTTCACTGTCTTTATTAGAGAGGTTTTGCTACACGTTTACATATGACCTCTCTATTATCACTGTTATTTTCTTTTTTCTAACTGTATTTCTACCCTTTCCTCTCCTTCAGCTGGGCAACTTAACGTACCAGGAGCTAGAACAGCGTATGAAAGCCCTCGACCCCGAAATGGAGCGCGAGATTGAGGAGTTACGACAGAGGTACGCTGCAAAACGACAACCCATCTTAGACGCCATCGCTGCCAAGAAGAAAAGACAACAGAACTTCTAAATTTATTTTTAATTAATTATTTTAATTATTTAATTGCTAATGCCACTCTTTGTTTCGTTGTTTCATTGATTGTTATGTTATATCGACCAGTTGTGATGTATTTTGAATCTGGTACAACTTATTCTTTTATGTAGGATATATAGGAAAGCGTTGGATAGAGCGTTATACGAAGTTTAACAAAATATATGAAAAGTCATTGCTCTTGTTCATAAATTAGCTTTGTATAGCGAAACTTTTTGAATATTATAAAAATTTGAAAATTTTTTAACACTCTGCTTCCTCAATATCTTAAGTGAATGCTCCAAATTCAACAAAATATTTATGCTATGGAAGTTTCAAGTACTTAATTTATTGGCTAATAGACATTCAAGTCACCAATAAGTGTACAATATTCATTATATATCACTACTGGTCCACGAGTGAAGGTACCAAATGTAACGCTGGTATGGGTTTGAAATTGACTTAATATGTATGTGAGCATTAGTTGAACGTAAGTTCATTATTAATTTGAAGTCTTTCCAGTATTATTTTCTTGTAGTGTTAAGTTACACGCTACAAGAATTTGTCGACAACAAAAAATGTCAAAATGTACATAGAAAATGTGTTGATCTGTTTTATAACTTTATTTTATGATTTTATGGCAGTTTGGTAGTATGCTTGGGTTACTACTTGGTCTGACATTTGTCTTTGACTTGTGAAAGTAATGTTGAAATCGCAAAATATAACGTTATATTTATTTGTGATTTGAACTCGTAATGTAATTATATAATTATATAAATTGATGGTTGGCACAAAAGAACTTGGTTTTCGTTGAATGACAGGATAAGATTATTAATTTAAAATGTTGCCGAGTTTCGTAATGGAGTAATTGTTTTCGTAACAAACTTAAGTTTCAGTCAGGTAGCGTTTTGCGTAACACATATTTTGTGAAGTTTCGTTTGTGTTGTTTTGTGAGAAAACTCTGGTTTTCTCATTCGCACAATTTTTGTTTTCGTATAATTTGAAGGATTTTGGTGTCTATATTATTCTTGTAATTTTCCAAGAAAAATCTTATTCACCATTTTCGTAATATTGCCTGATCTGAAATTTTGTTATTTGTAAAAAAAAATTCTTATTATACTTTCGCACTTGAGTAACGTTTTTGCAATTAGACCTAGTCACCAAAATTATGTGTAAAGTGAAATCCGCGATAAACTCCCTTCACTGTCTATTCCGAGTATGAGATAGTCAACGTTTAACTTTTCATTTTGAAGCAGAATTATTATTAAAAATCAAAATAATACTTGAAAGACAACTATTCGTCATGTACATGGTACAGCATTTTATATTATAAATAAGACATGCTTGTTAAATTGATACTCATTTGAATGCTTGGAAATTATATAAGTTATGTAGAGTGGTAGATATGTATTATATCTTTGTTGTGTTTGAATGTATAATCAGGTATTTAATTTTTTTTCCCCTAAGCCCACTGCCAAAGCTTGTAAGGTCTGCCTATCAGCTGATTGTGTGAAAGTGTAATTATGAAATTGTGAACGAAATTTCTTGTATTTATTAAATCAAGTAACGCAGAACTCTAATCAGTGACGTAAATTCCATGACACTTTTTTCTCTAAAAAATATCGGCCTACTGATTCACGGTGATTTTGGTTTTTAAATGATCATGTTTCCTGTTGATTAGTTATATATTGGAATACTGAAGCTCTCTTAGAACTTATTGACTGATTAATATGTTATATATTTGAAAATGCTATAAATAAGTAGGCCTATGATTGATGACAAAATTATACATAAAATCATGATCATTTTCCAAATTATGTTATATTTAGTCATCACGCAGCTGACAACGTACCAACTATTAATGAAAAATGTATTTAAAACATTTTATATAACACAATTCAGCTATACCTGACATATCACTGAGTAAAAATTATATAACAGTTAAATTAGACCAGCTTAACATTTAGAATTTTATATATGCATGTCATATATTTTTTTTGTAAAATTGCTAATACTGCTATTGGAACTTGTATAGTATGAAACTGAAAATTGTACGATTGTAAATATAAAGTGTAAATAAACTTAGGTATGATATAATGCTGTATTTTCAAATAATTTTGATCGTTTTACGAGCAGGCTATATGTTAGATTGCTCAATTATGATTTGAATGTGAAGGTATGACAAGATATGAAATATGCCGTTGCATTTTCAGAAATAGGGTTGTTTATAAGTTAAAATGATTATTTATAAGTTAAAATGATCTTTTAATACATAGTTTACAGGGAGTCTGATCATTATTTGCAAACTTAATTAAAAGGATAAGGACTGGCAGTGATAATTGATCAGTCTGCTTTTCAATGGTGCAGAAGGGTGCGCAACTATTTTGCGACTTGCTGTAAGGTCATTTTCCTTCTGAAGAAGAAAAGAAAAGATGTGAACTGTTTTTACGAACATGACAGTTATTTAATTGCTAGGTCCAGTATGTTATAATGTTCCTCGGGGCTCACGAGTCCCCTCCCAGTGTAAAGACTACTATTTGTTAATTTAAAAGCAAATGAAGTCCTTATTATTCTATAAAGAGTGAAGTAACTTATTGTATGTCTCTGTCCACCATATCATTGTAATTACCAAGCTTTATGAATGTACGAATGCACTTGTATGATATGAAAGGTTTAAAACCAAGCTGTTTATAAAATAAACAAGACAAAAGACAATGTTTATTTTTGGTTTTATTTGTCAGTTAGCTTTCTTTCAAGGTACATGGTACACATATTGTAAATTTGGTCTCCGGGTTTAAAAATTCTCTCAATTCTACATATTTGTACTACCATGGTTAGTTGTACTTAAAAATTTTGTTCGTGTGTCGGGCATTTTCTGGGTTTTACACTTTTAGTACTATGACCAGGCTACACAGTAAGTTAATCAATGTATACATACATTTGCATAGCCTCGATGTTATATATTTTGACAGAATTAACAGCTGACTTTATAAACATTGGAATGAAGTTAGCAGTTTTAGATAGAAGCACATAGTTCTTGACCTTAATTACATTTTCCTCTATTTTATTTAGGCCTATGTACAGTCATTTTAAAAAAGTCTGCGCAAACAAACGCTCACATATCCAACACACTAGTTACAGTCAACTTGATCAATATTTAAACACGCTTAACCAAGACATTGCCTGTTATTAGATATATACAGAGCAAGCGGGTCGTAAATTTTCACTTTGAAATATTTTTGTTTGAAAGTTGGCAGGTCTTTTCTGAACATGTCTTCTTTTAAAAAGACGTCATAATTTCCTGAATGTGACGTCGTAATGAGTCAATGGGGCAAAGTTGATTTTGGTGACGTCAAGACATAATTTAACGTATCCCAATCGAATGATGTAGGGTTTGTCCAAGTTATACTTGCCTGGAAAGTTTCTAAAGATATATCGTCCAAATTTGGACCCCTGTCACTACCAATATATCCCGTAAACTGTCAGTTGGGCAATTAATTATATTCCTTAACTGTCCAGCTTTAATGACAAGCAGTCAAGCAATATGGTTATCTTGTAAAGAATGTCAATGTGAAAGTTCAAAGTAAAAGATAACAGATATTCAACACATATAGTTGACAATTAAGCAGTAAACCACATATATACATACATGTAGTTAGCATGTTAACTATATATAAATTGTCATCCAACGACCAAAATCATTTTATAGAATTCACTAATGTTCTACACTAAAAACTTCCACATTCTTATAGATGTAAATGATAAAAATCTGTAATAACTTAATCTTTCATAATATGTGCATTAAAAATCTATAAAATAAATCAAAATCTGTCATCTATAAATGTACATCCATTCATTCATAAAATATAAATATCCTACTCTGATTGGTTCAGTAAATGATTAAAGTCTAGAATTTACACGTATGAAAAATGCACATCAATATCACAAGGTATTACATTGTAAAATTAATCTTTGAGATTTCTAGGGACTTGGACAGAAAAGACAATAGACTTATATAGTTGAAGATAAAATTATTCACTCGTCCTCTTGCACAAGAGGCAATGCTATATATGTTACGTCCTGAGACACAGGGTCTATACACATTACACAATAGGAAACCCAACACTTACTAAATAAGCTACTCTGAGAAAATAAAGATCTATAAATATTATATTGAGAGATCAAGGTTATTGCGTAGAGTCACTTATCATTGAAAAACCCATGATTGTACTTAAAACACAATTATTTGATATTGCGACTGAACTGTTACAAATGACGAGTCATACTTTATCAGTTAAGCTATTTGTGACCTTAAACAGACAGTACCTTGTGAAGAACAGTGCATGGAAGTCATTAAACGACCAAATAATGATTACATGTAACACAGTATATTCTCAAAAAGAAATATTTTAGCTCTCACTATGATTGTACCATTTCACAATAAATGCATTGGGACATTATCACATATTATTTTATCTGAAAGATTATTACACAAAATCTGAGACGAGCATTAAATTAAAAAATCTCACAACCTTCTAATTTCACTAGTTATTGGACACTTTTACAAGGTTTATAGTTACTTTTAAAGTCATTCACCCAATTTCACTAAGTTAAGGTTTTACAAACCTTATTTATCCAACAAACTGATATTTTATATCATAGTAACATAAAAGTACAAACCGATTTCCTAATTACAACATGATTTGAACTGCCTAAGATTTTCCAATTAATCTTGTAACTAAGAGCTATGATACAGCAAGGGCGTCATTTAAAATGTATAGAAAAATCGGCTACACAATTTTACATTCTTGCTGTGACGTAGCAATAAATTAGCAACAGAACTACTTTAGGTGTCATCATAAACAAACAATCAGAAATCTAACCAAACCTTGATTAAAAATTCAATGACTTCCATTGGCTCTTCTTCCTATTTACTAATTAATAAAATTGCAACAGTACCAATCAGGGATCGTAATAAACAAAAAGATCTAAGCAAACCTTTTTTTACAAATTCATTAACTTTTATTGCCTCTTCTTCCTACTCTTTCTCTCCGACTTGCTACTTGGTTCTTTTGTCGTAGCCGTTTCTGCTTTGTATTTATTGTACATGTAGTAAACGACAAACGCCACAGCGACCGGCATGGACAGGAATTGTAAAATCTGCGGCAGTTGGGTCAGGGGAGAGTCGGAGGTGGCGGCCTCTCCCTTCTTCAATTGCATCAGTTCCGTTTCGAATATCAGTGTCGCTTTTGCTAGAAAAGGAAGGGATACAGACATAAACTTAAATATACAGGTAGCCAGATTAATTGGTAGAAAGATTAGTAGATAAAGTGTTCAACTGCAGGCCTCTAAGCCCAGTTCTTGGTGATCGCAAGTTTCGATTGATGAGTTGTAACTTGTAAGAGATACGAAACGACAAACACAGAGAGATTCTGAGTTTTCTGAAGCAAAGATGAAATAATTATTATACCATTCTCATAATTACTTTCAAATCCTGTCCATAGCAAATGAAATTGCATAAAATCTAGAAATGACTGAATTTAAGGACAGTACACTGTAAATTCTGAAATTTTGAGTTAGCGCAAATGATTGAGTGAGATGGTTGCACAATTTGTTTGAGCCATGATAGCTTGCTGTTTTGAGTTATGATAATCTTTATGCTGTTATAACTTGCAAACAACAAGCTATCTTGGCTCAAAGGAATTGTGCAACCATCTCACTCAATCAATTAAGCTAACTCAAAATTCAAAATTTACAGTGTAGGCCTATTCATTTGACGCAGAATAGCATTATTGTAAAGTGAAATTTTACACATGGTAACTTTGTATATCATAGGCCTATAAACTTACGAGGGATGACTGGGGGATATCCTCTCTCCCCATAGGCCAATTCATGCGGAATGATCAACTTTCTCTTCTCCCTGGAAATTAAATATTTTTCATTTATTGAGTTATTTTCAAAACAAAAGTTTTGTAAAATTAGAAACTACATCACAAAATACTAAATACACTAAATTGTGAATTTCCTTACCCTACACACATTCCTTGTATGCCCTGCTCCCAACCTAAAAAAAAATTTGAAAAAATTAATTTCATCTCTTTGCGATATAATTAGATCTCGTGTAATGTCTTAACAGCCAAATAAAAATTAATGTTTATTTTTTGCAAGACAATTCACCAATAATGGTGCCTGCCAATAATTTTGAAATTTCTGTGCTTTTTAATGGTTCTATAAAAATGGTTAACAATTAAATTAGAATTGTTTACTTACTAGCTCTAATCATATAAATGCACTAGACCATTTTTACATACAACTTAAATATTTTTAAGGATATCAGTTATCCGTGACCAAACGCTAACTGTTATTTTTAAGGACCTAAGGAAGGCAAAGCATGCATAAATCACCATGGATCCATAAGGCCAATTAGCAGCCAGTTTCAACTTTATTTTACCTGGAATGACTTTTCCTTGGCCAAGCTCAAATGCCAGTGGCTCCCTGTTTTGTTGGACTGAGGAATCGAAAACTTTGCCATCTTCAAGTGAACCCTGAAAAAATTGCTTTAAAATATAGTTTCAATCCCCATGAAATGATGTTATATCAAAGTAGGCCAACTGCCACGTTGCCACTTTAGAATGGCAACATAGGTTAGGTGTCAGTAAACGCAGCCCAATCACACTTAGTCTACCGCTCCCACATTTTTTGACAGGTCCTGGACTTTCTGAGCAAATCATTAATAAATATGAAAATTGCAGAATTTTTGGCCTGTGGACTGCCAAATCACTCTAGCCATTATAAAACTTCAAATATACAATTAACTGAACAGTGTTGAAAAAAGTCAGTGCTAAACTAAAAGGAGAATTTGTTACAACATAGACATCCTATAGCTGTATAGTGTAATAGGATCTGTGGTTTCAAAACTAATTTATTAAATCAACTTTTTTAACATTTTACAAGGATGTACCGATACCACTTTTTCACTTCTGATCCAATCAAAGGCCAGTATTTTGTTGCCAATGACACCAATACCATTGGTTATAAATGTAGGAGTGCTTCTGATCAGATATCAATACTTGGTATCGGATCGGTGCATTCCTGCATTTTACTTTTTTTAACTTTTTTTTTTATTACGACAATGTAAATGTCTTTGCACAAGTTTTTCAACCAACCGTATAATGCACGGCTACTTCATCGCCCGGTTCTGCCTTCACGCTGCAGTCATCAGGCGTGAACTGAAAGTGAAACAGAGAGAATTCGAGAAAATGCCAAGTGTTGATTTCAATTATTTAAATAAATGCAAAATAAACAAAGAATTACTTGAGTAATTACTGATATCAAGGATGTTCAAAAGCTTTGAATTCACTTGTTTAACAGCTGTGCAGTGATGCAATATGTAGGACCTAATACCTATACATAGTCAGTATAGTCTATACATAGTGATCTATAACCTGTGTTAAACATGGTGCACATGCAAGCAAGTCAAGTGTGGTCTGAAATTGTACTGCCACGTCATCATTGAAGTACAAATAAAATATTGATAGATGACCCAAAACTAAATTGACATTTGCCATTTCATGCACATTACACAATCAACATCTCAAAGACACAATACACATGTGCCAAGATTAAACCGAAACTTGGATCAATGAAAACGAAAGTAGGTCAACAAGGATCAAACAAACCTGGGGAATGACTTCTAATTCTCCTTTCTTGGCCAAAACTAGCAAAGGCAGAGCCACAAAAACAGTCACCAAAGACTCCACGACACTTCTTATCCTCAGTTCCATCTTCATCTGCACAAAATACCACTTAAAACGGCAAGAAACAACCTAAATGCAACCTCTCACAATTTCGCCATGTAAACAATGACTCAACTATTTCCCCACAGAGGGCGCTTTAAAGTCAAACTGTAAAAGGGCTCCACCTAGTGACAAGAAAAAATAATTCCCAAATTAGGATTATAATATCAGTCTTGAACTAGCCCTGGGACCCATGCGTAGCATGGGTCATGGGTCGTCCCATTCAAAATCTTGAGATTTTGACATGTAATCAGGAGAATTGGTCTGTATTAAACAATTCTTATCCAAATTTCATGATATTTTGGATTTGGGTAGCCTACATAATGTACTGCTGACGGCACTACTTTTGAAGGCATTTCCAAGAAGGTTTGCATGGTAAAAATTATATTTAAACGAGGGAAATGTAAAAAAAGTGTCAGAAGCAGCCATCAGCCTCACTTTGATGTTTCATTTCACCACTGTGACGTCACCAAAAGCACCTATGACATCATAAATGATTGTTATGACATCACTCTCCCTCATCCAATGAGAAGACACCATTTGTTCAATGTATAAAGAAAAAAACCATTTCTTGAACTTCACAGGGTGAGTGTTAATTTATTTTAATGTGTAGAGATACAGAAATAGGTGCCGTCAGTAGGAAATTTTGTATACTTTTAGGTGGTATAATTGAAATTAACATGCTTCACATACATTTTGAGATATCTTGATTCTCCCAAACACTGTCTTTTAAATCTCATGATATTCCAATGGGAGGATCCATGACCCCTGTCCCCAGGGGTCCAGGGCTAGTCTTGAACCACATACAATATTTACTGGTCTATACAGATTAAAATAGGTCGAATTTTGAAAATAATTATTTCTACAAGAACTCCAGGACCTACGTCTACGAACACAAAGAGAGATCGGGTCAAGACCGTCGACTCATCGAGTCAATGCTGGCAACTCTTAACCAATAGAGCCAGCATTCATCAGACCAATTTCTTGGGACCAGCAATTTTGAACTAGTTTTAAACGCATATGATATCATCTAACCTATCACAACAAATTAAACAGCATGACAAAACAAACAAAATTTTAAAATTTTTTTCACATCACTTCATTCAATAAAGTTTATTCGCTAATAAAATTTACAACGTCAAACATGCAAAATGTAAGTTACACTATATACAACCTGAGACAGTGCGTTAATCAATAATCTAATCATGACGTTAAAATGTACACTCCCTGTTACACATTTACCATGAGGAAGAAAATTAAAATTGTTGCAACTGGTAAAAAAAAAATATGCCAAAACATAACATAATCATTGTACCCAATCAATAATTCAATGTTAATGATTAACAGAGAACATTTGGTCCAGCAAGGTTATCAGTAAAATATTTCATTTATAAATTCTAAATCAAGGAATGCACTTATTCCGTCATACGACATCTGTCAAAGCATATAGTCGAATCCTTTCAAAATCCTACTAGCCAACTTTGCTTTCACTAGAAAAATTTGTTAAAATTTTAAAACAAAGAAAAAACTGATAAATTATTAAATAACAAGACATTACGAAATCAGGATATCAATTTTAGAAAATACTTAAGTTTAGAACTTCACATAATTTTTTGTGTATAAAAATTCATTAATAACATGATTGTTCTCACAGCTTTGAAAATTACAAAAGAAGTAGCTTAAATGACCTCCTTTCTGCTATCACCAAATATTTGCATTATATATCTGAAACATCATAGGAAGTACAATATTTGCAATATTTAAAAGATAAAATAATTTACATACATGGAGATCTATTCCGTTGCGATAAATCTATTATTGTAAACTTCAAAACTAACTTTGTTTAATAACCTCACAAAAATGACAAGGTACAGTTCAATCACTATAAAGTTCGGAATTCACCCCTCCTGTTTCAGAAATTTAATTTTTTGGAGATCTACTTAATCTTGGACATGGCCTGTTTGGCAGGAGAGCCTGAAACAATAACACAAAGAAATTAAAATTAAAATCAAAATTGCATTCAGCATAGTCAGAGATTAACATTTGACAGACATTTAACAACAAAATCAATCTAAAAAAGACCAATTGTAATTTTTTTGCTTAGCAAGTTAATTTCTATGTCATTTTAAATGTCACATTATCAGATTAAAGAGCTTTGTCGGGAAGTTTTATACACCTAAATTATATCTGACATAGCAAGTTGCTATTACCAACAGTGAACAGTTAGTCTTCTGATACTTCTATGTATCATTCAAGGCCTTCAAGTTACAAACTGTGTATGTTTCACTTACAAATTTTGAAGTTACACCTTTTGAAATCATGTAGGCCAACCAATCACTAACGTGTATGTAAATATATATCATGTGTACACGATTAGTATACATACCCCAAAATGCTTTGTTCACGACCTCCCCAATGAGGTATATCACAGCCAGCATGCCTAATAGACCAGCGAAGAACATGACTTTTCCTTTAATGTCCAACACTTCTAGGACGGGGTAGACCCAGAGATTCACGTGGTATGCGATCCATAAGATCCTGAAATTAGAACATTTTTATCAAATTTATATTTATCAAATGTAATGCTATGTAGCTAGATTTTTAATTTTTGTAGGGGGAATGATTTCGGCAAACGCAAACTTCGTGCAAGGCCCAACGGGCCGAAAGTCAGCAGCGGCGGTAGATTTTGGGGGCCACTGTAGGACCCAAAAGCCAATATATTTTAGATTATTGAAGGTTAGTCCTGAGACTCGTATTTTCCACATAACATGCTACTGGTATCATGGAAAAAAAATTGCTAAATATGACAGATAATTGTCAACACCAAGTAGTAATAACTTGAAATTTTAGGGGGGGGATAATCGTATGATCATCCCCCCCAGGTTCATCCTAGGGGGGGATGCATCCCCCCATCTCCCCCAGGATCTACGCCCCTGCAAATGTGCATATTATTCTTCAAAATATTTTCTCATGTCAAACTTAAATACGACTTTTTTTTAAAACGTAAACCATTAATAACTCTCGCGAGTCATAAAACAACCTCAGCCCCACAATAACAGCACTGATGAAGACAACAAGATGCCGTAGAAAATTCTGACTAGAATAAAACTACATCTACGGAAGATAAAATTAATGGGTGATTAATCTAATGGTGCCAATTAATATAACAGTTACAGTATTAATTAATTTAATGGATTTCTTTTTACTCAAACTTAGCGACGCTGATATTTCTTGAAAGTGCCTCTGCACACATGATACAATGTCCATACATCCACAGCAGTTAGATCTAGAGTAATGAAACTACACATCAAGCAAAGACCTAAAATTAGTCACAGGCCCAAGTTTTACTTGTCACTAGTATTCTCAAAGGTATCACACTCTGCCTGGACCTAATTTCTTCTGTAATGAAAATAGGTCACTTTTGAACTCGGCCAATCAGATAAGTCCTTACAAATGCGATCTCTGTAAGAACTCCTGTGATTGGCAGATTCCAAAAATGACCTATTTTCTGTCCAGAGGAATTTAGAAGAGTCTCAGACAGAGCATCGTACCTTTGAGTATACTATTGACAAGCATACGAAATGCTCTATTAGGCTAGGGCCTGTGAATTAGCACAAAAATGAACTTACCACGCTAAATATACAGCAGCGAAGGTGAATGTGATGAGCAGCCCTTTGGTTCTTTTTGGGTAATGGTGATATACAAAGAATTGTTCTAGCAGCAGAAATGGTAATACTGTCGTGTGCTGCAAAGAAGGAATACATTTAAATTAATGAAATTAATCAAAGAAAGACACATTCATCCCATCAACTGAGCAAAATGGCCTACCACACATATAATATTAAAAGGAATAAGATCATAAGTAGTTCTTGCGGATTTGTACGAATTTTTGGTATTTCATGCGTTTTCAGAAGTTTTCGGTAAAACATAATGCTGAGAAGTTATGATGCTGATTATCTTCTTATCTTCTTACTAATATTAAAATAACAGTGTCCGGGATTTATCTCAGTTCCTACCTAATGCCTGGCCTTCTAACTTTTCCCATGTCTTCCTCATGCCCATAGGCAGCCACTGCCGCATTTTCATCCAAATTACTTTCCTCTAAATGTCCTAATTAATGATAATTAGTTTTAAGCTGTTTCGTATACAATACACAAGAGGGCAGCAGCTGCAAGATCTCTACCATCTTCCATTGACCCAAGGTTGTGATAATCCCATACATGCGCCTAAAAGGTTAAAACTCCTCCTCTTAAAACTATTTACACGGGCACTTATTGCTAGTATAATATAAAGAAACCAGTTTTTCTGTCTAAAAGATAATCTTGAGAAGTTGAGAGTGGCACTATGATTTTAAATAATCACACATTTTGATATCTGTTTCAACAGGTACCTATCATCATGCAGCCACAAAATTTATTGCGAGCCTTCCATTCGACATTGCCCTTAGTTTAGTGAATGAAGGCGGCACATTAGTAGCATGCACAATTGACACATCATTGCGGTGCTTGCATCTTCTCAAGAAATCACCCTCTGTATTTAATCCTTACCATAATATGGTTGAGCCAACTTGGAATGATTTTATCTAAATGCTCGGGGTAGATGAGATCTCTGTCCACAGCATAGATGCCCCAAAAGGTCAGGACCACAAACTGAAAAGTAAATTTAAATAATTAAATCAGGTTTTCGTCAAGATCTAAAGGCCCAAGATCTAAATGCTTGCATTTATAATAGCATAAATAAAGTTAAGAATGTAAAAACTTAAGTCCAATATAGCAGCAAAGAAATTGAAATTATGGCTTGAATAGCTTTTTCCTGCATTTGAAAATTTTCAAAGAGTTCTGCGGAGACTCCTCGGACGTTTTTGGAAAGGTCGCAGGAGTTAATTAAATTGTATAACATTAACATCTTTTTGTTCCTGAATATGCAGAGTTTACCGGATTGTCTCTATGTGCAGTTTTGCAAATTCTTTTTCTGTTTGATTGATGTATCAAAGGACAAATGCAGTTGCACTTACCATGCCCAGTGGGAATGCAATAGCTGAGAAGAACTTGTCCCGGATGCCCTGCAGGTTGTGTCTTCTCTTGGGGTTGTCCCAGGGCTTGACATTCGACCCGTAGATGTCATTGAAGAGACAGAAGCCAAAGTACACCGTCTGGATGATCTGCAAAAGATAAAGGAAACAGTTGAGGGAAAGGAAAAACAAATTAACAAGATCCACAATTGATGCCCTTGGAGTAGGACTAGACCCCGGAGTCAGTCAAGTCATGCTTGGAAGACTGACTTGATGTTCAATGACTTGACTGACAAGTGACAAAGTCGACTTAGTCATCTTCTGTGACTTCACTTGACTGACTATGAATTTGGCTGGCAAAGTCAGCTTGGCTGACTAAAACAATAGATGAACATTGTTAATGTAGGTAAAATAATGTTTAATCATGCTCATCGGATGGGCTTAGGTGGTGTGAACAACTTATCAAAAATTTACAGAAATATTCTGTTTTAAAATGCAAACAACATGGTCCAGTTCGAGCCAGAGTCATCCAATTTTGACAATTTTGGTACCATTGGAATCGTCTTTTCAAGACAAATTCAACGGTACCAAACATGCTGGGGTAAAAAAATCTGCGACGGCTGACTAACTCATCACTGACGGCTTGGATTGTCAATGACTTCACTTGACTTTTCCACGCATTGACTGACGACGGCGACTTTTGTCGACACGCCGGGGTCTAATTAGGACGGATGGATGATTGGGGCTTTACGTCCTGTAGTTATGCAGTTGGTAGGCTAATTAGGACAGGAAGAGGATGTGGCAATGAAAGTATATAACAGGAATCCCAGATTTGAGGTTTTTGGCAAGGAAACCTTAGACTTTGGTAATAAAGCCCTGAATTTTGGTAAGGAAACCCAGATTTTGGAAAAGGGAAGTCAAGATTGTGGTAAGAATACAGCAAGATTTTGGCCCAGGCAGCCCGCTCCTTCAGTGAGGACTTCTGTAAAGTTCTAGGTGTAAGGATGGATGGATGGATGATTGGGCTTTACGTCCTGTATTTTTGGACTTGGTAGGCTAATTAGGACAGGAGGAGGACACCTATGTGTAAGGACACACCAATTTTTGTTATTACGAGGGTGAACTGAAATCAATCACAACTAGATTTAGAAGGTGAGTAACCTTCTAAGAATTATCAACAATAATCTTTAGTCCTTCTTAGAATCTTCAAAGCAGGAGAATTATCAAATAACAAAACTAGGACCCTGTCTTCGGTCTTTGAAGAACTTATTGAGCCAATTTACGCCCATAATCTGGCAACTATAAAATTTGGAATTCATCCATTTTATTATTGGACAAAAGACATCAAATACCAATTGATCCAAACCTTATTACATATCGAACGATCATTACATATTATTGCACACACATATCATTATAAGGCAGTAATGGCATTATATTCATATGTTCTTTGCTATTCTTGGCACAAAAATATGACAATTAAATTTATTATAGGGCCTATTATTATATTTATATATATGTTCTTGGCCATATTGATATTCTTGGCATAAAAATATGACAACTGAATTCATTTCATTGAACCAAAATCAATCAAGTCATATCGATCGTCATTGACACAAGTTGCGAATTACAAAGAGCCTTGGAAACTGTTGATCTTTTCTTGAATATATTTGGACATATCAAATCATTGAATCAGTTTATATATTAACATTGTACCTTATTTGTTCTTCACAGAATCGATATACCAACAAACAAAAACAGAAAAACAAAAATATGATTAATTCATATCAATAACAGCAAGGCCACATGTATATTTTTTACTTGATCTCATGAGTCATATGAATAAATGAAGAGATTAAATTCTAATTTGACTTTTGCACAAATGGAATTCTGATAACATCAGTTATTCTCGGAATTCAGATTATTCACAAAAGTCTGGGTGTAGCGTCTAGGTACTTTTTTTTTATTGATCATTGCACTATACGGTACATACTACATACAGTAATATATCATTCGGTAGGCATAAAACCTCTAGAGGCTTGTTAGCCTAGAATAGATACTGGATGGAGTTTAGGGGCCCTCTGCCCCTCCCCCCCCCCAAATCCAGAGCCCGTAGTTCAAATCCCACTGCAGCTAAATCAAATTATTCAGTTGCCATTTGTATTAGCAAGCACCCCTTAAAGAGCTTGTAAATGCAATCAGATCTTTTTTATGAGGGATCCTTCATAAATCTAAATGCTCTCCGCATTGATTTTGGACTTTGGTACATGGCCATAACATTTGTATAACAGACAATAATAAGTCATACAGAACTTTGAGACCAACTAATTGCTTTGTATCTTAAACCAAAGACTGAAATCATCAATCAGAAATCATCAATTAGCAATTAGGAGGATTGAGAGAACAAAAGAGGACTAAATTTACGGCCTCTAAATGGACAATAATCTCCATAAGATAAATAATTGCATTAATAATGTAGATTTTATCGCATTCAGGGAGCTGTCCACAAAGTATAGGAAGAGATACTAATAAATGGTTACAACAAAATGATTTCTAAAATGACGAAAATTTCAGTTATCACAATACATATTTTGACCAGCATCTAAAACTCTTGACTATTTCAATAACAAAAGAAATTTATTGCATTATCAAATCCATTGCGACAAGTTTATTTTTTGGTATTGAATTGAAAATATTCCCAGGGTATCTGCATTTTTAAATTTAACAAATATGGATTTATGTAGAACGGTCGTGCTCACACACGTATATTTTAATACTTTTACAATTCATGTATGCTTGTCGAGGCCTGATAAAGAGGAGACTTGTATTTTACACAAATTAAATGTCAGTTATGGTTATTGATTTAATATCTACAGTATAAAAAGTTCTTTTCATAGTTTGCACACTGTTGTTATGGCTACAATTAGGATTTTACAGAAAATTTATGTTCAAAAAGTTAAATTGACCTTGAAAAAGTTGGTCAAATTCTCAACGTGCTCTAAATTACATTCGTGAATGTATATTCGATGTTCAGTAATTAAATTAAATTATGACGAAATGACAACAAATTTTAGGGTCAACCTGATACACCTCTCTTGCGGCACTGCCATCTGCACTTTCTCTAAATTAAAAAATATATACACCTATGTGACAGAAAAAACTGACAGATTCTGAAGTTTGCGGTCAATTGCGGTCATATTCTGACCGCATGGAATGCCTGCCCCGCGACCGCATGGTCAAAAGTGTGACCACGACTGCACCGCCCCACAAAGGTCTCAAGCTGACCGCAACCGCCCCGCACCGCATGAAGGCAAGGAAATTGTGACCGCACCGCCCTGCGGGCTGCGGTCCTCGTGGGCGACCGCATTGCAGTCTGACCGCGCTGGGCTCTAATCTGCAGTTTAGTCTGTTTTTGCAATAGATACTGCACTCATTGACCGCATAAAGGCGATCAAATATTCATTTTATTCAATTTTATTGGTTATGGTCAATATATTGCAAGTGCATCAACATGACACGCCTCCAACAGAGACCAGCAGGGATTCCGGCACCTTTGCAGGATGGATGAATGATTGGAGCTTTACGTCGTGTATTTATACACTTCGGTAGGCTAATTAGGCCGGACCCAATTGATCTTTAGTCTTGCGTATCTTCTCGAGGCACTTTCTGCGGTTGGTTGATAGAACGAAAAAGACAAATTGTCAATCTCAAATTTTCATAATGCGTTCCCAGGTCTATTAAATCAGGGGAAAATCCTCAAACCCCTAAAACACTGCTCAATGAGTACAAATAATTTTTTAACAATAATTAACATGATTAATAAGTAAACAAGTAAAAGCATTTTTGAAATGAGGACTATATCCCATTTTCAAACCAGCTGTTGTTACAGAAGTAGGTTAATTTGAGAGAAAAAAACAACAACAAAAAACATATGCAGAGGTCACCAAATAGCCACTGTTTCAAATAGTCATATGAGCAATAGATATATAGTATGTGCATGACTCATTCATGTTTTTTTGCATATCCATCCTATTATGAATATCTAGTACAATAGTGTAGTTTCCAGTTTCTATAGTCAATAATAATAATATAAGCCTCTCAGTCTCAAGGGTGATAAATCATTTTTCAGTGACTCTTTCTCTTTCTGTCTATCTCTCTACTTATCTATCTATCTGATGGTATTTCTCTATCTGCATGTCTATCTGTCTATCTATCGTCCTCAGACCAGCTATCTCCAAACCAGTTCAGTCCAACAGCATGCAGTTCCAAGATTCTTGCATTTATTATATTAGAAGTTATGTCAAAATACCAGAGATGTCGTCGAGGCCTGAGCATCCAAGACCGAGGCAAGGCGAAGGATTTGGCATCCGAGACCAAGCAAACGCCCAGGCCATCAAAATATGGCCTCCAGGCTGGCCTTGAGGACAAGACCAGTCACAAGCACAGGGGTTTCTGCGCCAAGTTCATCTGTCTATTTGTATAATAAAATATATATTAATCATATATAACAGTACTAAATTGGTACAAAAACCCCTGTGGTCACAAGGCCTCAAACACTGGTCGAAAGACCCCCGAGACTGAGGCAAGGCCAAGAGTTTGGCATCCAAGACCGAGCAAAAGCCAGGGGATTTGGCATCTGAGACAGAGCCCGCAGGCCGAGGCCATCAAAATATGGCCCTGAGACCTCCAACACTGCAAAATACTAATAATTACTCGTCTCAAAGCAGCTATAAGCAACTTGAATCATTCGACAAGTAGACTCCCAAGAAGTTGTTTTTTTACACAGGAAACAATCCCCGGCACCAAATAATCTTGAGCAAAATCAATTTACGAGATATCTTGTATATAGGCCTCCTTCAAAATAATCTATCATATTGTAAATCATAAGACATCATCACCAAGTGGTTCAGAAGAACACTTTGAACTAATCAAAACAAACTACTCATAACATAGTGGCCAATATATATGTCCATTGAGACCACATGTAAATAAACCCACTCATTTTTGACCAGCTAATTTATTGTGCTTATCACTTATCAAAAAATATGGTCAAAAGTAAGATGATTACAAGCTTATAATCATGATGATAGGAATATTAACAGAGGTAGTTTCCTTTTTACCAACAATAACGATGTTAATCTGTTAATCAGACTCTTATCACGTTAATTATGGTGATTTTTAAAATGATATAAATTAGTAATAACATTACATATCAAATCAGATAATATTACAAGCTACTTAATATATAAATTTGTGTAAAAATTGATAGTGCCGAAGTCAGTAAATAAACATAGAAAAATTTTGAGTTAATCAGGCCGAGTATTTAACATTGTTTATGCCAATTTAATGCTATCAATTCGGCGTTTATCAATCCCTTTTATCATAACTACCTCTGCAGAGTTCGCTAGTCACCAATTCAGAGTGTATTTCTCTATGAACTCCACAATAAACCAAAGTGCAATCCCAAGAAAATAATCTTAAGACAATGAACTCATATTCTGAACCACACAATACTTTTCTAAGAATTCAATTAGCATGATTAGTGACTGGTGACAGACACAGCTGCCTTTTCAATCACTAATAATAATTGTTAGTTGAGCAATTAATTAGATCTGTTCTGGAGGTACAGGTAGGCTTTATGAAGCACAAAACTCAACAAGCCATTTCCATAATTTTGCCATTGCCACTCTCTGATTCTAAAGTTTTCGGTCTTGCATAGACAAACGCTGCACTAGGTAAGGCCACACATAATTGATCTTTAGCTTCTCGGATTCCTCTCAAGGCCCTTTTTCTAGGTTCAGTCGGTAGGACAAAAAAAAAAAAGGGGGAAAAAAAAATTTATAATGTAAAAAAAAAAATTTTTTTTTTTTTTCAATTTTTTTTTCCATCGGCAGTAAATCTATTGTGTCGGCGGGTCCGCGAAGCTAAGAATCAATTATGTGTGGCCTAAGGGTAGTGTGGCCCTCTGAGCCAATGAATTGCCACTATACATGCTGTCAGTGATTTATAATCATCCTGTTGAGGATTTCCATGTTACATGAGAAATTAGCTGAGTCTCACAAGACTACAGAATTATTTTTTTCGTACACAAATTTCACTGTGAAAAGCTTTCATAAAACATTGCTATTTTTTCAAATATTAATTTCATCACTTTTCTGAAATCCCTAGACCTGTACACAAAAATTCCGAAAAGATCAGTTTATCTTTTAATAGGCACTAAAAAGGCAAACTGACAATATTGAAGTGTTGAGAAGGCAATAATCTTTATCTGGGAGACAGTCAAGTACGAGAAATTGACATTTTGATAGGATGATGTTATTAAGAGAAATCCAATAAAACAAAGCATCAATAAATTAATGTAATGTAACAATTGATTGAAAGAGATTTATTATTGAGTTTAACTTTTTCTATAAGAAATCAGAACTCTTTTTCGGAGCTTTTGGTAAGGATTCGTATGTGAAAACTCGAAAATGTAATACATTTTTAGGTAGTCGTTCTTATGAACGTCTACCTTTTGTAATCGGCAATGGACAAGTGGAAAAAAGCCCGCGAAAATCGGAAATTTGAAATACCGTAATGCAGATTTGTCTCAGAAATCATCTATGTAGCTAGGGACCACCTAAAAAGGAGTGTGCGTAAGAAAATTACTTGAAAGGAACAATTTACGATCATAGTTACGACAGAGTAATGTGAATCCATGCCGCCTCTTTGTTTTCTTCACACGTGCGCAAAACGCTCAGGCAAGCGAGCGGGCCATTGGCCATTATCCCTGTGATTCATGTAGGGAGAGGGCCACGAGCGCCTGATGCGTAGCGTCATTCACGTGCATTGTCAATTAGCAGTTTTCTGTAGTCATTGAATCTGGATGGCACTTATAACATCTTGATTACAATTCCAAAAGACATTGTCACCCCTCCTCACTGCAGGTAATTCCACTTCATTCTATCATGTCAAGTGCTATTGACAATGTTTGACACGGATTGAAGTGACCTGTCAAAAGTGAGAAGTGCAATCAGCTAGCAGCTGCCTGTTGAAGCCACCACTGATGTAGCATCGACCTAGCATAACAGAAGTAATGCTGTCTGCCTGTCAATCAAGAATAGCAATCTAGACTTCACTAATTACGCTTGACAGTGTAGCTTCTTGGTGCTTCACACTATGAGGAGCTAGTAAATTGCATCGATATCATTTTACGAAGAATGTCAGATTAAGATTGACTTGTATTAAATATAGTAAACCACAAATGAGTTATACAAATTTAATAGTGAAATCGTTTTTATTTATTAATGGTCAATTGATTTCAGTCCCTGATTCAAGCAGATAGTTTCAATTAGCTCATTTACCTCAACTACCTGTCAATGGCTATTGAAGGTATAAAATCAAGAGTTTACAAGCTGCTCAGCTCGCCTGTTATTTACAATTGCATAGGGCCTGTGATGCATTAATGTTTTATGACTTGGACCTCTTTTTGTAATTGGCCAAGTCAGTTGAGCTGCTTATTACAGTGGCCATATAAAGCATTTTTCTCTCAAAAGTTTCAAAATAGCAGGGTGACTTATCTAACTCTTGAAATAGATTATGAAATCATAGTTTTGAAGTATACTAATCTTTCATCATTGAAAGATTGATATCTATTTTAAAACTGATTTTATATAAAGTGACAAATTTTAATGAAACTTTCATAATAATCATTTTGTAAAATCCATCACTTTACATAATATATTGTTTCCATTTTTTTCAAATTCTTTAAACCGTAAGTATCGAAGGACACATTGGATTAAAGGGGAGACAGATCAAGATATTCTTGGACCTCAATGCTTCCCAGGGACTCTTTTTTTTCCTAAACCCTAATGCGAACACTGATAAAATGTATTTATTTTTATGATTTCAATATGATCAAGTTACCCTAGCTCTTTTCATTTGATGAAATGTTTCATATTTTTGTTTTCAAACATTTAAGTTTTATCTTCGACCACATCATCAATGGCCTGTTTCTTTCTATTTCACTGCAACAATGGTGGACAAAATTAATGGTCCTGCCTATGATATTTATGAAGAGCATTGAAAGTTAATATTACATTGGTCTTTCATCCACAATGCTTTTGTTGAGCAATTTTACTCACTGCAAATTTGATTTTTACAGCAGCTTGCAGCCTGTAGGCCTATTGCTATAGAGAAATTTTAGGGAAGGCTTTGGCCATATAGGAGATCACACTGTTACACCGTCACTTTGAAACTTGGCATAGGGTCTCAACATAATTTAATCTTGCTTCCAAAAACTTTTGGTAAACTTCTGTGAAAAGAATTATTTATTTTCTCAACTAAAAAGCTTGTATTTCCCGCGAAATTTAAATGATTTTAAATAGGGTGCTGCTGCTCTCTCCTGCTGCAGCGAGAGCAGCAGCAGGAGCAGCAAATCAGTGCCAGTCAGAGTGAGTGTTCACAAACAAGAAAGAAGGAACAGAAAGGAAAGAAGGAAATAAGGAAGGCAGGAAAGAAGGAAGGAAGGAAAGAAGGAAGGAAAGAGGGAAGGAATAGATAGACAGATAGATAGATAGATAGATAGATAGATAGATAGATAGATAGATAGATAGATAGATAGATAGATAGATAGATAGATAGATTAATAGATACTTGTACCAATAGATATCTACGAGCAGCTGTTAAAGTGCTTGCACATTATTTTTGACAATTATCATGGATTTGGCTAAAACAGCAGAGCAATAGAAATCTGTGGTTCTACCCAACCCAACACAGGTCTGTTTAACTCTTATATTCAATTTAGAAGTTACGGAGGTTTGTCGTAATTGAAAAGAGTTTTTAATGTGATGTGTCACAAGAGAGCATACTGCAAAGAAACAGATCTGTACAGTTTGTAGTTTTAACAGGATTTGGTGCACAGGATAAACTAGAGGGTCCCCCATACAAACTGCTTGCAGTGTGAGATGCACTACAGCTGAGTTCAACTCTCCTCTCACAAATGACACACAAACTCATGGATTTGATTCACTGAGGCAAGAGGGAGACTGTGGAACAGCTTACCAGCACGTATATCATTTAAGTTTAATTGATTTTTCCTCTTACACTTTTTTGATAGTGCCCCCCTCATTCTATCAAAAATGTCTTTTCTGGGTAGTGCCCCCCTCCAGTTATAGGCTCCAGATGCACTGGTGCATGAAGTGGGTGTCCCTGGTGTAGGGGGTGGCCAAGTGCAGGAGTGAAGGCCAAGAGGGGTGTACCAAAGGAGGGGGGCAGAAAAAGGACCATGTACAAAAATGACAGTGGAGAGAGGGGCAAAAAAATTACACTTTTTACCTATTTATGGAAAAGTGAGGTTATTGATAATGTATTTTAAGAGCCTACACATTAGGGGAAGGCATCTTGGGAAACATATTGAAAGGGGAACATTGGAAGTGAATGCAGGGTGAAGCAGCACTGTCAAGAAATATTACAAATGTGTAAGCTCCTTCACAAGGAAATGTATATGCACACTGTTCAGCAAAGCTGAACTGTAGTGCATAATAATATGTCTCCGGTACACATGCATGGGCCCCACCGGACAGGGAAAACAGGGAAAACAGGGAAAACGGTGAAAAAACATTCCCTTCAGGGAAAAATCAGGGAATTTGAAATTTGGCTTCAAATTCAGGAAAAATACAGGGAATTTGGTTTTATATGTGTTTACGCTTGAAAAAAACCCTCTATTTCAAGCAAAAATCCGTAAAAGTCATAGTTTTTGGTTCTGATTAGCATTGATACTGCCGCAATAACACAACACTTTGCCCGAATAAGGTCAGGGAAAACATCCGGCGAAGCAGGGAAAAGTCAGGGAAAATACAAGGAATTTGCTTGCCAAGTTTTGCTGGGTGCCCTGACATGTACTAATATAGAGAAGTATCAGCTTATCACTATCACCCACTCCATGTTAATCACTGCACCTTCAATATATTATATAATACCGAAACGACTACCTTTGAATCCGCGGATTCTTGTTCAATTCACAACCTTATAGAGCATTCAGCTTTAAAATCAAACAGATATAGGCCTGACTCTCCTTTGCCACTGGCAAACTTGGGGGGAGGGGGAGGCATATGGGCCTATACCACATAGTGGAGAGACACCAGAGACTCGGGAGAAAACTTACATTCTTACAAGAAATACAACGCTTGCTGATAAGTTTATTTCTACTATATTATCATTTCAATGACATTTTATCATTACCTGGCACCAGAATGTGAGATGCTTAAACTTCCCGGGGAAACCGCGGTAGTTAATTGTGCTCCAAACGATAAAATCTAATCCCTCTCCCTTTAATCCATTGTGGAGATAGAGAACGTCATAAATTAATGTCGATAACTGTACAGCAAATACGAGACAGTGAAACACTGTCGCAGTCAAGTCTATTTGGATTTTGATGTGCATGTTCACTCGGAACTTCACTGTGTTTCAGTGAGTGTCAGTCCAACAATGATAGAAATCCACAAAATTAAGCTTTAGTATTACTCCCCAACATAGCAGCATAGTGTATGTCCCATTGAAGAATCTGATAAATATTTTTATCACTTTTATCGAATTATCAAGATTAATCAAGGTGATACGGTGATTAAAGGGCTTATATCAAAACACCTAATGGTATCTCAAAAATCCGTGATAAATCAAGGAGCGCCTAATATCACCGTGATCAGAGCAGTCAGAACTATATCAACGACATCACAACCAGTAGTGTTAGTCACAGGGAAAGCGTTAGGCTAAATTAGTGATTTCATTAATCCATTGACAGTAATAATTATGATCCCGTTTTTAAAAAAAGACCCAATTCCAAAAAGATTAACAACAATTTCATATTCAGCACAGGAGCATAATATTGTTACATATCCAAGCTGATCAAACCTGTCACACCTACACCAGTACACTATTGGATCCAAAATAATTTGAAAATACATGTATATGAGATAAAATCCTGTCACCCACTCAATTCCAAAATTATGTGACACATATTAATGACCCATTAATTTAAACTAACAAATACACAAGCAATGTAACAAATAGAGGTATCTTTAATCCCAAATTAGCTACCATGGTGACAAAAACCCCAAAACCACAGATTGAGACCTAAAACAGAGAATGTCAGAGAGGTCTACATAGAGTGACGATCACATGGATCTCACAAAGCAAAGGAAGAAGACAGGGTCACAGGGCCTATTGGATAGGGCTCTAAACCCAGTATTTTTTCCACTCATTACTGGTAATCTGGACTTAACACTGCTCAACAGGACAGACAGGGGTGAAAGATCGGTCTAGCATCTGTAGTTCTGTGCATGGATTACCCGGACTGGGAATCGAACTCGAGTCCCAGAGGTTATCAGGCCAGTGTGCTACCATTAAGCTATGCCCAAGGTCCAACAAACAAGAAAGTTGTACTTCACTTGGGCATGTCCTTCACTGATCAAGGCTATTAGTACTCATTTAATTTCCTTAATATGCAAAGATTTATAGGGTAAACAATAGCGAAGAGCGCCAAGACAAACGACACAAAGGGGTATAAATTCATTGGGTTAATTAATTTTATTGTCAGTGGCACTCTGACAAGCACAGTGAAGTACTGGACAGCTGGCCATTTTTGGACAGGAGAATATTTATCACATTTTTGGTTGACCTTGCAGAGATTCTGTTCAATGAATATAATACATTATGTATATGAGCGTTATGTGGTCAGTCACAGTGTATATGTTAAATGGAGGGGAAGTCCACTGGGGTACATGCGTACTGAAATGTGTACTAAAGCAGCTCTTTTGTCTGCATGTTAGATTTGGGGGATTATCGTCCAATTTGTGGTACATTGTTCTAACTCTAAGCTCAAAGCAAACCATGGACTTAGGAGGGGTCCAGTGGCTAAGCAGCTCAACTGAAGGATCCCAGTCCAAAGTTCAATCCCAGACCTTGCTAAAGTAATGTTAAGTATGGCCAAAAAAATTGGGTGGATGGGTGACAGGGCTTTACGTCTTGTATAATTTATGTAGTGAGTAGGCTAATTAGGAGTCTACTAGGGACCACAGTAATTAGGCGAGGTGGACCTATGACACAGGAAGAACCATCTGTCCAAAAGTGTCCCAGTTGGAAAGGGGCCTGAAATCATAGGCATACCATGCACAGATTTCTTGAGAGGCCAACCAATATTTCAATTTATATTTGCCCGAATTTTGTGATCCAGATTTTATTCCATGACAAATGAAATCACTCAGAAACCATTCATCTTCAATAATTTTTATTACACATTGCTCATCTTCTTGAATTTTTAGTGTTTCTCAATTTTTTTTTAGAGGGAGATGACGACCTCCCCCCCCCCTGCCCCGCTACAGTACGCCTATGCCCTATTAGTTCAATAGTAACCCCCTCCCTCTGGTATGACGGAGTCTCAGTGTTCAATAATTGTCATGATATCATCGAAACTTTAGTCAAACAAAAATAATTCTTGAAAACTATCTCGTTTCACTAAGCTCAACACAACAGCACACAGATTGAAGAGCCCAGGATGACATCACCTCTGATCACATTAGCATGGCAAACACTAACCATACATTGGCCATCAAATAATTCTTGAATCAAAATACAATTTACACAAATTTAAGGATATTTGAGCAAATACAATCTTTGAAGGCCTTTAATTCAACATCAAATATCTGTGGACGATTTTAGACTCATAAATTAATTGCAAAAATTTTTCATTAAAAAAATTTATCAAATCTAAAACTGACCTTCACAACCATACATAGCCGCAAAACATTTTGGACAAAAAAAGTCCCAATACACAGATACAGGAGAGACCACCACCACACAAATAGACAAATGTCTGACTCTGACACCACTGGTTCTGATCGCTGATTTAAGATTTTAAACTTTCTTTAATTTTTCCACCCAGTTGTGCTTTAAATTAAACAAATATCACAATTGATCATGCTGATAAAATCATGCAAAAAGCTTTGCATATCTCATTTAAAAATCAGACAGTGTACTGTGAGCTGATGAATTACTCCTAAACTTAAACATGTTAAAGAGTCTATCTCTTCGTTTAAACTATACACATCCTTCATAAGTTTAGCCTACTTAGGAAAAATTCAAAAATATAAAGCTTTTCATGATCTTCAGTAAAAATAATTATCCTTCAGTATGTTTTAAATGCTTCTTAAAGCCTGTTAACATGTAATATTATATAAAATCATCAATAACTTGAATATGTGCCATGTAATAGAGCTACTAAACCACATAATCCAACTGCATGTGCATGGCAGAGCCAACTATTTATATCAAACTACTGTGTTTTGTTATGGTAGGCCATGTGACAAGCTCAGTTCATTCCAGGTCGTACTATTAATAGATATTGAGGTGCTGAAAGGTTTTCATCTTAGGATGTACAAAATTGATTTTTAATCCTTGTTTCAAATTTGTCCACAGGTGGCAGCAGGTCCAAGATCATTGGAATGTTTTACTGACAATTACTGCCACCTGATGTTTAATGACAACAATAAGTAATGGAGGTGTACAGACCGAGTTATGTTTGACGCATGCATTAAAATTTAGATTAATTGATGTTGAGTTGATGGGTAGATGATAGGGCTTTATGGCCTGTATTTCAGTGATTTCTAGTGACTAGCCAAAACAGGATAAAGAACAACAACAATGAGATGAAGCGATGTGCAGGCCCAACGAAATCATTGCAGGGACTGAGGATTGATCAGAGTCCTATCATCACAGTATGAGGTCCAGTGCAATACCACCAAGTGAAGACACAGGCCTATATGATGCAAGGCATCATGCCTTACAACATGAATAATGCATTTAAAACTTGTATAATGACAGAAAATGAACTATAAGAGCCCCAGAATAATAACCTGAGCTACAGTAACGTTTTTATGAAGACAGATTCAGGAAGTCTCTTTAATGATTTAATCAGTTTAATATGGTGGTGGATGGATCGATGATTGGAGCTCTATGTCCTGTATTTATGCAATTGGTAGGAATATGGTGGTGGCCAAATGACGACAACTATATTAGGCATCAAAAGATGTCCCCCATACCACATCTTGCTTTTTTAGGCTCACTTCACCTGCAAATGTATCTGATTCTAGATTTTCTCAGGCTCACCAAAATGTATAAAACTTTAATAGTGTTTTTATTTCAGCCTCAAATAGAACTTTTTTAAACACGCTTAACATGATGTAAACTTACTATATCAAAACTTCTTGGTATAACAGTTACTGAGCTAGAAAATGTAACAAACTTCCAATTACTTCATCAATCATCAATTCATCAAGTGACACAATCGCAGAATTCAGACAAGATTCCGTTATTATGAAATGATCAATTCCAAATGAAGACATAATTCACATTCATGAATGACATGTAAATCATGAACTTTCAAGCTTCTTAGCTTCATAAATAACGTTAATCTGAACATGTATATCGATCAACATTACATCTCAAATCAATAGAAGTACTGCTAACTTGAAATGCACAACCATACAACTTTACAAGTGCGACATACAATCCTTGGGCTGTGTTTACAATGTGCAGATAGTGTGCAAATTCATTGCCCAATTAAAGCTATGCGATTGACATGATGGAGTAGGCGCAAGTGCCCCCTCGAAGACCGTTTGCCCCTCCCCTCCGCGATTCCCTGGCTATGCCACAGCTGTCAATGCAATGTGATGCAGGACAGTAGTCAGTAGGCCCACATGACTACTACAAATTTAGCATAGCTTTTTAAAAGGTTTGCAGTAAAATGTATTGCAAATCATAAGCAACACTCCAACAGAATAGTATACATGATTTCAAAACTTCCAACAAGTGCAGTGTGTATTGCAGGGGGCTGAGGGGGGGGGGGTGAATTAGGTTATTATGCAAACAGTGCAAATACATGTAACATAATTCCATTCAACTAGAATGCTTTTTTTTTTATTTCAGCTTGAATTCTGCCTAACAATCAGATATAGCCAATTGCCTATAGGCCTCAGACTCAGTTGTCAAACTTTCAAAGACCAATCTGAATCTGGCAATCAAAGACAAAGTCAATAGTGTTTTCCTACCTCATTCCAAAACGTCAGGTATTTAAACCTGCCAGCGAATGTTTCTTTGACCTCCTTCACGTAGATGAACATTTCGTCATAGTAGATGGCATACAGATACATCAGGAAAAGCGCAGAATGGAAAAGAACCACATTAATCGGTGCCCCGCCCATGGCCATGTTGGAAGAGAAGTCAAAGAGGGATTCCCTCGTTCAACGCAAGGAATTCCCTCAAATGACGTCATGATTTTTCAGCCACCAGGAGCGCTCAAGCATATTTTCAGGCAACAGAGACCCAAGTGGTGAAAGTGTTTTCCAAGGCAAATCATTGACTAATTAATTTTGGTGCGCAGAATAAAAAAAGTTGTGCAAATTGAAATATTTTTTGCAAATGAAATGTTTTTCATGTGACGTCAAAGAAATTACTTTTTTCATTTGAAAAATAGTTTTGAGTGAATGCAAATTTTTGTTTTTTGAAATCTTTGTGAATTCTCTTTTCTTTTCATGTCCCTTTCCATCGGCATTTTTTTATTGGGATATATATTTTTTTTTGCAAAATTGTAAAAAATATGTATTGTCCAGGTATAGATGATTGTAATGCATGGGGGGGGGGGTGTACACATCATGCAGAAAAGTTGGGGGGGGGGAGGATTTTTTTTTGCAAATGATCGGCCCAAAAGAAAGAAAATCTCTACAGACACATGTACAGTCTCTAAGCTGAGCACAATTAGCCCCTGGGCACCAGTACAAAAAAGTAGCTGATTATAATCTTCTTAGAGTACTGGCAAAAATTACAAAATGCTCTTCGGTGCATTGTACTCAAGCTATCAGTTCACTTTCAAAAAATATAAAGTACAAGCTCCAACAATGCAATTTAATATTGTAACTGAATAGGTACAGCAAACCAAGATATATGAATAAACATAATTTCAAATCATGAAATTTATGTGGTGTATCTCTACAAATTTGAACCTCAGCTCCGTATGTTTTGTTGAAACTTTGTTCATTTGCGACACAGTAGAAAATTCATGCACTGGTTCACACTAAACCAAGTCAACCGAAACATAACAAACAAAAAATAGTCCTAATCTGGGGTCTGTAAATAAACAAGCTGCTGAATAGCAAATCAAGTCTTAAAGTCTTGTTCTTGACAAATTATAGACTAAGTAGTGGCTTAATTGCGGAAGAAAAGGGGTATAACGGGGAAGGGCTCAGGGGACACAGGGCTACTATTCGGGACAGGCTTCTATTTGAGAAGATAATTTAATCAAGCAAATATGGTATACCACACTCTGTTCGTGAGCATGCAAACAAAATCAATGCATATTTCGAGCTATACAGGCAGGTTGACAACATGTTAAATGCAAACAGCATGCATGACAGGTAAGTTGATATTGCCTAATATAAGATTTTAGCAGGCACTTCAGACTTTCTCAAGTGTGAATCAAATGCAACATAATGATAATGAATCCCAATTGAAATTCGAAAATCAAAACACAATTTCTTAACTTTTAAAATGACATATTAGCAAAAATAAATAGTGCATTGCAGTCATTGTTATAAATCTTACCTGCTATATTTCAAACTCAATCAAGTAATTAAAAAATAAAATTCGAAACCTGAATTCTACCTATTTTAAGCTTCCTTTTATTTATATAATTTCATTATAACATATCAAGCCTAACTTCCAAGTAAATTTTTAAGGGACACATTTCTCATTTTCTGTTTATATATATATAAAAATATTTACATACATAACAAATGGACAAACATGAAAAACACACACTATATGACAGTATGTCAGACATAAAAAAATACAAACATCAAAAAATAATAAAATAAAAAATATAAGCTATGCATAATATTTACCATATTCCATACTGTCAGGTAATAAAACTTGGCAAGGCCTCCTTCAACATACGCAAAGTCATACAAGGTGCCGTATCCTTCGACTAAACAGCATATCAAATGGAAAATAAATAGAACCATATTCATTGAGTCTTGTCCACCATGTGATAATAGACTGCCTGTCACCAAGCATAGTAATTCATTGATGCACCGAGTGTGCCAGTATAAATCTATACCAGGCCATAAGCACTAGGTCTATTTATAGTCTATCTATATAGAGTGGCATGGCAGTGCAGTATGAAAGGGTCAATTGTCTCACACTGTACCAAGATGCACTTAGCTATCATTTATGAAGGTTTATTTTTTGCATTTTTTATTTTTAAAATTCTTTAATCATATTGGGATTAAATTTGAATATTTCATACATGTACTTTCATTTTTGTTAATGTATGGAGCAAATTTTTTAATCATATCCTCAAAGAGTCAACAAAAAAAAGTCAAAAATCTTCATTCAGTTTACTTCCTCATCTAAGCCTTTTATATAATCACTTCCAAAGGGTTTTATAAAAATATTATGTTGTATAGAAATATTAAAATTCCAGAAAAATTAGCTCGTTAAAACCAGTAAAACCTTATAATTAAGACCACCTGAAATGCATGTTATAAATATCTCTTACTGCTTACATTAAAATGATCTGGTCTTGTAATTTTCCCCGTGCCTTCCTTTGTTGGGGACACTGTGGGGATACTGGGGGTTATGGGGGACTCAATTGGGATACTGGTCTCATTGGGGATACTGGACAGCATTGGGGACACTTGGGGGATACTGGGAGTTGTGGGGAGACAGATTGGATACTGGGAGTTGTGGGGACATAGTTGGGATACTGGTTACAGTGAGGATACTGGACAGCATTGACAATGTAGGGATACTGGGAGTTGTGGGGACACAGTTGGGATACTGGGAGTTTGGGGTCACAGTTGGGATACTGGGAGTTGTGGGGAGACAGATGCCATACTGGGAGTTGTGGGGTCATAGTCAGGATACTGGTTACAGTGAGGATACTGGACAGCATTGACAATGTAGGGATACTGGGATTTGTGGGGACACAGTTGGGATACTGGGAGTTGTTGTGACACAGTTGGGATACAGGGAGTTGTGGGGAGACAGATGGGATACTGGGAGTTGTGGGGACATAGTCGGGATACTGGTTACAGTGAGGATACTGGACAGCATTGACAATGTAGGGATACTGGGATTTGTGGGGACACAGTTGGGATACTGGGAGTTCAGGGGAGACATATGGGATACTGGGAATTGTGGGGAGACAGTTGGGATACTGGGAGTTGTGGGGACATAGTCGGGATACTGGTTACAGTGAGGATACTGGACAGCATCGACAATGTAGGGATACTGGGATTTGTGGGGACACAGTTGGGATACTGGGAGTTCAGGGGAGACATATGGGATACTGGGAGTTGTGGGGAGACAGATGGGATACTGGGAGTTGTGGGGACATAGTGGGGATACTGGTTACAGTGAGGATACTTGACAGCATTGACAATGTAGGGATACTGGGATTCGTGGCGACACAGTTGGGATACTGGGAGTTCAGGGGAGACAAATGGGATACTGGGAGTTGTGAGGACACAGTTGGGATACTGGGAGTTGTGGGGACATAGTCGGGATACTAGTTACAGTGAGGATACTGGACAGCATTGACAATGTAGGGATACTGGAGTTGTGGGGACACAGTTGGGATACTGGGAGTTCAGGGGAGACATATGGGATACTGGGAGTTGTGGGGAGACAGATGGGATACTGGGAGTTGTGGGGACATAGTCGGGATACTAGTTACAGTGAGGATACTGGACAGCATTGACAATGTAGGGATACTGGGAGTTGAGGGGACACAGTTGGGATACTGGGAGTTGTGGGGACACAGTTGGGATACTGGTAGTTGTGGGGACACAGTTGGGATACTGGCCACAGTGGGGATATTGGACAGTATTCGGGACACTATGGGGATACCAGGAGTTGTAGGTTGTGGGGATACTGGACAGCATAGCAGACACTGTGGGGGGGGGGGGGTGCAGTTGTGGACGAGCAGTTTGGATACTTGTAAGTTGGGATACTGGACACCATTTTGGATACTGTGGGGGCCAGTGTGGGGCTACTGTGAGTTGTTGAGACTGGGTTGCATATTATCATCATGCTCATATTAACGTCATTTATGCCATTATTTAGTTTCAAACTAGTGTAAAAAATGATGTACTTACAATTTATCGACTGCTCCCCTTGGATTCAAGACTGCCTAAGGGACCGTTCAGAATTTATGACTGGGGGGGGGGTGGGAGTTTTGCTGGAACTTCCCGTCAAAAATTGATACCCCCCCCTTAAGTTTCATGCGGATTTTTAGTACCCCACCCTTAGGTTTCATGTATATTTTTAGTACCCCCCCCCTCGACTTACAAAGAAATAAACACTTATATACTGTTATACACCATCACACGTACAGATTCGCGCCATTTCGCGGACTTTTGCGCGGAAAAAAGCCCGGATAGAGTGAGTGTATGCGTGTTTTATAACTTTTTTTCTTTGTTAAATTTTCTTACCCCCCCCCCTTGGAAGTGTTGTCAAAAATTAATGCCCCCCCCTTGAAACACGTGTGAAAAGTTAGTACCCCCTCGGGCAAAACTCCCACCCCCCCCCGGTCATAAATTCTGAACGGTCCCTAAATATCACAAATAAAAGCTGGTACTTCATGAATTCCCAAAATAATTTGAACTTGGTCCGGTTCTCCTGTAGAGCTTCGAGTCAATTTCTTGAAAAGAAGGAGACGTTGTTTGTCGATGCAATAACAGAATTTTGTGGATTTGTGGACAAGGTGCATTTGATTGGCTCGTGCAAGTTACTGCACGAGCCAATCAAATGCAGCTTGTCCACAATTTGGATACTGGTTACAGCGGGGATACTGGACAGTATTGCAGACACTGTGAGGATAGTGGGAGTTATGGGGACACAGTTGGGATACTGGTCAGTGGTTACAGTGAGGAAACTGGACGGCATCGGGGGCACTGTGGGGAAACTGAGAGTTGTGGGGACACAGTTGGGATAATGGTCACAGTGGGGATACAGGGCAGCATCTGGGACACAGTTGGGATATTGGCAGTTGTGGGGAAACAGTTGGGATACTGGTCACAGTGGGAATGCTGGGCAGCATTGGGGACACTGTGGGGATACTGGCAGTTGTGGGGACACAGTTGGGATACTGGTCACAGTGGGGATACTGGGCAGCATTGGGGCCACTGTGGGGATACTGGTAGTTGTGTGGACACAGTTGGGATACTGGTCACAGTGGGGATACTGGGCAGCATTGGGGACACTGTGGGGATACTGGTAGTTGTGTGGACACAGTTGGGATACTGGTCACAGTGGGGATACTGGGCAGCATTGGGGACACTGTGGGGATACTGGCAGTTGTGGGGACACAGTTGGGATACTGGTCACAGTGGGGATACCGGTCAGCATCTGGGACACAGTTGGGATACTGGCAGTTGTGGGGAAACAGTTGGGATACTGGTCACAGTGGGAATGCTGGGCAGCATTGGGGACACTGTGGGGATACTGGCAGTTGTGGGGACACAGTTGGGATACTGGGCAGCATTGGGACACTGTGGGGATATTGGCAGTTATGGGGAAACAGTTGGGATACTGGTCACAATGGGGATACTGGACATTATTGGGGACACTATGGGGATACTGGCAGTGGTGGGGACACAGTTGGGATACTAGTCACAGTGGGGATACTGGACATTATTGGGTACACTATGGGGATACTGGCAGTGGTGGGGACACAGTCGGGATACTGGTCACAGTGGGGATACTGGACATTATTGGGGACACTATGGGGATACTGGCAGTTATGGGGACACAGTTGGGATACTGGGCAGCATTGGGGACACTGTGGGGGTGGGGATACTGGTAGTTGTGTGGACACAGTTGGGATACTGGTCAGCATTGGGGATACAGTTGGGATACTGGTTACAGTGGGGATACTGGGCAGCATTGGGGACACTGGGGATACAGGTAGTTGTGGGGAAAAAGTTGGGATACTGGTCACAGTGGGAATGCTGGGCAGCATTGCGGACACTGTGGGGATACTGGCAGTTGTGGGGACACAGTTGGGATACTGGGCAGCATTGGGACACTGTTGGGATATTGTCAGTTATGGGGAAACAGTTGGGATACTGGTCACAGTGGGGATACTGGACATTATTGGGGACACTATGGGGATACTGGCAGTGGTGGGGACACAGTTGGGATACTGGTCACAGTGGGGATACTGGGCAGCATTGGGGACACTGTAGGATACTGGCAGTTGTGGGGAAACAGTTGGGATACTGGTCACAGTGGGAATGCTGGGCAGCATTGGGACACTGTGGGGATACTGGCAGTTGTGGGGACAGTTGGGATACTGGTCACAGTGGGGATACTGGACATTATTGGGGACACTATGGGGATACTGGCAGTGGTGGGGAAACAGTTGAGATACTGGTCACAGTGGGGATAATGGACAGCATTCGGACACTGTGGGGATACTGGCAGTTATGGGGAAACAGTTGGGATACTGGCCACAGTGGGGATACTGGACATTATTGGGAACACTGTGGGGATACTGAGAGTTGTGGGGACAAAGTTGGGATACTGGGCAGCATTGGGAATACTGGACATTATTGGGGACACTATGGGGATATTGGCAGTTGTGGGGACACAGTTGGGATACTGGTCACAGTGGAAATACTGGACATTATTGGGGACACTATTGGGATACTGGCAGTTGTGGGGACACAGTTGGGATACTGGTCACAGTGGGGATACTGGACATTATTGGGGACACTATGGGGATACTGGCAGTGGTGGGGAAACAGTTGGGATACTGGTCACAGTGGGGATACTGGACATTATTGGGGACACTATGGGGATACTGGCAGTGGTGGGGAAACAGTTGGGATACTGGTCACAGTGGGGATACTGAACATTATTGGGGCCACTGAGGGGATACTGGCAGTTGTGGGGACACAGTCGGGATACTGGTCACAGAGGGGATATTGGGCGGTATTAGGGATACTGGTCAGCATTGGGAAAACTGTGGGAATACTGGGAGTTGTGGGACACAGTTGGGATACTGGTCGCAGTGGGATACTGGACACCATTGCAGACACCGTGGGGATAGAGGGAGTTGTATTGACCGAGGAGCCTGGTCTCATATCAATGTCATTAATAGCATTATATTTATTTGCAGTTTCAAACTAAAGTATAAACTCAGGTACTTACAATTCATTGACCTGCGGTTGAATCCATTGTTTTCTCGATATCACAAAGAAAAGCTGGTACTTCATGAATTGCTGAAGTAGCTCGATCTTCCGTAGCAGAGTCCAATTTCTTAAAACAGGATATATACAAACTTGTGCAAGGCAATCGTATGTAGCCATTCCAAGAAAAATGTCTCGTTTGCTTGAGGTGTTCCCTTGTAAGCAATTGAGATTTTGTAATGTCCAGTTTCCAGCTTGGCAGGTCATTTTCAGGATTTCAAGGTTGGATGCTGGAGATGCCAGTATTATGGCGCACGTATTGTGAGATATATAATAACCATGACAAATAGTAGTATATTTACACACAAATCTTAACAAGTATACCTTGATTTTATTTTTATATATATGTATTTATATATTTTTTATATAAAAACAAGCGATGACTTATAAATTTCTCATTAAAAAGACTCATAATATTATCACAATAAATAATAATTTACATCACATTTTACATTAATACACCTCTATCCTCTCTGTCTTTGTATGCTTTTATCTTTCTACCACCTTCATATAATTCCCTTGTCTGTCTGTACATGAAACAGAAAAAGAACAATAAATCGTCATATTGTCCATCGTAGGGTGCACTAATAAATTGTTTGTGGTATTCTTTTAAGAAATAGTAGATGGCTTCGACTGTAGCCAAGTATGTATCCGGTTTGTCCTTCTGATGACGCCAAAATATCGTTTTGTAAGTGTTCAATTTGACTTGAGGCAGGTCTGAAAAAAAGAATTAAAATTTTTAGACAATTTGACAAACTGATATGTTGATTCTTATCACAAGCAAAATACTGAGCATTGACAGAACACCGACCTGCTTAACGCTTATAGCGTATTTGTAAATGAAAATTAAACCTACAAAAATTTTACACTATGTCGTACACGAATGTAAACTAAATTTAACCAAATTATTCTGAGAGGATTAATTTTCTATTGACCAGTACCTGAAATGAAAAGAGATGTGAAGACATTCTGGGTGTGCTAGACAACTGGTGACTGATTCAATAGTAAAAAAAGTCAAACAACTCACTTCTTAGAGCTGTATTCACTAATTGGTCTCAATTTACACTAGAGTGTGAAATACAACAGTTCATGCAGAAATGTGAAACTGTAGAAACATGACAGATCACATGGATTGCGGTTTGACAGGTGTGAACAACGGCAACAGTTTGGAAGAGCCTCAATATTTTTCCACATATTGAATGAAAGGTTTTTTCGCACAACAAAATATCTATCAGAAAGTGTTTAAATATATTCTATTTTCTTCTATTTTCAAAATGGATATAATATATATAAGTTGGACACTAAGTTTTTGGGTAGTGGGAACAATTGAAAATAGAGGAGGCTAAAATGTTTTTATACAAAGTTTTAAAAAATTCAACCAATTCAGCATGGACGTACCTCTTATCCTTTCGTCATCATAAATCTTCTTCGTTTGTTGCCAAGTGCTATCGATGAAAACCACCTTCTTGAACGGCCATCTTGAATTTTCAAACTCTTCCGAAACTTTGGAACGTTTCGCCTCATTCTCTTCACAGATATCGTCTGATTGCCTTTTCAAATTTTGTGACGAATCTGTTTCTTCATTTTTTGCTACACTGTCTTCTTTGTGAGTCTCAATTCCAATTTTTTCTTCAATTGTCTCTCTTGATTTTTCTTCATTTGTAACTTCTGTCTCCTCTTGGATTTTGCTATCAACAGCATCAGACATTTTAGAAAATTTTGATTGTTCACACTGAGATAGCGTTTTGTCCGTTTCTTCTTGTTGTGGCGAGTTTCCATGGAAACCAAGATCGGCTAATGACACAGCTTTTTCTCCTGGATATACCAAAACCACCTGGAAGCCAAAGGAATGCAATAATGACAAAACAGCTTTTCGTTCTTTTACATACATGCATTCACCGGACGCATAGTCTAACATAATATTGCAACCCCCCCCAAATTACCATGAATGTAGAGCCCTGCCCCCCTCCAAATAGCCTCCCTTCCCCGTGGAGTTGAGATACATACCCTATCAGAAGGAAGGTAGTCTGGGATGACTGGGTAAGTGTATATCTTGACATCTTCCGAAGCTATGACTGCTGCATGGGCTGCCGTGCTCTTCCCATCTCGTTCATTTCGGTGTTTGATGACATCCACTTTAATGGGCAACTGAGGAATAAAAATAATCAAGACAATTACACCGTATTAGTACATGTTCTGAATTGTTGATCTGCACGTCATATAACTTGTTCCTCATTTAGCTGTGACCTGCATTTTAAGGCGTAATGAAATAGAATGCATGTTCTGCACAATGGAACAGCAGTGTTCCAGTTGGGATTTGATTCGGGCATACAATTTTCTGGAAATGAGGGCACTTTTTTTTAAATGAGGGCACTTTTCAAAAAAAAAAAATTTTTTTTTTTCAATTTTTTTTTTTTTTTTTTTTTTTGGGCATGGCGGACGAGGGTCGGGCATGGCGCGGTGCCATGCTCAAATGGCCCAGCTGGAACACTGGAACAGGGTTGTTAGGTATAAATTTGTAACAGGGGTGATTCTCAAAAATCAGGCATACCTACTAATTACTTAAATGTTGAAGGTGATGTACTTTTATTGTTTATGTTGTTTCTTTTTCTTGGAAAATTTATTCATCTGAATCTGAATCAACCACAGTCCACAGATACTCAAAGACTACCTTTACAGTAAAACAAAATACAATATTGATTCTAACACCTTTTGCTTGATTGTGCAATTCTGCCTGGATCAGACCTAATTACCTTGACTTTTGGTATCTTATCCTCGGTACCAGGCATTGGCAGGTAGCAGTTGTAGCAGTAATATTTCCGCGACTTTCCACACTTTGTACAAGGCGTTCTCTTGTCAATCTTACTCAAGAATTCCCAAGGAGTAAGCTTCAAGTCCTGCAAGGGAGTGTCATCCATCTCTATAGAGAAAACAGACAAAAATGAAGTAAAATACATGCATGCAATATACTTATACTTAAGTTACAGGCCTATGTATATTCTTCAGACTTAAACTTTACCACATCGTAAAAATGTCTGACAAGCCCAGGGCCAGTCCAATAAATCAAGAACAGACTTTCTAGAGTGGCGGAGTCAAGAGACTAAAAAAATATTCCCTAGTTGCCGACCAGCTTAATTCCCATTCCTCTCTCATTTCCTGTGATCCAGAGAAGTAAGTCAAGATTTCTTTCTCAGGGTAAATGTATTAGTGTGGGGGGGGGGGGGGGGGGGGATATAGATGTCCCCTCCCCCCACAGTCTGAAAGTTGGGGGGGGGGGGGCTGCCCCTGAGTCAGCTTATGAAATCATCTTCGTATAGAGTGCATCACTCCATGACAAGTTTTCATATCATATCATTGTAGGACTACAAAGCAGGTCTTTTGTAAGGCCTCACTAAAATTGTCTAAATTAGACAAATTCCCAGATAAACAATCCACATGTTTTAATGGGCGATAATACAACTCATTTCAAATCATCAGCAAATTGGCATTCAGATTATTTTTCATGCCGCAAAACTCACTGTAAATGTTCCCCTATGTGTGTAGATCCTTCCCCAAAACTCAGATCACTTATACACCAAGCAGTTTTCTCTACAACATTGCTAAATTCAGCAGGACACTTCTCATAAACCAGTTGTGTTGCACCACCCTGTCATCAGAGGGAGCACTTGCGCCTCTTAGCCCCCTAGTGTGCGCTTTCTGAACTTTTGCGACTTTTTTCTTTTTCATTAATTTGTTTTTTTGTGTGACGCACTAAGTACACGGCCGAACTGGAGATAGACTTGTAAAGATATCCAAAAATAGTACAAGCTAAATAGGTTGTCTATAAAAAAAAATCAAGCAAATTCTCAAAAACTCAATTTAGGCCATTTCATATCACCAGTTACAGACTTCTAAACTTTTAAAAATAAATTTATACAAAGTTTCAATTTATTTTATTCTGCCTTGAAAGGTCAGGATAACTTATTTCCAACGTGGTCCAATAGTTTATTTTATGCACATTGAAACAATTAATAACCAAAAAATTAATGCATGTATCGACCTATGCAGGCTTTTACACTGACAAAAACCTTGAAAAAGATGGTCACATGTAAGCCTAATAAAAGTATTATTTTGTTAAATTGCACAACAATCATTTTAAGCTTTGGCCTATAATATGTAAATGGCACAGCCATGAAATTCGCGCAGCTCTTAAAAAGTTTTTTTTAGCACTTATGGTTTTACCATAACTTTCATTAAATTTATTTCATATTCAATGTATGAAAGGCAGTTATGTTACTGTTTCGAAGAAATTGAAAGACGGATATATAGAAAAATAGAGAGAAATTTAGATTAGAAACTATAAGAAAAATAAAATGGATCAAAAATAGAATATATATAGACAGATACAGAGAGATAGATAGATAGATAGATAGATAGATAGGATAGCAAATAAATAGGATTAAGAATGAATAGAATTGATAGATAATCAGCTAAATAGTAAAAAAGGAGACTACACTGAAAGCTGCCAAATTAAAGTCTATGCTAAATTGTTGATATTACATAATAGTGATAACAAAAACAATAACATGATCCGCATGTAGATTAATTGCTCAGTTACATAATCATCAATTGACAAAGATTATGTAACCTTAATTTTGTTATGTTTTCTTGTTGTCTGTTTTGAAATGAAATGAATCACATGTTTTAAAATAATTTAATTTACCTTGTCAAGGCTTATAATGAACTATTCCATAAAAATAATAGATACAGGGAATATTAATGGAGAAAATTGAATTTTTAAGACAATTTTGAATATGAATATGTCATGTTTTGTTAAATCCGAAACTAAATCATTGATAAGAAGCTGGTCCCACTTGACCTAATTTCCTGCTGTCGACCATTGATGTTGAGACCATTACTGCACAGATTTTTGAAACCTTTCTTCCCCGACGAAAACATCATGGTCAAACCACGGTCGACCATGGTCTGACCACGGTCAAACCATGGTCATTGACCATGTTCGACAATGAAATGACCATGGTCAGACCATGGTCGACCATGGTCGAGGCTGCGGTAATTGGTCACTGTCACATATGGTCGTACATGGTCAAGGGTTACATGGTCACAGATGGTCACAGATGGTCATATGGCCATGGTCACACATGGTCACACACGTTCATAATGACCATCTGTGACCATCTGTTCATTGCTGCGGTAATTGGTCTTTGTCAACATACGGTCGTACATGGTCAGGGGTTACATGGTCACCGATGGTCACAGATGGTCATATGGCCATGGTCACACATGGTCACACACGGTCATGATGACCGTCTGTGACCATCTGTTCATTCTGCGGTAAATGGTCACTGTCAAACCAATTGGTCGACCAATTTCACTAATTTACAGGCGGCACTGTACCAAAATACCAAAAAGACTGTCATTTGATATTTTTTTACACAGGATTATTTTTGACACAAATTATAATATTGAGAAATATGTATTATAAATATCATATTCTTTATGTTATAAATGAAACTCCTTGCCAAAGTGTTGTCTAATAATAAGGTCACAAGATTGACAAGAAATAAAACTTTTTTTTCATAGCAATATCTCATGCTCACAGTATCTCATGGTCGCCCCTTAATATACCATTACCATAAAATGAAAAGATTTTCATGTCAAATTCTAGGATTTTCTAAACAAAATATCATCGAGTATGTTTATCTACATTGTATTCCTGTCTATGCATAATGCACCCCGAAAGAAACAAATTGGTGTGTTTTTTTAGGCGAGTGATAATAGATGAACAAAATTTTAGACTGTTACAACCTGATCCTTGCTATTTCGCAGCCTGTCTACATGTAAAATGTTGTCTAGCTAACTCTAGGAACAATCAGAAACAAGTTTATGTCATAAGCACTCACCAAAACTCAATAAGATTAGGTAATTTAGCTCCAGACAGCCTGATGTTTGCAGTTAAAAACTTTCCCTCCAAAAGTGCGCACTGTTTATAAGGCAGGTGGCGACACTGGTAGGTCATGTGACTTACATGGTCATTACATGGTCACAGATGGTCATGCATGGTCATATATGGTCATATATGGTCAGTATTAAATCAGACAAATATTTCAAGTATTTTTGGTCTGAGATGATGGCAATCAATAGGTAGATAACAGAAGTAAAAATCTGCAACATTTACACAGATTATGGAAGAGACTTACAGGAACACAAACTTATACAATACGCTGCTTTAAGTTCTCTATACTCTCTTTTCAAGTAATAATAGACTGCCAATAGAAATGATGAATCATTGAATGTATTTAATGTTTAATGGCGGATCCAGATGGGGGGAGGTTTAGGGGGTTCAGCCCCCCTTGGGCCTGTACAATGCAATGTAAAAAATTCGTAACCCCCCCCCCCGTCTGATCTCAAAGAAATTACACACATAAGCAAAGCAATCATATTCTTAACTAGATTCAAATTGTTCTCATCGTGATTTGACAGGCATTCAAAATGAGAGAAATTTTCTAAGTCCCCGTGGTCATTTCATTGTCACACATGGTCATAAATGTCAGTGATAAAAATTTCTAAGTCCTCATGGTTATTACACGGTCACACATGGTCATCTAATAATTCAGAGAAATTTTTTAAGTCCTCACGGTCATTTCATTGTCATACATGGTCATCAAAGGAAATTGTCTAAGTTTTCATGGTCATTCCATGGTCAAACATGGTCAGACTTAGTTCACGGTCAGGTACATGGTCATTTCATTGTCAACCATGGTCGACCATGGTCAAACCATGGTCGACAATGACTACATGGTCAATCTTTTGTCGGGGTTGTGCTAAGTTTCGCTTTGCGAATATAATTAATCTATAGGCCTATCATGTAAAATTGTAGATGGGGCAGGAATCTATATTTAATTGAACAAAGAGAGGATAGTCAATCTGTTTAGAGAACACATACTCATCACTCATCCTAGCAGAGGCGGCTCTTCTCAGCTACACTCATCCACTTGACTTGAAAGGCACAGATTTCAAAAGTCGCATCTTGACCAAAAAACACTATTAGCTGCTAACAGTGCTTATATTAATTGTGGTACATGATCCACCAATGCCAAAGGACAGCTATTTGACGCCTAGATATGGATATTTTCAAAAATAAAATTCATAATTATTTCAGTGGCAAAAGGCAAATTGAAATGAATTTTAGCCCAAATAAACCTGTTATTTCTTCTTTTGCAAAGTTGTGGTTTCTGCTATAGGCAATTTGCAATGTATTCTTTTTAATTGTGATTGTGCAATCATAATTTTCATGTTTATTGGGCTCATTATATATAGGAGCTTATAGGCCTAGCCGCCTAGGCCTACCTTTATTCTCTCAACATTTTCCCAGTGTAAAAAATCTGAAGCGAAGATTTTATCTGCGTTTTACAATTAATACAGCGGGTCTAAAAAAGTATGACATTTTGGGACAATGTCTCAAATTTCACAGTTTGACAAACTTTGACATTTTGACAATGTTTCTTTAAGATTTTATGAGCATGTGCTTTATAGTTCCTTACCTGTCCGCCAGGTGGACGCACATGACGCTAGGCTGACCTACTTTTATTATCAGGTGCCAAATAGAGCGGCAAGACAGTACACAATGGGTACATTCGATTCGATCTACTCTAACTACTCCGGAAGTTACGTATCTACTCCAGGAAGTGACGTTTCTGCTCCAGGAGTAAACTACTCCAAGTAGGGTCCAAATCGAATGAAAAGGAGTACTTAAGAACGTCACTCTTCGGGGGTTCCCTTCCTGTGAGGATTCCCTTGCCAATGGCAATTCAAGACACCCATGTGGCATTTCAATTGATTGCCGTAATTGAGTCAATTGAATTACAGCAATGCACTTCAAAACAATGCAATCAGCGACCAAATCAAAGCTTCTGAAGTGCCATTTATTTATGTAAACAATCATACGTCATGGGATATCCCAATTTCTTGGAGCACTTCCTATCTACTCCAAACTGCTCTGATCTACTCCCGGAAATGCAAAACGAATGATCTGGAGTGAAGTACTCCACTCCAAGAGCACTTTGGAGCAGCGAAACGAATGTACCCAATGCTTCAGGTGTGCTGAAGTTCAAGGAATAATGCTTGAAAATGAGTGCCAAGGATTTAATTATCATATTTATATCTGTCGGATGTTATGTTTACTTCTGTGAGTGCCAGTGGGACCAGGGCTGGTATGCACAGTGGGACAAATGGCCAGGTAATAAGGAAAAGCCGACTGATTGTTCCATAGAAAACCCCTGGCCCTGTGATCCTCCATTCTTTCCCTATGACCCCATCAGAATAGAGATGAAAGACATTGGGTATGTGGTGGGGAGGAGCATGATCTACCACACCCCAAATGACAAATACATCAACATCTTCCTTGGAGTCCCCTATGCCAAGCCTCCAGTGGTGGAAAGGAGATTCAGGGTGAGTACAATTGAAGCTATATTTAGCGATCCACATGTTGGGGAAACCCCTTGCTAACATGTCATTGTTTGTAAATAAAAAGGTATTGACATCCAGATGACAGCTGTCAAAAAAAATTGACAGCTGTCATCTTGATGTCAATGACAAAATGTCAATTGATTTGAGAAACAGATCAACCCTATTTAATGAGAAATTGTGGAAGGTAGCATCATGTCATGTCATATTATGCAAAATTGTAAATGCCATCTTGTAATAAATATTTTATTTTAGGTACATAAATTTGACATTCACTATTAGAACTCAGGAGTTACAGGTCAACATCATAAGCATAAACTTAAAGTTTGTAAGTGGTGATGTAAACTTTTTGAGGGAGGGGGCACACTTTTTTGTGAGGCACGGTCGCCCGCTGCACACAATAATTGCATGTTGTAATCCTAGTCACAATTTCCATATTATATGGGGGTGGGGGGCACTGACCCAAAATGCATGGGACACAACCCCAACCCCTCCCCCCCTATTATACCACTGCATGGTTGTGCAAGAAGGATGGCAGCTTTTCGAGAACAAAATAATGAATTTGAAAAGATACATGTCCTCCTCCTTGTCCACCTTTCCCTGTTCAAAAAGCGTGGAATCTCCACAAAAATTGCTATCCCCCGAAAAACCTCATGGTAAATGAATACCCTCCCCCAGTCCTGCCCCCCCCCACCCACTAGGTGCAAAAAGTCAATGAATTTTGGAAGGCTGCCCAAAAAATTTAATTCACAAAATGTTCTGCTTGAAACTCCCATAGGGGCTTCTAAGGCATGGTCAATATACATATATGTGTAATATTAAGAATCTATAAGCTTAGAAGTCCCTATTGAAACTCCCCCCCCCCCCAAAAAGGCAACTGCATCCCCATGCTTCCTTGAAGGAGGCTCCTACACCTATGCCTCCCCCAGTCCTCCCCAAAAGCTCGCCCTCCCCAAGGTCCTTTTAGTCATCTCCTGTAACAAGTCAAGTAAAGTGACAATGGTTAATAAGAGCTACAGAAGCTCATCAATATTCTAAAGACCTTTTATAATGTCCATGAGTCCGTGATTTTATAAAAACAAACTTGATTTAATTTTGCTGTTTTTGCAATTTCTTTCAGCCTCCAGAAGACGTAGGTCCTGGCTGGGACTTGGGCATCAGGGACTGGGATGCTTCTTACTACCGACCTGCATGTCCACAAGAGATTTGGGAACTCGATAAACGTTTCATGGATCCCAGGAACATCTCGGAAGATTGTCTTTATATGAATATCTTCAGACCAAATGTAAGTCTAGTACTACAATATTTCATCCCAAAAACTTGTGGAAAAATGTCTTACCAAAGTCAATCTCCTTTCACTCACAACTCAAACTCCTAAGGACCATTGGGGTCATGCAAAGCAAAGGAGAATGAGCGATTTTTAGACTCACATTCTACCAAATCCCAGCTGGATGTCGTTTGGATGAGGCGTTAAATTGGCGGCCCCTTGTATCAGTGTCTGTGCTGAGCAAGTAAAAAATCGCTCACATGGGGTAAATGTGGTATATGTTGAGGACTCCCATTCTCTCTCCCATCTCATCAATCAACCCTTGTGAGCGCCCAGAACCCGGCTTTCACTGCTGCACTATCTATCTATCTATCTATCTATAGATCTATAGATCTATCTATCTATCTATCATTCATACCAAGCATCCAAAACGAAAATTTCAGGAATGATTGTACAGTGAAACCTTTCAAAAATGCCATGTTTGATATACTGAAAAATGATTACTCTTTCAGCTTACAGACAGAACATCTGAAGAAAATAAGAATTATCCGGTCTTCGTGTTTGTTCACGGGGGTGACTACAAACTGGGGGATGCTCAGTTGTACCCTGGCCATGCTCTTGCCAAGAAGGAAGTCCTCGTGGTCACCTTTAATTACCGATTGGGAGCATTGGGTGAGTCACTTAATTGGTATATTAATTGGTATATTAATTGGTATATTAATTGGTATATTAATTGGTATATTAATTGGTATATTAACTGGTATATTAATTGGTATATTAACTGGTATATTAATTGGTATATTAATTGGTATATTAATTGGTATATTAATTGGTATATTAATTGGTATATTAACTGGTATATTAATTGGTATATTAATTGGTATATTAATTGGTTTATTAATTGGTATATTAATTGATAACGGTACAGTGGTACCTGTGTTGTTAGACCCCCTGTTGTAAGACCAACTTGCCTTATGTGACTGCCTTGCTCCCACACTACAAGTAACAAGTAGTGGTTTTAGTGCATTTTGCACCCCGATGAGAGAGCGCACCCCCACCAGAGACCACTTCATGACCGCAGAAGAGGCAGTCTTATAACGCAGGGACCACTGTATATCAATTGGTATATTAATTGGTATATTAATTTGCTTAAATATCTACATTGATGACTTCAAACAGTTACTGTACTGTTTAAAGGAGAAAAAGGAGGAATAGAACATTGATTAAAAAAAACCAGATTCCATGCAATGAATCCATTTGTCTTAGACCCCCAGCAACGGTACTATTTTTAGAATTTTACCCCTAGGTCACATGACCAAATTAGGCCAATCAGACTGCTCCTTGCCATACCCCGTCAGTCTAATTCCCGCCAGTCTGATTCCCTTCTTCAACAGAGACACACGTTTGCAACTTCTTCATACTAAAACCTTCTTTATTTGGACTACTTACTTTAATTTTCAATTATAGGATTGCAGGCGATTCAGAGGGTGCTTCAGAGTAACCAGCTGAGTTATGGGGCGATCATTGGATATTCAGGGACGAGGGTTTTTTAGATTTCACAACAGGAATTCATTTGTTTCATCAAAATTTTGACAGAAATTGAGGCCTCCAACATCCTATATATTATTTTTTAATGGAGGTGTTTACACACCGCCATTTATGTAGTTGGTGAGAAGGGGGGGGGGTAAGAGAGTGGGTAAGAGAGTGGGTAAGAGAGTGTAAGACTGTAAGATTTAGGCGGGAAATTTGAAATTGGAGAAGAAAATCTGAAATTACTCTTTGCATGTTTCAAATTATCTACTAATTGTTAAATTGCCCGGAACTAGAGGTACAGGGCTAATATTGCAGCTTACTTGTATTAACCTAAAATAATTCTAAGTTCTCCTTTCATCAGTTTTTGTTTGGAGTTTTTTTTTTGGTCTTACAGTCCACCATTTTGAAAATGATGTGTATTGTGTTTAGTGTATGCAGATGAGCTGTCCACCATTTTGAAAATTATGTGTATTGTGTTTTGTGTATGCAAATGAGCTGACCTGGAACTATGTCTTGGTGACATTAGGATGTGTATTGGTCAGTTTTCTGACCTGGAAATTGATGTCAACATAATACTAGGTCTTAAGAGATGAGATTTCAATAGCTTTATAAATCTCCAACTATTTTAGTCAGATATATATATGGATGGGTAGATAGATAGATAGATAGATAGATAGATAGATAGATAGATAAGGGACTTTTTAAAAGGGTGTATTACACTCCTTCTCATAAATATGGAATACTTTTTTGGATTAAACGTGTCAAATGAAAGTAAATTTCAGAGTGTGAAATTCTGTGAATGTCAGCAAGGTCCATTGTAGAGGTCAAGTTATCTTCTCTAATCACTCTTTGAAAGTCTGAACTACATTTTTTGCAAGAATTTTAAATTTTTGGAAGAATGCACCTCACATTAAAAAACACCCTGAATTTCCATATTTCGTGCGCCTGTAACTTTTCCTGGGGTTAATGCTGCAGCATGTGTTTTAAACCGCAGTATGTTCTTCCCTTTAACGGTCATCGGAAGTAGTTACGATTGAATCGGACCGTCATGTGCTACAGCAGAAGTTGATAAAGTTATCAATTTCAATGGAGAATTTTGAAGTATTCCATATTTATGAGCAACCGTGTAGATAGATCTGATTGCATTAATTTGAAGGATAGATTATATAGATCAAATAGATAGATTACACAGATTAGTTATATTGCGCAGTTTTATCAAAAGGGTTTGGTAAGCAGAGTAATAGGTTGCAATTTGGTACTTCAAACCATTTGTGACATGATCAAAAATGTCTGGGAGATGGGGGTAGGGTAGGCCGGTAGGGTTAGCTCAGTAGTAGCACACTGTGGTTGTCAATCGCAGCCTGGTTTCCTGGGTCTTGGTCTGATTAACGCTCTCACCGGGTCAACTAGGACAGCAGTTTCAAGCATCCTTCGCCTCATTGCTATGTCCTCCTAATTAGCTTACAAAATGCATAAATACTGGACATATAGCCCCAATAATCTAACCATCTTTCTATAATATTCATGCCTATCCAACATGAGATTTCACTTCATTTAAGCTATCAGAGCTATTTTTGAATTCTGGATTTATAGATTTTTCCTCAGCGCCAGTGGTAGCCAGACAAGCGCTCTTAACCATTTGGTCAATTTGGCAGTCCACAAGTTAGCTGGCAGTGGTAGGAAGATTGACATATGTATAGAGCAGCATATTAGTGAGTAAGTCAATTTAGAATATTTTCAATGGAATTTCAAGATCAAAATCCCAAATGTGTTTCATTCAAATTAGATGTTAAATTGGTGTTCCTTTTGATAATTTAAAATGGGGTAAATGTGCAACATGTAGAGAACTCGTGTTCTATCTGCCATCTCATCGATCAATCACTGTGAGCAACTACTGCTCTTAAAGGGCAGCACTCGTGTATATCTATCTATCTATTAGCTATCTATCTGTATATAGATCTATATATATATGTAATGTAGTCATATATATATGTAATGTACTCATAGCAGTGCAGGATGAATGATCTACTGGATTCATGGTATGCGAAATTAGTCACTACACCACCTCCATTTTGAACCCCTGGGTTCTTGTTCTAAATGCAACAATGCAGTGTCAAGAAAATGTCCAATATAATTTTGTTTATTTCAAGACTACCTGAAAGAATTAAATATGAATTTAGAAAAAAATCCCCCCCCCCCCCAACCGAATAGCTAATGGTTGCCCGAGCAAGCTCAGGTCCATAGATCTAGAGATGTAGTGTTATACAGCTCTACATAAATGTTTCGTATTTTGGCAATTTACTGCAATTTAATTATTGACTCTGGTTAATTGTGTTTCAAAATATTTTTTTTCATTTTATTTGCAGGATTTTTAAGTACAGAAGATGACAATGCATCAGGCAATTACGGAGTACTTGACGTTTTAAAAGTATTAGAGTTTGTGCAGAAATATATAGAACCTTTTGGTGGAGACCCGAACAAGGTGACCCTGGCAGGAGCTGGGTCTGGAGCAGGAATTGTCGGAATGCTCCTGGTATCGCCAAAGTCTTTGCAATACGATGGCAGTAAGTGAAAATTTAATTGGTACAGAATTGTTCAGTTATCCATAGGCTTTTTTGAAGTTTTTCTTCCATCTGAGTTGGCTAAAACTTGACTCAAAGTATTTTTTTTTTCTATTTTCGTATTTCAATTATTCTTGATTTTTTCTCCACACATTTAATCTGAGTTTTTAAATCACAGAGATATAATATAGAGGTATACTGTAGCTCTCTAAGTTTCTTGCAATTAATTATCCGGAGAAAATTTGTTAATTATGAAAGGTACATTTTGCTTTATATTGAAACACTGACGTTAGTCATTTAAGAGCCAGGCGCTGATTATATATTTTAAAATGTTTTATCTTAATTATTCATAACAGTTATATTAATTTAATTATTCTTTGCAGACCGGCCACTTTTCCACAAAGCCATAATGATGAGTGGTTCGGACTTCTGCGAATGGGCGTTGGTCAAACCTGTGTGGAATATGAATGCCAGGGAGTACGCTAAGCATTTGGGATTGAGTGTGAGTTATGTCTCTGTAATTTTTTCAAATTTTTTGTATGAAAGAGAATGCCAAGATCAGTTTAAAAGTTGGAACTGTACATGGTCATGTCTGGAGGCAAGGGGAAAAAGCCCCCTGTCAAAAATAGCGAGTGTTAACTAGTAGAAATTTTTTCAGCAATGGGGCCGGGTTTTCCGAGGTCCTTAACAAAGTCTAATCGGCCTGACAGTACTGGAGTATGGTGGCAATCCATGCTAAACGTTCCATTTAAGACTCGGCAATACAAATCCGTAATGTTTTCAATGGATTAAAATACCAGCTCCACTGACTCGACAATGGTACAAAATGGCGGCTTGTTCCCGGAAAAAGTTTTGTTCTGCACAGCGAAGCCAGAGAGCAGAAAAAAGGAGAGTTCCACTATCACGGCCTATTTTCAATATTTTTCTTTAATTTACTTTTACTCTGGTGGAGCCATTCAAAAATTATGTTATGGTGAAAGAGGGTTTGTAAGCTTTATAGTCATATATATGTTTACTTAAATTTAATGGAGAATGTGTTCTAATTCCAAACGGGACTTTTCAGACCAATTTTTTGTTTCGTAATTTTTATAATGGTGCCAGTGTATTCTTGTCCCTGAGGCTGCCTCATTTTTATTGGTGTGTAATATTCTCACAGTCTAATATTGCATTTGATAAACTTTTTGAAATTCTGAATTGCAGGTTGGATGTGACCCCTACTACGGCAACACCTTGGAAGATATGGTCGAATGCTTGAGATATAAAAATTTTGAGGAGATTGTTAACGCTTCAACGACAGTTTATAAAGCGGTAAGTCCTCAATAAATGAAATAAAAAATAATTAGGGATTGTTCAGAATTTATGACTGCGAGGGGGTGGGAGTTTTGCTGGAAATTCCCGTCAAAAATTGATACCCCCCTTGAGTTCATGTGGATTTTTAGTACCCCACCCTTAGGTTTCAAGTGTATTTTTAGTACCCCCCCCCCCAGCATAAAATGCAATGCACATAAATTCTGAACGGTCCCTTACTTTGGTCCTTGACTTCTTTGCGATATCTGCAGACCTACGTTACCTGTAATATTGAAAATCCTTGATTACAGTACGGCAGTCTAGCGGGTCCATTTGGCCCAGTGATAGACGGAGAGGAGCGACAAATATGGCCGACAGATCCCAAGTACGAGAGATACCGGGGGACATACATCGGAGGGGTCATTCCAGAAGATCCTGAAGTATTACGAGCGGCAGGGAAGTTCATGGAGATCCCCATTCTAGCAGGAGTTAATAAGGATGAGGGCGCGTACATTGTGGGTGAGTTGTACTGAATTAATTGAACAATATGGCCGGAATCACGACATTTTTAGGATGTAGTGACTTGTGTCAAAGAGCCTTTGAACTGGCTGCAGGTTGTAGCTGAGCTGGTTGCAATGAGATTATATGCTCACTTGAGAAGAATTGACGTTTTATATATATTGCAGTTTAAAAACGAATAAAGATCCAAGACACTCCTTCGAAAATGCTTTGTGGAAAGCTTGATTACTTTATAGTTACTACAACATGGCAGAAAAATTTGGAAGTAATCTTAATTGGTCTACCTGCAAATTTTTTAATCTCAAATCAAATTTTTGAAGATAAAAGTAAGTTTCGGAACGAATTGCTCCTCCCTTATGATTAAACTGAGAGGTCATAATTTTTTTAAAGTAGCTAGGCAGTCGGGACTTATAGCATGGAAGGTCATGTAAGAGTCTTACATTGACCTTCCTTGTTAGTGCCCTCTCTGTCAAAGGAACTCCCCTGGCAGCGAAGATCTAAGATGGAATGATGCCTCTTTTTCAGAAAACATAACAAAAGAAATCATCGGCCTGCGAATGGAGGAAGGGATGGATCCAGGGACATTCAGGGACATTCTATACAACATGGTCTACGAGAGAAGAGCTTTCTTGAGAAATGTCGATGAGACTGTCAATGCCCTTGAATTTGAATACACGTTCTGGTCACGGCCTGACAACAAAACTGCCGTCCGACAAAATCTTATTGATGTGAGTGATTCGGCCATATAGATTATTATTCTAAACGATGGAATGATTGGATCTTTACTGAATATTTTGCTGATGATGCATTTAAGAATGATTTGGTCTTAAACAGTGAAAAGTGAAATGGGGGACACAAAAAAGTTGTGGAAAGTTTTTACTGATCGGTTATGCCATCTATTTAAATATGGCTATTGTACTTTTTGGGGAAAATTTTCTGCACTTAAATTTGTTACGTTGCATTTATCTAATTCCTGGCTTCATTGTGTTTCAGCTGTGGTCTGATTCGATGTATGGTTGGTGCGTGGATGCCGTACTAAAAGCCCACGCTTCTAGTGACTTGACTTATGCGTACACTTTTGAATATCGGTCGCCTTATGAAGTCCTTCCCTATTGGCAGGGTAAGTAAATGGATTAAAATTTTGAATTTAATACCAGAAAAGAAATTGATATGAGAATTGGCCATAACTGGTCAGTGGTCAAGCAATTATTAGGCTGCAAAATAAAATTAATGAGCTGAAAAAATTGAATTGGCCCCAAAAATTATTCAGACTGCGAAAATTGAATTGGCCCAAAAAATTATTCAGACTGCGAAAATTGAATTGGCCCAAAAAATTCATTGGGTGACAAAAATTTTTTAAATTGCCCAAAAAATTAATTGGGCTGCAAAAATCGGATCGGCCCTAAAATTCTTTGGGTGACAATAAATTGAAGTGGTCCTAAAAATTCATTGGGTGACAAAAAGTGAATTGGCCCTAAAAATTCATTGGGCTGCAAAAAAATTGAATTGCACCTGAAAATCAATAGAACTGCAAAAATAAAATTGGCCCAAAAAAAATCATTGGGTTGCAAAAAAATTGAATTGGACCAGAAAATTAATAGACATACAAAAATTGTATTAGGCCGAAAATTTATGGGACTGCAAATATTGAATGGTTCCTAAAAATTAAAAGAGCTACTAAGGCAACACATAATTGATCTTTAGCTTCTTGGATCCTCTCAAGGTGAACAATTTTTTTTTTTATAATGTCAAAAAAATTTTGTTTTTTTTCAATTTTATCTTCCATCGGCAGGAAATCTATTGTATCGGCGGGTCCACGAAGCTAAGAATCAATTATGTGTGGCCTAAAATTGTAGTTTGCTCCAAAAATTAATGGGGCTGCAAATGGTGAATTGGCCCAAAAAATCAATGGGCCGAAAAAATTGAATTTACCCTAAAAATGAGGCTAGAAAATTTGAATTGGCGGTAGAAATTAATAGGATTGCAAAAATTGAATTGGCTCTAAAAATTAATGGGGCTGCAAAAATCAAAATGGCCTAAAAAATATTTTCTCTGCAGAAAGTGAATTTGACCTTAAAATTAATTGGGCTGCAAAAATTTAATCGGCTCTAAAAATCAATGGGGCTACAAGAATTTATAAAGGGCTTCAAAAAGTGAATTGGCCTTTCGATGTAATCGGGCTGCAAAAATTTCACTGGAAATAAATGCCTTAAAAAATTTAACACCCATTTCCAAAATATTTCATGGTGATGGTAATGTGTTGATTCTCTAAAAATTGGATTTTCACGTTGTTTAAAGAAATTACAAAAAATTGATATCTTTTTCAGGGATCCCCCATGGTAAAGATGTGGAGTATTTATTTGGATACCCCTTTTTCAATGACACATGGGGCAACATTACAGGAATAATTCCCAACCAGTGGGAATACCATTCTGAAGATAGAAACATATCAGAATTTGTCATGCACATGTGGGCTAATTTCACCAAATATTCGTAAGTAAAAGATTTAAAGTCTACTTTTGTTTTGTACAACAGTTTTAATAGTGACAGCATGGTTGGTGAATAAATACACAAATGATATAATTTCTTAATACGTAATTATGCTAAATTATTTTAATTGGTAACCTTTTATTGATACCATATATATGTAAAGTATGCTACACAAATTAATAATTTACCCTCCTACAGACCACATGACCCTCAAAGAACCTCCTTAACTTGAACGCTGTGTCCGTTAAACGGCAAATAATCTATGCATTTTATCGGCCTATTTGATCTGTCAATTGTCTATAAGTGGCAGGTACAATTTCAATTATTTCATCGGGAATGTCTTTTGTATTTATTACAGAGTTCCGACAATTGTCTTCACGAGAAACGTGACCTGGTTCCCACTCACCCTGACTAACCTCAGTTATTTGCGAATCATGGAGATTTCTTACATGGACATCAACTATCGACAAAATCATTTTGGATTTTGGAGGGATTATTTTCCCCATCTTTCCCAGCAGTGGCCTAGTAAGTAGAATTTTACTTGAATTATTAAATTTTTTTTTAGTCAAAGAACGTTCTGATATCAGAACTCCAGCAAACTCTACTAACCCGAGGGTATTCCCTGACGTGCGTCTATACGCACATGAAACATGCACCAATTCGGGTTGAGGTGGGTGTTAATTTCAGTTGGGAGTAAACTCAGTAAAGACCAAAGACGGTTGAGTAATTTTTTTCCCGGAAGCACTTCCGCTGGAAAGCATGGAACTCTTTTTGGTGTTCAGATAAAACTATTGAGAAGCACTGGAGTTTTCTTTTAAATCAAAAACGCTCATCATAAAATGTTAAAGAGCAGTACTCCATATTGTCATGTAGAGTTCACACAGTGGGCTTGGCACTGCTGTGCTATATGTCTATAAATAGCTCACTATCCTGTGCGCCCCTCTCTGATCCCAGCTCTGAAGCACCCCAAGTCCCCAACACCTTGGTCCTTAGCTGGAGGTTGCAATCTTGGCTGAATGATAAATTGTCTGAGGTGTTACGTGTATGCAGAACATGACAATATATGGCACCACATTGGATTTCATTAAATAACTCAAATTTCCATATTTATTTCAGTTACTACCACAATACGCCCAACGCCAAGACCGTTACGTGAATTTGAGATGGCCACGTGGTCCATGACTTGTGGCGCCCTCTTACTATTATTTTTGATAGGGGCGTTAGGAATTACGTTATGGCGGAGAAGACGATCGCCCTACGAAAACGATTATTATTAGTTTACAGACAATGGTAGAGTTATAACATATTTTTTAAATGGAGAAGATGTGATGTACATTGCTTTTCTTGTCTTGTTGGTTGACTATAAATGCAGGAAGATTTGTCATTATGAAAAATTATGTATACAAGAACATTCCATTGTAGAATACTAATATTGGAATTATATATTCAACATTTAATTTTAACCTAGGCCCTACCAATTTTAGATTATTCAGCCTAGGCCAATATGAATGTTGTTTTAGAAATACAGAGTAAGGCTATAATGTTAAAAATGACACAGCTCTTCTTTGCTTATTCAAAAAACTGTATGAATATAACATCTGATTTTTTGTGAGATTTTATCCAATTTTGATTTTGAGTTTGATTTTGCCCTGCCAACTTTTTTCCGTTTATTATTTGCTGATGTATATTTTAACATTCAAATATTTCCGATTTGAATTGCTACTATTTGATAATTAGTATGAGAGCTTACTGCTTAACTTTTAGAGTGAAAATGTGTGTGATCTATGCCTAGATTTATAAAGTTGTAACTGGAGTGTATGTACTTGAAATGTGTAAAATGTTTTTCGGTTGACTTACATGACTTTTCTCCTGTTTTAGTGGAGATTGAGATTCATATATTTATAATCAAGAATATATATTGAGAATTATTAGATGTACAAAATGTCTCAATACAGATCCTTGGTTCCTTGACTCCTTGTGTTATACCTTGAAATGTGTCTCCTATAACCAAGATACTTGTACGCTTACAAATTGATAATATCTTGTTTCTGGCTCTCCCAAGTCTAGCTCGGATCTAGCTGCATTTGCAGATTGGCAGTTTAATAAGGTTGTACATGATTATTAGTGCCTCTAATTAGCCCATACTGGTGCTGATGGGGCGTAAAACACAAATTCACTCACTCACTATACATGATTATTACCAGTGGTGGCGCTAGGAGTCTAAAATTTTCAGTGGGAAAGGGCAAGTAACAGCATGGGATTAGTTTAGACGGGCTTTTTCTCAATATTTATTATTCTTTAAGTTTAGGCTTAAAGAAGAATAAAATTTAATATTGGAAAAATGTTACCACTTTTTTCAAGACTGACTTCAATTGTATGGATGTATTTTGCCTTTGAAATTTGGGTGCTATTAAGACAATTCTCTAAGATTTTAAGTATTTTTGTGCATAAAAACACTCCTTGTATGATTTACTTGTTATTTTCCCATTTGATGATGATTTTATCCGTACATGTACTATTTCCAGCCCACTTTCAAGTAAATTAAATTTTAGTTAAAATTGCTTTGCTGATCTCACATGTATACTAATGAGTGTCAAGAGTATGTAAGAATTGCATTTAATTGTGTCTGGAAACATGTACCACAATTTTTAAAATTTTACTGAAATGATTTACGTCCTGTGTCTGTGATTCTATATTATACATACACGTATATTGTTACATTATCATATGCAAGATGTTATTTATGGTATACAGTATGATTCTCTATGTTGCATGCTCCATCGGTGCAGTATTAATTGCATTTATCTTAGGAAAATATACTATGAGACTATATACTGATAATTTAATTAATTATTTATTAATAATGATTGATATTTACAGTGTAAATATGTGATATAAACCCACCATAAATTTAATAACTGTAAATGACATGCTTATGATTGTCATGAAGGTGTATCATATCTCTGTTTTTCGGAATGTCTATCTCTTTTTGTTATGTCAGTTATGACAATCAGTGTTTTATTAACTTTTAGCTATCAGGTTTTCTGTATGAATTCAGAATACAAAAGACTAGTTTATTCGTCATACTATTATACAAATTTACAGACTGACTTGCATGGCGAGTGACGACAAAATGTACATTATTTAAAGCTTGTCTGATATCCGGTTAAAATGACATCATGATACACTTAATTTACTGTTCAAAAATATATATATTCATGTACAGAATTTTATTTTTTATTTTTTAAAGAATGGATTTAAGATTGTCAAGATTTAATCTCCATTTATCAATTAAATCTTTGTAAATTATCATGATTATGAGATGAATCACAGTCAACCATACTGTACTTTATGCTTCCAACTTCTGTGTATGACTGAGATTTGAATGAGATTATCTGGTTATGGTAAATATATTTTTACGAAGTGATTGTTTTTGAGAGGATTTTATATGATGTATAAATAAACTATTTTTTGATGAAAACCAGATTTTGTGGAATATTGACTCAAACGGTATTGATGAAAACTAATGCAAAAAAAAAATTGCACAGAAGTTCCATCATCTGACTTATTATACTACTGCTCACTTCATATCCTGTCATTTATAGGCCTAATCATGATTAGATATGATAATGTCCAGATACAAGGAATCTTAGCTGACTGATATATGCATAGTGCATTGTCAGGGGCAGATCCAGAAAAATTCGGACAGGGATGAAGCTTGAAGGAAGAAGAGGGGGCGAATAAAAAATAATTATTTTTTTTCAGGCCTAATGGTGGGGGGGGGGGAGGGAATGTATTCAATGTAACCTCCAACCCCCCCCCCCCTCCTTCTACAAATCTGCCTCTGAATATTGTAAACCCAGTGATCAGTGGTTGACAGTTGCACCTACTAAAGTGGGTTGCAAGGGGAGGACATGATTATAACAAGAATTCCTGACTAACCACATCCAGGGTTCCACACGACCATCCAGCATTCCAAAAATAGCTCACATTCCTAACTGAGTCATGTATGTCTCTAAGAGCAATGTTTGGTCAGTAATTATCTCTTAAATGCCAAATCTTGAATTGTCCCTGAGTTTATAAAGCTGTCAGGCTGTGCAAAAACTGAATTTAAAATTGCCATTATATAAATTCATGTTAATTATCATTTAGTGAATTAAATTAATTTCAAGATTTTGTAATTAGTTGCCAGTTTTGGCAATTTCTCTTTATTAATTCTGATATATTTTATATCTACATGTTATATTTAAATTGTCTAGATCAAAATTAAGCCTATATAGTTCAAGGATCGTTATTCAATTTATTTACAAACACAATGAATCAGGACCACAGAATAAGTGGAGCACTTGGTGGTTTATGGCTGAAATGTAGGCCTCTAGGCTCCTGGTTGCACATGACATGCTGATGTCATGCTCTTCTTTGACATGAATCGATATCTCCTTGTCCCTTTTTAAGCAGGCTAGGCCTGCTTGTAAGTTGTTAAGCTGTTTGGCATGGGTGTCCTCAGTTGATGGTGTACTATAGATACATGTTGAATTGTCTTATTTTTGTGTTTCATTGATTATTTGGGTTAGCAGCATGTCTGCTTTTTAGCAACAATATGTGAAATGGCTTGGTTGGGGAGTATGATGTTCTCAAGAATTAGCCTATCTTCAAGCTGGAGTTCACTTCCAAATAGGCCATTTTGGAAATCTGGTCATGTGACATACATGTATTTAACACCAGGGGGTCTCATGAATCATGACACCCTGGTGGCACAAATGTATTGAATTTTTCTTAGCTCATAGAAGATGTTTGGGTGATATTATACAAATGACAGAACAATTCAAGGACAACCAAATTCTGTGTGATTACATAATCATAGAATAAAATTTCCTTGTCTAAATGGTAAAGAGCAATTTAGAGTGGCTGATTACTGAGTGTGTTTTTTTACACCTTGCAGCCAGTCATTGCTGATGTGCAATGAACCTGTTGCAGTGTTGCTATTGGGAAAGAAATGTAGTGCCTGCCCTAATTCCTTGGTACTTCATTAAATATATTGTCTGCAGGTTTGACATATTTATTTTGATTTGAAGCACACATGCTTTTATGTATTGCTTTACTCTGTCATGAATCGTTCCATTGGAAGCTATTGGAAAACCGTGAGATTTGAAGGCACACTTAGGAGAATTCAACTTTCTCAATTTTTAATTTATGCCAAAATCAATGACATTTTAGAAAAATGGGCAAAACTTTTTTTAACAGCATGGTAGCCAGTAATTTGCTATTTAAATGAGATCTAATGCAGCTAGAAGCATAATTATTTTCTGATGAATGCGGTAACGTCTATTCTATATTGTTTCACAATTTCAGCTCCCAGCTTAATCCTCAAATTTTGTAAATTGATTTCTATGAACTGTTCTGTGTCCAAAATTACCTATAGGCCCTATGTCTTTATTTTCTGACATTTGTGTGAAACTAGCCTGTTTATGATGTATGCCAATTTATAAAAAAAATGTATCTGATTGTTTTCTTAAAATTTGATTATTACTAAAATTGACGCATGACAAATGACCAGAATCTTTAATTAATCAGTGCAGCTGCACTTTGATGTCTCACAGAATTAAGTATTTTAACAATTTTCTTCACATTTAGGGCAAATGTTTTAGTGTTTTTGAATCACTAATACATGGAATGCTTTTTTCTGAAAAGCATAAGTAAAACTCAATTTATGACTTTTAAGCAGTCAACAGGCTAAACATACCTGTTACCATGGCTATCAAACAAGTCGGTGAAATTTTTTTGTTTTTCATTTTTGGAATGTGCAGTTCTCATAGAGTGGCTGTGCAAAATTTTAGAAAAATCTATCTGATCTAACTACACGCTTGAGTCACCTTAAATAAATTATTCAGTTATTTCGTATTATTTTTCTTGATAGTAGCTCCATCCTACATATCTATTATTGATCAGAAGACTAAGACATTTGATTGGTCATTCATGCAAAAATAAAGTATTACAGAATGAAATTGCTTGTGCAAATATTTGTCATATTGAAAGAAACAAATTAAAAAAGCATTAATTATAACTTGCACAACTGTCCATGGTTGCATGACATTTAAAATGTTAAATTTTGCTTGTGGTATGAAATTTGTCACGGTTTTCCACACAAAGTCTGGCTAGACGAGGCAAAAAATACATGAGTTTCTTGAGTAGGTGAGACTCATCCTCATTGACCTTCACAGAAATACGCTCTCATGTTGACCTGTACACATCAATTGGATCATATAGATTGATTCTGATGGCTCTTTTTCTTAACTTCATATAATAATGATGATGTCACAATGTCCATGTTATAACTATGTAGCTACAAATCATGAAATTAATAAATTCTCACAATAGTGATGAAATCACAAAGTAGATAGCAAGCATCAGAGTCTATTTATTTCCGTGCATACCCAAAATAAATCTAGGGGTCATTTTATGCATGGAAGAGATCATTTCAGCAAGAACAAAAAATCATACGTCAAAGAAAATTACTAAATGTTGACACCACAATACACAGGACAATGTAAGAATTTTTTCATTCGAAACTTACATTCAGAGTAACTTTTTTAAAAGACCAAAAGAGATCTCGGTAACTTCAAACATAAATGCTTCAAACAAATGGCACAAAATTTTGTCACTGCAGCAAGAAACATTCTTGCCTATAACTTCACATAGCTCAGTAACACAACTTATATCCAATATTGCAATGTTAGCCTTACAGCTTTCCCAGCTCACTCTTCCGTAGCCTGCTTTTGAATCCACGGATTCTTGTTTCTTTTTCTTTTTTTCGCGCCTCCCCCTTTTTGTGCCCCCCGACAGGTGGCTGTTGCGTCAACTCTTCAGTCTCTGAGGACGGATTATCTCTTGAGCACGTGCGTCAAAGGAGCGTCATCAAGTCTGCGCCAGTTCTCGACGGATTCTCCCTTGTTTACTCACTGGACCTGGACATCTGTATTTGCGTCAAAGTAAGTTTGTTTTATTAGTTCTATTCATCTTGTAACCGCAAACATAAAAAGATGACTCACTTACTGTGACTGTCAATCAATTAGCATATTTATGTCGCGCGCGCTTCTGTTGTATGGCTGCACGTGCTAGAACGTTATGCTAATGAGGTGGGGAATTCCGATTTCAGAAAGACAATTAACACAGCAACAAGAATTAATACACAGTGGAGCACATGGCCTGTTTCCAGATTGATTTGTGCCAGGATGGATGCGTGACAACTGCCCAACCAGGGATGGAGTGAAGCAAATGGAGTGACAGATTAAGGAAAGGTGGGTAGTTATGCTAAACTTTTGAGATTAGACATTAAATTATAGTACTCAACTTGTCCTGTGAGGCTGTGTGAGTGCAATCCTGTGATTGTATAAGTTCTGCAACTGCAAATTTTAGAGATTAAAATTTAAAACAATCTGATTTATCTGTTCATCACCCATAGAATCTGCTGAACTGTTCATGTGCTATCAACACAATTGACAATTCAACAATCAACACACAACAGTGGTGTATATTTAGCAGGGCATTGGGTCATTCCCCCCCCCCCCCCCCTGCAGCCCTCAGGCAGTTAACATAATATGGAAAAATAAGAAAATCTGCATAAAGTACACCAAATATCTGCATAAAGTACACCAAATACGCAAAATAACATGGGCCTATAATTGCTTATAATTTTAAAACCCCGGGTATAAAACCAAAGTACCAATTTTCATACGGTGGCACCTGGGGGCCATGCATACCCCCCCTCCCCCCGGCGATATCAACTTAATTTTTGACGTTGGTAATTTAGTATAGTTGTGTTGTATTTAGCATAGGGTCACAGATGTATGCATCTCTTAATCCTACACGACATCTGACCTAAATAAATAGTAATGCTTATTGAATGTAGACCCTCAGCCCTGGCATGTGTGGCATTGTGAGTTATACATACATGACATTTACATGTATGTCATTGGTTTTTCACAAATTTTTCAAGCAGGCCTAATGTTTTGTATAAATTTATAAAGATGACCCAGAACACATGTGATGATCTGTGTCAAGCGCGGTCAATGCACTGTCATTTAAAGGATAGTTAAAACAATTCATTTGCATGTATATAAATGCATAATGCATGACATAATTTGGAAAGTTGTGTGTGTCGCTTTCCTGGAGCATGTGTACACAGTACAATGTACAGTGGCATAACTATCTCTTAAGTAGGGGGGCACCTGTGGGGATGACATTTGGCTGCAGGAAACCTATGATGCTAAGGGGGCTTGGCGGTTTTCTATCGGAAAATTGTTTATTTCACGATGACGGCAACAATAATTATTTCTACCGATCGTGCATGTCCCCAAATGTTTGTTTCTAAATCGAACAAGACCCTCTTAAGAAATACTAAATAGCTCAATAATTATTTGAGTCAAGACTGCCTAGAAAGGATTTGTTAATTTCGTAAAGACAAAGATTTAGTTATTTCCAAGCGGCCAAGCCCCCTCCCCCTTGAGATCTAAGGAATGATTACCCCCTCAAGGATGTCTTTAACAAACACCATATTCAAATAGGGAGGGGGGCACCATGGGCCTGTCGCACAGACCTATATGGTTGGGGGGGGGGGTTCATTATCCAACTCCCTAGACCCCGAAGCCGTTTAATTTCACAAAAACAGATGGCTTAGCGGTTGCTTGAATGGCTAAGCCGGCTAGTTGTTTTTGATAATGGCTGCTTATGGCTCAAAGATGATGCAGCTTGAAATGGCTCAAGGTGGCTTAGTCAACATAAGATAGGTATAATTCGATACTACAAGCCATCAATACTGCACAAAGTACAATAAATTTAACTTCATGAAATTGAGCCATCTCCATACATTTATGGACAGTACTACCTGGGGCAACCGCAGCGGTTCTTCGTGTAGCCCCCCCCCCCCCGCCACACCAGCTCCTACACTATGGATGAAATTTTTTTTGAATCAAGGCTGTTTGGCAATGCATACCTACCAAGATGGTCTACTAGGGTTTTCGTCACATAAAGCTCATATATTTGATTCACTTGCTACTTTTAGAATTTTCAACAAATCTTATTATTGTATACAACAATCTATTTAGGGGGTGGGGGTAGTCTTTATATTTGGGGGAGATTTTCTATATATTCTTGTAAATATGTTTGTGGCAGACAGCTGTAGAGGCCAGCCACTGTGTTATCACATCTTCATTATATCCATCCTGTACAAGCTTCCACTGGAGTCACGCATCACACAGATCTGCATATAGAGGTCCTGCGGACCTGGGTGCAGTATCCTACTATTATAATACTATACTATACTATAATTCGGTCAATGGGGCTTTCTGTCCAAATTTTTCAAATTTTTGCCTGAATGCAATATCATTTATTTTAAAAGGTTGCCATATGTTGTTTTTTTAGGGGGGAAGTAGCCCCCCTGGTTTCTATTCCTATATGTGCAATTGTGCATGTATCTTGTTGTTGTAAAGCACAGATCATTGTTAACTGCTGACAGTCTGCACTTCTGTAATAGAGACTTATTACCCACCCAAATATCACAAAAGCAATAGTTGCTTCAATGCAAACTTTTAACTTCAAAAGATTGTTTAAAATTCACAAAACTTCATTTGCAAAATGCAGGACAGTGCTTCAGTAATAGTTCATGCAATTTTCAGACCAAATGTACTCTTCTGCTAATGCCTGAGCCTGGTGAGCCAGATGCCAAAGTCAACTTCATCAAAAAGTTGTCAGTGACATTTTATCCGCCAGTTTGGACTAGCTTTCTCCCATGTTCATAATATTTATACCATTGGAGTCGTCTTTTCAAGACGATTCCGTTGGTACCAAACATGCCAAGGTGACGTAAAAATAAACGGCTTACAAAATAAATGACTGCTTATGGCTTGAAATAGCTGAAAAAGTTTCCAGTTGGCTCAGCCAAAAGATTAAAGTGGCTGGCGTGGCGGCTGCTGGCGGCGGCTTCAGGGTCTACAACTCCCCCTGTAGTTACCCATTGCATGTGTTCTTCCTAGTCTCCATGTTTTAAATAAATGTGTTTTCAAAATAACTCATATTCCATAATAACATAAAATACTATGGGGGCATTTATTGATTATATGGAATTCAATTTTGGCTGAAATTATTGCAAACAGGTGACATCCTTAGATAATATTTATCAAATAGTATATAATGATTGCCCCCTTATTGTCAAATGTTGTCGATGAAAAGGGAACTGTGAAATTGCTCTACTTTTCACTTTTGATGAGTGAGCATATTTATTTCTCCTGATCATGATTTCATGCTGATCCTGATCTACTTCGAACCAGGGGTCACTCTAAATATAACAACTTCAAACCTTGGCCCAGTTGATAGCGAACAATGGTCAGATAGTCAATACCTGGTAATATTAGTCATCAACATAAATTATGTTAATCCTCAATAGTTCTTAATGATGTCTATGTGAGTTAGTAACTTTTGAAGTTTAAAATATTTTAGGGTTCAGCAAATTGTTTAATGTAAATACTAATAGCAGCAGCTCAATGACACTCATGTCTGTTAGATTGACCAGTAAAATAATTGTCTGTGATTTTATGAAAATTTGAAATCATAAACCTTGTCCGGGTCAAAATTTTTACTCATGAAGAAGTTTTGATTGTTGCTTCCTTGTCTTAGATCCGAGTTATTTCCTTGAAAAAAAGAGAAGAAAAAAGAAAAAAACAGACTATGTTTGTTGAGCAAAAAAGCACCTGCTTACTTATAATATTGAAGATCTACCCAAGGCCCAAGCATATCTGTAAATATTCTTATAAATGTCAAGATGTCACTACTTGTCACTTCCTCTGTACTTGGAAATTGGAATCAATGTTTCCAGGAACGAGAATGCCAGAAGTCATGTTATGGTGTAGCATTTCACAACAAAGTGGGTTCATATACTTTTCTATTATACACAGTAATCCTACCCGGCATATAAATATATATTGTGTGTACATATCTGTATCTGTATCTTTTCAGAAATAAATCTAGGTATCTATACTACTGGTATAATAGATAAACATTAGATACATGTACACATTGGATATATACACATAAGATGATCTGGTAGATACAATTAATTGTGAAGGTAGATGGATATATTTTATACGTGCACATGAAGAGGCTAATTAGGACAGGAAAGATACTAGGAAGGATGGTTGAAACTGCTGTCCAACATGGGTGTTGGTGACTAGACCAGCTGAAATCAAACCAGACACCCAGTGATTCAGTCATTGGAAGCTTAGACTGCTTCCAACTGAGCTAATTAATCGCCCTCCTCATAATGTATGCAGATAGATAGATGGATAGCTAGATAGATAGATGGATAGATAGATAGATAGATAGTGATTCATTAGATAGATGATTAGTGATTCAAGTGATTCATTAGTGAAATATCCCTATCCCTACCGGCTAATATTGCTGTTAAATCTGGGCTTGCTTGATCACTGCTGCCCAAGCTTCACACACATTCCCTTGGCATCCCACTCACCCGAACAGTGCACCTATCTACCTTTTCCTGTCCTATCCTTCTGATTCATATATATTAACATGTCAAAATTGTCTAATTTAGCTTTGCACGATCGTCCGTCAGGATTCCCAGCGTCGTATGTTTTTGCATCCCTGTCAATCAGACACAGAGGGCGCTGCGGGCCATCCAAACATCCAGGATTTTCGCGCCGTTTCATACATGCTTTCACGGGAACCAAACTGCAATGAAACACTGATTCTGTGCCTATTTCTGTGTCTTATCAACATTCTTTTATTCTATGATATTACACTTGCACTGAATGCCACTTAATGTGTCACTGTGACACCCTGCGTCAAGTGCAATTTACCTTCACACCTGTCAATACACAATTAAACTCATAGGTCAATCACAGAACTACCCAATTTGATGATCTCTTTGCCCTTCACTATCTTTTCTTACATTATTGCACTTTAAATGAATGATACATCTCTTGATACATATATATCAATGAATAGCCTAGATACACAGATAGAATAGAAACATAAATGTAAGCCCCATACTGGTAGATAGATCTCGAGAGATAGATTGCCATACATACTTCAGACTATCAATTCTTTCTCCCTTTCTCAACTGCTATTTACCTTCGCACCTGCCACCTGCAAAGACTCATCCTTACAGGTCAATTTGTGATCACCACATCAAAGCATTGATCACACAATTTTTCCTCCACTTTCCACATCTTTGCTCTTTCTCCATTTCACCCTCAGCACATCTACAACATTTAAACCTGAATCTCGCATTACTTCACCACCGCTACTTTGCACTTCCACTATCAAATTCCTCTATGACTTTCTATAGGCCTACATAATACATACCTCACCAAACAGAAATATACCTCAGTTTTGCACAATGTCCCACTGCCATCCCTATGGGGGGGGGGGGGCCGTGCCGAGGGTGGGGGGGGGGAGGGAATGTTTGGGCCCACGTGCCCGGGGTTCGGGGCCCATGTGCCCCCGTATTGCACCTGTGCCCCCCAAGGTGCCCCCCATATGAACTTTCCAACTCTGCCTAAAATATAACATTTACGGGCCACTGCCATGGGCAATTTCTAGTATATATATATATCTGTCGACTGGTAGAAAGATAGGTAGTGAGATAGACAGATATTGAGATAGATAGGCAGATATCTGGCCTGGTAGATTGATAGCTAGATACTTATAGGTTATTACATGGCCAAGGGCTGTATCTCCCTGGTATCATCACCCGAGACCCGAAGGGTCTCGGGATGATACAGGTCGAGGGTGATGATACCAGGGAGATACAGCTCTTGGCCATGTTATAACCTATTTATCCCATGACTTTTATTTTTGACTGTTAAACCTTCAATAAATAGATCCCCCATAAATCAGATAAATGACGAGTGTTAATTCAGAAGCAGACCTGACACAAATGACTTTCATAGCTGTGAAATACACTGTTATGGGGTTTTATTTATCCTGCAATAATTTTACCCGTGATTTTTACACAATTTTAGTGTGATAACTTAAAATTCTATAAGTTGGGAGCAGCAGTTTGTTGTGACGTCATTAGCAGCCCATAGTGATGTCATGACATGAACAATCACTACCCATTGTTTGCATAACAACGTCAGATAATTTTGTGACGTCACAACTGCATGGCCAAGAGCTGTATCTCCAAGACGTCATCATGGTGATTGGAGATGCTGATATCTTCCCTCTGAATTGGCAAATCAGATGGCTTAGATTTGGTATCTTCCCTGCTAGACTGATATCTTCCCTCCAAATTGACAAAGGGCCTGTATCTTCCCTCTGTTTCAGGGAAAAGGGTTAGAGATCTTCCCCCCTCTAAAAATATCACCCAGGGAAAAACGCTTGTATGAGGGAAAAAACATGCTTGGTCATGGGATAAGTATATATATAACCAGAAAGGTAGATAGATAGATAGACAGATAGATAGATAGATAGATAGATAGATCTATAGATACCATAGATATGATTGAAAGATAATGAGAGAGATGGATAATGAATGATACATGCCTGGTACATATTAATAGGGAAAGGAGGAGATGGATACTAACTGGATAGAAAGGGTGAATAAAACAAATTGGTTGATTGATAGAGTGACTGATATACATAAAAATCTTGTCTGGGACTGTAGGTCTTTTCCAAATTGTCATCTGTTTCATTAGGCTGTACTAGTATTGGGCAATAATAGTAGGCCAAGGTCAACGTCCATTTTCTTCCTGGAGGATGTTTTTGCAGCATTTTGAATTTTTGCTCGTAAATAAGGAGGTTAATTGAGAAATTGGAACTTCCTTCCGCGATTTAGTCAAGTACGTGCAAAAAATGAGGATGTGTAACCAATACATGTGAGAAAACTTCCTAGTCATAAATGCAATATATTTATACATATATATATAAGGCCGGACATACTTGAATATTAGCTTCACGGATCGACGGACTCAACAGATTTTCTGCCTGCGGAAAAAAAATCGAGTCTTCCCACAGTTTTATTAAATTGACATTCATGATGAAACATTTAGTTTACAGCTTTTTTTTTTGGTCCTACCGAGTACCGACCCCAGAAATGTGCCTCGAGAAGATCCGAGAAGCTAAAGATCAATTATGTCTGGCCTTATACGCAAATAGAAAAGACAATTCTCAGCCAGCAGCAGGCATGTATATATTTACAAGTCTTCTATTTAGAATTCCCATGAAATTTGATAATCTCAAATCACAGACATCTATCTCAAATCACGGATATCAATCTGTAAATAGATTAAATTCTATTAAACATTTGGTATCAGCTGATCAGTGTTATCAGAAAACGATCAGCATATCAGGATTATCAGGAATGAGTAGATTTCTACTTCAAGGATAAGGCATATTGTGCAGATAGCTAATGAAACATGCATTGTCATAGAGCCTGTCGTAGCATAATACCAGTGTACAAGTATACTTTGAGGTAGATTTGTTGTTCGATACTATCTAATTGATGTTGACCGAAGTCTGGACTACATAGGTAGGTATAAAAGTTCAGTCATTATGATTGTAGACTCATTATACTGTAGTTTATACATTTATTGTACAGTGTATAAGGGGCTGACCAGATGATAGTTGGAGGGGAGGGGTTGTGGATTTTACCCCGGGGTATACTTTTAGTTTGCTTGTGACTCTAAAAACTTTTTTTTATTATGGTACCCTAGCTTCAGGTGCACAAGTTTATTTCGCAAGGGGTCTGGGGGGCTGCACCACCCCTCCCCTCCAAATGGCTGATCAGGACAAATTCTGACCAATAGCAGAGGAGAACCACGCAAAAATGATAATACTGTATGTGGTATAGGGTAATGTTCCGTGACTCGGACACTTTTTACATCGCACATTTATTTCAGGTGGCCTGGAGGTTGATTGACAGCCTATCTATTGTCAAACCAGGTGTCAAGTGATGCCTTTGCTTACAAGCTGTAAGATGATAAACACTTGACTGACCATCTGGTCATGTATCTAGCTATAATCCCAATAATAGGCCATTGGTGAGAGTAACCTTGACTCGGACAGGGGACTCTTTGAGTCGGACACTTTGACATGCCTCACTTCAACAACTGATTTTCCAGCAAAGACACTCACCTGACACTTCGCAATGTGATATATCAGTAGAATGAACCATTGCCTTCACTCCTGACACATTGCAGGGCTATCAAACCAATATCCATTACACTGCAGTCACTGAAATAATTCTCATAAAATCCGACCAGAACATCGGCTGAAAACAACGTCATGAAGTCAGGAAAAGTCCACTTTTTGCAATGGGAGACCGAGATGTGAAATATTGTAATGACGTCACTGTAGTGGTGACGTCATAAGCATACCATGCTGCCTGGCTGCCGTGGTGTCACCTGGCTGGGGTCTTCTCAAAGCCAGCCATGCAATAATCAGCAATATATCTCATAGTTTATTGAAAACTTTATTCATATTGTAAATCTGTGGTTCTCCTCCTGTCAATGGGATAGTGAATTTTTTTTTGCAGATAATCAGATTATAGCCCTATGATAATGAAAGCTGAACTTCTTAATTTTCACAATTTAATTTTTTTAGCAAGGATCTCATCACAATACCAGCAAGTGCTCCTTCTGACCATGACAGTTACAGAAATCATGGGCCTTATGGCAGTGAGCCTAATTCCTTAGATTGTGTCATGGCAGTAGATTCATTTATTGGAAATACATGTAGTGAAATATTATATAAAAGTCTTAGTCTTAGTCATTACTGAAAGCAGGCAAAGATTTGCCTCTTTTTCCAGATCAAAATTATCCAGTTTGGGCTAATATGTAAGTAATACATGTATTAAGAATTTTTTTTTGTGGATTATTAGGATTGTGATAAATCAAGTGAAAAAAATATCCACTATTTGGCGTTTTTGGATAAAAAAAAAACACGGTTTATTAGTTAAAAACCCATTTAGTAAATTAAAAAAACAGGTTTATTTGTCCACAAAGTAGTTTTTGAAAATAATTATAAGTTTACATGTACCCATGCATAGTCCCCCCCCCCCCCAATTGAATAGTCAGGGCAACGTTCTGGGGAAAACATATGTGGCCAAAAAAAATACCGAGGAAATAACACTGGCTGGCCCTTGTCCAAGTTCCCCAACTCTCTAAACTTTAGCAGTGACACCTAATGGCAGCTTCACGGAACTAAAAAAAAAACCTGCCACATTTATAGGCTTTCACCAGGAACCTGAAATAATATTTTGCACTCAGTGACCCCAAATCAATTAAAACGCAGGCATTAAAAGGGTTTGTTTACATTTTGGCAAAATTCAGTTTTCAACCCAAAAACCATGGCAGGTACAAGCCATGCAAAAACTAAAAACATTAGGCCATGATTAGGAAGACAGTTAGAACTATTTGTCTCAGAGACATTAAATTTTGTAGAGAGATATTTAAATAGATATAGATAGATAGATAGATAGATAGATAGATAGATAGATAGATAGATAGATAGATAGATAGATAGATAGATAGATAGATAGATAGATAGATATATGGGAGACAGATAGTATATATACATGTAGATAAGCATATATATGTGATCGATAGATTGAGATAGATAGATAGATAGATAGATAGATAGATAGATAGATAGATAGATAGATAGATAGATAGATAGTCACTGAGCTCCAGCTCTCACTCTACTCTAACTGTCCCCCTCTTCCTTCTCTCACTTTGCTCCACCTCTCACTTTGCTCAAAATCTCGCTTTACTTTGATGGAAATGGTATTAGGCCTAAGATATTCACATATAAATGATTGGAAGCATAGTGGTTTGGCAAAAATGATTTGGTTTACAGAAAATTGCATCATTCTATGACATCAGCTTGCTGAGATCCACCAATTGAGCATTTTCAATAGAACAGGTATTTTCTTTAATCATAAGGTCACCAAGTTTAAGAAAGTCAGGTGAAAATCCCAGTCAGCCTGGATCAGCTGGTGAAGGTGGGCTTGTATTGGTGGGAGGAGTCAAAAAGCAGGCCACAACAGAGGTCAGCTGTGATTGGTCAAGAGTCAGAGGGCAGTGAGGGGGGATTTCTTGGAGGGGGAGCAGTAATAAAGAAGTGGCCTTTACTATTGGCCAACTGTTTTGACAGACAGATCTGGTGAAATGAGAAAGTGAGGTTCTCAATTTGGCCACCAGAGGGCCTACAGCATATTTAATCTTGGAGTAACCAGTGATCTCTATGAATATAGATCACTGGGAGTAACATCAATAGTTCCTTCAAGATTAAATATTTCCGAACTTCTAGCTTCGTGGCACCATGACAGTTACCAGTGTATCTGGTAACTGTCACGGTGGCACCAGACTTGTTTCGCAGAAATGTTACAGTAACTGTTATATAAATAATCCATAATTTCTATAAAGATATCAAAAATTGGGCCTAGATAGATTTAAAGATGTACATAGATATATCTTTTGCCTGGTTGCAAGTAGGGTGTCATTTCAAGATGTTGCTTTTACATATAATTGTAGATTGTAGATGAGAAAAACTATTTATTGCTATTTCTTTTTTTTTAGTAGCTGTGAACTGGGTGAGATAGATAGACAGATAGATAGATAGGTATATAATTTGTATATAGAAAGATAGATAGATAGAAAGAAAGAAAGAAAAAAGAAAGAAAGATAGATGGATAGATAGATAGATAGATAGATAGATAGATAGATAGATAGATAGATAGATAGATAGATAGATAGATAGATAGATAGATAGATAGAACTAAACTACACAAACCTATGAATATAGATAGAACTAAACTCACGCCTATGAATATCTCAGTAAGATTTAGGCCAATTGTAAATACTAGCATAATTCCCGTGTATGAGAGGAAATTTTTAAAGCTGAACATCATATAAAAGTTGACAGAAGCACAACATTGGAGCCTATAGGCATTGGGTGAGGCTGATGGTCAGTGTGTGAAAAATGCATTTATCATTGCAATCTCACTATATATATATAATAATTTGTATTATGGGATAGCATGACGTCACATGGCTTTTCCCTAATTTCTCACTTTGCTCCAACCTCTCCCTTTGCTCCCACTTCTCTCTTTGCTCCAACCTCTCCCTTTGCTCCCACTTCTCCCTTTGCTCCCATCTTTCCCTTTGCTCCAACCTCTCTCTTTGCTCCAACCTCTCCCTTTGCTCCCACCTCTCCCTTTGCTCCCACTTCTCCCTTTGCTCCCATCTTTCCCTTTGCTCCAACCTCTCTCTTTTCCCCAACCTCTCCCTTTGCTCCCACCTCTCCCTTTGCTCCCACTTCTCCCTTTGCTCCCATCTTTCCCTTTGCTCCAACCTCTCTCTTTTCCCCAACCTCTCCCTTTGCTCCCACCTCTCCCTTCAAATGCTCCAATTTCTCACTTTGCTCCAACCTCTCCCTTTGCTCCCACTTCTCCCTTTGCTCCCATCTTTCCCTTTGCTCCAACCTCTCTCTTTGCTCCTACATCTCCCTTTGCTCCCATCTGTCCCTTTGCTCCAATTTCTCACTTTGCTCCAACCTCTGCCTTTGCTCCCACCTCTCCCTTTGCTCCAATTTCTCACTTTGCTCCAACCTCTCCCTTTGCTCCCACTTCTCCCTTTGCTCCCACTTCTCCCTTTGCTCCCACTTCTCCCTTTGCTCCCATCTTTCCCTTTGCTCCAACCTCTCTCTTTGCTCCTACATCTCCCTTTGCTCCCATCTGTCCCTTTGCTCCAATTTCTCACTTTGCTCCAACCTCTGCCTTTGCTCCCACCTCTCCCTTTGCTCCAATTTCTCACTTTGCTCCAACCTCTCCCTTTGCTCCCACTTCTCCCTTTGCTCCCACTTCTCCCTTTGCTCCCATCTTTACCTTTGCTCCAACCTCTCTCTTTGCTCCTACCTCTCCCTTTGCTCCTACCTCTCCCTTTGCTCCCATCTTTCCCTTTGTGCCAACCTCTCCCTTTGCTCCAACTTCTCCTTTTGCTCCAACCTCTCCCTTTGCTTCCATCTTTCCCTTTGCTCCAACCTCTCTCTTTGCTCCTACTTTTCCCTTTGCTCCAACCTCTCCCTTTGCTTCTATCTTTCCCTTTGTGCCAACCTCTCCTTTTGCTCCAACTTCTCCCTTTGCTCAAACCTCACCCTTTGCTCCCACCTCTCACATCGCTCCAACCTCTCCCTTTGCTCCAACCTCTCCCCTTGCTCCCACCTCTCCCTTTGCTCCAACGTCTCCCTTAGTAGTAGTGGTTCAAACCTCTCCCTTTGTTCCCACCTCTCCCTTTGCTCCCACCTCTCCCTTTGCTCCGGCTTCTCCCTTTGCTCCCACCTCTCACATCGCTCCAACCTCTCCCTTTGCTCCAACCTCTCCCTTTGCTCCAACCTCTCCCCTTGCTCCCACCTCTCCCTTTGCTCCAACGTCTCCCTTAGTTCAAACCTCTCCCTTTGTTCCCACCTCTCCCTTTGCTCCAGCTTCTCCCATGCTCTGTCCTCTCCCTTTGCTCCCACTCCTCCCTTTGCTCTTACCTCTCACAAAATGCCCCTTCCTTTGCTTTAACCTCTCACTTTGCTCCCAAGTTTCCCTTTTTATTTTCAAAATTGTTTTATTGCTTCAATCAAGTAATGTTATTACTGTATGGTTATTATGCATTTTTCACTTACACAGAGCATCAGCATAGTTGCGAGTTCTCTTGAAATTTTCTCCCATTTCGCGGTATAATATTATGCTAATGCTATATATTTGATCACTCTGAGGCCATTTATTTGTCTTGTTAAAGAAAGAGTTCAGAAAGAGATGCATATCATTGAAAACCCTGTGATTCTAGGACAAACATAACTCTTTCCCGGCTGGCTCAAGTTTTTGAGTAGAAAACCCTTAATTTTGTCAAAATATAATCAACTCTTTTTAATATCAAATTTTAATTGGCTTGGGGGTCACTGAGTGCAGGATATTCTTGAGCTCTGTTTTGGAAGTGTCAAGAGTTAGCCACCAGGTGTCACTGCTTGTAGTTCCAAAATCTGAAGATAGGTGGCCCTTTAAAATGTGCACCCTATTTTGGAGAATGAGGAGTGTTGACATGAGCTGTCCCTCTCCCAAACAATCCCCCTCACTGTCTCTCTCTCTGTTGACCAATCACTGCTGAGTACTGTTGTGGTCTGTATTTTGACTCCTCCCACCACCAGAACCACGTGCTCCAGCTGATCCAGGGGCCTGTAAACCAAGTCTGCCTTTCTTAACTCCAAATATATTGCTCTTTATTGCAGCTGACTGAGAATCTCACCCGACTTTCTTAAAGTTAAACTTGATGAGAGTGTGATTCAAGAAAATACCTATTCTAGAAAATGCACTACATGTATTACTAATTAGTGAATCTAATCAACCGAATGTGAAATGTCATAGAATGATGTAGTTTTCTGCTGACCAAATAATTACATTGTACTCGTTCAGTTGCAACATTTGTATGATGCCTCTATCTTTCCAGTCCTTTATTTGTGAATATACTATTATCATTTTCAACTGAAGTTTTCAGTTATGAATTTTAAATTACATGCCAAGATATACATTGAATCTTCCTTTTTTGGTATAGATCTATAGTTATCTTCAACTTATCAGTCTATCTATTGTCTCTCTGTGAACTAAAGAATAGGATTGAATAGAATATAATAATTTTTATTTAGCTTAAAGAAAAGAGATGGGTACAAAGATATTATAAAATATCAAATTTAAATTAAAAAGGTTGTGCAAGTGATTAAATCATCAACAAAACAACTATAATCATCAAAGCAATCTATTTGCCTATAATTCATGAAGGCATATTAATGTGTCATAAATAATGGTACAATTTTAAAAAGTTGCCCCCCCCCCTGTCAATTAGCCCGGTCAACTTTCCGCAAAAGCCATGCGCCCTAAAAACCTCCACCGAGAAGATGGCCCTGTGACTACATAGTCAAGGGAGGAATGTTTGCTTTGGCAAATTATTTTTATAGACAAGCCTGTTAAAATGCAGCTGACTTATTAATTGTAACTGGAATGCAAGAAATGTGAACAAAAACAAGACTTTTCATGTCATCAAAAATTATTTGTTCACATTCATTTGCTATTTTTACCATACATAATATTATATGAGAAGCTACCCAACAAGCACCTCACATTTGAAAAACATTGAATCAATGTTATAAAAACGTTTAGAAATGAAAACTAATGTTTTTTTTTTTAATGGTTGTTTTAATGTTTTGTGCTTGCCGGGTATACATTTAGTTAATCCAGTTTTTGCCCCACATACTGCACAAGACCAGCTACAGGAAAAAAAAATGTTCTAACTTGCTGAAGAGGGTATGCTAAGGTGCGGCAGGTAGGGCCCAACGAGACACGGGCTGTGCACAGCTGATCAGTGCTCACAGAGCAGTCTCTCAGCTGGTCCGATGACGTCACTAATTTGGCGGGAACACTGCACCTGCATTCAGCTGCTGATCCCCCCTGTGCATAATGGTAGGTGCCGTAACGTTTAAAAAAGTCAAGTGTCCGACTCAAAGAGTCCTTGTTAGATTTTTAAAAACTTTGTTTATGTTGATCTGAGATAAAATGCACATGAATTAACCTGACAGAATTATAGAAGGACCAAATACACATATGTTTGCGGATTTTTAAAAAGATTGGATCTGTTTGTACCCCAATTCCAGAGCTATCAAATTTAAGAAATTCTTCAAATGTCAGAGAAACTAAGTTGGCACAACTGTGAAATATGTCTTTTTTAGGATCAAATATCTCTCACAATACACACTGGAAAATTATCTAATATAGCTAGACAGGTTCAGTAGGACTTAATTGAACATCTGGGGTAATCAGTGTGCCCAGGTGTCCAGTCAACTGGCCAATTCAATGCTGTTAAAAGTGTCCGACTCAAGGTTACCTTTCTCGAGTGTCCGAGTCAAAGAGCATTACCCTATGACACTGACCATTGACCACAGTATGCTGATTCCGTGGTATCAAAGGGAAATATGTCCTAATTAAATGCTTGCCAAGTGTTATGGATTGATGTCAGTAAATATTCAAAATGTTAATTAATGCCTTCCAGCTAGAGTACATTTAATGTAATCACTTGTCTTTTGTGGGATATATATCTGTGTTTTGAAATTGAATGTTGTAATTCCCAAAGCAATCAAAAACTTAAGTAAATGGCCAATTAACAAAAGTAGTTTAAGTGATTGATAAATATAAACTTTATTTAAAATAGAAAGAGATAATTACAAATTAAACAGTTATATTGTTTGATATAACTTGAAATTAGTAAATTGAATTTTCAGTTAATTGATTTAAATCCTTGATTTATAATACTGTAATTTCATAATAATCATTCAATCACTTATACTGCCTGGAAAGATGGAATATATGATATGAATAAATTTATTGCAATATATGTATCATTATTGTTAGACGTATTTATTTGGCGTGTACATTTTCGCATTAAATCCTGCTGAAATCTGGAGCATTACAATCGATAGATATGAATGCAACATACGTGCGCATTTATAGGATGATTTAATTCTGCTTTTGAAACCTTTATTCTGCATAAGGGAGGCTGGGTTATCATGATATTCCGATTAATTCTCGTCGACGCCTTCGAATGGGTAGGTAAAAATTTGTGGTTTTGTGGATTTCAAAACTATTTTTTGTTGTCGCAAGGTTTTCAAATTTCTAAACCAGGTTGTTTTGTGCTGTTTCAATTGATTTTATGCGACCATACAACTCTCGATCTATAGTGCATACTGCACAGCATATATATATAATGCATTGCAACACGATATGGACAGCCTAGTATGGACCACACAGCTGCATACATTGATGAAAGTTTATTCAGGCTTGTCCTATTTACTGTGGATAAATGTATAAACTAAATTATTTTGTGCTAATTGGCTGAATACTCTGCATTATCACTACAGATTAGGCTTGTTTATGTTTTAAAGGCATTATTTTGCTTTTATGATTTATTCATAATTTTTTAAGCCTTAATTAAGGACTTTACTATTGAGTGATATAGATGGACAACTATATCTATCTACCAGTGTCTGTGTATCTGGCTATCTTTCTATCGATCTATCTATCTGGCTATCTTTCAATCTATCTATCTGTCTATCTATCTGTCTATTTATCTATCTATCTATCTATTTATCTATCCAGGAGGAGGGTTGGTTGGTCTTGTGGTGGCGTGCTAGGCTGCCAATTGCTGGGTCCAGGGTTGGAATCCAGCTCTTGCCAGGTCACCTGGGCCTGTGTTGGACAGCTGTTTCAATCATCCTTCGCCTCATTGCTGTGTACTCCTCCCGTCCTAATTAACCAAGTGCATAAATACAGGATGTAAAGCCTCAATCATCCATCCACCCATCCATCCTCCTCCTCCCTTATTTAGCCTACCAAGTGCATAAATACACAATGTAAAGCCCGATAATCAATCCCTAGACCTTCATAAAATCAAATTTGTTAGTAGACAAGTTCTTATCTCATTATCCGTGTTATCTCTCTATCTCTTCTTATCATCGAAAATCTAACATTCTTAGAACACCACATGCTTGTTAAGAACCATGTGATATTCATGATTATGATGAATTCCACTCTTGGTAGGACTGTTCCACTTACTTCAACTGTTCAACAAACAGCAATATTGTACCCACATATCTGTAGTACTTTAGTGTGCACTCTGGTGTGATAAGCATGATAGTGGTCATGAACATCAAAACACATGTCGTTCAAATATTCCAAATACCTGGGCCATCTGGTTGCCATTGTCCTGCAGGTTAAGTCTCTTGTCATGATTCCTGATAACTTCTCATCTTCACATTCTTTTACAATGAGTCAGGGATCAAAATAGAATTATTTTGTTTGCTGTGTAGTAATTGTCTATATTTTGCAGACAAATTTAAACTGTACTGAGAAATATATATGAATACACTGTTCAGATAGACAGAGAGAGTGACAGACACAGACGAATTAAGATATTGAAAAATTAATAATATTATATTGTAGTGTGAACAAATAAAAACAGCACAGCCCTGGCAAAAATATGCCAATTTCTAAATTTCCTCAATTCTCCAATTTGCTCCACGGTTTAATTCAAAGGGCATATATAGGTGGAGCCACATGTGGCACAACTTCAGTCATGTTTGAACAAAAATGCTGCAGTTCTCAGGCATCTGGAGTTCTTTGGCACTGAGCACTTTGCCCTTACTTGCAGACAGATGAAATCCCGAGTTTGTGCAGATGCCTTGTATGTAATGATGGGGCTGGTGATGCGAAAAAGATGATAGCTGTTGACATGGTGACCAAGATTTATGAAGGCAATGAAACAGAACCTCAAAAGCATTGGTCGCTCAAGAAGGATGGTGCCTTGGGAAGTTGAAGTCTAATTTTTGACAGTATGCTGGGGCTTCATCCTGGAAACGGCTGTGCCGTTATTATGAATGAATTAAATGCTCCTGTATGTCCGGAATTGAACCCTGGACCATCCACAAAAATTGGTTATGAAGCTGACAAGACACCGATCAAGTTCAACTACCGAGCGACTATAGGCCTACTGTGCATCTTTCCCTTAATGCAACTTTATGAATCTTTGAAATATGGTATTACTCATCTCATACAAAACATAATACAGTATAAAACAATATATTTAGCTTTTGTTAAGTTGTCTTTTGCTGTATTATCAATGTGTTATGATGTCAGTAGTCCGCCATGACATCAATGGCCAGCTGCTTCCATAAGCTAAATTCAGCAGCATATATATACGCGGGTGTTGTTGAGTCTATATGATATATTCACTTTTATTGATTAAAATGACTCTCAAAACTTCAAATTTTGGTATAAGGCCAGAATTTCAATGCAATTCGGTCAGTGTATTTCGAAAAGCATGCACGGATGGTATGCTGGTTGCTTAACGTGCAATATGGTTCCCGAAACTGAGGTATTTTATACAAATTTACATATTATTGTTTTGATTTGATTATGACCATAATTACGTATACGGTTAGTTGGTAAATATGTTATTATCATTGGTGGAAATAGCAGATATTGCTGAATGTGGAAGCCTGGTGCTCAAAATATTTGGCAGCCATCTTTGATTTTCCCCAATTTAATGATGCAACAAGTGCCAACTCTACATAACATGTCATTTTGACATGGTCTGCCATTTAAAGATCCCGTATGTATGTTACCTGCATCTGAGCTTTTTTATTTTCTGAGTGAAGGTAGGAATTCTATCTGAAATTATTTGGGAGTCGTTAATTTTTCAAACAGTAACAGAGCTGCTGACTAATGCAGCTCAAGATACAATGTTTTTGCAAGATCAGCATCATGTGCAAACTTTCTGACACTTAATCAATGGCTTTGAGGTTAGTCATAGTCATTCTTTGGAGGTAACATTGGATTAACTGCGGAAATCTAGTGTCCTGGTATCCTTTCTTTTTCCGAAGGCCTGGTATAAAGAAGCAATTTTTAGATGGAGTTCTGTGGTAAAGTGCACAAGAATATCTGCTCTTAGAATTAGCACTTCTTTTCACAACAGAATGTCTGTCCTCAGAATTGGAGCACTTCTTTTCACAACAGAATGTCTGCTCTTAGAATTGGAACATTTCTTTTATCAACTGAATGTCTGCCCTCAGAATTGGAACACTTCTTTCAAAGTGAATGTTTGACCTTTTGATTTGGAACACTTCTTTTTGCCAGATAATGTCTGCTCTTAGAATTGGAGCACTTCTTTTCTCATAAGAATATGTGCTCTTAGAATTGGAGCACTTCTTTCAAACTGAATATCTGCCCTTCGAATTGGAGCACTTCTTTTCACTACAGATTGTCTGCCCTTATAATTGAAACACTTCTTTCAAACTTAATGTCTGCCCTTGAATCTGATTGCTTCTTTTCATGACAGAATGTCTGCACTTAGAATTGGAGCACTTCTTTTCACAAGAGAATGTCTGCTCTTAGAATTGGAAAACTTCTATTCACTACAGAATATCTGCCCTTTGAATTGGAACACTTCTTTCCACAAGCGAATGTCTGCTCTTAGAATTGGAGCACTTCTTTTCTCATAAGAATGTGTGTTCTTAGAATTGGAAGACTTCTTTTCACTACGGAATGTCTGCTCTTAGAATTGGAGAATTTCTTTCACAAATGAATGTCTGCCCTTTGAATTGGATCACTTCTTTTCACTACAGAATGCAGGGTGCCCACTCCTCCTATATTTCCTATATTTTCTAAGGCCTATAATTTCCTTTTTTTCGAAAAATTCCTATAAATTCCTATATTTTTCAAGTTTTCAAGATATTTCGCGCATATGTGGGCGTTTTTGTCTGTGATCCAAAGTTTAAGCATCTTTTCTCCCCAGATATATATGAGTTTTTAGACTTGTTTTTGTCCTTGACATGAAGTTTTCTGCTTATGGTGGATCCGATTCTGTGATTTGCCAATGCTTTTGCTGTCGCATATTTCCTATATTGTCTTATTAAAGTAGGCGAAAACCTCCTATATTTTACGATAAAAAATCCCTATATTCCTATAATATTTTGTGCGATGTTCGGTGGGCACCCTGAGAATGTCTGCCGTTAGAATTTTAGCACTTCTTTTCACAACAGAATGTCTGACCTTAGAATTGGAGAACCTCTTTCACAAATGAATGTCTGCCTTAGAATTGGATCACTTCTTTTCTCTACAGAATGTCTGCCCTCAGAATTGGATCACTTCTTTTCACTACTGAATGTCTGCCCTTAGAATTGGACCACTTCTTTTCACTACAGAATGGCTGCCCTTTGAATTGGATCACTTCTTTTCACTACAGAATGTGTGCTCTTTGAATTGGAACACTTCTTTCCACAAGAGAATGTCTGCCCTTAGAATTGGAGAACTTCTTTCACAAATGAATGTTTGCCCTTAGAATTGTATCACTTCTTTTCACTACAGAATGTCTGCTCTTTGATTTGGACCACTTCTTTTTGCCAGAGAATGTCTGCTCTTAGAATTGGAGCGCTTCTTTTCATGACAGAATGTCTGCTCTTAGAATTGTAACACTTCTTTTCACTACAGAATGTGTGCTCCTTGAATTGGAACACTTCTTTCCACAAGAGAATGTCTGCCCTTAGAATTGGAGAACTTCTTTCACAAATGAATGTTTGCCCTTAGAATTGTATCACTTCTTTTCACTACAGAATGTCTGCTCTTTGATTTGGACCACTTCTTTTTGCCAGAGAATGTCTGCTCTTAGAATTGGAGCGCTTCTTTTCATGACAGAATGTCTGCTCTTAGAATTGTAACACTTCTTTTCACTACAGAATGTGTGCTCCTTGAATTGGAACACTTCTTTCCACAAGAGAATGTCTGCCCTTAGAATTGGAGAACTTCTTTCACAAATGAATGTTTGCCCTTAGAATTGTATCACTTCTTTTCACTACAGAATGTCTGCTCTTTGATTTGGACCACTTCTTTTTGCCAGAGAATGTCTGCTCTTAGAATTGGAGCACTTCTTTTCATGACAGAATGTCTGCTTTTAGAATTGGAACACTTCTTTCACAACTGAATTTCTGCCCTTAGAATCGGATCACTTCTTTTCACTACAGAATGTCTGCCCTTAGAATTGTAGCACTTCTTTTCACCACAGAGTGTCTGCCCTTAGAATTGGAGCACTTCTTTTCACTACAGAATATCTGCTCTCAGAATTAGAGAACTTCTTTTCACTACAGAACGTTTGCTCTTAGAATTGGAGCACTTCTTTTATCACAAGAATGTGTGCTCTTAGAATTTGAACACTCTTTTAAGAAGAATGCCTGTTCTTAAATTGGAACATAGTTTATGTTGAATGTGAAACTGAAACTTGCGATGGAAGTTGCCTTTTTGTGGGATGCTTCACTTCTTTGGAGGGTAATCACTAATCAATAATCGAACTTGTTTTCAGTAATAAACACAGAATAAGATAAACGCAATGTGAGCCTAGATTTACATGTATACCTTCAACATCACATATATTGATTGGACTTTGGCCTGTAATGTATAAAATCAGATAAAGGGGACTTCCATGGCTGAGTCAGCTTTTAAATTTAGCTCTGCAATGTCAACATTGATAAAATTTGTAATGTTGACCATGCTTTATGTTCTTATCATTGTTTTGACTTTGCCGTGTATGTTTGATATCTTTCTGTCAAGTATGATGGGCTGCAATTGATAAAAGTAAAAGCTAGGGTAGAATTTAATCAGTGTATTGTGTTGGTGGTCCACTGTTGAAGCGAGTTGAATATTCATTATTTAGCAACAGGCTTTTAACTTCTTAACTTGATTTGCGATTCGGGAGACAAGTGAAGTATTTATTTTCTGATTATTAGTTGTACACAATAAGCGGGGCACATTATTTAATTATTGTTCAATTGTATACTATGATTTTATGCAACCCATTCCAGGTAACATCTCCGAAATGAAATTAGATGATTAAGATCCCTGTTATGAGACAACCTTGCCTTTTGTGACTATGGCAGACTAACTTCCTTATGCACTGAGAGAGACCACACCCCCACGAGAGACCACACCCCCACGAGAGACCGCTCCCCCACGAGAGACCACTCCCCCACAAGAGACAATCTTATAATGTTGCGACCACTATAATTGATTTTTTACCTTAGGTAAATTTTAACAAGTTCATTTTATTTTCCAGACAATGGCGGACGTCCTTTTGGCCGTGGTGGATGTTCTGGCAGAAATATTTCGAGCGATTATCTCGCAACGATATCTTCTTCTCATTGCCGGACTGATCTGGTGGTTCATCCATTCCATACAGAAAAGTAAGTTGTGATAGAGTGTCACTTTAGCTGGCAGGGTTCCTATAGTTCTTGAAAAATAAGTTGTAAAACGGACCTACATTCTGTGATATGAAAAAACCCTATCAGTGGCCTATCACCCCCCTAATTATGACAGTATTGACTGTTATGTAGCTTTAGGCACTTTGGACAATTTACTTCTATTTTGTGGAGCCTTCAATAAACTTCCTTGTTTGATATTCTACAACTTAGCAACTATTACCTTTCCTCTTTTTTATTCTTTTATTAACAGACATGTTTGAACCCTGAACCATAAAGTTTTTTTAAATATTTGCATAGTGATTTTGTTTCTATTCGCAGGTCTTAAAGAAGAAGAAGAAAAAGAAAAGGAACGAACATCAAAAGAAAAATCTTCAGTATCCGTTAAAACGCGATTTCCCCCTTCCACAGACGATCTCAATTCTCTCAGAAGTCCAACTAACTATGTAACAAACTATCAGATGGATTCTCTGGATTACAAACTTGATACTAGTCATAATTCGGAGCCGTACATCATGCCATTGTCTTCCAACGTTGCCACGGATTCTGAGCCGTGTGACTTGCCGAGCTACGACTCACCAAATTACGACTCCTCAGGTTTGAGTCGGAACACGAGCAGCACTTTCATGAAGTTACGAGCGACTTTTGAAAACGCCGCCAACCAGCAAAATAACGCCATGAGCATGCCATGTCTCAATGCTACACCCCAATTACGACTTGTTGATAATTACAGAAATTACGATACTCTCTCTCATAGCAATACAATAAATACAATTCATAGTCCGTCTCGCTCGCCATATTATGGAGCTAATTATAATGACAATTACGGTACAAACTACCAAGACAATGATCTCAGGAATAATAATCTTTCAAATGGAACGTACGACTGCTTACGGCGCCCCCTATCTCCACGTAGCCTTGGCAACTCCCCTGTTCTATCTCCAAAGGAGGAGAGAAGGTCCCGGGAAGAAAAAAGACGCTCAGTTTGTGGGAAATGCCGGACGGCCGGGAAAAGTACGTCTTGGTCAGAAGCTGATTCGCAGTCAAGAGGAAGAGTCAAAAGAACGCCCGATAGAGATCCGTCGCCCGCGACAACCGTCTTCTACTGTGGAAGGTAAGAGCCCTGGAGGAACTTGATTAGTACAAAGTAGTATTGACAGCTATATAATTTATATGGATTTGTGAATTGTTGCTTTAGCTGTTTAGGTTGTCATGCAGATGCGTTCCTACTGGGTCATTTGAGCATGGGGCAGTGCAATGCCCGACCCTAGTCTCCCATGCCAAAAAAAAAAATAGAAAAAAATTTTTTTTTTTGAGTGCCCTCTTTTCTCGAAAAATATTTATGCCTGATGCTGGCTGTTAACTCGTATACCGTTATGCACATGCCTGAATCGAATCCTAGCTGTAGTGCTGTTCAGCAGATGTGTAGTAAGTTTACAGGCGTTTTCTAAGCAAGCACTGTGCAGGGCATTTACGAGAATGTCGCCGCTGTCCCTGTTCGGTAAGCCAAGTCAGATGAGGCTTGTTTATAGATTGCATTTGTCGATTCAAACACGTCATCAAAATGGTACATAATGTGTGTATATTATATGTTTAAAAAAATGGTGATTCACACGGTCAAAGTCAATATTTCTATGCACTGGCCAATGCATGTAGATTAAGCCCCAGGACAAATAAATGCACTGAGTTGAACCTAAATATAGATCAATAAGTGCAACTATTAAAATGGATGAACAGTTAAGAGTACATACATACGAAAATTATATTACATGTCTGTATTATTGTATTCACACACCTTGGACAGACACTCACACATAGATGACTGCGGATAGACACAGATATCGTCACCACGGATGGACACAGGAATTTGTAAAGAACTATTTTTAGGGAAGAAAAGGGACTACGTACTTCTTGCCCGAGATTTTAAATTCTGGAAATGACACATATTTTTCTGAAATTGGGGTGGGGGGTTCCAGAACCTGTGACCCTCCCCCTAGCCTGGATATTCGCTGCGGGTAATATATAGACAGATTGTATTGATAGGTCTATAAATAAATGAAAAATGATTGAATGAATAAGCTCTGAATCCAGTAGTGATGCACGGATAGTGAAAATAGCCGGATACAACACCAACTGCCGGATAGCAACCGGATAGTTGGAACCGGATAGTAGGAACCGGATAGTAAACGGAAGTTTCTCGGCATTTATGGTTGATTATGAATATTTTTTATGAGAGCTGAGACATATTTGTGCGGCAGTAGGACTGTTCCTCTGATGGAATGTTTTTCGTTTTGTTTTGTAACTGAATTCTGATTTTGAAGATGGTGAAAAATGTTGTTGATTCTGTTGTGGTAACGTTCCTTTGGTTATTATCAAAATTTCAGCCCTTCATTAAGTTTTGAACATGCCAGATATCCGGTTCTGATATCCGGTTACCATACCCTCATTTTGCCGGATACCGGATATCCTGCAAATTCCACTATCCGGCCGGATACTGGGTACTGTGCCGGATATCCGTGCATCCCTAAAATCCAGGGTAGGGCGGGGAAACCAGATGAAAACCGCAATAAATATAATATCCTTCCATTGGTTTTAGGAAGGTGAAGCGTAACTCCCTGATTTCAGCATAAAAATGAATCAATTAATTAGCAGCAGAGCATCCTTGTTCAGTTGCCAGAATTAACAAGTCCTATATTGTGCAACGTATAGAGACGAAGAGTTATCCATTTTTGGAATGGTTGTCTGTAAAGATACATGTATCATCTATTTATAAGAACTTTATTAAAAGGAATGCATTAGTCTGCAATGTTGCTACTAATTTCCAATAGATATTTAATCATACCTTGAATTAGTAATCATGTAATAGAGAAATCTTTATTGTGGTCCTAAAAATGGCAAGGGAGCAGCCAATAGGAGGAGTCCGAGGGGAGGGGGGCTTGGAGTATTTTGTAAAATAAATTATTTCTTGGCCTGTTTTGTTGAAAAAATAATTTCTGGGGGGTGGATTTCTTAACACTGTATTGTTTGATTTAGAATTAAATATTTTTTGGACGTCGTTCGCTAAACATTTGCATGTAATAAATTGTTATACGTATGTGTTCTGTCTGTGAATTGAATATTTCCTGTCAAATAAAACTCCTAGTCCCCCACCCCACCCTTTAATATCTAATGGTCCTAATAGTCCACCTGAGTTATAAAATGTTCAAGCATTTTCTGACCACTAAAACACTGTAAAATGCCTTCTCGTTCACAATTAGAAATATCTGTACACAATTTGTGTCATTAAACCTACTCATGCCTTATGATGCCTATGATGTTTTGTTCCTGTAAAATATTACTTGTCAGCTTTAGTAGAAGCACATTTCACTTATCCTAGTAACATGTTTATTCACAGGATGTTGTGGGTTGTATAGGTGGTTAGAATGTTGTGCATGGCAATTAATTATGAAATGAACTCAATTTATGTCAGATAACTTTGACCAACATGGTTTGGGTGTCATTTGAATTATTTGTTTTGTGAAACAGGCACGATATGTGCGAATTGAGAGAACTTCAAAATATTAATAAGGCCACACATAATTGATTCTTATCTTCGTGGACCCGCCGACACAATAGATTTCCTGCCGATGGAAAGAAAAAGTTGAAAAAAATTTTTTTTTTTTTTGACATTATGAACTTTTTTTTTGTCCTACCCACTGACCCTAGAAAAAGTGCCTTGAGAGGATCCGAGAAGCTAAAGATCAATTATGTGTGGCCTAATGTGCAATTTGAAGAATTACGCGCAAATAATAAATACAACTGATAGGAGCTGGATAGATAGAGAGATTGACAGACAAATTGATAGACAGAATACAACAGATTGATAAATATGATAAATGGATAGATAAATAGAATGATATAAAATTTATTAAACAGATTATAAATGAAAAGAAAAAGTTAAAAATAGACAGATAAATAGATAAATAGATAAAAATATAGATAGATAGATAGACACCCAGAGAATGAAGTGCAGACTGTCAGATAGGTAGATCATGCAGATAGATAGATAGATAGATAGATAGATAGATAGATAGATAGATAGATAGATAGATAGATAGATTGGTTGATTGATTGGTTGATTGATTGGTTGATTGATTGGTTGATTGATTGGTTGATTGATTGGTTGATTGATTGGTTGATTGATTGATTGGTTGATTGATGAACACAGTAAGTGTGAGGGATCTTTTACTTGCCCAGTCTATGATGTGATGGGCAAGCAAGTTGACCTTCCTATGGATATGGTAAAAGGAACTGGTTAATAGAGCTCCACGACTTGAATATGTAGGCCTTCATCGTTTTGAATTTTGATAATCGCACAAATTCCTGTGATTTTTCGCACTGAGCTTAAAACATTTCAAAACTGAAAAGCAGCTTAACTGTGAGTCAGAGACTCAAGAGTGGTATCATGTTATGAGGGGGGACTTTTAAACTTGCATAGCTTTTGGCAGAAAGTCAAGCTTTGCCGAATCCTGTTGAATTATATGTCACTCGTATAACCAGGGTTCCCACAGTCATGGAAAGTCAGGGAAAGTCATGGAAAAAATAGTGGTCATGGAAAGTCATGGAAAAGTCATGGAAAATCAAAATATTTTGAAAAGTCATGGAAAATTAAAATTTTGACTACGATTCGCGCTATAATTTAACACATTTGGGGCTTATGGTAGTTAGATGGTTGATCAGATGGCCGGACAGTGAACGACGGTCATTTCGTGAATTCGTTTCTGGGTGAATCTCGACCTCGATGAATAAAACGGTAGTCATGGAAAATCCGAAAATTGGTCATGGAAAGTCATGGAAAAGTCATGGAATTCCCGTCGTAAAATTTTGTGGGAACCCTGATAACATTTCTCCGATACCCATATATGATAGACCTAAGTATTGCATACATAGATAGATAGCTTTCTACTGTGCTACTTACTGGACCATCTGATTACCACGGATTACAAGGATTTAGATTAGAAATGTGCTTAATAATTTTAAAATCAGAATGTCGTTTTCACCAATCTGATTTAACAAAAAATAAATGGATATGTTAGATATTTCTGTGTCCGTTATTAAAGTTCTGCTGATTAAAATTGACCTTGATCGTAAATTTTATATTATTATTAGATAAAATTGTGGAAATTTATTTTTTGTGAATACTACCTCCTGTCAATTTTGGAATTTCTGCAGATTTTTATAAACCGGAAAAAAGAACTAAATAGTGTATTAGTCTATAACTGCATCATTTTTATCAATCAAAATTGTTGGCATTTTAGTATAAGTATTCATCTATTATCCCCAAAGTTCATATCAAGACCATTAGACCAATTTGTCATATTTGAGATGTCCCATTCACAAATTGAGAGAACATTATTGTGAATGTTTATTTGACATACCCATGAGTTGAGTCATGCACTGAAGTTGCACTAATGATATATTTGATTGACAATTGTAACTTTGGATTATTCTATCTGAACACTTATCTCAATGGATAGGATAGGGTGGAATGTATTCGCTCGTGTCAAAGTTGCAATTAAGCCTCAATATGGTATCAAATTGGCCATTTAATGAACACTAATTTGTTGACATGGTAATTTCATGTAAATCGAATAAATACGATATATGCATTTGTCGTGACTATTGCTTGACAAGTACGGTGTTCCACCCATGGGAAAATGGGAATGGAAATTTTAAATCTGGTGTAAATATTTCGGTCCTCTTTGCTTATCTCCAAACTGGCAAATATATTGGCTAGTAGGAGCAGTAAGCAATTGGACGCTTGTTAAAATGAGTACCGTACTTCATATGCGCAGAAATTTAATCTTTACTGGAAGAAAGATATTCTCCTAAACGATAAGACACCGACATAATGACAGTCAGGAAAATTCTTGTTTCAACAAACAGCATTATGTGTTCTGTCTTACCTGTAATGTCTTTGCTTTATAGAATATACTGTAGGCCTAACATGATGTATGCGAATCATAATTATTTAGGATAGATTTACACATCGGTGTTAATTGTTGGTATTGACTTGTCAAGTTTTATGTGATGTTGCATTTGCTTGCCATCAATGTATGTAATGTATGTAATTAGGCTGACTTATTTGCATCATTTAATTTATGCATGATATATATATTCATGTGCTTTACAAATTGTCAAAATGTTTCTTTTTGTTTATTTTAGATACATCAGCGTCTCAAACGGCAAACAGGTTCAAATTGGTGACCACTGCAACATGCAGGTCACAACGACATATGATGAGGATGATGATGATGACAGCAACGATGGTAAGAGCCTTTTTGTATAATCACAGGCTTGTGATCGCTTTGAACTATACATAAATACAAGGTAAAGTACTCAATGCCACCTGGTGTATGATATAGGAAGTATACTGGATTGAGAAGCAGTAAGTTTTTTGCATTGGCCATTGGATAAATCACATTTTTCTAAGTATTTGAGAATTCCAATATGGCTTCCAACGTGGCTGCTAATTGCTTCCAAACTTAAGAGAAATAGTTTCAATCCTTCTAAAAATCTAGTCATCTTAGCAAAACTCCCCAAATGACATAATATTCTGTACAGGTACGATGGGGTTCTTTTCAAAACAGTGCATGTTGAAAATATGCTGTTGAAATATCGTTGATTTCCTTGATTTGTTTTTCAGAGGAGTCTGTGGCCGATCGATTAGAGTTGGACCAAAATGTCGTCAGCGACTCGGAACAAGATGACAGCGTTTTCGTCGCTACTTTGAACTCGGATGAAGCGATAAATTCCGACACTGGCTGCACTTCTGAGGAGGAAGACTGCGGCCCCCTGGTGTGCAGTTTTTGCCGAGCCAAAATGACTGACGATGAGAAATCTGAACTGCTACCAGTGTGCGGTGGGTCCGCGGGCTCTTCCAGAAGCATGAGAAGTATTAATTTCCCCTTAAATGACGTCAGTAATGACGTGGGTGTGTTAGACCATCCCGATATTATCGGGAATACGCACACTCGGTCCGCCTCTGTGTCAACAGATGGCGCCACTCCCCCTATAACGGATGAAGAGAAAGAGAAACTATTCCGAGACGCCAAAGTGAAAATTTACGAGGCGCTAGGGCGTCATCGCGAACTATCCTCGTCTTCTCCCAATTTCGACCGAGAAGATAATGAGAGGAAGAGTTTGCGAAACCTGACATTTTGGAAAAAACGAAAGCAATCTACCGGAAAAGAATAGAATTATATTTCACTAAATAAAATATATTTTGCTACAGTTTAAAAGTAGGTTGAATTGTGATACAAATGAAGAGACTGAGCATTTGATGATGCGACCTTATTTGCAATTTGCAATCCAATGTCAATTGCTATTGTGAGTGAGACGGCCATTTTGAAATTTTAAACCAATTGGTTGACATATTTTCTGACCAATTTAAAACTGTTGTGAATTGTTATGAAGATGACTGAGCGTTCAATTATACGACCTAATTGGACACGTTGACTGTTGTATTGATTTGCAGTCCAATTTAAACTTTTTAAAGCGATTGCAGTTGTGATTTGTGTATGAGGTGGTCAATTTGAAATAGCGATTGACTAACAAAACATTGTTCAATTGAAAGATATTATTTTCGCAACTTTATGCAATTTCTACAATATCTACTTTGAATGACTGAACATTGACTTTCGATTTGTCATCAAAATTGACAGTTTAGAAAATGGAAGTGGTAAAAAAAAGTGTTCTTTTTGAGTGTAACTTAGAGTGTACGATTTGATGATTGATTGTAATTTGAATGATCTATACACTATATTTACTAAATTTCGATATTTGGCAGTGAACCGGAGTTGTTATCTGTTATCTGGAATAGTTCCTCGACTTTGGGTAAAAGGATATTTTGAGAGTCGGAGCTGCTGAGCAAAATGTTTAAGCTGAAATGAGTGGTCAAGTTTGAATGATTGAAATTAAGAGGATATTAAAATGATAAAGTGCAAAGAGATGGTAATAATTAATGCTTACAATTATTTGTTTGAATTAATTACTATCTCCTCTTTAGTCAATAGACATCTTCAGCTTCTAGTCTGAAATGTATGTTCAATTTATGCTCAATGATGTGTATGCATTTAGTCATGGATATTAAATTATTTATATTTTTTTACACCTCTGTTACCATACTATATATATTACAAGTTCTTCTGTCAATAATGAAGTTCATACTATTTCTAAACTGCTCTTTTTGAGGTGTCGCAGTAGGATTAATACTTTTCTAATACTGTATCATAATTATTGCATTTCTTGTACTTTTCCAACATTTGTTATACGTGTAATATTCTTTGTTATATCAGGTAACCAGGGATTATGATTCTAATTTGTTGTTGCTATGGAAACTTCCTTGAGCAGGGTCTCAGGGCAATTTAAAAAAAATTCTGCTTCTATATTCTTGCCGATGTTCTTGTACTGATAGAATAAGTTCTTGATGAACTGGTTTTGATTATCTGTAAATATATATGACTTTGTACAGAACCACAATAGTGCATGCTAGGTTGTCATAGTTCCTACTTTAATAAGGCTACACATAATTGATTCTTAGCTTCGCTGACCCGCCGACACAATAGATTTTCTGCGGACAGAAAAAAAAAAATTTTTTGACATTGTAAAAAAAATTTTTTTCACCTTTTTTTTTTTGTCCTACCAACCGACCCCAGAAAAAGTGCCTTGAGAGGATCCGAGAAGCTAAAGATCAATTATGTGTGGCCTAAGTATTTTTCAGTCCTTGTTAAATGAGATGCTTCATGATGATGAGAATTTTGAAAGATTAAAAAATATGCTTCATGGTTATTCTAGTAAGAAATGATTGAATTACATAGCACCATTATTTTTTGCCTGAAAAATTGTATGAATATGGAAATTTTAGTCTTTCTTATGATTTGTATTAATTAATCTGAATGCTGAGCTTTTAATATTTAAAATGTGAAAAAAAAAGAGCAAAACTGCCAAAAGCAATCAAGCTTTTTAATTCGATGGCGTAAACTTGGATATTAATGGTCTTCCTGTAAATTTCTTCTCTAAGTGACCTGGAATCTTAACGAGCTCAACATTCATCCTTCAGGAGCGACAGAACACTTTTCGACTATTTGTCTGCTGGTGTAAATATTTATTTGGACAATGTCTTTAACATTTGTGTAATGTTAGATTGTTATTTTTACAAATAAATTGATTGAATGTAACAATTTTTGTGTTAGAGTTGATTTTTGTTGTGATGGACAAATGCATAGTATAGATAGTGCATGTATCTATGTCGGGCCTGAGCAGCTATGTCTCACAAGTTGGTTCACCTCACTACCTCTTATAATTTTGCAGATATCTTCAAGAATGGCGTCTCAATAAGGGCTATTCCATTTAAAACTCTGGGGGGGGGGGGGTGGTCGGGCTGGTTTATTTTTCGTAAGATGTATGTACAAGTGAGCGATAATACGTTGTAGATGCAAGGGGGGCACTCGCGGAATTCACTGTAGTTGTATGGGGGGGGGGACTATCGTTCTATTCAGGCTTACGCATTGTGTAATAACGAAAATTTTTTGTGATGTATGTACGGGGGGTGAAAAAATCGAAGTTAATGCATGGGGGGGGGGGTAAAAAAAAATCGTTTTAGATGCATTGGGGGGGGGTCAAAATCGTAGCCCGACCACCCCCCCCCCCCCCCAGATTTTTAAATGGAATAGCCCTAAGTAAAGTAAAGTAAAATACTGAACGCAGGCTTCTGCAGAAGCCTCTATGTTCAGATCTATGTTAAGAGTTTGTGCTGCGGTAATAACTAGGTATTGTTCTTGAATAGTTGAGTATATATATAGGATGATGTCATTACAGGTTGATCACTGAACTTCTAGCTACCAGATAAAAGTAATTTGAAATTGTTTGGATGATTTTAACTGACATTTTTGCATTGAATGAACAGACCATATTCATAACGAAAAAGGCTCCAGGCGGACTAGCTATAATTTTGTGGTCTCCACTTTGTATTTTAACTTTAGGCAGTTGGAATTATTTCAAAATCTCAGAGATTGATACCCAGACCTAATGTGAAAGAGTGCAGACTATATTTTAAAAAAAAAAAAAATCCAGCAGCTCAATGATGTCTTGAACCAATTCAAAGGGCATGTTTCTGGCACCTTCAAATGCTGCTGCAAAACTGGCTTCATGAAGTAAAGTAATCTAGAATGACACCCAGGGGTGCCGGAAAAGGGGGGGTAGGGGGTCCAATTGCCCCTCCTGCCCTTGTCCAAGGGGGGCAGGGGGGGGCAAGGGTGCCCTTTAGATCTCGAAGAAAAAATATATACAAGAATCCGCAGATTCAAAGCCTGGCTCAAGTGGCAGTGATGACGGCAAAATATGTAGCAATACTGGTGAAAAAGTTATAAATTATTTATGGTTTGGAAATGGCAGAGAAACACTGTGTACCGTTTGCTCTATGCGAAGCGACCCAGTTAAGGCTCGGGTTTGGCTTAAGTCAACGCTTTAGACAGTTTAACAGATGTTTTTTGTGCCTTAAGTGAAACTACATCTTTCAGGCAAATTCAATCAAATGTTAATATAGCCAGTATGCTAGATTATATTCTCACCTATACAGTGCATATTTTTATATATCAAAATATTTTTGGTTGTCAAAGATTACATGATTCTAATAAGAGGGACTTTGGAACAACTGGACTATTTTGTGCTTTTTTTGATAAAATTGGGTACTTATACTTTGTTTGAGACTGAAATATTCTCCAATGTGCTTCACTATGCTTGTATGGATATATTTGTAATGTATCTGGAAGCTTGCTATGAAAAAATTCTGCTGAAACATAGTGTTTTAGTTTAGGTTTGGCTTAGAACTTACGGGTTTGGCTTTTTTGAACGCAGGTGTTGTAAATATGTAGGGGTTTCATACTTATAATTTTTTGGTTTGGCGTGCCAATGTAACTGAACCCTCTTTTGTTGCATTCAGTAATATGTACAAACTAGTAAAGCCCATTGAAAGCACATAAGCAGATAATTAAAGAGGAAGGAAAATAGAGATTTTGAAATGATTTTATGAGAAGAAGGAGAGGGTTGAGGAAGATTAGGTGAAGGCTGTGGCTTTGAATAGCGAAAAAGGCTTTCAATAATAAAAGTTCGTATGAAGTCTGCAAGGTAAACCTAGTATATGCATGAACATAAAGTATCCTTCTTCACTATATTGACTGAAGTAATCAGCTGATCAGGCCTGCCAAAATTGGTTGAGTTGGGAGAGAATTGTGAATGTGGACTGCGTATAAAAGGTAAAGAGCAATTGATATAGTTTTGATAGGTATACACAATTGAAAATGAAAAGCAACTTGTCTGTAGTCTGATTATTGATACCTTCAATTGCTGTTAGAGCAGTAAGGCTATGTGCTTCGATTGACCCAAGATGGCAATAAAGCCATGTGCATTTGGCTGGAATTTGGCTGCAGTAGGATAGTAAACAAATGTAAGACTATTATGGGATGGCAACCACATTTGGAAAGAGAGCTGAATGGAAGAACAAACTGCAATAGAAACATGTCAAGAAGGCTGTGCAAGTTGTTGGTATTTGGATAAAAATAAAATCAACATGAAATGAACAGAAGGTGTCAGACCAATGTGTCAGACCCAATTAAAATCTGTCAATGGTGAGCATGTGGTCACATGACTCGGTTGTAATTCATATGATGTATGGTGCAGAATATCTATATGCGGCCAACATTTTCAATCATGGGCAAATTTTTCATGAAGACAGCAAGTATAACAAATATGTTCATAAAACGGAATTTGTCAGTTTTTTCCTGCACAGCGTGTCGGCTGGTATTGTTGTCATTAGTGGTTGTTTCACTCAGTTTCAAAGTGGGCAAGAAAATGGAACTCAGTTAGGCTTGAAACTCCAACTGCATCTTTCTATGGGCCTTCTTGAATGAAATGTCAGAAGGCCTTCTTGAATAAAATGTCAGAAGGCGCTGGCTTGAGAACTTGGAGCCACACACTTCGCACAGATGTTCTTGTGGGTCATGCTTCTCTCTTATGTGCCTTGCTAGGGATGATTTTCTCACTACATGATTTATGGTGATTAATGCAGTTGTGAGATTTGAATGATCTTTCACATTTGTTTGATAACTAATGACAATACTTCAGCAGGTATGTCTTGAAAATTTTGATAAAATATGATTATACCACTTAATTACAAATATACATGCTGTCTTTTGTAATACTTATCGCTTGTGAAATTACAAGCAGCTGTAAAATCGCAGTTAGTTATAAAGCTTGTATGTCGCCCGAATAAAATGCTGTCCAAAAGAAAGATAAGAGTAATATTAAACCTATCCATGCAACCAAGTTTACTTAACTGTCATTCGAAGCTCAATATATGAAGATAAATTCTTTCAAAAATGTAAACATAGAGTTTTTCATGCCGTGAAAAAGTACTGTTATTGTGTACAAATCAAGAAACGCAGGGCTCTCCTTAAGTAGTTTAAGGCTTCACAATCAACTAAACTCACTTAATTATGGAAAACAAGCAATTCAGTTGATTGGAAGTGCATGCACATTAAATCTATCAGTTTATGATCTGTAAATGCACGTTTAATGTCACATAGAATCGACGGACTTGCTACCTTTAATTGAAGATGACGATTAGTGATGTTTAATGCTCATTGGCATTAATAAATTTATTTATTTGGTGGTATTTGTGCTGAAATTAAGGTACAGGGATTAATTGTGTTATTGTGATTATCATAAGGTATCTGGTGATATATAGTAATACATGTTTCAAATGCAAATTGATACAGCAATGACTGTATGATTTCCAAATTTTACATGATAAACCATAGCCTATACCCCTAGGTTTGTGGTGGAAACTATGTTAATTGGTAAGGGTAAAAGGGTTGACAGTACGATATATGCCGATTTTATTTTAAGGTACAAGAAAAAACTGACAAATTCCGTTTTGTGCACATTTATGCTGTACTTGATGTCTTCGTGTAAAATTTTAGTCCACAAACTCTGCACTGATGTTCAGCTGCATTACCATGTGCTTTTCCTCTTTCATGTCCATCCATCCTGCCCATGATTGAAAATGTTGGCCGCATCTAGCTATTCTGAATTTGTACATATTGCTAAATGCTACAATAGAGGTCACTTCAGTTACTATTGAACGCCAAACCAGAAAATTATAAGCATAAAACCCATACATATTTACAACACCTGCGTTCAAAAAAGCCAAACCCGTAAGTTCTAAGCCAAACCTAAACTAAAACACTATGTTTCAATAGAATTTTTTCATAGCAAGCTTCAGGATACATTACAAATATATCCATACCAGCATAGTGAAGCACATTGGAGAATATTTCAGTCTCAAACATAGTATAAGTACCCAATTTTATCAAAAAACGCACAAAATAGTCTAGTTGTTCCAAAGTCCCTCTTATTAGAATCACGTAATCTTTGACAACAAAAAATATTTTGATATATAAAAATATGCACTGTATAGGTGAGAATATAATCTAGCATACTGGCTATATTAGCATTTGATTAAATTTGCCAGAAATATGTAGTTTCACTTAAGGCACAAAAAACATCTGTTGAACTGTCTAAAGCGTTGACTGAAGCCAAACCCAAGCCTTAACTGGGTCGCTTCGCATAGAGAAAACGGTACACAGTGGAAAGGTGGTTCTGAATTGCGGCAAGTGAAGTGTCGTTATTGTAGTTGTTCCATGTACAAAATACTATCAAATAACCACAAAAAGAATGTGTATGATTTTTTCAAATCCTGAAGTCGCCCAATTTCCTCCTTTGAAAAAATTGGCGAAATTGAAACAAGCATCCTCGGATACAATGTCTGGTTAAACCTACGGGACAGTACAGAATATCTGGTTACAAATAAATGAAGGTATGATCATATTCATAAGGGGGAAAAAGTCCTCAATTGAAGTTGGGTCCATCAGAGGACAGAATATGTATCTGCTAACTGTAGCCTATACTGATCATAAGGACTTGTTTGTTAATTAGTGGCCTTGTGAGCATGATGTATCCAGATTCAGATTCGTTTTATTTTCTCATGCATTCCAAGAATACAATTCAACACTATATATATATATATATATATATATATATATATATATATATATACAGGTTCAGTTTTAAAATAGCATACATGGAGAAGGTATCCCTCTATGACATCCTAGATGTCGCTGCCAAGGGACCACCCGAAAAAAACAGAAAATATACCATACCATAAATCCTTGCAGTTATCAGGATGGGACACACAGAGCAGATATCATACTTATGACATGAATTTTAATTCTACAACAAAGATAAAACCTCCAATACAAATAAGCCTGTTCTACTGTGATTTTCCATAGCCTAAATGCTATATATATAGTAAGCAAAGATGTGACGCAATTAAATGCATAAATCAATTACTTCCTTGACCAATGTGTCAATTATTGCTAGTAATGATTCAATAAGATGTCACTGACTTCATCCATATTATAAATGACAGAAGGCCTATATGTTAGTAAGTGATTTTAAGAGTAGAGGGGAAAGTTTGCAACAAAAGATAAGGAGCCACTTTGTGGTAACTGACCCGAAGCATTTTTATGGGAGTTCCAAGGCTTCAGGCTGCCTCCCAGCCTCGTATTCACACATGAGTAAAGAGAGGCAGCAAGACCTAAGTTGTAGTATATTAGAGAGACTGGAATGATATTATAGGGTGTCAGTTAAATTTTTTTTTTCTAATATCACAAGCAGAACAAAGCAACATATTACAGTGAAAAAAGAAATTACTGATAAATAACATAACTAACATCAAAGCACACCATTTTCAGCTTGTATATATATACTATATAAGAAATGTGCAGTTTTTTAATCTGAAGGTTAACTTAAAAAGTTAGAATTTTTTTACAAATTGAAATGTATCCTTTCAACACATACAGATCAAAGTAAATCAACATATTGCACACATTTTTAGGTAAATTGTTTATCTTAATTGTATTTTGGCAAATAGTGTATTTGTGTAACTATGTTGTATTTAATTCATAAAGCCATCGATCAGACAGTGAGCAGGATTCACAAATCTGCAATGTTTCTGTTTTCTGCCACAGGGGCTCACACATGCTGGCCATTCATACAACCATGACCTCTGGTGGAAAGTCAAAACAGCACATGGAATGGCCACTCCCACCAAATCCCATATTCTCATTGGCTCTAAATGGCCACACCCACTACATAAAAAAATTTTAAGCAATGCCACAGCTTAAACCCAACAACTGTTGACCCATTACACCTTGCCTCATGCTCTCAAATTAGCCAACTTAGATTGCTTCTAACCATCAATTACAACAAACAAAAACTCACCACATTATGGCCAAAACTGTGGAGCTGTCATTATGGGACACACCCCCAAATCCCATTATTACATTGTCTGGTGTGAACCAGACAAAAAAATTGGAACAAAAAAAAAGTGTTTTTTTTTTAAATCTAGGAAAACAATTTTTTTCTTTTTTTTTAATTTAGGAGAAAAAATTGTAAATCTTGGAACAAAAAAGGTTTAAATTTGAAAAACAGAAGTTGCCCGATTTCCTCTTTTTGAAAAAATTAATAAAAACAGTGTAATTGAAAAAAAGTTGAAATTTTTTTTTTTTTTCAAATCTTGGAAAAAAGAAAATTTTGGGAAAAAAAAAATTTTTGAAATTGAAAAAAAAAGTAATTTCCATACATCTAGCTACCCTAACAAACCAATAAAACACAAAAACAGATATATTGAACCTATAGTTATTTAACAGTAGAGTTGACAGACAATATTTTCAGACCATTACTCCTGAATTAGCCTGGTGAGCCACGCTAATTAGGCCTTATGTTACCAATTTTAGGCACTAATCAATAGGTATATATTCAAAATTATTATTGACTCTCTATTTGAATTTTATCATACATTGACGCGAATATGATTTTCCCTTTTTCGTCTGACCGCCCCTGCCGCCCGCGATTCCTTCCGGCACCCTGATGACACCAAGGCCAAATTAATTGCTGTATCTCTTCCAAACTTTAGAAACGAATGACTAAGGACACGGTGGATCTCTCTCAGGCCACACATAATTGATTCTTAGCTTCGTGGACCCGCCGACACAATAGATTTCCTGCCGATGGGAAAAAAAAATTTCCAGCAAAAAGTAAAAAGAGTACTTCCACAAATTTTCCATTGGCTTTTGTTCTTGAATACCGTACTCAGTGGTCCCAGAGTGCACTAGCTTAATCAATACCCTGAACCGTTATCTCTCAGCCAACCAGCTGAAGATAATACCACAAACCGTTAACCGACCCACAGACCGTCAAGCGACAGATAGCTATGCGAAAAATAAACACAAGTGTAACGAAAAAAAGGGAATTATATTCAAAATTCTCACATTAGAGTATCTCCTGAAGTTAAAATTCATTGACAACATTGCTTTTTCAATATATAATCAAAATAAAATGAATTTTTTTATTGACAATAAATGCAATGAAAGACAAAACTTCACCTATCATAATAAATACAGGCAGTCAAGGAAAGGGAGAAAACATAGCTTCTCGTGACCTACTTACAGCTCTAGCAATTGATCTGAAGAAATCTTTTTTTTTTCTCAGTGCCGGAGTGGACCTATGATGTCATAGGTGGATACTCCATTGCCTAGCACTGGAGGATATGCAAAATTGGTGCAATCAATGATGCCATAGGTCAAACTGGCCAATAGCATCCGTTGTGGACAGTTTCATCATAGCCTTGCAGTTACATCATTGCCAGAGTGACCAATAATATCACAACAACTCAGGTGCAAGGTTTGACAACTTCAGGGGAGGGGGCACTCTGCTCAAAAGCTGTAAATTGATCCTTATGTCTGCATACTCACTCCCTTGAACTGTGGTAACCAATAAAACAATATAGAATTAAAGTAATTGTTGGTAGTTTTACACTGAAAGGAGGGCCAACAAAACTGCAAACAGTAAACAAAATGCTTGACTTGACAGCTCCCATATCAAATCCAGATTAGATCAGAAGCATGTTGGTGAACAACTGTGATTAATTCCCAGTTATCCTATTAACCATGCTTGGTCGAATTTCAGGCACTTTTAGTATCACCAAATAACCATCCCCCCCCCCCTCCCGCTCAACACCTGAGTTTGCAGTGGCATCATTGGCTTATCTGGCCATGACATAATTGCAAGGCTATGATGAAGTTGTCTACATGAAATGCTATTGGCCAGTTTGACCTATGGCATCATAGCTTGCACCAGAGTTGTATAGGTTCCAATGGAGTCTACAGCTTTGACATCATAGGTCCACACTATGAAAAAAATTGATTTCTTCAGAGCAATTGCGAGAGCTGTAAAGACATTACACCCCAACTTGGTGTGAAACTTGTGCCTATATGTTGCCCATGGCAAACAATATTTCAAAAAACATCATCAGGTGCGACTTCTTGAAGAGATTTAATTCTCGTGTCATGAATACTTTTGTTGAAATGTTTTTATTTTTTTCAATAGCCGCAGGATGCGGGTTCTCCAACTTCCCACTTTTGTCTTGGATGACCATTGTGACAAATCTCGCCTGAAAACATCAATGGAACATATATCAATATTGAAATTAAAGAACAACTGCAGCCACAGATGATAAAAATAGAACCTTTCAGTTTTAATGATCTCATAAAGACAGCAGTTGGTACGAACAACTTGGGTTCGGCTGGGAGGCCAAGCATATTATTATAATTTATTCATACTCGGCACAGCGCTCCTGAGTAAAATTCAAGATTTTCAAAATATACCGAAAAAGTTACAAACGTAGCGTGAAAGTAGAAGGTCTCAGCTTCGTATCGATGTAAAGATTAAAATATTCTGTTGGGAAAATTTTGAGATATTTGAGGTTAAAATTTTTTGTTAATCACATTCCATGGCCAAAAATCAAAACAGACAGAGGCAAATACAAACTGTTGTCAATATTTTCGGTCATGATGACATTATGTGCAATGACAAGGGATATTCTCGTGCAAGATATCTCACTCCAATCTCCTATGTCTCCAAGTACTTTCTACAGAAACATCTTAACGTGTCATTATGGAATGCTAGGTCAATGATGAACAAGACAGCATCAATATGTGACTCAATTAATATGAAGGACACTGACATTTTCATCATCACTGAGTCCTGGATTGACAACAATAAATTAGCTCTGGTTAATGCTGATGTTAATTAGATCATTGGTGGTTTCATGTTGCACCACGCACCACGGAATAACAGAAAAGGTGGAGGCATCAGCATAATTGCCAGAGACAATTTGAAAATCAAGAAACAGACTATTCCTGAAGTCCACAGCTTCGAGGTCTTTGATTTTATTATCAATCCAATAACTATGTATCCTTCAATTTTTCTTCTTTCTGAGAGAGCATGATGTCATGCTGAGGCTGTTTGTGGATCATCCTTGTGTTAGACAATTCTCAGTTAAAGATTACTAACATAAACTGCAGTTATTAGATGTACAGGCTTAAAATAATTGTTTGTGACAGGATGCATTGTAAGCCTGTATGTGTTCTTTAGTTGCCAAACACGAGGATGATATGCAAACAGCTGAAGCATGACATCATGTTCTCAGTCAATGAAGCAAAATTTGAAGGATACATAGTTATTGGATGGATAATAATGTCAGTGGAAAAGATCAATCTGACATTTATCATTTTGTGATTGTACACAGACCTCCACTGAGCAGTAAAAACAAATACACTGTTACGAACTTCATTGATGAGTTTGCAGGCCTACTTGAAACCATCTTCATCTCTCCAGGTAGACTTGTGATCCTTGGAGATTTTAACATTCATGTTGATACCAGCTCTGATCTTAACTCTTGCAAATACAAGGAACTACTCAATTCATTAAACTTGATTCAACACATACAACAGCCTACTCATGAACAAGGTCACACAACTGATTTCGTGATAACAAGGGAAGACGACCCTTGTGTTTTCAACTGTGCCATTGATTGCAGTATGCCGTCCGATCACGCCGCAGTGCATTTCCAAGTTGATAGAGTCCGCTCACTTAAAATTTGTGACAACTTCTCTACTAATGTTGCAGACTGTGTTGATAGTGTTCATGTAGATTCATGTTTTGACAACTTTATCTCACTTTGTAATTTAGACCTGATAAAAATTGTCATGGCTATGAAAAACAAGTCCTGTTCTCTCGATCCAATGCCAACATCTTTTGTCAAATGCTGTATTGATTAAATTGCACCAGTTCTTGTCAACATTGTAAACCGCTCATTTGATACTGGAGTTTTTCCAGCAGACTGCAAAAGTGCTCTTGTCAGACCTGTCATCAAAAAACCAGATCTTGATCATAATATTCTTAAAAATTACAAACCAGTAAAAAATTGTTCTTTTCTCGATTAATTACTAGAAAAATGTGCAAGCATCCAATTCAATGACTATCTCAATGAAAACTCTCAATTTCAATCTGCTTACAGACAATGCCATAGCATGGAAACTGCTCTGTTAAGAATACATAATGATATCATGTTATCTCTTGATCAGAAACAAGATGTTATTCTTATTTTACTTGATTTGTCAGCTGCATTCGACACCATTGACCACACAATTTTGCTTAAAAGACTTAAAACCAGATTTGGTTTTGGTGGGACTGTTTTAAACTGGATTGAACACAGAGTGTGAGTATTGGTGGGTCAATGGTGTCGGATGCAAGAACTCTTGAGTTTGGAGTCCCTCAAGAATCCATTTTGGGACCCATGCTATTCTCTCTATATGTAGTGCCACTTGAAGATCTCATTGTACAACATGGCTGCAAAACTGTCATATATGCGGATGATACCCAAGTTTACATCACATGTAATGGAACCACCTCTGTTTCTGTGATTGAGTCATGTGTTGATCAGATTAGGTTGTGGATGGGTGAATATTTTTTGGCATTAAATTAAGGGTAAACAGAAATAATACGGTTTTCATCTAAATTTAAGAAGTCACCAGAAATTGTTATCTCAGATACTATTAGAATTGGTGATGCTAATATAAACTATTCTAAAGTCGTGAGAAATTTAGGCGTACTGTTTGATGATAACGCAACCATGTCTAGCCAGGTTGCAAATGGATGTAAATCTGCATTTTCGCACTATGGAGGCTTGGTAAGACACTATCTTGATAAAAAAAACTACTGAAAACTTGTCCATGCATTTGTTGGTTCTAGGCATGACTATTGCAACCGTTCACTTGTCGGAATTCCATCATACCAAACAAATAGGCTTCAAGTTATTATGAACTCTGCAGCACGCTTAATCAAAGGAGCTCGACTGCGACACCACCTACAAATCACACCCATCCTACGTGAATTGCATTGGTTGCCTATCTCCGCTCGTGTCGTCTTTAAAATTGTGTGCCTTATTTTCAAATGCATTCACTCAAAAACTGTACCTTTCTACCTCAAGGAACTCATCACCATCAAAACATCAAGCCGCAGCCTGCGTAGCAATTCTGCCATAATCCTTCATCATCTGATCATCAAAACGTTAAAAAATTATGGTGACAGGGCATTTACTATCCAGGCCCCTATATATATATATTTAATTGGCAGTGAGGAATGCCACGAGGTCATGCTATACCACTATCCTCAGCGAGATTCCGCGAGACTGGAATGACGTCACTCTCTTCTTGTACGCAGCCGGGAAGACGCTTCTGGTGAAACGCAAATTTTAATCTTTCATAATCGAGTTTTGAAACCGGCAACTGAGGCCGAGATTTTGTTATTTTGTTTGTTCAAATGTTGTTTGGGCGCCTGAGGCCCTTAATAATTATGGATGACGGCGTCTGAGGCCGATTTTGGTGTTTTAAGTTTGATGGAGTCTGAGGCCACGTTGGAAGTCTGCAGCCATTTTGGCTCTAGGGTGAGGGCAATTTCTTATGCCTTGATCTCGCCCTGGAACAAATGCTGATGGATATTTTAGCCAAATTACACAAACTTGGTATCTGAGACCATGAGAGATCCATTTTGTCTGGTATTTGAGGCTGGATGAGCCACCAATTCTGTTGGTCCATAGGCAGGTTGTCTGGCTGTGGTTTGCAGTGGTACAAGCATAGTCATGCCTCACGGTGTTTTCCAATTTTCACCCCAATGATCTGACAGGGGATGGTTGTCATGACCGTACAAGTTTGTCAGGGGCATTTTGATGCTCTTTGACGCTTGGACTGCTTCAAGTATTGTACTCCAGACAGTTGGCAATTTCTTATGCCTTTTTGCTGTACTGGACTCTCGTTGTTTCTATGAATGTGGCAAAATTATGTAATATGGGGTGTTGTGAGACGTGTGTGAGTGCCTATTGATATTGCGACGGTGACATTTTTAAGTTGAGGGGCAATTTATTTGGTTTGGTTCTGCAAATCCATGTTGAGAAGTGATGTGTTACATATAATGTGGTACCTTTGATTTGCCTGAGAGAGGGTGACGGTCTTGCCATTTTAGCATATATATATGTGATGAGCCTTATCTAAAGCTCGATGGTTTCGGATTTCATCCAACCTTATTCATGTTATTCGGCTCCGCGGCTCTGGATTTCAGTGCCTAAATATGCCGAGATTTCTCTAAGGACTGCTTTGTGTCATATCTGTAATTCCACCTACAATTGGTTGGTTTGGAATTGTCTATCTTACTTTTCAATTGGTTCTGTATTCTGTATGGTCTTGGAAATTTATCCAGTTTTTCCTTTTTGTCTGGAATGTTTATGTTATATTGCTTGATATTCCATGTCTCTGGATACCAGTGACTCACTTCGTACCATTCGACTGTCTCTTCTGCCTCTAATTTGTGGTGGCTATGTATTTATGAAATACATTCCATATTTCAATATATATCATCTGTGTGGAGGACCACTGGAGGTTATGTTATTATGTTATATAATTATGTCTGGTAATTTTGGATATCACCCAGAGTACCTTTCGACAGTCATTATTGAGATGTTTATATTCGACTGTCATTGAGATGTTTATTTCGACTGTCATTATTGGGATGTTTATATTTGAACTACATTGAATACATGTTGTAAATTTGTAATTTTGCCATTTGTTTCGCCATTTTGTGAGGTTTGGAGGAAATTGATTTTAGATTATTATTGTAAAAATTGAAACACATCTGAAACCAAATGATAAAATTGAAATTTCCGGATATGAAACATATTGTAATAATAGAACTCATAGACATGTCAACTCAAGACGTAACTTTGGTGGAATTGCTGTCATTTTTAAAAACTCTTTTTTAAACAAATTCAAGATAGAATGTAAAGGTATTCTTGAAGGTATCTCAGTATTTATAATTTCACATGAGGATACTTCTTATAAATTTTTATTTGTTGCTGTATATTTACCACCTGAAAATTCCCCATGGGGTAGAAATGCGGAAGAATTCTTTGAATTTATTACAAATGTGATTTACCAAAATGCTGATGAATGTGATTCTGTGTACTTGTGTGGTGATTTTAATGCTAGAATTGGATCCAAGCAAGATATTATATCAGTGTTAGACAATGTACCAGAAAGGAAAAATCTAGACAAAATATCAAACAAACACGGTGAAGCTTTAATTGAATTTTTGTTGGAAAACAAATTGTGTGTTATAAATGGACGTTTGAATAATGAAAATGATAATTATACTTTTATTTCTACCAGAGGGAAATCTGTTGTAGATTATTTTATTACATCCATTGACAGCTTTAATACTTGTGCAGCTTTTAAAGTACTTAATTCTAAAAATATATTTGAAGATGTATGTAATATCCAAAATGCTGATATATCTGGTTGTATTCCTGACCACTCATTACTAAACATAACTGTCAGAATACCAGTAATAGATCTGTCAACAATACACACTCCTGATTCCATTGATATAACAAGTGATGATATTTTTAATCACGTACCATATACTTACTTTAAGCGATTTCAAATAACTGATATTCCTGAACAATTTCTTTCATCAAACCAAGTAAATTTTGATTTTCATTATATTTTAGAAAAAATTGAACAATGTTCAAATCTCAATGATATAGATAGTGTGTATGCTAATTTATGTGAAATTTACTATCAAGAAATGGACAAGTGTTTTAAAAAAAAGAAGATATTACCAAATCAGAAAAAAGGTTTAAAAAAATGTTGTAAACCTTTTTGGTGTGATGAACTGCAATCTTTATGGAATATTTTACGAGAAAAAGAAGATGTTTTCTTAAAAGAACAAAAAAATAACAGAAGGGAGGAAAGACTTGATTTTTATGATGCTCAAAATAATTTTGATCGAACGTATAGAAAACTAGAGAGGAAATTTAAAAAGGAAAACTTGGAAAAAATAGAAAATATTTCTGTCAAAGATCCAAATGAATTTTGGAAACTATTGAAAAATCTTGGTCCTAAAAAGAAATTTTGTATTCCTTTTGAAATTTATGATGAAAATGGAAATGTAGTTAATTCACATCATGCTGTAATGAACAAATGGAAAAATGATTATCATGGATTATATAATGATAATTTGGTTAATTGTAATTTTGATGAGAACTTTTATCAAGAAGTAACTGATAATCTGTCATATTTAAGAAATGTTACAATTGGTTTAGAAGGTTTGAATCATGAATTTTCTGAATACGAGGTTCACAAAATTGTCATGAATACAAAAAATAATAAGGCTGTAGGTCTTGATAGTATACCATATGAAATTCTAAAAAATATGATATCCATTCAAACTTTAACCTCTTTATTTAATAAAATCTTTTATTTATGCATCATCCCCGAATATTGGAAATTTGGAATCATTATGCCTATACCCAAGTCTTCGCTTTCTGATCCTAGAATTCCCCTTCAATACCGCGGCATTACACTCTTATCAACAATTTATAAGATTTTTACTGGTGTATTGAACAATCGACTTATAAATGTTGCAGAGAATGAAAAGGTGTATAAAGACGAACAAAATGGTTTCAGAAGGAAAAGGTCATGTTTAGAACATATTTTCAGTATCACATCCATTATTAGAAATAGGAAAATTAAAAAATTACCTACATTTGTTTGTTTTGTTGATTTTGAAAAAGCTTTTGACAGAGTAAATAGAAATTTGCTATTTCACAAATTACTGAATTATGGTGTATCTGGTAAATTTCTTGATATATTGAAATGTATTTATACTGATGCAAATGCAGGTGTTTGTGTTAATGGATATATTAGCAATTGGTTTGAAGTTAATCAAGGAGTAAGACAAGGTGATTCTTTGTCAGCAACTCTGTTTGGTTTATTTATAAATGATATTGTGGACGAGTTCAATGATTGCATTGGTGTTAAAATTGGAGACACAAATTTGAAATGTTTGTTATATGCTGATGATATAGTGTTAATAAGTGAGACTGAGACTGATTTACAGAATATGATATGTAAACTAGAAAACTGGTGTTGCAAATGGAAAATGAAAGTTAACATTGATAAATCAAAAATAATGCATTTCAGAAATAAGACTCAAACTAAATCAGACTACAAATTTGTTTATGGTGATGATGAAGTTTGTTACGTGGAAAAATACAAGTATTTAGGCACAATTCTAGATACCCATCTAAACTTCGAATTAACAGCTGATTCACTGGCAAATTCAGCTAACAGAGCACTAGGAAGTTTATGTACAAAATTCAAAGCAAACAATGGTTTTGGATATAAGACTTATACTAAATTATATGATTCAGGAATTGTTCCAATTTTAGAATATGCAGCTGGAGTTTGGGGTTTTAATGTTTCTAAAAGAAGTGAAATTGTCCAGAACAGAGCCATAAGATTCTTTTTAGGAGTTCACAGATTTGCATCAAATTTAGCTATTAATGGGGACATGGGATGGATTTCTTGTATTACACGTCATAAGTTAGAAATGTTGCGATTATGGAACAGATTATTGAACATTGAGAATGATAGAATAGTTAAGAAAATATTTGTATGGGATAAGTCAATATGCAAAAATTGGAGTAAAGAAATCAAATTAATTTGTGAAGAAATCAGTATGTTGACAAATTTTGAAAATAACACTTTTATCAATGTACAGAATGCCAAAGAAATTCTACACAGAAATTATTGTGAGAGATGGCGAAATGAAATCACTGTTGTACCAAAATTACGCTTTTATAGTATTTTTAAAAAGAGCTATAATGTAGAAAATTTTGTAATTAATATTCAAAACAGGAGAAAGCGTGCCCTTTTATCACAATTTAGATACGGTATTCTACCATTAAGAATAGAAACTGGACGTTTTCAAGACACTCCGATAGAATACAGATATTGTCTTTTTTGTAACTTCAACTACATTGAATCTGAAATGCACTTTATCTTTCATTGTCCCTTTTATAATGATATTAGATTTGAGTTCTTCAACAGGATAAGACAAATTAATTTCTTTTTTGACTTATTAAATGATGACAGAAAAATTGAATTCCTGATGAAAGATGATTGTATTAAAGAAACAGCTAATTTTATATGTAACGCTTTTGAAAAAAGACAAAGTGCTTTGTATACATAAATTAATTTACGTAATTGTCGATACTTGCCAATAACAATACGATACTTGTAATTATATATGTCGACATCAAATTAGCAATATGATATTTGTAAATATGTAAATAGGCCTAATGAAAATTAACATTTCAAGAGTTTGAATTATATATCTACTAGTATAACTCGAACAAAGTTTATATTTTTTGGGATTGCTATTACATATTGGACTAATGTATATATGTATATCAACAAATCATTTCAAATTTAATTCAAATTTGTATTATTCAACGAAAATTCTGTTATTTTGATGTATTATTGTTTTTGAAGTGAATTGTAAGCCCAAGAGGGCTGGGGGCTAGAATGTGAGCCCATTTCACGTAAATAAAGAATTTCTCTCTCTCTCTCTCTGTAAGTGATGGATTGGCCTAAACTTAGAAAATATACGTAAGGCAGGGGCCAACTCCATATCTTAACATCAGTCGAAAGGTACTCTGGGTGAGGATATTGGTATATCCTCAGCGAGATTCCGCGAGATTCCGCGAGACTGGAATAACGTCACTTTCTTCTCGTAGGCGTGACAAGGAGGTTAAGTCTTGGGTTAGCTGGTGCTTTGCCTGTGATGGTAGCACAGATGCGCTTTGTGTGTTGTGGTTTTTATTTCCCCCCCTGTTGCCCTCCCTGGTCCTTTTGGCTGTCACACTTGCCTCTTGCCCTTCAGGCAGGGGCCAACTCCATATCTTAATGACAGTCGAAAGGTACTCTGGGTGAGGATATTGGTAGCTCATAGTATACCTCGGTTGATCCTAACTGTATGACTATAAAGGCAGGTTGGTTTGAGAACAGGAGTTATTAGGACAGACAGGCTGTATTTCAGACAGGATAGACACCAGCAGGCATGATGCATAGATGACAGAACTGCATTCCTCCACGGCTACGGACGACGATGTCCGGACAAGTACAAAACATAGACAGCTGATGGATCTAACGATCTACTGGTGATCAACAAGTTTTTGAAAACTCATTAAAAATTAGTACCCCCCCTTGAAACACCCCCTCCTAGTCATACATTTTGAACGGTCCCTTATATGATACTGTAACCGGATAATGTTATTCTACAGAAATTGATAGCGAGCACAAGAATTGCAAATTTTGGAAGTTTGTACACATACCTTGATGCCAACTAGACCAATCCCAAAACGTTTCGTTCCTAAACTGTTGAGATATCCGCAATCGGCTAGGCTCACTTCCTTGCACGATCCAAATAGTTCTGCTATCAGCTGTGGCAAAAAACAGCGAACCTGTTTTTTTTCCTTCACCTCCAGGTACCTGAAGAAATAAAAGAAAAGAATTAGAAACTATAGTAGAAGGCAACCGCAGGGCGGTGAAAAACTTCACCACCCGTCACGGTACCGGTACTTGTGCAATGTAACCGGTGCATGGGTACCGGTACTGGTGCAATGTAACCGGTGCATGGGTGCAGGGTCATGTGCCCGACTGCTGGGAATCTTTCTGTGCCACTTCTGAGCCTATAACCCCAATTTCCGGACGGGTGGAATTTTTCTCGAAAAGTGTGAAAACGGAGGGTTTTTTGCACTCTGCGGGCTGAGAAATGTTGCGATTTTCCTAATTTTTTCAGGAAATGCTGCTCTACTGGTCTCTGTGAGTTAGACACTAAGACATTTAACCCAGGAGCCTCCGCAATTATTCTGACTGGAAAGCTATTTTCTTATCTTTTAGCATGCAAACGCCGTAAAATGCCACAATGGCAGCATATAGGCCTGTGGGACAGCCGGAATGACATAAATACATGAGAAATGGGGGGGGGGGGGTGTTGCAGGCTGCAATTTGGAGGGGGGGGGGTCAGAGAAGCATCAAAATGCAGCAAACACTAGAAAATGTGACAAAATTGTGTTTTGCACCTAATTCTGGGCATACAGCCATGTGTTAGCCATGATAATGCTATTCTATCCCAATCTAACCTATTTCCATGTAATTTGCGCAAGTTGCCTTTGCGCAAGTTCACTAATTTTTCGTTCCGCAAACGCAAAGCGCAAATTTTAATGCCAATCAGTGCAAAATGCAAACGACATAGCACTTCCGCAAATTGCGGAATTAGCGGTTTGCGGAAGTGTTTGCTTGATGTCCCTCTGGTAGGCTGGAGTTAGGAGGTATAGCTAGACCATAGAAGTACATAGAAGGGACATGAGGCTCTGGCAGATGAAGCAACCAAATCCACCATCTTGGAACTGCCCTGAATACTGGCACAATGGACCTCATCTTGAGGTGGCATCATACAGCCTCATGTCCGTTCTACGTATTTCTATGATCTAGACATTGTGTTGTTAGATTTCATCTTGCATTGTTTGTTTATTTTTGACATTAATTTTCATCAAGAAAATCTATTTGGGGTAAGTTACGCCGTTTTGATCGGGGTGAGTTGTGGCATTAGTATGACATAGGAATGGATTTTTTATTTATCTTTTTTTTGTCTTCATTTTATGCAAGGCCTAAACATGTTGTGAAATAACTTACACTTAAAGGAACATGTGTTAAAAGTGTTATACAACCCTCTAAACAATAAATAATTCTAGTTTTTTCAGCATTTTAAATTTTTGCATAAAATGGCTCATAAATGTTTGATTAGTTTCATGTAACATGTCAGCCATAAGTTAAAAACATGATACAAATGATCTATCTGAAGAAACGGGTGAAATACAAGGTTTTTTTGGAATAAATTAAGCGGAACAACTTACCCCGTCATGCGGCACAACTTACCTACTTTTTTCAAATGCCTACCATGACCTTCCCAATGGTCGGACTACCCTGAAACTTTGGTCGATTCTGGCCAACACATTATATTTTGATGTCGGATTTTCACATTAAGTGATTATGCTTTGGTTTTTCGGAAAATCAGCCTAATGCAAACTAGAATTGGGGCCATTCAAAATTGGCACTTCCCCAGCAGTTCATAATTTTTGAATAACGTTTGATTGTCCCATTGGGACGAGAGATTGCCCATTATGTGCACACCTGACTTCATAAGCCTTGACTGACTTGCCAATTGCTCCTTGAAGAGCCAAGAAGCTGCAGGTGTTGTGGACGACATTTATTGTGGACGACAATTTTTGCGGACGACATAATTGTGGACACAATGACGTGGATTGTTGACAGGATGACTGCAGAGATTGCCCCATATGAATATGGGCAATCAAAAATGGCACAACTTACCCCGGTCTCCCCACACAGGTGATCGTGAACGCATATACACACGTAATGACTCGTGCTTACATGTACACCAGCGTGTATGTGCGCTCACTACCAATGCGTGAATGCGTCATATTTGGATAAAACTATATATGGACTGTGGGAACCCTGTCAGCTTCACTCCAAGCATCTCCAAACAATATGACCAAGTAAGGGCCCAAACGACATTGTGAAAAGTCTTATCTAATCCGCGGACCGTGACCATACCGCCAAGCAAAAAATCTGTAATATACATACCTTATATGTTCCTGAAGCTTTTCCTGCTTGGCAGTCTCTAGTTTCGTTTCATTCTCATCAAATGTGTCATTCATTAGCTGTTCTTCTGATATTTCTTCCTCTGACCCTAATCCACAGTATGTAACATCCATATCATCCTCTCCTTCTTCTGAAATGTAATGTAACACTTTTTAGTTAATCTTATATAACACCATGATCAGCAGCTGAAAGTTTGTCTGCTTCAAAAACGAACTTTTCCTTCCAATTTTGTTAAACTTGCATATATAATGAGCAACAGGAACATGTGACAAGTACTGAATACGCATATATAAGATAATTAGCTCGCCAGTTCTCGGCCAATGAGAATGCACCTCAGGGACAGGTGACCTTAAGAATGAATAATGAATATTAAGTGATGATTTCATTGACCAATCAGAGGCTTCCTCAACGCTCATGTGTTTGTTGTCAAGCCAAACAGGCTCAAAGCATTGCAATGCTGAGTCAATAAACCATCAAAAATGCTCAAATACATGAAATAATCAATGTCTACTGCAACAAAAAGGTGACCAGCAAGGTCACAGAACCAAGCGCATCTAATTATGCTATAATTTGGTTCAAGAAACATCTGGTCTTCTCGACAGCGGAGAACCAAGTGAAGCACGTGACAGCGGCGGCCTATCTCATGTTAGGACGACGGGGGGATCAGGTAGTTTGTGGCGTGAAATAAGATCTAGCACAATTCTGCTGATTTCTGCTTAGCGCGGACCTGAAAGGGAGCTGCCCTACAGCCTCAGATGCCAATTCCCCCGATACCCAATTCGAATTGAATTAAATTTCATCAATCAGCATAATTATGGCAGATGAAGTTTTGTCACCCCTATGCGGGGGGAGGGTTGGTCTACCAAGTGCATAAATACAGGATATAAAGACCCAAACATACATCCATCTGCCACCCCTATGCAGCTACTTTCGCTCTAATTCAATATAAACTTACCATCTCGAGTTGGAAAGGAGGTCTGTGCTGTTTCCATAACTTCTCCCTGTGCTTCTCCCCGTGCTGCATTCCTTTTTCTTTTCCCCGGAATTCTGTGACCTCTGTATAAGGGGAACATCTGCTTGTCATGTGGCTTCACCTGAAAATTTAAAGACATGTAACTATTCAAAAACTTATCCTTTAATTTTTGCTCCACCTAGACTTCTGAACCCATATTCTATGAACTTTTTATTTATTTGGTATATCCAAAGTTCACCAAAATACTCTGGTATTCTCTTAGCATGATGTCACATGTGCTGACCATGTTGTTCTTTTTGATGATACAGCTGGTCAGAATCTAAACAAGAACCCAGGGGTTCAAAATGGAGGTGGTGTGGTGTCTGAGTTCACATCTCCTGAATCCAGCAGACCATTTGTATTGCACTTCCCTAACTATTTAGACAGGTATTTTCAGATATATAAACAGATAGATAGATAGATGGTATGCACCAGTGCAGCCATTTTTAAAGAGTGGGTGATCACAGGTTGATCAACGAGATGATTGATACAGCAGGAGTCGTCTACATGTTGTACGTTTACAATTTTTGAAAATGATCGCAAGAGACAACTAGATGTGGTCATATTTCCATATGCAAGACGAGCAGGGGGTAGTGGTTACTTGCGGGTGGAATGCGATATAGGGTGCATCGCCTGGCCATACACAGTATCAACAGCAAGCGAGTACACCCATGTGACTAGACCAACTGTGGCATTGCGGCGTCAAGTTAACTAATGGCAGAAGTACTTACACTATGGGCAATACACGTGGAAATAGTTAGCATTACTCAGCCTAAATAGAAGAACAAGCGTATCTATTCATGGGTTGGTGTAGGTCAAAGATGTAGCATAAACTGAATATGTGAAGCTTACATATTTTTGGGGAATTTCTCACCCATACCTCCCCTTAACAGACCATCATATTACCTGTGAAGAAGTAGACAAGCATATCAAATGCCTCAAATCAAATAAGGCACTGGGTGTAGATGGTATTAGTAATGAATTTTATAAATGTGCTTCAGAACAGCTATATAGTTCCCTCTCTAACCACTTTGTTTAACTACATATGGGAAAAAGGTGAATTCCCTGACAGATGGGCTGAGGGAATTATTCAACCTCTGCATAAAAAAGGGTCTCAGAGCATTGCAGATAACTACAGGAAACTAACGCATATGGCCGGTGTGGGAAAAATCTTTGAAGGTATATCGAACAAAACAGCTCGGAAGTAACCGAAAGCGTGCAAACCGCAAACCCAAAAAGGTTCCAAGACCAATGTGTGAGTCAAAATGAGAACTTAGCAAAGAAAATAACAATTCTTACCTCAACAACAGCAGCAACTCGTCCTCTGCAGTTCACTACAATGAAATCAGGTTCAGCGCACACCGTGCCCAATGAACTTGTGGTAAATTTAATATCACTAGATGTCGATTTTCTGAAAGAAAAAAAAAGGGTATAGTTAACTGAAATGTATAGTTAACTGAAATATCATTAAACAAGAATCCGCGGATTCAAAGCTAGCCATTTGCTATAATATTAGAGGGGCAGTGATTAACATGGAATGGGTTGATAGCGATGTTGACCTAATAATATATCCATACTGAAGACATGTATATATATATAACAATTTGAAGAATGTGAACATTGAATAACATCATGAAATTCTCAAAATAAACAAGAACCCAGGGGTTCAAAATGGAGGTGGTGTGGTGTCTAAGTTTGCATCCCCTGAATCGGCAGATCATTTGTACCACACTGCCTTACTATTCAGACAGGTATTTTAAGATAGATAGATAGATAGATAGATAGATATGGGTGATCATTGGTTGAACAACTCTGCGAGACATAACAATATTGAGAGTAAACTGAATTTTCCAAATTGACGGACCCAGGTTCAAACCCAGGCAAAGCTACAAGGAAAGACCTTTAGGAGTTCCGACTGAAAACATGTGGCCACTGATGTTGTTTGGATGAGATGTTCAGTGTTGTCAGTAAGCACTCGCCCGCTCGCCCCAGGCGACCAAATTTGCGTCTGGGCGACCAAAATTTGCTCTTTGGTCGCCCATGTGGCGACCAAGAGAAAGAGAGGCATAACTGGATGAATATTTGCTTCACATAAATCGTTTTGGTCTCATTTTAAAGAGGAGAATGAGATCTATTGCGAGGTGTCATTTTCTGATTTCTTAGGTGGTTAGATTACAACCTTCAAGCCAATCTAGCAATAAACTCAAGAAATCTGTAGCTAACTGTCCTTAACTTGTAAATCTACACTTTATTAAAAAGTGTCAAACATTTACCAGTCTTTTTAGTGTAAGGTCATTGGTAAAGGAGTCAAGGTCTATTTTTGATTTTTACATAGGCCTACAGTATAGGCCTTGAAAGTTGTCAGTGGTTATACAGTTCTAAATGTTTGGAAACTGTGTTGTTTTCTCATTTACTGCCTGTAAACTATGCAAGAAGTCAGTGTTGTTTCACACAGAATTTGGCACTCTGTGAGTCATAATAGCCGATGAAGTGTCACCTTCTCCATTCAGCATGGGAAACACAGAGGCTGTTTTGATAGTCATGAATGAGGAGGATGGCCATTTGATTTGTCACAACTGATTTTAGAGTAAAAGTAAAAATCAGATGCATAATCAAAGCAAACAAGTGGAATTAGTCTCCTTAAATCAAATTAACATTGAAAGTATTGGGTATGATCATGCATGGCAAATCATCAGTAGTGCCATTTTGACAGTGCAACATTCCCCTCTGTTTGCATATCAATTTACAGGCTGTAGTAGTACTAAAGTTTTCTTTCTTCCATGAAACAGCTTCTTATGCTTATTTGACCAGATTATTTTGTGTGCGATATTCACTGGAAGAATTTTTGACCTGCATCACGGAATGTGAATAAACACAGAGAGAACAATTTCATAGTGAACACAAGGAAACATTTTTAAAAATTGTAGGTGCAGTGTAGTTACTTTACGCTGTTGGCCTGTATTTTATATATTTTATGCTTTCATTGTCTACATGAATTGTGCTGAAATTATCTATATGTGCGACCAATAAAAACATGGGCGACCAACTTGATGGTTTGGGCGACCAAGTTCCTGAACTTAGTCGCCCAGTGGGCGACCAAGTGCTCAAGAGTTACTGACAACACTGGAGATGTTAATTGGCAGCCCCAGTGTAGGCTGTGTTTCAGTGTTTGTGCTGAGCAAGTTAAGGATTCCTTAAATGGGGTAAATTTAGAATACTTGACAACTTGTAGACTGCCAACATTACAAACTCAATCTATCAATATAGACTTTGTTAAGAGCTGAAATGATGTGAAATCCTATGTCAGATTTGCAAGGATATTTTGGACAGATGGATGGATGATTGGGGCTTTTTAAGTCCTTTATTTAAGCAGGCCAATTAGGACAGGAGGAGGACATGGTAATGAAGCAAAAGATTATTGAAACTACTGTCCAACACAAGAAAAGGTGACCTCGCCAATGTGGGATTCAAATCCAGGACCAAGTGATTGGCAACCCATTCCATTACTAATTGAGTTAACTCTACCTCCTCCCGAACGTGTTGGACCATGTCACAAATTACAACAAATGTACCAAATTTCAATGTATTGCTCATGCTTACCCTTTTGATATATCTGTGTAATCTGTTGTGTCTTTGCATCGACAATTTCATTCTATATTAATTTTTTCATGAATGACCAATAAAGAAGTTTAGTCTTTGTCTTGTCTCACTAATCAGTATAAGCTACTTATTTCATCCCTATAATCTATCCATCTAATTCATGCAATCTATCTAATCCATAAAATTCATACATCCTTCTTTATCAATGTAACGATCTAGTATCTAATCTTCTATAGATCTATCTATATTTCTGTCTTCGTGGGTATCTTTCTATCTCTTTCTATCTCTTTCCAACTCTTTCGATCTATCTACTGGTATTTAACTATTCATTTATTTAGCAAGCAATCTGTCTATGTATATTAATTTAGGCCTATCCATAAATACACCCATCCCTAAATTGCATTGAAATAGTTGGAAATTTACATAAACTGTTGAATTCCATGTTCTGTGACCCAGTATTATGATAACACAAATTGCCAAGTCAGCAAAATAACCAATACACATCCAAATGTAACCCTGACATAGCAGGTGAGCTCATTTGCATAAACAAAACACAATACACATAATTTTCAAAATGGTGGACAGCTCATTTGCATACACAAACCACAATACACATTATTTTCAAAATGGTGGACTGTAACACCCAAAAAAAAACTCCAATCAAAGAACAGATGAAAGGAGTACTTAGAATTATTTGAGATCGATACAAGTATGCTGCGATGACAGCCCTGCATCTCTAGTTGTGGGCAATTTAACAATTAGGAGATTATTTGAAATAAGCAAAGAGTTATTTCAGATTTTGTTCTCCAATTTCGAATTTCCCGCCTAAAGTTTACACTCTCTCACCCACTCACTCATACACTTTCTCACTAACTGCAAAAAATGGCGGTGTGTAAACACCTCCATTAAAAATGACAATGACAAATTTTATTTAAAGTCGGTTTTGTAAACCAAAACAATAGTACAGGACTAGTGTCACAGAAGACTAGAAAAAATAACAGTTATAAATAAAAACATCATAAAAGAAATAACATGAATAAAAACCTGGTGTAACAAGATAATTAGTGATGACTAATTCCATAAAAAGATAAGATTAAATTACAATAGTTTAATTAAATCAAATTTACTTAGTTCTTCCCTGAACTTATCCGAAGTCTCTAATTCCTTAACTTTGTTAGGTAACTTGTTCCACAGGGAACCTCCCAAGTGGGTGAATGTTCGTAGTCCATAGTTTGTAGTCCGTCTATCGTACATTGTCAACTGCATTGTTCTACATAAATCATAGTTTGAAACCTTACGTTTAAACATTTTTTTTACGTAGTCGGGTGAAATATCATTACACGCTTTATAAACTTCAATAATAATTGATTGTAACCTAGATTCTTCCAATGATTTACATTTTGATTTTTCTAACAAAGAGTGATAATCAGATAAATAATCATCAAAAACAATTCTAAGACCTCTTTCCTGTAATCTTTCTAGTTTTCTAGTGTCGCCTTTGGAGCAGAAATGCCACACAGTTCTGCAATATACAAGATTGCTTAATACAAAAGATCTAAAGATTGCCATTCTTGCATCTAAAGGGATATACCTTGCAATTCTTTTTAAGGCACACAACTGACAAGCAGTTTTTCTACAAATGTTTCTGACATGTAATTTGTAATCAAGCATTTTGTCTGATGAAACACCAAGTAACTTTACACATTCGTTTTCCTCAATAACAAAGTCATCTAGAATTAATCGTACAGTGTCTGTTTTCCTGCCAAAAACAATAAACTGGAACTTAGTAGGATTGGCTTGCATTTGGTTATTAAGAAACCAATTGATAGCTACTTTAGTACCACTAGTTAATCTATCTAATAAAATTGATCTAGCGGGTGCGGAGGCAACAATGGTATTATGACTATTGTCATCCACATAGTTTGTATACTAAAGTATGAAGAAAGTAATAGAAGCAGGTCATTCATAAAGAAGTTGAATAGCACAGGGCCCAAAATGGAGCCCTGAGGTATTCCCTTCTTTATGAGTGACCAATCGCTTCTAGTGTTACCTATTTTGACACGTTAAGTTCTCCCTCGGAGATAGCTGGTAAGCAAAATCAGAGCTTCTCTATTCAAATTATAGGGATTTAATTTAGCAATAACCAAATCATGGGGAGGCAATCAAAGGCCCGAGACAGGTCCATGAGCAACTACACTGTGGCAAAACTGGACGAGGGTAACTGAGTTACCCTCGTCTCATTTTGTCAAAATAAATAGAAAAATCTAGGTCATCCCATTGGATCCCATGTTAAAAGAGGACGAGGGTAGCTGTTTTTCTAATAATTGGATGACGAGGGTAACTGCATGTGATGACTAAGGTAACTGCATGTTAACTGTGCATCAAAAATATTAAAAGTTGGCTGAAATTGATGATATATTTTGGATAAAGGTATTAGTCACACCTGGAATGACCAGTACAGAAAGAACAATTAAAATTCAATTTATTTAAAGCAGCAATATACAAATATGACTGTACCTATAACAATGTGCAATCATACAAAAATAACTTGATATTCTGACAAGCACATGCCACATGCAGCCGCGAGTATCAGCTCACTGGAAGCAGTTTTTGGTTGAACTGATTGATTTCATGAGCTGCTGTTTTATTATTTGTTTGTCAAAGGGAGTTTTAAACAAATTGTGATCAATTAAAACTGATTCCAGGAATCAATTGGACATAACCTTATATAATTATTCTCTCCCAAATTTATAACATACTACCCGGTAAGGTTCTGACTGAAAACTAATGTTGTCAGTACTTAGATGAAGGCAGTCAGGCTACACACTGGTGTATTCAAATCAGATTTAGCATCGATTTGGATTTTAGGGCACCAGGACAGCTGCCTACGGATCTTACCCCTGAGACAAACTTCTTCCTTTTTTTTGTAAAGCGTCGTCGAACAATATTTTGCAGGCAAACGAGCGACAAACTTTTTTAATGCAACATAACAGTACCTGCAGGTCACAGGTGGAAAAACTCTTTTTATATCATTTTCATGTGCTGAACAAAATTTTTTTTCAGTGTCAAGTTGGAAACAAACATGTTTCACTACAAAAAATCCATAGCCCCCCCTCCCCCCCAAGGTTACTGCACATTCCTAAGAGAACCAAAATTAATAGAGACAACAGATGAGTCCTCCTCCAATTAACAAAGTTGTGTTTACGTTGTGTGGCATTTGGGTACATTTTTTTATGAAGTCTGTGTATGATATATATTAGGCTACTTAAAGATAGCTCACACCAAATTTGTGCTTATCAATACAAATTAATAATTAGTCCCCTCCCATCTATAAATCTGGTCAGTGAACACCAGTCCTGTTATGCAAATGAGGCTGAGCACATCTATTTATGCATATAATATTATATGTATGTTCCTATAAGTCATATATAGATCTCTCACAGGGATTGAAATAATAGGTGTTAGAGAAGTGAATAGTTTTTATGCAAAAAGCCAGTGGTCTAACCTGGTAATATCCAGAGGGTAGCAGGAGGGAGGGGAGCAATCACAAGATCGAAAATTTTGGAAATTTAATACCAACAAGACTGGTAGGGCCTACATGTATAACATACTATAATAATGGAAGCATTGCATGCGATCATCATAGCAGAATGACAGAAAAAAACAATTGCTGAACATAGTGCAAATCACCATTACAGAAGACGAATGACAAGTGCGTACAGAAATGCACTGAAATTTTTCTTGTGAGGTCACATCCCTATCCCTACCACGTTATTCTGTATGAGTCTTGAGCAATTTGTGAGGTCATATCCTATACTTGCAGTGCTATAAGGATAATCTTATAACATGTTACACCATACATAAATGAGGTCACAAGCTACCAAAACAGTTTATTTCCATGTGTTTGATAAGGCCTGTTGTGAGGTAATTGATGTCCAATAGCAGCTGAATGTAAGTGTTCATCATTCGTCCACTGTAAACATTTCAAGTGGATAGAAATACTGCGCGCTGATTAGCTGTGATATAAAAAGATATATAAAATCTTATAATATGTAATCTTGGAGTGATGGGCGAATTCCCAACTTTTTCTATTTCTAGCCACATGTGGCTTCCTGTGTTCAGGTTTCGCAGTGTCTCTGAGGATTAAAATCTAATATCACTCATTTTTGCAATAAGCGTAATTTGGTTGGTGGAAATCAACCTTTGTACATCATATGTATCGGCATTCTATAGTCTTAGCAGAATGTGAATCCCTACTCCTGTCAATGCAAGACGCCACATGTCGATTTTCTAGAACAATAGATCTATATTGAGCATGGAAAATTATATTTCTAGTACAAGTGGGATTTTTGAAAAGAAAAAGATTTAATTAAAATCCGTGGGCACCAAGTGCTGCAGTTTTATAATGCTTAACCCATCATTTTGAAAGCAAATAATATAAGGCGGACAGACTGACTATTATGACTTTTGAAATAAAATTATATTGCCATTTTTGCACTAGCCTATACCTAGATAACGATGAATTAACATGCACAAGGCTTGTACTTTGAAAAGGGGGCTCACCAAGAACAACTTGACGCATTTTGTAATGAACTCCATGCCCAAAATCACTCTTAATGACCTACCTAAAAGGGACAATTACCCTCGTCATGTCAACAAGCATGGTCACAGCTACCCTCGTCTTGGGATGCAGTTACCCTCGTCATTTTCATGGTGCTTTAAGCCATTTCTGGACTCTCAGAGCCTGAATTCAACGTGGCTCTCTCTTAGAATGTCATTTTCGATCAAATACAATGGCATTACACTAGTTGGATAAACAATTACAGAAGCCATAGGCTCAAATTCAATGTTACATAACATTTAAGGCAGATTTAGAGACGAGGGTAACTCAGTTACCCTCGTCCAGTTTTGCCACAGTGAACTAGCAAGCTGCTTGTAAATTGGAGGCAGAAGAATAGAATACAATGAAATAAGACAGATAAATAGTAAGATAGATAGGCGGATGGACTTGAAACGGGGAGCTTCCGTCTTAATAGGAAGGAATGTAGGACAAATCGGAAGATCAGGCTTTAATTATAAGTTGAGATGCACTTTATTATTTTAATGCAAGACGAGTGCATTTAAAGAAATAGGCCCATTTCACTGCTGAGTGGCCTGAACATTGGCCCCAAACAACTTTTCGTTAATTCAGTGATTCTTAATCAGCTTTCACATGAAACTGACATACATATACACTTTAATTCCAAAAAACACTACTTTCAACATTTTACCTGAAGGAATGGCCAAGTTATGAAGCCTTAATACCTTTAAAATGCATTAAACTTATTCCAGATTGGTGTCTCTTGCCGGGACCAATCAGGGCGGGAAATATATCAGCCAATGTGATATAAGGATTCAGACACCAAGTACCACTTTTCCCCTGGTGTTAACTAACAGAATTTCCATGAAGTGAGTCTATTGAACATAGAGTGATTTTGAAACTTAATATTTGTTCTGGGTGGCCAAGCGGCATAGGTGCCCAGTCTGCTCCGCTGAAGGTCTTTGCCTGGATGGGTTTGAAGACCGGGTGGGAAACCCAAAATTTTCATTGCACCTTCATGAGCAAAATCCCAGCTGGATCTCATTCCGATGAGACGTTAAGGTGCCTCGACACTCGTGAACTTTCTAAGATAGGATTTCTTAAAAATAGTTTAAAATGATCCACAATATAGTTTATAGCAAGGATATATGAACGAAAGTGGTCACTTCCAGCGTTTCTTTCAAAATATTTGAGGTTATGCAAGAGACAGTCAGTCCTCGCAAACCTGAAAAACTCTAATTTTTTCTTAATTTTTATACTGTGAAGTTTTCCCTGCCATTCAGTGGCCATTCATCCTATGTTATTAAATGAAGCATGGAATTAAAGAGGACAGTTTTATGGAAAAGCTGATTAACATTCCAGAGAGATATATTTAGTTTAAAGAACTTTTCTAGGGGCTCGGAAAAAATGTTTCGCTTTCGAAAATTTTCATCTTTTTATGAATCATGGGGCAAAAAAAAAAAGGTGGGATAGAATTTTCTATTTCTTTGTCATTTATTTCCAAATAAAGTGAGGAACAATATAATGACATTGACAAGGCTTCCAACGGGCCTGGAAATTGATATAACAATTTATTTATATAACAGAGTCATTTTTGCGAAATTAGACATGCTTGCCGAAAATCGCTTGTAGATACTTTCTTCTTAAAGCAGAAAGCTGAAAGTCCGTTGGCTTATAGTACTCTTCATAGCGCATCTAATTGTGAAAACTACAAGTCTCTAACCCTCTTAGAAGTCACACAATTTCTAAACGAAGCGACCGCCGCATGAAATTCTCAGAATTAAAAAAGATGCTGAACAAGTGTCAGCTGCTGTGGCGACGTTACGATAGATAGGGCCTGCCTGGCTGCGCGGAAACATGTGCAGGTGACGTAATTTCGTGAGTAGCGAGCCACCTTAAGTTGGCGGCCCCTTGTAACAGTGTCTATGCTGGACAAGCAAAACATCCCTCACATGATTGCAAGTAGCTTACAAGAGGTCAATTAGGTTGACAGAATGACACACAATTAAGTTGATTACATATATGTAGTTCACAAATGAATAACAATGAACCTGTGTAAGTAGTTTTCTCAAGGAGTAAACGCTGAATCTTTACCAGGGTTAGTAAAAGGGAATGAAAAAGCCTTAGAGCTTGTGAATTAATCAAATACTTCTTTGCCTACTTCCACTGACCCACTTGTCTGATTGGTGTTGAGTCATAAAACGGTTTGTCACCCGTGAATTTCATTTGCAACTTTCATATCTGGTGAAAGGTTTATAGTTATCTCGATTCACTTTGCCAGGGTATGGCTCATTGATGCTTTTCTTCTTAATATCAATTGATATGTGAATATCTATGTAATTTTTTACTCCTTGTGATCTTTCATTTATACTTCAAAGTTCTCCATCTCCGCTTTAACTGTTAGATACTTGGAATAAACAGCATTGTAGTCTGGTAGGCTTGTGCTTAGCTCTCTCTGAAATATATGTAACCAAGGGGGCCATTTGCTAGCGACCAGCAACCATGGTCTTAAAATGTCCTCCTGCCTTAATACTTAAAATTTGTAAATTTGTATTAACTTAATTTTGTCACAGAATACCTAATGAATTTTTTCTACAGGCAAATAAAAGTATCTTGAGTCTTGAGTCTTATCTTGAGTCTTGAATTTCCCGCCAAAACTTCCACTCTCTCATAGTGACTGAATAAATGGAGGTGAGTGCACACCTCCATTAAAAACACAACTTTCAAAATTCAACCTAAAGGAGTGAAGTTGTGAAGCCTTAAAGTTACATTGAATTCACTAAACATACTCCAGATTGCCTCTTGGCTGGACCAACAAAGCCAATGGGATTGAAGGATTCAAGCACCGCTTTTCACCTGATAGAATTTCCATGAAGTTAAAACTATGGGGCACTTCTTCTTAAACTTGTAAATTAGCCACAAAATCAATTGTTGCTGTCGTAAAATGGCCGCCATCTTAGATTTCTCGACATGTTCCTGATCCATACCCAGAGGCCCATACATGTACGAAATTTCATAACTGTAAGTGAAATATTAAGGTCACAATGGGCAGTTCAAGAATGAAGAAAGATGGCTGCCAAAATGGCCGCCACAAAATGGCAGCCATCTTGGATTTCTCGATATTGTTCCCAATCCATACCCATATCCCATACCTGTACCGAACTTCACTACTAGTGATGCACGGATAGTGAAAATGGCCGGATACCGGATTATCCTGCAACACCAACTGCCGGATACCGGATATTAGCCGGATAGTTGGAACCGGATAGTAAACGTGCGAAAAAGGAAGATTTTCAGCATTCGCGGTTGATTATAATTTTTTTTTCGAGAGAGACGAGAAATATCAGTCCGGCAGGAGGATGGTTCCTCTGATGGAATGTTTTTTGTTATCTTCTGTAACAGAATTTAAATTTTGAAGATGGTTACATTGGGTTTTTGACTCAGTTTCTGTGACATTCTCCTGTTCGTTATTAAAGTTTTTTTAGCTTTTCTCTTATAGTGCTGTGGCAATGGAGCACATTTGGGAGATGACCCCAACAGAAGGTATAACAAAGCACAACCTATACCATCTTGTGCAGAATATTGTCTGGGATCATGAAAATATGGTTGTGGTGATTTCAAAGGTGTCTGACATGTTCAAAAGAGCATATATCTGATGTAAAGTAAGTTACGAAAACGAAAAAAATTAAAAATCACTTTTCTGCCTATATGGGCTCCCCTATGAAACTTAAATGCTTCAAAATGGTCCTAACTGATGCCAATGGGTGTAGAATAGTATATTATAGGTTAGCTATTGTAATAATTTCTATATTTGACAAAGCAGGGGTGTTTTAATGTCAAAAATTAGCAAAAAAATATTTCATTTTCAGATTTCCGAGCCACTTAAATTGCATAATACCAGAGAACTATTCATCAAATGTGAACATATTATACATCAAAATTTTCCTTATTTAGTCCTCTATCCAATGGTATATAACTCATGTAGGTCTGAGTAATAATGTAGCCACAAGAAGACAAAATGCTTCCCCTTACCCTTATTTTTCGAAAATCGCATAAATTTTGCATCTCAATAAGAAATGCGCAAATAAGATATTTAATGAATAATAATTGACCACATTAGCAAAAGAAGCTCTGATGAATGCAATCCTTCTTTATTCAGTACATTTTGGGTGATTTATGGGTTTAATTACTATATATATGGTGGTTCAGGCATGCATTATGGCATAGTATAGGAATGGCCCCCTAATCAACACAATCACGACAGCATTTCCTACCAGCAATTACAACTTGCATTTGTGTCTGATTTCATGTTTCTCTTTCAAATTATAACTTATTCAATTACAATGTTTCATATTTTCTACATTGTGCGATATCATTCACATACAGGCCTTGGTTTTTTATGACCATGAACTCTAAATCAGATGTTGTAATGCCATTATTAATTATTTACATAATTTCATTTGTGCAGTAGGCGTTGTTTTTGCTTTCTTGAAAATGTCTTCGTGTTTGCTTTAAGAGCTTTTCGATAAGTGACATAAGATTTTTTTGGGAGCAAGTCACACCCCAACAAAGAGAATCACCACCAAGGGCCCTTTACCACGACTAACTCCAAGAAACTGTCGTGCGTTAG